>LR999970.1:10025000-11275000 GCA_905220455.2 Deilephila porcellus | reverse complement strand
ACTAATTACAGACACGCCACAAGTGTTAGGCTCAAGATACATACAGGTAATAGACAAAAGACAATGTGGCGTCAACGCGAGATAAGTCCAAAAAAGTTTAGTACCCGAAATACAGTCCAAATATACGGCCTACAGAAAGGAAACAATAAACAAGAAATGTTTAATTAAAAATAAATATTCAATGACGTGCAATAGCTTAGTAGCATTCATTCGTAGATAGCATTAAAGGACTGTATTTAAGGAGATAAATTGTGTGTAGAGTTGACCGACTCACCGAGGCACGCGATGGTCGCATTCTCGCGAGGCGTGACCAAAACCATTTTGACGGGTTCCTTGGCGACATACTCACGTGGTGAGATGCATCGGCCAGGGTCGTGTCCTGAGTGCGGTAAATTCCGATGGGAATTTCGCACGTGGTCGAACATAATTTTTGGTATAGACGACCGTAAGTTCGGATCCACATGTCTTCTTTAGTTATTTTCATCTGTCAATTCCAATTTTTCGTTAACATTTATATAGTTGGCCACAAATACGCGTATGAAATAAACGCTTCACACAACACTATCATTCGCACTGCTCTTTATGACAGAATAAAAAGAAATTGATTGATCATGTGGACAATTACACAAAATATTCGCTCGCAAAATTATTCTAATCTTCAGATTTCGGTAGCGTAAAATGTATCAGTAATAAATGTCATCTCCAGTTTATAAACAATTTATAACACATTTTTAACAATATTACATGTTCTTTAGGTTTAGCTAGTAGCTCTTATTCGAATATATCAGATGAGTTTTATTACTTGATCTCAACAGGACATCTTTTAGCTTTATTACATTGTAAAATAGTAAGACCGTTGAGATATTGTACTGGAGCGGATATTGCGAACAAAATCTATGCGCACTTCGCATGCCCATCAAAAACACATTGCGGTACGTGTACCGCTCGTTTTTGTAAACACATTTTATTCACGGTGTCTTCTCCAGTATAATATCTCAATGAGTAGGTTATAGTAACGCCAAAGCGCGAAATAAATTAAAACTTACCGATGTTAAAAATCCTGAGCCTGGAGCTTGATCCACTCCTAGTAACAAGCGCACAAACGTAATGACGTAGTCTTTGACAAATGCTTGGTAAAGCAACGTGTCCAACATAGAAGCCGAGAACACGGAGCCGGCAGCAAACGGCAATCGGAACATGTACGATATATGTGATCCACGTTCTTTTTCACGCTGCAAAATATTGACACTTTTGAGGTACAGAACATTATTACAATTACTGCAATGTTTGGCGTTTTCAAAACTAAAGCTACAGTACATTGTTTAATAACATAACCCGTTCTATGAATGTATTAAACAAAAAAGAGCTCTGCCACGGTTACAGGTTTTGATTAGTGAGATGTTCCCACCATTGACAGCCTCCGTGGCGCACTTGGTTAGACGCCGTCTGTGAAACGAGAGGCCGCGGGTTCGATCCCCGCACCGAGACAAATGTTTGTGTGAACCACAGGTATTTGTTTCGGGTCTGGGTGTTTGTGAGACCGAAAAGTCTCTCGTAGTTCCTGATACCCACGACACAAGACTCGATCTTAGTGTGGGGTCAGGACTATGTATGTGACTGTTGGGTGTATTTATTTATTTATTTATTTATTTATTATACATCCATTGCAGTGTAGATATCATATTTATCTTATTGTCGGCCCATTTATAACTCATTTTGATGATGTTTAAACACAAATTTTGGTTTTAATGGTATTTTGTAATATGTATTAAATAATATTGAAATTCAAACGTATGAAACTCCCTTATTACTCGTATTATTTATTACCTTTTCCATTTTTGAAAGATGTAGTGCATATTTGTCGTGTGCTCGGAATTGCATAAAACGCATATTAGAGGACTGCGATAACTCGGTTATGGACTTGATCGATGGAAAAAATCTGAAAAGAAGCGTTTTTTACTTGTGATAATTTTTACGTATTAGTACTTAAATTTAGATCACATGGAAATATTATTAATAAATAGTCAAATTCGCCAGAATTATAATATGACTTTCGCGATTGCGTTAACGATGTTATGAATTGCTTACATATTATAATGAACCTTTTCAAGTAAAATGTATAATTAAAATAAATTACTTGAACATAGTCTGCACAGCGACTATAGTATTGCAATCTGCAAGACTGTCTTCTTCAGCAGAATTTGATAGTTCTTTATTTACCACAACTACGTTTTCAGCTAAAGTTATTCCAGCTCGCAGTAGATCATCTAAGCTGTGAAAGACACAATATAGTTCATTGATGACTGTTACAACTATTTATATTGATATAAAAATGATGTCCGTAGAAAACTCACAAACTCACCAGTCAATTGTTCCCAACATCCAGTAGACTAGTGGGAAATACGAAATGGCATCTAAAAATGCAATATCCGGTCGACGCTCCAGAAGTAATATAATAGGATTGAGAGACGTTTTAGATCTAAAATGGGCTCTCAAGGGTATGATGAAATTGTAAATTCCATTAGAGGCGTAGTCGGCAGCGAGAATTATAGTTTTATTTTGCCATTGATACTCCTTTGCGTTTCTATAGGCGCAATGTTCGCAGACCTGAGCCAGCTGCAGGCAGCACAGTGGTTTCTTTTCCTTTAGTAAGTAGCATAATGTTGGACTGACTCCAATGAACGGCGATACGGGTGGAAAGCCCTTTACAATACTGAAAAAATCTCGTCTTTATTAAACAACGAACTATTTTTAAACACTTCAATACATTTCAAATTCAAATAAAAGGCCAAAGCGAAGCTTTTGATATAAAAGAGATATTCATTTACAATAAAAATAAATTGGAAATATACTTGCATCACCATTCATTAGAAATATTAATAAAAACATGAGATAAATAAGTGTAATTAAATGTGTACATTTCTATATTTGTGCTATATTTGATATGCTAACATTCAACATCAATTACGATTTTTCATGCTTGAATACATTTGAGAGCGTGTGCTTAGGAAAACGACTAAGCCATAGAGAACAGATTCTAATAAATAGTGTTCTTAGCCAGGATAGGTCTTTAGATCGATTTCTTTCTTATCACAATATATTATATAAAGTGATACGGAGAGAGGGTATATTGTTCAGATCAGTTTTTATTGTTGAAATCGATTTGTCAACGAGTCTCCTGAGAAATACCCGAAACGTTTTGGAATAGTAGAAAATATTTGGCATTCGCAGCTAGATTGTAATGCTCTAGTTTGCACAATGAAATTATCGATAATGCCAAAATGCCAATTATATATGAATATACAATTGTTAACGTTAAATCAAATTCGTATGTTAACTATAGTATTTTTTACAAGTTCTGCTTTAAACAAGTATGTCGATTCTATGTTGAAAATTTAGTTATCTGCCGTATAGCGACATATTTGTCAAACCGTACGCCTTTGTCGGCGCCTCAAGAAATATGTTATTAAACTGAAAATAAATTTGAAGATTTTTTAATTATTTGATGAATAATAATAAACTTGAGAAACCATTTTTGTAATTTGAAATGACTTTGAAATTACGATGAAATTGACGTTGTTCAGCGTTATTAAGCTCACCTGGTAAAATCATTTCGCCAGGCGCTGTGTGCGACGTCACTCCCTGCCAGCGACGAGAAGCTGCTGGTGGTGACGTCGTCACTGGAGGCAGGGGACGGGCCGTGCGATTGGGATTTATGTTCAGGGTTTTTACAGATACAAAATGCACAGACTAGCATAAAAAAATATAAACTATCAGTTGTAGAAAAGCTGTGTCGTCCAAGTTTCAAGGCTTATATGTACACATAAGATGAAAAGTGTTACGTATTGTTCTACTAAATTAATAAGCTAAAATATCTTCAATCATTATGTCCTGTAATGAAACTCATGCACAGACGTAGTTTTGATTCGCTTTGCTATCGGGACAAATAATGAAGTACATATTGTCTCATGATTTACTGACTCAAGGATAACATTAAAAGCGTACCATTGAGTCGAATGGAAGTAGAAATACACTATATAAAATCTCTATGTACGTAAAAAGCATAAATGATTTTTTTGTTCCTGATTCATCTTGAAACAGTGTATATTTAGATAAAAACGGTTTTTGAATTTTGCAAAATTTAATGCTTTATACCAATTATAATAATACCGTATGATTTACGAATCAAATTGAATAACGCCTTCTGCTATAAAATTAATCAGTATTAAGAAAAGGCTATGCACAAATAAATAATGAGGCCACTTACATGAAACAATGACGTACATGTGCGGTATTCATGCAGATTGCGTGATCCGGATCTGCTATCTACAGGACTGAATACACACGCTAAAACAATGAGAAAAAATGCGCTGTCGTCGTCCGCAGAGCATTCTGCTAACACATCAATATTATGTAGCAGAAGTCTGTAAACGGCATTTCGACAATAGGTAACCAAATAAAAATAATGTGGAATTTATAGAAAAATAACAGCGAACGTTAAAAAAGTTTTAATAAAATATTTTATTTTACCTTGATAATTTGAAGTGTAGGTAACAAATTAGATCCTTTCTGTTGATTTTTCATGTACCTACACTTACCTTTTTTATTAAAACCAATTTAGTGTGAATGACGTAATATGCGTGCATGGTGGATGCAATTAGTAGTGGAGTTGTTCTTTGATGTGCTTACGCAATTTTCTCAGATGGAGATCTCCACGGTACGTCGTCTTCTAATTCATCTTCACTTTCGTCTGCCTCAGCTTCTTCATCTTGATTGTCCGAAGCAATGTTAAGGCTGCTTGTCACCATGTCGGGTACCGGAAGGATGGAGGGTCTCCGACTACCTGAATTTTAAAAGCTTCACTTATTTCCTCTATATTTTTCTAAAAACATACAACGGTTACAGAAGCTGATGTGTTCGTGACTGAAAAATTGTTAGACTCTTATTTATAACAATTAAAAATGTCAGAACACATCCTCATCTATTCCCGCAGTTAATAAATTTAATTACCTCGACGGTAGTTCAAGGCATCTGGACTAAGAAAATTACTGTTGTCGGGTTTTGGTAACAACAGATGGCTGTCGGTAGCACTGTCTGTGCCCGGTGAATCTTTCAAGCACGTTCTGGAGTCCGAAGTCGATGTACCTTCCCCGAATTTAGCTGTGTAAATATAACAGTAGCTTGCAAAAACACTCAACACGATTGAATTATTTAAGTTGACTTTGTAAATTCAATTTAATATTTAGCTAAGCTCCTTTTCTGCTATATTTCAAAGCTCTTTTGCCTATATTACATTCTATCATAAATACTCATTGCCTATAAATATGTTTGTAATAAGTTATCTTGGGTCTCTAATTTAACACCTAATAACTAAAACATTTGACATTTCCCCTAAAGATTAAAAATATAACTTATTTTATGAAGTTCTCTTTATATTTGAAATGTTATGTGTTCTATAATTAGGTACCAAATAATAAAGTTATTGTAAGAAAATCGAAATATTTGTTTACAGTGGCTCGTAGAATATCCCATATTAATCCATATACAAAGTGTGGATAGTGGAAAACGTGATTAAGGCGCTGTACCTAGTCAAAATAAATAGTTGTTTAGGTATTAAAAGTCATCTTACTCCGCGCACTCGGAGCGCGGCGCACTGCGCACACTGACATCAGCAGATGTCACAGTTCAAAGAAGTACAGCATGCTAACTCACCAATACGAATTTTAATAATCTTCTATGGACGCTCCATATTCCGTAATATCAACGTACATTGACTATATATTTTATTTTAAGTGGTTTATAATGATATTTTAAATTGTTTTATTATATTAAAAACATACTTTATTATATTATTTACGTTATATGGCATAAATTTTTATTGTTTTTACTTTGAGTTAAGTTACGGTTGGTTATGGTTACTTTAGACTAAAATAAATAGTATATTTATATGCACCGTTCTTACTACTATAAGAAGCGCATTCGCGACTTCTGAGATTCATCAAAATGTCCGCCACTGGACATAGCCTCACCAATTTTTTACACAGCATACAGCGTTGGTTATAGGCTATTTTCTGCAGTTCATAACCAATGGCTTCTCACCATTTCTCCCAAGTAATCGGTTCATCTGGTGGGACGTCTCACATTGCAATTTCCGTTGTATAGTTCAATACAATATTATTTTATATTAAACGAACCCAAAAAATAAATTACTAAACAAAGAAAAAAGAAACAAATTAATGGTATTGCAAGGGAAGTAAGAGAAATTGTGCAAGCTAAATCTTAGTGGCGATAGGCAGAAAATTACATAGTCTCCTCAAATTAAAAGCGGAAGCATAAAGCTTACGACTTATTGCAGCAAGGTGCGGCTTCCATGTATAGCTCCAGTTAAAGTAGTTTTGCGTAAGTTATCATTGGTGTTTTGTCTGTATATTATATATTTGTAAACCATCTGCATTATAGGTGATAGGAAGAAGTCAATTGTAAAGATATAGAATTAATAAAAAATACATAGGATAACCGGTAATAATTCGTCTAATATGGGAAGTAACATTTTCCAGCTAATACTATCACCGTCGACTGCGTTTAAGGATATCCATAGCTTTAATGTTAAATGTACTGTACTGTATTGTATCAGCCCGTATAAGTCCCACTGCAGTCCCACTGCACTATTGAGAGTGGTTAGGCCATATAGTCCACCACGCTGGCCTAGTGCGGGTTGGCGGACTTTTACATACCATAGAAATTTATACAAATCGCTATGGTATGCAGGTTTCCTCACGATGTTTTCCTTCACCGTTATAGTGCTTGGTGATTGACTAGCAACACACACATGACTCCGAAAAGCCAAAGGTGTGCCCTGGGATTTCAACCCGCGACCACCGTGAACATGTAGGCAACCGTGTCTGTTCCGTTACCAACAGGCCACCATGCATTTATGCACAATGTTAAATAGTTCTTAGTTATTATTTTATCTATTGAATTTAATTAATTTGCTCCATTTCTTCCCACCACGACCTGTCCTGCTCAATCCCGTCACTTCCCGCTCGGTCCCGCCCCTTCCTTTTTCATCGCATCCTATTCTGCCTCATCCCCTCATCCCCTGCCTTTACATTTCGTTCTATCCCCTTAAAAGAAATCTATCAGCTACCGTACTAATTTCGACTATAAATTTAGAATATCGACACTAAGATAGGGAGATATTGATTTTGAGAAGTTGCTCTAAAATGTACACATTTGGCTAAAAACTGCTTAAAGAAGCCTGTTTTCACTAGGTACAGCGCCGTAAAAACTCGGTAATCGTATAGATACACTTAGAAGAATTTCGCAAAAATGCACTGTCACGAACTAAAGTGGTAATCTGATGTACATGCTATATTAACAAACGTGTTATAGACATTCTTAATTGGATCTTCTAAAATATTTTACGTTCAGTTGATGATAATAATCTTTAATAAGGTTTGCTACGTCACACCGAAAAATTGATATCCGATATTCTCGAGCACGGAACCGCGAGTGAAAGCAAGTGACTTACAATACTTACAAATAATAAATTTGGTAAATTTAAAATGACTTACAAATAAATTGTTACAAAATTATTGATGATAATACTAGCTCCAATATCTAATGTGACAGCAATATTAATATAAGAATTTCTGTTAATCAGCACAAACAATCTAGGACATTCATGAACACGTTTCAAAATAACAACTGTAACCACTTTATGAAAATATACTTGGCACATTGTTACTCAAAAATATTTTATAGACGGCTGTAATTAGATTAGTGTTTTATATTAACAATTATGCAAAACTATCGGGGTAACAATGCGCCAGGCGATTAATTTAAAACTGTCAAAACAATATCTTGTATCAACGATATGAAATAGTCCGTGATACGCCATATATTTTCTACGTGAACGAATCAGAATATGCAATATGCAAGGGTGACGAGATTAAAGATCTTACATTAGAGGGAGATTTACCATATATACCTATTCGGAATAAAAAGTCAATTACAGTTCAGTACAAGAATTGTGTAATAAAATAAGTAGGATCAAAATTAAATCCCAGCCAGACGAAAACAGAACGCTTTTTATAAAACGGTCGAAATTACCATACGTGAACCTTCTCAGATTGTAATAATAAACTTCAGAACACCTATGATACCTAATTATATTATCTCGTCGGTGGGCTTCATTCTATATTCTTCAACTTCATTTTATATTAAACTTTTTTATTGATCATATTGTCCTTGGTAGTTATGGAATATTAAGGAGCATTCATTTCATTCTCTAGTACTTCAAGTTTCTTTATAAGCAGACAGCTTAATCCTAAAAGCCAAGCTATCTTAAACACAAAGAAGGTTCTAGAAGAAATGAGTCACTTACCAGGAAATAAGTCTTAATTAGGGGTAAGTAACTTCATAGTTGGGTTCTTATTGAATATAACTACTAGTTCTCAAAATTCCAGCTTTTCTAAAATGACTTAAGTCTCGCGGAGAATTTTAGACTATTATAGAAAACACACTTATTTTTAAGACATATTTATAATTAAACATTTGGTTGGGTTTCAATAGATATACTTGTATCGACGCCCTTGCACTCACTCAAAAAGCCCAATAACGTGTTAATTTATTTACGTGTCGCGGACTACAAAAACGTACTACTACCAATGCCATGAGTATAATATAAACATGCAGAAAATACTAAGCTAATATTATTCTCTCCTAAATAAACTTGATAAATAATTTAAGATACCATTTCAATAATATTAAATCGATAAGAAGCACACGTAAGCCTTAAACGGAGTTATGGACGTTCGCGTTTCAAGTAATGTAAAATTTTGAAAACAAGGAAAGCTCCTGTAACATAATTATATAATGTATTCGGTGTATATCAGCAAACCAGTTTTATATTCCTTGTCTTCATTGTGATCATATCAGTACTTTGAAATATTTCGATAATGAGTAGCTTGCTCTTTGTCCTATGATTTATTTCTAAAATTCTTAATACGTGGAAAATATTCATAAAACAATGAGCCTATTAATGAATAATTTAATTAAAAAGTAGTCCGAATTCATATATTTTATACAAGTATCAATAAAGAAATGTATTCGGTCTACTTTGGGTGTAAATCCAACTGTGGCACTCACAGCAGGCAACGGTAAAATTAGCGGATGAAACTGTATTAGCTTGGTTGATGCGTAATGGCGATGCATTTGGTGTGGAACTCGTGGGAGCTTGGAGAACCACTTGTGGAAGTTGGTATTGAGCGACGTTACTACCGTCAGTTTTTTTCGGTTGCCCCTCCTCCGCGTCACCTGTTTTCTTCTCATTTGACAAAAGACTACAAGCAGTTTGGTCTTTAGGTATAGTTGGCTTGTGCTCAGTCTGTTTATCAGAAACGACAAAAGCCGAGTTTTCTTCTTTGGTTATACTCATATAATAGCAAGTATCACTGTTTTTCATGATATGTCGAGGACCCGGATTCAAGAGGATTGTATCCTCGTAAAATTCCGGCAGTTCGGCTGGCCGTACACCAACCAACGCTACTCCGTACCTTTTAGGAAAAATAAAATGGTTTATTGTATAATTTTATAAAAGCGTCTTATACGTTGTATAAAATATTTAAGATTCTTACTTCCTGTGGGAATGAAAGCTAGCATAAGTGAAGCTTTTTCCTTCGTACTCCCCAAAGAACCGACTATCACCTAGAACTATGTGATATATTTCATTCCCTGAGCACTTTCCATAAAGTCGATGCCACTCTTCAGGTGACTGTTGACCCTCTCTAAAATAATTTAAAAGCTTAGTGAGTTTTAAAATAGTACCATAGGTATTTATGAATTGAAGGCATGATTATGAACTCACTGTCCACGACTGGTGTGCAACAGTAGTGTGACCAGCGTTGAGGCGCCGGGGCAGGTGCAATTGTTGGCTAGTAATGCATACTTGAATTCATCTTCACACACCACGAACTCCGCAAACTTCACGTGTAATTTATTTTCAGGTCGGAATATTTGTACATATTGTGGCACAGCTGGTGCAAAGTCTTTCACTGCCCATGACCTAGTTATAAAAAAAAAAGATTATTACACTAAGTTTAGCTAGTACGTATAGTTGTAAATATGTAGTATAGAGATCAAGCGTGATACGATTTTAATATAACGGGGCCAATACTATGATATATAGATTTTTTATTTTTATGCATCTTCCTTTTTAAGCACGTCTTAAGAGAATGGAGTACATCGATAATGTGTGACATAATATAGCGTGGCCAGAGGCTCTTAGTAAACCAAAGAAGCGATGGTTTGATATTAAGGCCAATAGTCCAATGATGTTTAATTAAATGGACAAAGCAAGGTCAGGGAAGTCCACCGGCCGCGTTAATACGACACAGGACAAGAAGGTTGTCATACAAAGAACAAAGGACTTTGTATATGCGTTTTGCAACATTTGGCTCGATGCGCTTTTGGCCATAGAGGTACTTCGGTAGCCTACAAAATTGTAAACCTAATAAGTTGGTTTCATAACAATAATTTTCTATTAGCATTACAATGGGTTCCATCTCATTTAGGTTTAAAAGGAAATGAGGAGGATGACATTTTATCAAAAAAAAAAAAAACGCAGCAATAAATGGTCTAACTATTGATATAAATCCTTGTTTTTTCGAACTTTTGAGTAAATATAGATTAGAGTGTTAGAAATTTGGAATTAATATTTTGACATAAATTCACGGACTATAGGTATTTGGTATAGAAGGATGCAACGTGAACCACCTCGCATCCCTTGGTTCACAAATGTAAAAATTAGTAAAAGCGTTTTAGTCTCCTCATTTAGAATAAGATCTGGGCATATTCCGTTTAATAAATTTGGTTTCCTAATGAAAAAAACAAATAGCCCAAATTGCGAACGATGTGGAACTGTAGAGGATGTCTATCACCTGATAATAGAATGTATTCGATATAAAGCATAAAGAGAATCGTTAATGAGGGAATTAGATATCGATATCGTAGAATTTGGTATTATTCAAACAATTTTGTCCACGCCCTATACCGAAGACGCTATTAAAATTTATAAATATGTAATGAACATAAAGAAGAGCTATTGATTGTTTTTCTGTTTCATCATCATCATCAGCCCTTCTGCGTCCACTGGTGGATATAGGCCTCTCCCATAGCACGCTACTGGGCTCGATCTTCAGACCATCGTCGCCAACCGCTACCAGCCACCCCACGTACGTTTTTCTGTTTAGGGACTAAATATTTATAAGCCGCTAAATTAATAAATAAAGAGAAAAAAAACTTTATATATCTTTACTAATATGTGATTACCATATTTCGGGAACCTACATACGTGGAGCTTATATATACTAATATGTAATTACCATATTTCGGGAACCTACATACGTGGAGTATATTCATTATTCATGTTGTAGATAAATTTAGAATTTATTTGCCCGCCTCCCGACTAACTTATCTAGATATTATGTATATAATGAACTACGGCCAGTTCTTTATATGTTGAATCATACGCTACAAGATTCAGTACCTCAAAGCATCTTTACGTTGCTATTAGACTAATGAGATTATTCACTGTTGCTTGGTTATTTTTGTTAATAACAAATATGTAGGTGCTGTGACTTATTTTGTGCATATTTCTATTATAATATACGAACTCTACTCAATGTTGGGCTGTAGGAAATAATCATGTACATAATATAATTTTTTGCCCTGTGTAACAACGTAGCATGGCTCAACTTACCTTAAAATGGTATGTTCATCTGCAGCGGTTTTGTCAGCGTAGTTCCTAGCGGCCAGTATGAAGCAAGCCTCTGCTTCGTTCATTCGAGCTCTGATTAGATCTGTATCTTTTAAACACGATCCCTGGATGTAAATAACCCTTTGGGCCCAAATCGGTACCTTTGGAATAAAATACATTACGATAGGTTAAAACATATGACTACATTCATAATTAATAATTTGTTAACTGTAACAACAGTTTAATAAATAATTCCGTACCTGTAAAATCATCCTCATGGTGGTATCTAATTCCATTGGCGACAGAAGCACCACGTAATAATCCTGCAGCAAGGGGTGGGCGTAAAATTCGTTGAGAAAGTCCATTATCGTATCTGCGTGGAGAGTTGTTGAACAAACCACTACATGTTTCTCGGATTGCGCTCGGTGGGAAGAGTAAGAACCACCGAGTTTTTGTCTCTCCATCCAAGTGAACGCTAGCTGCTCAAACTGTATAAGTAAATTTCGCATGTGAGTGTTTGGATATAAAATTAGTTATATATAAGCAAAGTGCTTTTTGGCGGGCAAACTATTAAAAGTATAATGCCCGAACAAATTACGTTGATAGACTTCTTAGAATGAAAATTGATGTGGTTACGCTATAGTCAATGTCCCTGAGTGGGGCTTTAATAACTTAATTTATTTAAATATTACGTGCTATGACGTAAATACCTGCGTAGGTAACACAACTAGCGCAACTCCTATCATTATCACCATGAAAAGTTGCGATGGCCATATATCTGGAACGAAATCTCCGTAGCCTACTGTTGAAAATGTCACCACAACGAAATAAGTGGCTTGGAAAAGATTGAGGTGTCGGTGTCCGGCTCGCTGGAAGTGTTGTATACCGCAGACGCTGCAAATATAATGCGTTCAATGTATCCGTTTGTATCTCTTGAGATATATATATATATTTGTTTATTTCACCCAATATTCTATATGAAGATGACTGACAGACGTTTCCGAAATACAATAGAGAACCCACAGGGGGTATAGTGTATTTTTTTAAAGTGTGAGGTGTCAAAGTTGACAAATAATTAATTTAAAATTACTTTCGTGAGGAATTTGATCACTTATCTTCACATAGCAATTTGGATATACGAGTAGATAATTTATTAAATAAATAATTACAGTTATGGTATCGTACTCACTGTAAAGAAGTTTAATTTTAAGAATTGAATAAAGAAACTTATAACATAGTCGATTAAAATGCACAAGATGATTTTCGCACAATAAATGATGAATGAAAACGGCATGGAAGGTGAAGCGTTGTGAGTGAATGAAGGAAATTAAATGAGAGGGGAAGATTTTTAAATATGCTCAAAAATGTGCATATATGAAACAGCCATATCAAATCTAATATTTTAACCAATAAACCATTTTAAACTGCTTATTATGGAAAATAATTTGTTAACCTGGTGAAAACGAGGCAGAGTAGTGTAACACACAATATCATTAATTGTTGGGACAGTGCTGACTGGGATTTCTGCATAGCTCGATGTAAGTCGTTCTGAAAATAAATGTTCAGCTTAATTCAATACGACAAATATGTATATATTGTAAAATGTTCGCACAGTTGCACGGAGCAGCCAAGAGGCTATCAAATATTTTTATTGGCTTACTTACAAACATATTCTCCAGGGATCTCTTCGCCAACCAACAGTTCAAGAATACTGGTATAAATAGATTTCGTAGTGGTGGAAATGGTAACTGTAAATATAAACAAAAATAATTAGGGAAAAGATGTATTTACCAGACTGCCTCGGTGGCGTAGTTGTATTACGGTACGGTTACAAAGCTGAGGTCTCGGGTTCGAGTCCCGGGTCGGGCAAAGTGATATTGGATTTTCTATTCATTATCAGCCCGGGGTCAAGAATTAGTGCCCGATATGGCGATAGGCTCGCCCCCTATCACATCGTGGGACGGAACATACAAGGCGAAATGTGGGTGTCCTTGTGGCGCCTCTGCCTACCCCTTCAGGGATAAAGTCGTGAGTTTATGTATGTATGTATTTACCACCCCAAAACGACGGATGTATAAAAAATAACAAAATGCAACCTCGCTTGTTTTCTTTTGCGAAATTTTTACTTTTATTGTGTCTGAATTCATCAAAACTACCACACCACCTGGCTTCGTTTTCGGTGGGAGTTTGGATATACCCGGTATCATTAAAAAAGGAAATCGGTGGAAGGAATGAATGTAATACAATTTTTAATTTACCTAAGTGCCAAACAATATACCTACTGTAAATTTTACAGAACCGCATCTAATGAATGATTCATTTTCATCAATATCCCTTAACATTCGAGAATTTTTCAATATAATTGTATTTTTGAGGCCTTATTTGATAAATATTCAAAAGTTTTACTCAAAGGAATTTAAATATTTATGTCTAAGTAATGATTAAAATAGATTTGGTCTACCATAATATGTTATACTACAATAAAATACATACTACTCCCTCGAAAAATAGTAATAAATATTATAGTATGTGTAAGGCTACCGAAAAAGAATGAAATTTAATATAAATAATATAATAACCATTGCTTTGTAAATAAGAGATTAAGTACATACTGTGTGTATTGATTTGTTGTCATAAGAGCTATTTAATTGCCTCCATGACCGATAAACGAATTTCACTTCATTTCATTTTACATGTTATAGTAAATAACCAAAAAAATCACTTACGGTTAAGGCAAATGGGATCGTATTCACCATTTCTAGAATAAAGTGAAAAGACAAGACTTGCTGCCATATATTTCCCTGAAAAAATAAAATTTCGCCCTTTACTAAAATTCTACGTTCTTCGGTGAATTATTAAACAATGTACAATAAAATGTCGATATTAAACTACCTTGTAGCCTAGGTAGGCTAGAAGTATAGCTTCCGTAAAGGATATCATAGCCAGTATCACTTGCACAATCCACAGATATAACGGTCTGTTGACCCATATTATTCCGTCCCAATTGATTATCGGGTGCTCTTGAAATTCCTCTTCTGTCAAGTTAGCCGAATATTCGAATTCAGTCTTATTCCCTGGTTTGCAGCCGTAACTAGAAACATTTTTTATATTAACTTTTACCCACAAAATGAAAACAGTATTTTTATTATATTTAACGTAATATTTTATAATTAAATGTACTTGGGAAGTATTTGAGTAGCGCGGTCTAATTAATATTGAAAACTAGCTAAAATAATGTTGAATTTGATACAATTAAAAATATCTTATTTACTTTTCCGCTCTTGTTTAACCCGCTGCGTCAAATAGTGCAATATATTTATCACTTGGATTCTTAAAGTATTGCTATAAAACAAGCTTGAATTTTAGAATAGAAGTGTTAACTTTATTATAATAAAGGTAGCACAGACAGAAATTGTAAAGTTGGTCGGTCTTTATTCTAGCGTTGTTATCATAACAAAACTAAAACACATCAGCGCTAAAGAATGGGTGGATACTTGGGAGTATTTCGATGGATGAAATGTATAATATGTATAGTTGTTTTGAAATATTCGGAGATGGTTTTGCGAGCCCGGAGTTAGGTGTACAATGTCGATGAGCTTCTAGAGCATATCATTTATTTACGATATTCCCCCTGGGACGATACGCCGGGCCGCGCCTGTAGCGGCCGGCACGGCCTGTTTGCTTCCTTAACAAGTTTATACCGCTATTGTCTATCACCAAAGTGGCCAAAATTCTTTATTCTCGGTTAATATAAATTATTCTTCTAACTATTCGTGTGTACCAATTAGAGAAGCAATACCTATTAATTAATTGCAGTCCGGCAACACGTAGTTTTCCTAAAAATAGACTGCTATTTTAGATTCGATAACTTTTTATCGTTGTGATATATCCATATTAATTCTTACAATCGATTTGTTGTTTCTTAAAGGCAAGTTGGTATTTTTTCGCCTGTCAAAAAATTGTTTTTGTGTTAAATCTCCAATTTTCGTACAGTATTTTATAATGTGCTTCGTATATAACTTTTAAGATGGCACCCACAGACTGTATGTTCCATTTCGCTGAATTCTGTAAGCTAGTTTCAGTCTTGCTTTCAACGGTCTTTATGAAGCAGAGCATCGTCTTGTTGCAAACATATTTTATCGAGTCTGTATGACGCTACATAATTCCAAGAATCTTTGAAATTCAATGGCTGTAGGTATGTCATATATGTTTGTGGTATTTCATAGCTTACATGTGGCGCTATACTACTGCTACTGAAGACTAGGAACTACCACAAATTGGTGGCTGAAAAGTCGAGTTTGAATGCTTTGAACAGCGCATAAAGCCGCTCGTTGCGTTTATTTGCAAAGATAGCGGCCATTAGTCCCGTCAATAATCCTTAGGGTGGCACTAGACTTAGTAGAAGTTAGCTAGTGCTTTAACTTTGTCTACTGTTCTTCTTCTCCATATTGTAATCGCAATTCGGCATCATGTAATTTGTATTGCAAAGAATTAAGTATTATCTATTTGCGATAATCCGTGTTCTTATAACTTAAATATTGTTTGAAATTCATAATTATATCCATGTTAATCACGTTACCAAAATTATTATTATTTATAGTGTGCCACTACTTTTGAGAAATATGTATGGAAGCTACTAAAAAGTGTCTAAAGAGCTTTTTCCTGTAGCTACTATGGTGTAGGTAGCTGTCCTTATTGCCCGTCTCATATTTCCTTTTGACAAAATATACAGTACGTAGTTATACTTAGGTAAACTTGCCCATGTTGTCATTCCGTGTTTTCAATCTAGTGACCGTAATTAACTAATTTCCTCATCAATTCTTTGTAGTGTGCATAGAATATAAACCCGATTGCTATAAATGCTTTGTTGACGGCCACTCATTTCTAACGTTTGACATGCAAATTGCTAAGTAGGCAATCTAATGGATAAACGAGTTTTATTTTAGAGTCGGCCTTTTGATTGTCTTCGCAATTCTCCAAATCGCCCTGAACTATAAAAAATTCATGTGCCCTACTTATCGTGCAGCACTGCACGACGTTTTTCACAATATTATACTGTCCGCTTGATTCAAACATAATGATACCCGTTCGGTAGTTATCTCTAATGACCATTTAAAATACAAAGAACAAAACGTAAGTCTTGTTAGTAACGGCTATTATTTTGCTAAAACTAACTCTATGACATATTTTTCTGGCCTACTGGAAGTATTTGGTCTTAAGTAACCCTTTAAGAGATCTGTATGACATTGTCTTAGGGGTGGAAATACCGGTACATAATCTCCAACCTAAAATCTTATTCAGCCGGTAGATCTGCACGCAGTGTTTCATCAACTTTCACCTTACTAATCTGATGGTCTATGTCGGCGACTCTTAGTCACCTGTAAATCCTGTCCATTTTCCATTTATTATTATTATACTTGCCTAAAAAATCACACTGCAGGGCAAAGCTCTTCCATACCCCTACATTTAGAATAATTTTCGTTCATTCCCTGTTATAGCTGTCTAGACCGTCACGTAAACGCCGTATACCGCCACATACATACCGTCTTGTATAATATAAATTTTCATTACAATTCCCATTTTTCATTTTTTTTAAGAATAGCATATTTTACTTCGCTACCATAAGGGGTTAAACAAAACGCACCTATTGGATTAAAAGTGATCGAGTCAAGATATTGCAATGGCTTTGTACACAAAAAATTGGTATAAACCTATTTAGATCTTCGATTAGAGCATTAGTGCATAAATATATTGCGCAAATTAATTTTCTTTAACCATTAAAACTACGAAATCAGCACGGTTTTAGCTTCAATATATGTATATCTAAAGCAATTTGTGAAACTTACCAGGATGCAGAAATGGGTTCTCCATCAGCACAAACGCGGCATATATACAAAACGCAAGTCAAAAGTTTGAAAAATAAGTTCGCTATTCTAATGCGTAAACCTGAAACAATTGAACAATTATATAAACATCAAATACAGTAAATTTCCTTTCAACGACGCTTGATTCTTGAATGGAAAACTAAATCGATTACCCTATTGTATGTCACTTAATTTGATACATAAATTATATTTTTCGTGCAGTTAATTTAGGTCTACGGTTTTTCATGATAAGTGTTGTTCTAGTCCCCTTTTTCACACGCTTTTATTAGCTTCGCCTGTATGTATGTACATATCTATGTATGTAACGGAATCTTGGAAGTCGATTTTCGAGCACTTTAAATCGATTGATTGATTTGAAATTTCGCATACTTATCAAGGACCGATAACAATACCATAATTTAAAAAGTTTGTGACATTATCTTAACCAGAACCTACAGAGAACTTATTGTTTATGAAAAAAAAGTGTTATTTTAGCGCACCTGCCTTCCCTTGATAAGATAGATATACGTTTCTTTAGAAATATAAAAAAATAGTTTCAAAAATGTTAACACGCTGTAATAAATGACCGAACTAAAAAAGAAAAAATAATTGATAATGTGTTTAAGATCTGAAAATGGAGTGAAATAAATTCATTTTATTGTTATTAATCGTGGGGTGCTAACAAAAATTACTTATCTCTTTACCCATAAATTGAATGTATTTCACTCCATTTTCTGATCTTAAACTCATTACCAATTAATTTAAGATTTTTAGTTCGGTTAATAATGCATGTTTTTTAAATGTTTAATACTGTTTTTACTATACATCGTTCAGGTTGTAGACGTGAAACGTGCATTAAATTTTCATCAAGGTGTTTATGTAATGTGGTATAATAACACATAAACAATCCAAGCGAACGTATGTATGTATTATGTAGCATGTGATGCTTTTCACACTGAACAACGTCATAATCCCAGTTACTTTGCATCGATAATATTCACAGAAATACAAATTCTATTCAGAACTATTTTGCAGTTTCATTCCATTTTCATTATACGAGTATTATGTAATGTATATCAAGAATATATTATAATATGTATGTACTAATTAGATACAGTGATAGGATCGAGATGTGTTATACTTTTTGTTATCCTCTGATATCTTGATCTCTTCGTTCTTGATAGGTAATTACCCGCTTGCTTTAAGTAACTCTTTCGTACCTCGTATTTGTTTAACTGTGACTAGTTACGAACACTTTTTAATAAAATGCATACGCTTTAATCGTTTTCATATAATATGTCGATAAAAATCATTGCCTTCGATAGAAGTGACTGTTTAAAACGAATAATATTTTTTTTTTCACAAGTATAATTATTTGCCCTAAAAAACGATAAAAAAAATTTACAATTTAAACAAGTTTTAACATCAATAAATTATGTGTTACACATCACCAATGGAAATAAAAATAATAAAACATTTATAAAAAGAAAATCGTGACTGGCGGGAATATTATACCACCGAAGATTTACGTAGTTGATAAATTACCAGCCAAATAATTAAGTACTCATATAATTATCATCACCATCATTAGTATTTAATGAAATTTCCACGTCCAAAATGGCTAATGAAAGTGGATGCCGTATTGCCATGTCGCAAATCCGTGACGCAAACCTATACGATTATTTTCCCTATTTAAAACCTCTCACACAATCCAGAAGTCCAACTTTAAAAAGCATAGGTTTGAAAAATATTACAAATTTACAATGACTCATAACAAATTTTTTGATTTTAACTTTCAAACATAGGTTTTATACAATTCCTAGAAAATTTACACATTTCATGAATAGCGATCGGAAATGTATTACGTTCTGGGTGTCAATGAGTACAACGGGTATGTGGATCATTCCTCTCGACTTTTAATTACGCTAACGAATAGGTATAGAGGTAAAAGAGACAAAGGGTTTTTTTCGATGAATGGCGAGTCGTCTCGCCATGCCATCCGCCTGATGTTTAACGATACGACCACTCATGAACAGTAGCAATATAAAACAATACCATGAGTTACAAACCAATGCTTGGCATTTCACTGCGCTCGCCATCCTGAGACATAATATGAAAAGTCTCATAATGTGCAATAGTTACTCTGGTTAAAATATCCTTCAAACCGGAACACAACAGTGCATTAACGCTGTTGGTTAGCGATATAAACTAAGCTAATCTAACGATTCTCCCGTTGCGGTCAATTGTATTCGTAGTTTACTAGGGCGTTTTATTTACTATTTTCACAAAAGCATTCTTTTTATGTATTTCATAGCATCAGCTCTGAAATGTATACGATACCTATGAAATGTACTTGTACATTTCCCAGGATGTGATTGTATTTGTATCCTTAAATAATTATTTTACACATTGTCCAAAAAATAATTTTGGAATTGTATACATTTCTTAGTGATTGTGTACAATTCCTAGTTTTCATATATTTCCGGTTACATATACAAGTAACTTGTTCTAAAGAAGCTTTGTAGGAGTAATATAGCATGCATGTACGAGTGCATGTATATTAAATTCCACGTCGCGTTTTGTGTTATTTTCTGAGAATATTGGATGAGACAAGAAGGAACATACAATAAGTCTGATATAAGTTACATTTTAAAATTCGACTATAAGTTTTGGATACAAATAAAAACAAAATTTAGTTCGGGTAAGACAGTAAGTGCATCCCGGTTGTAGTCTGTTGCGACGTTGGCTTCATAATAAATTGACACCCAACACGGCCGATATGGCAACTCAGGTATACATATATAATAATTGTATTACTAACTTGTCTGGAAATAAAGTTCCCATGACATTTGTAAATAATGATGACTAGGGAGTTCTCGTTGTGGGGTCATGGATGTGTTGAAAGTCTTAAAAAAATTCTACCTTAAAGAAACACTTTATTAAATGTTATTGTAGACAGGACAGAGTAAGTAGGGTTTTTAACGAGACTGAATTGGTTAATGACACGACATTTTGACTCGCTAAAATAACATTTTTTTTTAATATAATATGTACTTTCATTGCAATGCTTGCATGTTATAAAAGTGTGTCATTCCTTTTTTTTATACACATTAATTGTTTAATCTCTAGGTAATATCACCCCTTATAATGAAAGCATGACTGAACTGGTCCTATTAATATTTTAATGCAAATGACGCATTGTTAAATAACGAAGGTAATTAGTAATTAACATCTAAAAATACTTTAACGAATCGTGAATACAATAAGCTTTCGAATGTACTACATCATTTCATTTTGATGATATTTAGAACAATAATAATGGATTTAGCTAAAAGTTTTCTCAGAAAGATATTTAAACAGCCATAGTTCAAAAAGAGAGGGTAGAGACAATAAAGTCAAGCAAATATATTACTTATGTATAAAGGATTCAACTCAATAAGAATCTGAATGATAACTCAATCCACTTCATTGAAAGGCTTCTATAAATAATGTTTGTGTCTTATTTTCTATGGTAAATCACTGTATTGGTGATGCCATCAGTGTAAAAGCACAGGTTAGAACGGAAATTGAAGTAGTTTGAGCTGACGTGGTAGGTATATCGTTGTTGCTTAATTGATAATGTAACAAACTTATTCAAATGTGTTATTAAACAAATTACTTGGACTAATGTATTGTAACGATTGCTTAAGGCAACAGGAACACTTTAGCAATTATACTACTATTTAATTTTGATTTGTTTGTTATTTTATCGATGATGTAATTCTTTAGGATTACAGTCGTACTTAGAGATTGCGACATACTTATTTTATTAGACAAGAGACATTAGAAATGTAGAATATTTCTTAAAGTACATGTATGGATACAACTTTTCACAAAATATTGAAAACGACGAGGAAAATACTGAGCGTGGGTGAGACGTATTAAAGCGCAAAGTAACTTTAGATATAGCTCTTGATAATCGGTTTTCTTTGTAAGCTTGACTGGATAGAAATAAGTATGCTGAATTTTATTCTCTTCACAAGAGAAGTACACAAGGTGATTTGCGAATCCAACTTACTATACAACATAAAAAATTGAAGTGAAATCAAATTGTCTTCTGTTTTTATGTGTATTTTTCAAAGTTACATTTGATATTTCATGTGTAACTCTTTCTGCAGAGCTAGGAAATTGCAAATGTCTTGTGTCAATAATATAAATGCATTTACTTACTCGATCGTTGATTTTTTATAAAATATAGTTGCAGTCTTTCTTTAAATGTGTTCTCATTTACATAATACTCCACTCGCACTCTGAAACAAACAGAATACTTATATTATTTTTTGAAACAATAGACTGATTTTAGAAGTACGAGACTCAGTATTTCTCATTGAAATTATTTGAACGAAGAATAAAATGCATTACAAAACAATTCCATTTGCCATTTAATTTGTGAAGAGCATTGCAATTCGTGCAAGCTTTTTATTCCACATAATTAGGTGTAGTGCAATAAAGCTGGTGGTATTCATTTGATGTTCAGACATAAATTTCCTTTACGTCAGGACATCCGTGGTCGCTGCGCAACGCCAAATCTGCATAAAACGTTGAATGAATGAGTGAATCTAAAATAATTAATAGTGAATATTCCTGTATTTTTTTTTATTTTTGTAATCAGTTCTGTTTTTTGTTATTACATTACCGAAAAAATATCACTCTTCTATTTTACACCTTTATGGTTCCTATTTTAAAAAATAGGAACCAAAAAGGTGTAAAAAAGAATCAAAACTGTTATCAGTTTTGAAGCATTTAAACGCCAATTTGGCGCAAACTTTCTGTGACGGAAGCGTTCGCGATATCAACATCAATGTGTTTAGATCGTGACTGAATAATATAAAATATAAGATAAAAACTTAATTTACTACTGTGGTAAATAATGGAATGGATGGAAAAGTTTATTAGTGTGACGAAGTGCTTAATTTTATATTTTACAAGTATTTTATACCGCTGTGAAAATCATTTTACCTGAGTTAATATGAGTTTTATACTGGAATCGAATTGATTTACATACACAGACTTCATAACCTAGTCTCATGCATAATCCCTATTATATAAACTGTTCTTAAAATGGCATCGCTAAATATCATCTGTACAGAAGTAATCCTAAGTGATGTAATCCATAATATTCATTACATTTATAGTGAAACGATGTGGACAGATTATTTTAATCGTTATTAAATAATCGTTGTATTTAATCAATCAAAATAATTATCATTCATGTATGTTCTAATAGTTTATAGTCTAAGGTGTTGGCAAAAACTATTCTACACAGAAAACCTAATTTTAACCTATTATATACAATTATTTTTAGTTATGATTCATACAGGCTATATCGATCGTTTGTTGAATCATGCCAAATGTATCCATTCACTTTGTAAATCAATATCGCCCAAAATGTGTGTTTCCTATGTACATTATTGCACTCACTTAAACCGATATTGTGCCGTAGTGTTATGTTTTTATTTTATTCTATTTTATTGAATTGAGGTTCTCCAACGGTATATATATGATCAAAACTAAGACATTCTTTACTATAGTTACGTTCTGATGCATTTACCACTTAAAGGAGTACACAACACTTATGTTACTACACACACGTAAACGAAACCAATAATAATATATTTAGTAAATATCTAGAGTAAAAAATGTTAGTACATTATAACGCATTTAAGACGGTATAGTAGGATTTGTAGTTAATCATTGAGTATACGCCAGATATTAAAGCCTCGCACCGCTTGGAAAATATCGTTTTTATTCAATAATTCAAAACACCCCTTTGTATGACTTCCCTCATACAGCTTCAGTCAAAGCTATTCTGCAACGTATTGTTTTTAGATTTCGGCGAAAAAATATTCGAATTCATTCTATTCAAAAATAGAAAAATTATTTTCGACTGAATATTCCCTCAAAACTCTTATGGAGACTTTTATATCCATTTCGTTTTTACAGTACATGTGGACTGACGTACAGTTTATTGCATATTTAATACTAATTACATTTCGTTGAAACGATTCCTGGAAAGGTCGGGTATTTGAACGCTGCAAAATCAGAATAATGGAATGGTTATTCAATTTAAATTGCATTCCCTGGATGCATAAAGCGGGGTAAAATATAACAAGAGTGACGTCCGCTAGCATATCGATTGTAATAAAGATACACCTAAAGGTAAACCGATACGATCATTTATACGGTGTAGATTTTTGCTGTAGTCGATGCCTGATATATTAACAATGAAAAACAAACCTTTTGTTCTTGATAGGACTGCCAAAACCTGACAGCCTCCGTGGCGCAGTTGGTTGGACGCCGCCTGTGAAACGAGAGGCCGCGGGTTCGATCCCCGCACCGAGACAAATGTTTGTGAGAACCACAGGTATTTGTTTCGGGTCTGGGTGTTTGTGAGACCGAAAAAGTCTCTCGTAGTTCTTGATACCCACGACACAAGACTCGATCTTAGTGTGGGGTCAGAACTATGTATGTGACTGAGATGGGTGTATTTATTTATTATTATTATTAAAACTTGTTTTGTCACGTAATCTGACGTCAGGCGTCATACAACATAGATTTGATGTATAATAGTAATTGTATGAATACTCAGCCTATCACCGCCCACTGCTGGACGCAGGTAATATAGTAATAGGGTATTTGACTATGATCGTTTTATTTTTTGCATTTAAACACAAATACCATTAAAATAAAACATTTCTGTGAAAACAGTATTAAAGTAGGTTGTAAATTGAGGCAAATATTCGTATTTTAAAAAAGAGTGAGAGCGTAGTTGGGACATATCACCGTGTCTTTCACACGCGCATATTGTAATGTATAATATTATAACTAGTGACGTCACTACTTTTGTTTTGCATCCGTTTTTTTACTCCCACTATATAATTTAAAACGTTACTAACTTCTTTCATTATGAATGGATTTACAAAAAATCTTTGTTTGATAGATTTTGGATATGGATACCTTTTGATAAATACAATAAAAAAATGGAGTCAAATACCCTATTATACTATGCATTTTTTGCCTTGTGGTATAATTTCACAGTCATGAGTTGGCTACGTTCTTCAAATATCTTCATGTCTTCAAATGTTTTGAGGTATTGTCGGATAAGCAACGTGATCTTTATAGTATAAGATGTACATAATATATGGTTTTATTACTTCAAAATTGCAGTATTGATTTTTGTTTTATGCCGGGTATATCAAGACTGCGACCGAAAACGAAGCCAGGTGGTAGTTTTAGTGGTTACAAACACGATGCAAATAAAAATTTCGCCTAAACAGTGTCAGATATTTTTTTAGAATTTTTTAAAAATCGTCATTTTTGCGAAAATACTAATTAAAACCCTTACGTACACTTGCGTATTTAAAAATTAAAAGGTGTACATCATTATTTTAGGAAAACTATGTATATACCATCCAAATACGATGATAAGTAAAAAAATTAAAAAAAAAGTTGACGATTTTTTTTGCGAAATTTTTACTTCCAATGTGTCTGAAGTCACCAATACTACCACCTGGCTTCGTTTTCGGTCGCGGTCTTGATGTACCCTGTATAATCCTAAAAGAAAATAAACAATTGCTGTGTATTTGTAAAATGACTGCCCTATACACTTTTGCATGTTTACACCATAGCTTCTCTTGATAAATCTGTGCGAGCTGATTGCAGTGTTTATATTAAAACAATTAAGAAGGGGTTGCAAATCACTGTGACCGTTCTGCCCCTATGGACTTCAAAGAAATATTGTCTAATATCCCGTAAATCTCCCTGACACATTCTAATATGTCTCAATTAGTCTGAAAAAAAAATAGTTTTCATTCAATTGCACAATCTCAATCTGGTAGGCTTCTAATTGTTAATCAGATCGCAATATTCGGTCTATTGTTGCTGTAGATAATCCCAATTAATACTCAAGCTTCCTGATACTGACTCAAGGCTAACGGAATTTGCAACTATCGCAAGGTTGGCGATCATTGTTGGGCATGAAATCTGCAAATGCGAATAACGATTCATTGCACTTAATTTGAATTAAGCGCTCACAGAAACGATTTTGTTTTACCATGCAAGGCAATACGAAAACTAAATTTAAGGACTATGTATGTCTTGTAGACGATACTTCCTTCATCATTCCCCACACTTTGTTTGCGTTTTCCTCACCCTTAAAATAGTTGGACTATATCGAGACAAACTGTATTTTCAAGACATTCACTTTCATCTCTTGAATCTACAATCAAAGTGATGCTAAATTCATGGAAGTCTTTTGTTATTTTTCTACCTGCATTTCTGTTTCCGTGTTGGCGATTTCATTTGTTTGAAAGTTTGAATACTAACACCCGTATTCTAAGACGTGTCCTCCAATCTTCCTCAACCTTATCTTAGTCGAGGTAACTTTACAAATGAATTGGAGGGACCCTCGAAAATGGTATGCTTAGTTAAAAATATACCTTTACTAAAGGTTCCTCGAGTGAGGTTGAGTCAAGGAAAAACGTCATTAATTACGTCATTGATGTATAGATAAAGTAGAGATTTAACAAAAAACCTTTGAAAATAGTCTATGATCACTTGAAAAGTGACAGTCAAATGTCATGTCAGAGTGTTTACATAGAATAATATATAATTATTGAACTCAAAATCTTCGGGATTGTGACTGGAAGACAAATATTTAGTGAGTCGGAGAAAAAAACGCATGCAGACAGGAGGAGGGTCATACCATCCAACCCGGAAATTTCGAAGGATATTCTTATGGATGAATCGTCGTTCGGGATATTCGTACGGAGTATCGTACAAGTATTACAGGAACTGCTGGAAATCTTTAGTAACTCGTTTAAAATAATAAACACTGTTTCCAAACCAAAAATCTTTTATTAAATGAAATAAAGAGTAATGTTTGTATCATTCACTGGGAAATCGTGTAAATCTTGTAGAGGCACCCACCTCAAACATTTTTTGGCATATTTAGGTATTTAAGAATTTTAAAAGGTAAACTTTATTTCTCTCTTTTAAATTACAATTTTAAAGTAGGATTATTTCTTTTATTTCTTCCTTAAGGTAGGTCGCGACGTACCTTGAGTTTGACAGTTGATTCCTTTCCTCGAGACCGGAAATTTTTTGAGTGACGTTGAGTGGAGGAGATTTTTTTCTACTAAGAATACGGATTTCCTCTAGTAACGTCAAGTGGAGTCGAAAAAACGTCTTAGAATATGGGTGTAAGGCTCAGTTGCATAAACCAACTTTGAGTATAACTTTAATGTTGACAATGGCATCGCCATACATTTGTGACGTATTTGACATTGCTAATGTATGGGATTGACATTTTCAAAGTCAAAGTTTTGGGCTATGTTAGTTTGTGCAATTGACCCTAAGTGTTGTTTACCTCTTAATAATACTACAAAATTGTTGCCGTTCATTCGTTATTATTAAACAGATAAAATAATAACATATTTTTATAGATGTATATGTTAAACAATTTAATAATATCTGTACCAGATATTTTCCTCGCGCTTTCAAATATTAACAGTAACTAATACAGTCTATAGCTTGAGGCGTACATTATAATGATAATGTTTTTAGTTAATTTTATCATCAAAACAATTCCAAGCAAGGATGAATTTATAATGTGATTTAAAAAAAAATAAGGTACAGCATTTTCCTGCAAAATTAACACTGTGTATACACACATTAAACAATATTATGTGGTTCAGTAATTAAGTGTTTGTTCTATAGAAGCTGGCGTGGTTGACCTGGCTGCATTCCGCAAACTGCAACGACTATATGCCAATTTCTGTATTTTTAGGTCACTAACCAATTTGCTCTTTTCAACCGCCACATTTTACATAGTAACCCGATAAACATATATACGTAAAATGTATGTATTACATTCTAGCATTAATTATTAATTACGTTTACTCTTCACATTAATGTTTAATAAATATTATGTAGAACAAAGGGACCTGCGATGAAAGGTTTGCGGTTTGTAAACCAGTATTTGTTAGAGCTGTGGTAAATATTAAATGTGGCATTTCATATTTGAAAATAAATGCAAAGCATTACGCGTTAACCAATGCACGTGGGTAACAAAGAACAGCGCCGCGGCTCAACCGCCCCTGACAATGGTTGCTCTATCTTTTGTAAGCGTCTACGATCCTTACTTGCCGGTGAGAATCGTAGAGCGATTGTGTTTGCAAAGGTTGTGCAGAAAAGTGTATGTAGCAGTTCAGTTTGTTCACAATTCCGATTGTCAGTGAGCGCGCTGTAAGATATCCGACACACAGTCGCTATTCACCAATTTTCACACTGGAATATGAATTTCGTTTACGTTTCTATCGATTGCTCTTTGTTCCTAATCTTGATATTACGTTAATTTGAGATTTTGTAATATATTTTATGCGAAGAATGGGAGAGTGAACTTTGAAATGTTTAACCCCTTTGCGATCATGTATTTATCTTATTTTAGGAGTATTAAGAGTGTTTTATGAAATGTAACTGGTACGAATAATTTAATTACTATTAATTCTTTCGAATATAAATTTATTATATCCTAACCATAACCAAATTCGAAAGCGTTCACAAGATAAGATACCCTAGTATTTGTTAAAGTCAGCCCTAACTTAGCATTTACTTAGGGGTAATGGAAAATGTTTGGAATAAAGTGGGGTCATCTTCACCTTTATTTGGAGTTCGGTTCGTTAACGTATTTTCGTTGAGTAAATAAGTAATACGTATGATTTATTAAAGGAGTTCAGATGTATGATAATATCTAATGATCAATGTGGTGCCGATAAGTGGAGGTTCACTTTATTCATTTACTTTGCGATAAAGAATTGGATTATTCGAATTCGGGGGTAATGTATAAAGTATGTGTTCAGTACAAACAGATCGAATTATCTATACCTACTGTATTCACGCGTATGTTACACGCAAGGCTGCCGATAATGGTAATTTATAAATGTAACCGTCTCGGTATATTATATTCGGGAAACATTATAGCAAAAATATATGTTTTTATTCTAGTCATTGTGCTATTCACACAAGAAAGCAGTAAAAATCTCGCCCAACGGGTGACGCACCTCTCGACGGTTACCATAATTATGCCAACCAGCATAATTGCTTTTTCAAGCCTCGCTTAAAAGACCTAATGTTGCAGGAAGGAGGAAATTGTGACTCGGTTAGATGAAACAGCCAGCCGTAACATCTTAATATTACAACAAATATTTTTTGCATTACGATTATACTGACATCAAGAAACTGAAATCGGGAATGTAGAAGCAATTGACATAATTCCTATTTTTTTATGTAATACACAATACTAGAATGTAAAATTGCGTATATTACTATTTAACTTATGTTCTCACTAAGAAAACCAATTAAGTCATTATTTTCATATTGCCCTTTGTTATTGTGAATAATATTAGCGCTCATCGCGAAAATACACAAAACCAAAGAGATTTCAAATAATTAAGTAATTTTTAGGATGCGCATATATCCTTAATGTTCTTCGCTTATAAAGTAAGTATGGCATGCAATAAAACTGAAGTTATAAAAGTTAAAACATTTGTTTTATAGTATTGTACTGGATAAGTGACGACATTAAAGTGGCTTTAAAGGCGCTTGCGTGCCTTCCACATTGGCATATATCTAGTTGTTAGGTACGTAAATCCGCCCCCAGGGAACACACTTCATGACGAGTACAGGGTCGTCATGGCCAACTAATTGTTGTTCATTTGCATTCATAATTTGAATACGTGTTATTGCATGCGCAGTACCTTCCAGGACGGCTACAGCCAATACCACGATCTTACAGAATGTGTATCGTCACAGTTACGAGTAATACCTACAAGCATTTTAGTGGGTGCGTTATTGAAAAGTGCATTCATTGAACAATGTTATTTTGCAAGCGTGCATTTGTTTATACTACTAAGTTAAATAAGAAATTGGTACCAAATAAAAGTCTTCTTTAACAGATGAAATCATATCAATAGGAAATTTGGCGTTTTCGTATTTAAACTAAATAACATTGAAGACATACACAGGTTCATAGGATGTAATTTACCTGGGTATCTTGTCGTAACTGTCCCAGCCAGTTAGGCAATTGTAAGAACTGTATCTACTGACGGCAGCCATGTTTTGATGTAGAGATGAAGTCCGTTACATTGCTATCACGCAGTTGTAAATGTTAAAAGACAAAGCCGCACCGCGTCCCGCCGCTGTCGACCGGAAGTACTTTGGTGAACTATGTAATGAGCAAGTTAATGTACCTTTCGGGCTTGCGGATATCCCGCTATTCTGTTGGGTTATACATATATTAATGCATCATTTCATATTAGTGTAATATATATTTTTTTAATAAGCTCTGATTGGTTATTCTATAACCGATAAATTCTTATGCTATTATTACTAATAGCATAATAATTTTGAATGAAATTAAACGTGTATGAATAAGAACCCCTTTTTATCACAGTTAAGTTTATTCAACAATTTTGTAATTATTTAAATCAGCCAGTAATCAGGAATGTTACAGGACCGTATTATTACTCTAATACCTCAAATTGCGATACGATTATATATTGCATATATTTCATGTTAATTTATTTTCGAAGTACTCATGTTTGCTTACAAGAACGGAGCTGGAGTAAAACTTTTTTGATTTTAAGTAAAAGCTCCGAATGTGATTTCCGATAAGTATCGTGAATCGACGGAGCTAGTGTTACGGACGTCAGATGTATAAACCTATGCTGCGAGTAAATTTGCACAGGCCCTAGTTTGAACTTTGGTGGTTGATACGCTTTTGGCCCACACTATATTTTATGTGTTCATATATATATTATATTATCGCATGTTTGTTCATTCGCCTAATTTGTCCATACTCAATTAGATATTAATTTAGTTAAAAGCCTCAATGTACATGTGTGCAATATATAACGTAATGTAAAATTTTGTATTATTCGACGGGTATAGCAATAAAATCGGGAATTACATTATCGTTCGGGTTCTCATTTAGTAAAGCATAAAATATATTGAATAAATCAATGTTTTCTTTAAAAAATACCGTTATTATTTCTCACTGGCTGATGTATGTTGGATAGACGTTATATTTTTCAGAATATTTGTGTATGTATGTGTGTATATTATAGTTTCTAAGTACAATACCAATCGGAGCGGGAGGTGAAGAAAGAACAACAATAAACACAAACGACACAAGTTCGCGGGGCCTTTGTCTGGTAATTAAATAACACTTTTAGCGAATTATTCACGTAAAAACTTGGTTGAGCAGGATACAGGTGTTTTCGTACAAAAGAGGTCACTATAGAAGTTTTAATCCCGATAAAACGAAATTAGCGCGTGCGGTAGTGATAACACGAAATATCGAGTGTACAAGTTAGGTAGTGTTCGATACGAGCCGAGGAGTTGTATGTGAAATATATTCGCGAGAGAGCACTGAGACGGGCGTCACTCGGAGGCACGGCTCTCGACTGACTATGGATACCGACTGGCGACTGCCGAGGCGACGCGACGCGACGCGACGCGACGCGACGCTCTGCTGCGTTCCACCCGTCGACGACTGACGACTCGCGGACGCGCCTGCCCCACGATCGCGATACGCTCCGCGATACAACTGCACTTCTATTAAAAACATTACAATATTTTTTATCATTATCATACCCACTTGTCGACAATGACTTCAGTGCAGTGAAAATCTTAATGTACTACTTTTCGCAGAGACAAGGTTATGTTCAAAAACGGTCCCGATTTCATTAAAGCTTGCCCAGAGAAGTAATAATTCAAATATTTTAAAAGCGACGACTCTAAAGATAAAACGCTTTCGTGAAACATTCATCTTCAGTATTTTTGCATTCCAAAAGATTCTAATATAGTAGACATACGTACTAAATATCTATTTCCAAATAATTTTCGCAGCAATTCTAGTTGATTTGTTGCATAACTAAAGTTATTTTAATTTTGTTTAAGACCTTCTACTATTTTTTTGTCAGAATGATAATTTACTTTTGTAAATTCAGTTTTAATATATCCTTTAAAAGTGCTTTTCATGTGACACCAAAATGTGCAAATAACTGTTATAGTTAAAACTGGATGATGAAGTCCGAAAGCCCCCAGATCCAAATGAGATAAATTGACTGTACTTTATAGAATAACTTTGTACTGCGTCTAACACATTCCACTTTACAATGAAAATCAAATTCTGTTATAAATTTAATGTAGAGACGTTGTTGTCGATTTCAAAGTTATTTTAAGGATGCAAAATGTTGACAAAATATATGAAATCTATTGATCAACTACGGACATTTGTATATATAATGATTAGGTACCTATTACTTGTATAAAAATAATAATTCGAACAGGTTTTGGCTTTTATTTTATTTTGTAAGCCATAGGCTTAGTACAGTAACCACTTTGATGTGGACGGAGTGGAGGCGCCCTGGTCATTTATTTTTCATTTGAATAATTTAATCTCTATTTTACCTAAACTAATGATATCCAAACTATCCTCATTTTTTTTATTTGGTTCACATACCGAGTGTTCGTTAAAGCATACGTCATATCCTGTATACACTACATATAACAAAATAAAGACACTCTTATCTCGTGGACATAGCATGCACACATAAATACAATTACTGCAACCAAGGGCGAATTCAGCTTTCAGGTCAGGGGGGTCATATAGTTCTAGTCAGAACATTGGGCGTACTCGAATTTGAATACAATAATAAAAGAAAAAAAATTACACTTGTGTCACTTGTGATTTGTGAATAATTGTGTTAATGTTAACGAATTTATGAAGCGAAATTTCTTTAGCACTTTTGTGAATCGAAAAAGAGACTTTAAAAGTACTAGGGCAGCAAAGAAAAAAAGGACATTTCATTAAACCTATTTCACCAATAATTGCCGAATATTTTCCAGAACACAAAAAGTATTAGGACAGAGAAAGAAAAGAGATTTTCTAAAAGTTGTGTCATCAATATCAATCATCAATATAAGTCATCAATCAGGTTACTGTAGTTATAGAGTTCTAACAACAATCCGCAATTATATATCTACCTTCACTAAGAATATTATGTCATCAATTTAGTGATAATATATAAAAATAAAGAAAACCTTACAATTATCTTAATACTTTTGATACTCTATATTTATCTCATTCTCTCGTAAGGCTACTTTTCTGAAGTTTCATTTCTATTAAGTTTGGATTGCACACATGGTAGAAATGAAACTTAGCCAAAATAAATAAGAATTTGTTATAACCGATAGAATGATACACCTCCAATAGACACATTTTTGCATCTGTTATCAGTTTTGCTCTCCAGTATAATAATAAGGCATTATTCTTCATAATTTAGTTTTTTCACCGAGTCATGTTAACGCGTTGCGTGGAAACGAGCAACATGACAACTGATGAATCCCATTAATTTTCTTTCAGTTTAATCATTCATTCCATGTATAGAAAAAAAAACTTTCATTTAAGATATAAATGATGAATATACGCCATTAATGTAAAACTGTAACAGAGAGTTACCTATTTGCACCTGGCTGCGAATAGGTTGTACCGACCGAGTGTACAACGGCAACTATACCTTTTCGAGTTCTATACATATATTACTGTGAAGTGGAATATAGTTTGTTTTAATAACATGTGAACGATTTTTTTTAACCATTAAATTGATAATATTATTTAAATTAAAAAGAATGCATAAATATTAGATTTTGATTACTTATATTTATACTTTTGATATTGATTAATCGAGTATCGATTCATGTAGTGATCTTACGGTGGGATCGCGGTCAAAATCGGTCAATCTAGAGGTAGCCCAGAGGGGTCATGGCCCCCATGACTTCCCCTCTGGATCCGCCCTTGATTGCAACGTAGCGTGGGTTTCGAAACACGATTAAAATCTCTCGTAAAGGTCCTGTTCTTGATCGTAAATAGATTGCCCGGGGGTAGGCACTTTTATAGATACCGTGTGGGTAAAGGTAACCAAGGCCTTCAAAACCAGAAAACGTCGAAATAGTGCGCAGGGCGGTTTTAAAACCTCCTTAGCGATATGCACGTAAACATGCAGCTATACCTCGATTATCCGATCGCACAGTGAGACGAATTCCTGACGAAGACCCGTTATTTGATCGATTTTCTTGTGTTAGTGCAACACCTCGTCGAACGTCTGATCTCTTTATGGGTGATATGGAATAGCCAGCACGCTCGCCAGATTCATCACGCTGTGTTTGTTTTATGGGGATATACATAAACGAACCTTGGTATATACAACATTCATGAGATATGCATAAAACATGCACGTAATTCGGTGCAGCCTTTGTCTAGATATTGAAGAATAAGTGAGGCTATATTTGCGTTCGTGCAACGATGGATAAAAACGAGATTCTAGTTTCGATTAAACACTGTTCTGTAATGAAAAAATAAATATTATTATTTTAGCTATTTAAGCAAAGTAATTTAAGACTTGATGATTCGGAGTGCTGGATGGGGGTGTTTACGCGTAACAAAAAGGATTTTTTGCATCAAAACATAACAGTGGATGAACCCTGGATTCATCACTATACTGTACTGTACTGAACCAGCCCATATATGTACGTCCCACTGCCGGGTACGAGCCTCCTTTACAATCAAGAGTACGATTGGGAGGGGTTATAGGGGCCATATAGTCCACAACACTGGCCTAGTGCGGGTTGGCGGACTTAACATACCAAATTCTTTCCAATCGCTATGGTATACAGGTTTCCTCACGATTTTCCTTCACCATTACAGTGCGTGATGATTTACTTTCCAAAAAGTCAGAGGTGTGCCCTTGGATTTGAACCCGCCACCACCGTGAACATGTTGGCAGCCGCGTCTGGTCCGTTTACCATCAGGCCACCACCCACTATACACCGGAGTTGTATACTACATGGACCTTGTGGAGACTAGAAAGAATTTCCGTGCTTTCCGGCGATTTTGCCATACCTATTATTGGAATCAAGTATAACAGCTTACATAATAGGTCCCATTTAAATGTAATAATGAATTATCCGTGGTGCTTTACAGCTGGCTTCTCTGGCTGTAAATGTCTTTATGCGAGTTTATTTACCTTGTTAGTTCACTGTTTTGTCACCCGCTTTATTAGGGAGGGAAGTGGGCAATAATTTATTTCCAACTCCTCCTATTAATTTAACTTTTTGATTGATTTCGTTGCGAGTTAAAGACAAGTTAGACATTCCCGGAGACTCGCTGAGCTTCAATGCTCAGTGTCATTAAAATGCGTGCCACTGTTGATCCTGGCTTACAGGAGTTGCAGTGGCGGGTATGAGGGCGGGACAGTCTATACACCGGAGTCGAAAACGTCAGCCGAGTGAAGAGAAGAGGACAGAAGCTGATCAAAGCGTGAAATTGGAATTTTGAGCTTTTGCCAGCTTTCACCCTCTGAAACTTAGGAATCCGCTATATGTTGCCCATCGACATTCTTCCGAAGGACCATATAATCAATAGCAACTACAAGATTGCGTTATTGGATTGATTGGATAAAACTATCAAGCAGTATACATAGGCCTCACATTGCTAAGAAAAAATACTATTTTATAAGTTAACGAATACAATGAATAAATTGAACGATTTATGATTGGAATTACTTTCCCACCCCCATGACCAAGTGGCTGTACTTCTATACAAGCCCAAAAGTCCGGCATGCCCTACATGATACGTATATACTCGATACTAAATACTAACCATTATATTAAATACTATACAGTCATATAATAAAAAACGTCTACTTTTTGAATTTACCGCGCCGCTGGTGTCGAGCCACGCCGTGCTTCAATGAAGCGTCAGCGACGGAGCGCCCGCCGTAGCGCCGCACCGAATCTTAAAAAGACGGAACACGCGGCACGGTACGGCGGTACGGTTCACAGTCGTCACATTATTATTTGCTCAGAAAATGATGTTTGTTGTGATTAAATGATGTTGGTTTCTTTTTAAAATTATTTTTAGTACAAATATAAGTATTATAATTATATGTTGTCATGTTTATTTCACGGTTAATAGCAATACTGTACGAATTCCTACTAACTTTTCATTTTTATTATGACATTGTGCAATTAATGTAAATAGTTCTGTTTATGGTTATTGTTTAGTTTTTTATGTTATTTATAGATTTTGATACTGAATGAGTTGTATTGTTTCCTGTGATGGTTTGAGTGTGATGATGAAAGTGTTCATTGCCGTTAAAAAGGTAAATTCATTCAATTATATTACAAAAGAAACTTGCGCGAAACCTATGCCGGATTTGTACATTCAAAGTCGTGGTAAATCACAAGAGACATTTTATTAGTTCAGTTTACTAAACTACGTATCAATCATTTTAAACAATCGTGTTTCATATGTTTTCAAACGACAAGTTTTGTGTGTTTAATTACTTGGAATATAATGATTTAAATTTAAAATAAATTAGTGCGTCCTTTTAAAAGACATTCTATTATTTGTAATTCGCAAAAACATGGATGTATTTATAATTATTTCTGTCCACAATGTCGGTTACTGTGAAACACGGCGCCATAGTAGCTATGGTTGTGCTATTGTAATAACGGGTATTAAAAATGCAATAAAAAGTTACAGATGCATGTCCACAAGCAATCTATATTTGTTTTAATCCTAATATTGATTGTTTGATAGGTCTGCCGACATAAATTCGTTTTTTAAACCTAAAAAAATATTGGGTTTGCCCAAGTCCAAAACCCTAGGCACGCCACTGCCATGACCTACTTATATCGTGCCATTTCACCACAAACACAAATCACAGATATATTGGTTGCTTTAGAATGCAAAACTAATCTGAAACTAATTTCTAATTCATTGATCTCTTTTGTGAAGTGTGTTGTGCAGCTGTCGTACGCACCACAGCGATAATTATATACTAAGATGAGGATTGATGGGTGACTGTTATTCTTCCACGCTAAAACGAATAAATGGATTTTCTTTTTATTTAACGGCATAATAGTTTATGCACGAGTTGAACAGAATAAGGCAATTTATCTAATTAGGAACGAAAATAATTTTAAACGTCAAATATGATATTCCCATGTATACCGGGTATATCAAGACTGCGACCGAAAACGAAGCCGGGTGGTAGTTTTAGTAGTTACAGACACAACGCATATAAAAAATTCGCAAAATAAGCGACAGTTTTTTTTTGCAATTTTTTAAAAATCCTTGTGTTTGGGTAGTAAATACCTAGTTATAGCCAAAATAGTAATTTAAACCCTATCGTACCATTGCTTCTTAAAAAATAAAAAGGTGTATATCATTATTTTAGGAAAGCTGTGTATTTATCACCCAAATACGACGATAAGTAAAAATCTACCAAAAAAAAGTTGACGATCTTTTTTGCGATTTTTTTTTTTATATTATTGGGGGCAAACGAGCATGCGGTTCACCTGATTGGGTTTGCCCAAGTCCAAAACCCTTTGACTTAACAATATTTTAATTTTATGTGATTTTAGTTGCCTTGTGTCTGAAGTCACTAATACTACCACCTGGCTTCGTTTTGGGTCGCAGTCTTGATATACCCTGGATATTCCCATACTATACTAATGTGATTTAAATATTGAAGAATGTAGGCGAATCTAATATAAATTATAGGTTCTACTTGACTCCATAAATATGTGCAATAATGTGTTAAAAGAACGAACACATTTCTCCGAGCGGAATGAGTATCATGTAGAGTACTAAACAAACAAATCCAGACGAACGTATAAAGCTTGCAAGCTGGAGAACTAAAGAGTGCTCCGCAACTCGGCGTGTTAAACTGTATCCGATGTTAGTGTGTCTGCGAAAGCTCTAATGTCATCACAATATGCCATTCATTAATCAACGTCCGCTGATGGATTTTCAATTATCCTTGTCTGGCGGATACTATATCGGTATTGACGGTGCGGTGATGCAGTGTAACTTTATTGACAGTGATCACGTTGCTCCATATTCAGCATGATAGCCGGGGTTATATGCAAACTATTTGAACCTTCGGTGCGACAGAGGTGTAATGTTTTAAAGCTTGTCCGTGGTATCCTAGATCCCAAGTGGAGGACTCAATTTCCGTGCCCATTTTTACTTGAGTTTTGATTGGATTTTCGAATGCAGTTTGGAAACATAAAAAATCTTTCTTCGGGTCCTGAGTAGGTAACATCTGTCCTAGATTTGATTAAATACCCGCATATCTCATCCTTTTAATCTTTTTTATTTTTTTTATTGCTTACCTACTTACGTGATGTATGTGATTAATTATAGCCGCCCATGAATATCTACAGCGCTTGTATGGTCGAGACGTTTCATGGCTTTTTAAACGGTAAAGAAAAGGAAAGGAAAAAGCAAGAGGGGAAAGAGTTATTCCGCCTCCGGCTAAAATATTCGGTAAAAATGACTTCTATCCAACATATTTCAGTCTAGTTACTTTAACTTACAGTCCAAGATCCCAGACCCGTCGAAACTAATACATTGTAATGATGCTACTCCTTAAGGATTAGTAGTGCAATATGCATTTAAGAAGCTATGCGTCCTTTGAGTAAGCGCCATTGTCGGATGAAACTGTATCTAACGTATAAATGTTCCCACAGCTACATCGTGTGCCATATAGATCGTTTTTCGTCTCTTGAGGGGTGTTTGGCTTTTCAGTTTGGGATGGCTGCTTACAAAGGGTCTTGAGTACCTACTCTGCGCAAAATATTTATAATTATTAAATTTTTACACGATTTTTTCTCTTTACTTTCTTTTTAAATGCTTGGAAGTTATATTGATGCATACTTCTGCTACTAGACCGTTTCGCGATCGACCGTAACATTCTATAAAAATCATCCGAAAGTACAATTTTTTCGGATACGTTCATAGTACAGTGATGTCATGCTTCGTTACAGTAGGCAAACAGAAAGCTCAAAATAATAAAATCACCATTCAATCAGTAGGCGATCATTGGAGTGTATTCTGCACATGAACAATGCGGTCCGATTTAATACAACTCGTAAAAACGAATCGTACATTCATCATACATCCATTACATACGTTGTTAATGACTTTCACCATTTATTTTATTCATGAGTTAATGAAAGTTTGTATTCAAATATCGAAGCATTATTCTCACTCGATACTGTGCAAAAGCGTATAGAAATTCTAATAGGAAATCATATTTATTTGACCGATTGACCTGAAATCTCCTAACAGCGCTATAAAACAAAGGGAGGAAAATAAGATTAAGTACCTATAAATATGGGTGTTAGTGATTTCAAAATGGAATATTGGATGTAATTGATTTCTAATAATTAATTTATTATTTGGGTAGATAGACATAATGTCTAGGCAAACAATTGAATTTTTTGTTGTGACGGTTCCAAAGAATATAATTTAATAAATCCTATTTTTGTCGCTATTACTATATTCAAACTTTTTTATTTGATTTCCAATATTTTATTGATAGTAATATTTCCGATTATTCTGAATATCCCTGTTTTAATTTGCTCACTACTTTCACTCTCAAATCAAAATTTGATAAACTGTAGGTGAGTGAAATAAATGAACATGCCTGCCGACTGTATGCTATTCAATTCTATAATTTTGTTTATATTGGGAACCGTATTTTAAAGCAAGATATAAACGAAACTCGATATTATTATATTCTATTATTCATAGAAATCATGATATAAATTATCAAATATCATTCGTAGAAATCTGCCAATGATAGTGGGAATTAAACTAAATATATAAAAATAATAATGTCATGAATCGTCGCGATGGCTTTCGATCGGCACTTAAAACTTTAATTAACACTTTAACGCCTGATGAATATTTGATGTTCGATGGCAGATTTAAGAGGGTGTAATATAGTATATAAAAGGCTGAAACCCAAGCCAGAGAGATAAAAAGGCTGAATACTTTGTCAACATATATAACGGTAAGTAAATATTATTAAGTGGTTCTAGTTGCACAATTAACATACAATGATGGATTTGTTTAGCTAAAAATGCGCACAAGATACTTATTTAGAATATTGTTTGTGTTTGGCATTAAGCAACTCTTTCTTATTTCTTTCCATTTCTTCTCCAAGTTACTGAATAAAAGAATACTGAAAATTCCAGGAAAGACTACAAATCTCAGTAATCAAATTCAGCTTTATGTTGTTGTGAAGGAAATTGGTACACGGGTATTGTTTTGTATATGCTCTTTTGTGTTGCGTTTCTCGTTATTACATAATGCTTGGCTAGTTTCCTATAGCCAAATTAATTTCCAAACAATGAAACGAGTTCGCGACAAGTACGTTGTGTACAACACCCACAAATATAACACACGTTATGCATGAAACATGGTGACTCGCTGCTCAGAGTATATTTACAAAAATTGCGCTCTGGCTTTTCCTTTTCAAGTTGCTGTCTGTTACCTCAACTGAACCAGACCCACATCGATTGCTCCTTTGTATATATTGCTGCATTCAAACGCTTTAAGATCAAAAGCAAAATAGTTCAGTGTATTAAATGTTATTTCGTATAAGGTTGCAGTGAGACTTCAATGAAATCGATTTAAATGAATCAAGACCAAACAAGGGCGAAAATTGTTGGGTTAAAACACTCTATTTCCCGCAATGAATTATACATTAATAAGACGTGATAGTATATTTGTTAGTGAGGAAGATCTTTTTGCGGTGATACCAATATCAATGCGTTATAAGCGATGCATTAAAGCAATTAAATTGATGTCACTAAAAGCTGTTTCCATTTACAGAGTGGAAAGGTGCTACTTATGCAAAGTGCTATCTATCGTGGAATTAATAAGAATGCTTGAGTTTCTCCGCCCGGAAAAGGTTGTTTTAATATTTTGTGAAGTTGAAATATCTAGATCATCTCAACATCGAATACTTCTAATTAATACATCTAATCAAGATCACACTACAAAAGTTTATTAAATACCGGTAGTTACAAAACAACATTACTTAGGGATTGTATTTTGACAGTGGGACCGTTAATTTATAACAAAATACCGCATCACCTAAAAGAATTGCCCATAAATAGTTATAAAATCAGACTGACAATATGGCTATTAGATGAGTGTTATAACTGTATATAAGATTTATTAATTGTTGACTGTACTCGTATTATAATACAATGCAATAACATACGGTACAAGTACAAAGCTTAGGTCCCGGCTTCTAATCCCGGGTCTGGCGAAGTGATGTTAGATTTTTCTATTATATCACATTGTGGGACGAAACATACAAGGTGAAATGTAGGTATCCTGGTAGCACCTCTACCTACCCCTTCTGGGAAAAAGGTGTGAGTTTATGTATGTTTTTATTAAACTTTAGTTAAACAGTCATTATAGTGTAGTGATTATTTTTCTTGTTAACTTCATACTAAATTCTATTTTGTGTTTATAAAACAATATTAGTTTAAGACGCTTCTGATAGTTATTATTTTTAAGTACACAAAAAATATTTTTTTGCTCGCCATATGGCTAAATGTAGAGGAACTGTATTACATTTAACTTGTAACTCTTTATGATTGTACCAACGTTTTATGCAAATATATTATTTCTGATTACTGATTCTGATTTCAAGTATTTTATTTTTAAAACGTATGCCTTGAGTATAATATGACCACGTTGCCTGGAGTATGGTACACGGCAGCTAACAATGATTGTAGTCCTTGTTTCTGACACGTTTGTGCCATATGGATCGATACAAAGACGCCCTTCACTTTAAGGGACCTCCCTATAGTGACGTTTTTCCATCTCAAGTGAACGTGGAACATTACCGCCCGCCCAGACCCTGCGTTTATAGCTAATATGTTGGATAATTGAATAATGAAACTTTTAAGACTTTCGCCTATGGCTTGAGTTTTTTATATTTACCCGCCTGTAATGCGCACAAACAACATATTGCTGTAATATGTTTTATTCAATAACTTTGTCTCGAACCTTGACTATTATTTTATTTTAACTTCTTCAATAAGTATTTCAGTAACATTAAACAAAACTACTTATTACTGTGGAAATTTAAATGATAAGTTCATTTTACTTGCGGAAAGGAGAATACGATTTTATAAAACAATACACGTTTGTGGAAAGAAAATGACGTTCTTTGTTCTTTTAATTTACATTGTTATGCAAAAGATGAGAAGATCGGGCAAATTGTACGAATTAATATGAAAGGGTTTTACCTTATAAAATGTTTACCGTTATTTTTTATCGGTGCAGATGAGTGGTAAAATTGTAATTCATCCTTTTATTTTTGTTTTTCTACCTTGTTGGATATTTTTATTCTTCGTTTTTCATTCATGTTAATAGATGTTTGGATTTACTCCTACTTTATAATAGAAAAACCTAGTATTAGGGATTTTTTGTTCAGTTGGTAGATTTTGTTGACCTATGCTGAAGAGGTATGGATCAAGTGGAAGAAAAAAGAATTGCTGGGAAATCTTCCATGTCTCGGGGAGTAAGTTAAGTCCCGGTTGGTGCTGCTTTACAGTGACCAGCAGTTGTGACGCGGCGATGGGAGCCGTGTGGATGTGGCAAAAAAAAAATAACTCTATTCAAACAAGAGGGCTACCAAACTGCACAAGGGCAAGTTTAAATACTAAGACTCAAATCCCATATAAAATGTGAGATCCAGGAATATTATGGACTGATAAAAATACCTAACAGAAAGCTCAATTGCAAAGTATGTTAATACATGACATAGAAATAAGTTTGTCTTGCGACTTATTATTAACTTCTGAAGCATTAACTCTGAGATTAAGATTTACTAAGTTGCTAATGATGTGAAGTTCAAACTTTATAAGACCAGTTCACAAGCTAATAGAACTAAGCGTAGTTGTCAAGATAACTCTGCCCTCATTCATGTTTAAAACTAGGATTTTACCTCCGTATTCAATTCATTTGCATAAAAAAACCCAGTCAATATGAATTGCAAATTAGACCCTTACAAAATGTTTTACTTACTTAATGTTTAAACGGATTATTGCACCTAAGTAAAATATTTAAACAAATAAAGGGCCTTAAAATGTCATCTTTACAAACTAAAAATGATATTTTTATCATATAAACATAATATGTATTTTTAATTCGAGTGGGGCTAATTACACGCAGGTCTACGTAATACAGAAATCTTCATTTTGCGACTAAGATATCAACAATTTGTACGAGCAACATGACTACACCGAAAGAAATTCAAAATTATAATCTGCGAGTCTCAGAATCTAAAGCTTTATAACATATTTAAATTTCTTTCAGTCTCAGATTTCACGGAAATACCGTCCAATTTAGTTTGAATTTTTTTTACAATAATAACGCTTGGATATTTTCGCCGAAACTTTCAAATACAAACATTTCAAAGTAAACATACCAAAATTCCGAATGATCCAAATATGAAATGATATAATGTTCTAAACAACTTTGTCCCGTGTGTGTCGAACAAACAAATTTCGTTTTAAAAGCACCTACGTACATGGTTCATTCAGGTCGTTACACATAATTTATGTGATGTAGGTACGTGGTATTGCATCCTTTGTAGATAAATGGCCGACCGATTCATTCGGTAGGTACTGATATGTTGCCCGCAGCCATAGGCGCATTGCCCGGACTGCTTAACTTTATTGCTAATAAATTATTCTGAAATCTATTACCACAGAATTAAAAACAACCTGTATTATACTTTTGAATATGACCCTTATTAAAATTGTTTTTTTTTTGCAATATTTAAAAAGTGTGGATTTATTTAACAATTTTTTGTAATGTGTGTAAATAATGTATATTCCACTAAAAACATATTCATGTAAAATGTTGCCAAGATAAGACCATATGACTCGCATTGTCAAAGCCCTAACTCTACGCGGCCTAACTTCACAAACTCGATACTTTAGTCAAAATATGTGACTTGGCCATTTTGCCACTACAAGAACTATTTTATTTCTGTTACCAAAAGAACTACTTTATAACAGAAAAGTAAAGAGCCGTGATAATTTGTTTTGTAGGCCTATGAGAATGTAGCGATACGGCCAAGCAGAGTAGTAGCTTTAAGGAATCTTACCTATAGTACACATTTTTTTAGTAAGACATGTCAAAGTTGTTCAATAAATATATTTTTTTTCTTTATTTTTTAGGGACTTTTACCATGATTAGGCATGCCAGCTTAAGCTAGGTAATACAATTATAAATTTAAAAAAAGTCTTAAATGCTAGGATACAAAAATGATGTGTATATTAACAATTGTCTCTATGAATAAATAAATCATATAACATACAGGCTTGTTCTGATGCCGGGTTACTCAATACAGTTTGCATTGTGCCCATATCTAAACGATTGAGACTTAGACTGGAGATAATAAATAATTTAAAAAAAAATCTTCGAGGAATTTGATCACATTTATTAGAAAATAGCCTTTTTTATTTAATTTGGCATGTAGATCTTTACTTTATCTACTTAACATTATAAAACGTCAATTAAATTAATAAATTATTGAAGTCACCCGTCACAATGCTACAAAATGTTGGCCTAAGTATATATATATTTTTGAATGTTTACAAGAATGGCTGTTTCTTGAAAACTACCGGGGATAGGACTATAATTTTTTTTGTCGCTGTGCCGTCATAGTCTATCTATCTACCGTTACTGGTAGTTCTGGAACCACCTGTATAAGTATTTTTTGTCTACTTTGACTGTCGTTGCAAACAACAAGGTACTTACTTTTGTAAAAGCATTCATAGCGGTATATTTTGTTTTATTACGGAACATTCAAAGCTACATCAATTAATAAGAAACGCATGAATGGCCCTTCATAAACAGTCCTAGGAAAGCAACAGCTGTAATGAAAAAATATTTTAGGAGATATGGAAATGAGAGAAATTAGTATAAATAATGCAAGCAAACAATAGGAATGAAAGCGTAATGAGTAAGTAAATGCAATGAACCTGGGTATCTGGAGGGCGATTTCATCCAGGCTGTCGATGGGCTCGCTGAGCGGTCGTTCGAGCAGACGTGAGGGGGCACTGAACGTGTCTGAATTCATGTTTCGTCTAGGTTTCAGCTTTCTCTGATCCTTCAAACGCTTCTTCTCCTCAGCACGTCGCAAATTGTGGAAACGGAAGAAGAACATCGACATTATACTTCACGTTTACGTACACACAATTTCTGATGTCTAGTATTTATATCGCGATAATGTCATTTATATCATGTGTAACCATCAATTCTGCATATGTCACTGTCATTCCATGGTAAAGTTCACTCGTGCACTTATATGATTAATTATATTATCTAGCTATAAATAGAGAGATATAGAGAGATGTTAATTGTCGTTTTCAAGGTATGTTAATAATTATATTGTTGCGTTTTAACACGCATTAAAATCTTGATGTAGCACGGTATTCAAATGTAAAAACATCAAATGTGCCATCATTATTCCATTTTCATGAGTTTTGTGACCTACATTCCATTCGGGAACGGCTACTCGTAATACATATTTTATGATTTTGATCCGTTTTGAAGCGCAGGCCGTCCGTTGTAGTCTCGTCACAAACCTTTGTTCTACATTCAGACCATCGTGCACATACTGTCATAAGACAACAAGTTACATGTTGTACACTAATGTCAAACTTTATATAAAATGTGAATGACTTTCCAATTAAAGAATCTGTTGAACATAGTTGGCTAGCTTGGCAAATAGGAACTATGATTGACCTAATTGTTTCAAATGAAAAGTAAAAAGTCAATATAAACTTTCCCTGTTCCAGAGTTTCATTGTATCTGGAATTTATTCGGCATAAAAACTAGTCGGTTGTAGTGGTCGGTGTATTCGCATAGCTTTCTGTAATTATAGCGATTTGTCAATGTTGTGAATAATACCTACTTTAACTGGGAAATGTTATCGGTCTGTTCTCTTTATAAGTTATGCCCTGTCGAATTAATTCAAAAAATGGTAATCTTAAAATATTTATTAGCTTGAGTGGAAACTGGAGCGTTTTTTTTGAATTGTTATAATTAAGTGCTAACATAAATGAAAACGACATCTATTCCGTTGAAAAGTTATATTTAGAGTTGCGATTTTCAGAGTACGCAATTTTATTTTTTATGTGTGTGTGTGTGGGGGGGGGGGGGGGTTAGTATAAGCTTTATTTCAAGTTTGTGAGGTCGCCAGCCTTGTCTCCCGGCCGCCATTTTGGAAAAAGGGGTGCAGAGGGTTTTCGCGTTGTATCTCTATCTGTAGCTATAGCTATTGCTATCTGTAAATTAGCATCCCTACAGAAAAATATATAAGACATTATTTACGAGTATAGCAAATTAAATTGTCTACAACTTTATTCCTATTAATTTGTATCGTATTATGGAAAATAAAAAAGTTATAAACAAAAACAACTGTTTTATTTTCGCCCACCAAATACACTTCCTCAATATCCCTTGCATCTGCAGAAAATTAATTTTAGTAGTTCGGGGGGTGCTGAAGGCTTTAAGGTTTGGATTGATATTCAAACTTTTCCATGCTTTTTCCAGCCCCAATCTTCGGGATCACAGTGCTTGTGTCAAAGTTCGAGTCACGACTGAACCGTTCCTGAATTCACAAACGTTCAGACGACGAGGCAAAGGGCATTGCTGATCGCATAGGCAATGTTACCGGCTTAATAGACGTTCGAGCTAATGGTGGAAATAAAGATGAGTCTCTGGATAGCATAATATACAAACGATTCGTCAAGAATTGACCAAAAATACATTTAACTTGTCATCCCTTCCTCTAAAACAAGATGCAGTCCGTTTCGACAGTTATTCACTTCGTTCAGGCCTATAATATTTATTTATTTCGTTTCATAACTCGTCAGAACGAATACCGTTTGCTCGCATTTTTTTATTCATTTAATTTGGTGGGTTGTAACTGTTTAAATATTGTTTTTTATTTAATGAATACCTATGAGATTTTTGTTACTCCTAATGAATATAATGCTTCATTTTGTATCACGCTACTGTGTAAACCTAAGAGAACTAATTCCTATTCTCTTATCGAACAATTCTCATACTGATTTTTAGATTTAAAAGATCTAGTTATCCAGTTATATTCCAAAAGGGTTGAAGGTAGGCGGATAACCGTGAAATAACACGCCAAATCTTTCTGTAACATGTACATAAAAACCACATGACGCCAATCCTAAGCCAATGTACATATAAAGCGAGGTAAAAGAAGCCAAGATCTATTTGTCTCCAGAAGCACCTGTAAAGAATTTACAAAATGCGACATTATATTGCCTTCTACTCTGGCAGTTTGTATAAGAAACTACGTAATTAAATTGTTTTATGTGAGTTCATATGCCCGTGGCACTATTTGTTACAACATTAAGGGCCAAAAAACGGTTTTCACTTCTGTTGTTGTAAAACTTTTCCGTAGTTTAGTTTGTTAGTAAATAATGGTTTCTTAGATTTTCGCGAATGTTACACATTGGAATAAAACTATTTTTTTGAAGAACACCGTTTCCTGCCTGCGAAGTTTCGCGATACTATTGAAATTAAAAAACATCCAAATTTCAAAAGAGAAGATTGCTAAAGCTTGCACCATCATGGGATCCAATTTTACATTTAATTAAATCGGAACCCAAAAGACCAGCTGCCAGACCTCAAGACACAGTGGAGCTCCTTCTGCGTAGATCGGATCGCAAAAACCAATTAACTTTTTAATTTAATAATTGAAAATTAAGGGTAGTGAAATTATAACAGGCACTGAGCGGATGACTAATACCTCAGTCCGCCCCGTGACCACGAAAGCTGTAAAGCAATCGAAACGTCGGGAAGTTAAAAAATGTAAAAATTAAACCAAATCGCGATAAAATCGGTAAAAATTAGTTTTATTTCAATTGTTAGTAAATGTTACATTCCTTTAAAATAACTATTCAGATTTGGCTCTGTTTGCACTCAATTGCATTTATCACAACAAATCTACGGTCGCTGCTAGCCTAGCCCTCACAATTTAGACGGCGGTACTCTAGCCGATTTCTCATTAGCGTAAAGTCACTCAATGTTTTGCAACCTTTTTTATTTTTATCGCGTGTAGATGCCCACATTTATTATTCTGCGGTCTGGGAAAGGGGTCAAGTCTACCTACATTGAAGAGATTTCCTCGCGTGGCGTAACTAAAGCCGCGAACTAGGCGGTTGTTGCTGTTGTTCTTGTCATTGCATTAATTCTCAAGTATTCTCGCTTACGAGCTCTTTCTCTAGGTGCTTGTATACAAAATATGTACATTGGCCGTATATGCCTATGTACACTTGAAGTACGCCACCTGAAATAAGTACCTACGACGCTAGGTAATTAGATCGCACTGTTGAATCGCAAAGTACGTTGGTCATCATTATTGTCTGTGCTCTATTTACTCCATCGATTGTGTTATACATAAAGGATATAAGTGTCTGATATATCATCTCAAATATGCTTTTTTATAACGTTTTTGATGGTTTGTTATCTAACCTTATTCTTAGAAAGGCTCTTTGTTGCAGCCGAGTCAGATCTATTGTCTGGTGTGGTATTGCCAAGTGGGGTATTTGTCCCTTGTCCTTCTAGGATTACACTGTCCTCACCCATTAGTATTCCCGCCCTGGAAGCTTGCATGATTGTTGTTTCAGAAATGTTTATTTTCTAAGTTTATCCTCGGAGCGCAAGCCGTTATACTGTTCATTAATTGTTGAGAACTTTGGTGAGGTTCCATTTCAATATGTCTAGATCTTTACTGAAGTCTGAAAATGGATCTAGGGCGCATCAAGGAACTTCCCTAGATTAGATAGGTCTGCCGCCCTGCCTGAGTGAGGTTTTTTTGTGATTTCTGAGCTATCTCCAATTTTTATAAGTGGCATTATTATTCCTAAAAGTTTTTAGTGCTGAGAGTTTAATTGGGTTTAAAATTGTTTTCTGAGTGAGGCCTAAAACGTCAGTATTTAGTGTACGTTTAACGAGTTCCTGGCCGGGAGACCAATATAGGTACTAGTGGGAATAAGTTCATTTTGATAAAAGATCCAATTTTTTTTATTGAACCTTTTCATGAATGTTATGCTATACTCCTAAAGAAGGCATTTAGCTAGCAGGTCAGGTCTTCTTAATGGGTCAGGTCCATCTTGGTTTGTACTGCTGCTGACTTGGAATTCATCTGCAGAGTATCGACTAATTTCCCGAGGTTGTCAGTTAATTACTTACTTATTCTCTTTCACAAAGATATTTTAAATATTATTAATCTACACGTGCGTTACGACTCAATCCTTGCTGAGTTGGGAGCCGATCGAAAAATACATTGTGTACTTCAGTACATACCGAAACATGTCTATTAAAAGTGATATGTCGTTCCAGGGAGTTTGCGACCGCCTTTCGAGTTTTCTAACTTTTATTTACAACTCCTTTCAACAGTAGGTAAAGGTGTTCTAATTTTATTTCGATGTGCGTTCACGCCTGAGTTTCACTTCTGCTACACAATTTTCCACTCGTAAGTGATTGGTTTCTTTTGGTGGCACTGACTCAAATTTGCGAAGATAGTTGTCAACTGGCTTGCCTTCAATGAATTGATTTTGATTTTGAAATTGATTGAATTTGTCATTGATATATTTTTTTATATTCCCAAATTATATTTAATTCCTAGTTATCAAATTTATAGAATGTGAATTAACAATTAAAACATACATACTTATTTTTAAATGATATCCCAGAATGTAATGTGTTATGTGGTGTTTCTACACATCCTTTTTAAACAATATGAATATTTTTTCATATAAAATGAAATTGGTTTGACAGCGTGAAGACCTGGATATTATTTGATAACCACAATACCAGTTATGGAAGTTGTGTTAAGCTATAAGAGCTTGAGTGTTATAAACTTTTAAATGGAAATTAGTTAAACTTCTTTTGCTGTATTAATATCTATGTGTGAAAGTCCTAAAAATTAACGACTACGCTGTAAGCTATAAACCATAGATGTAGTATAGACCAGTTCATTACAGCCCAGTGTTAAAACATGTCAAATAAGCGAGCAACAAATCTAGATAATTATGATGATGAATATTTCAATATATTAGGAATGGTACTGGGAAAGTCGGATGCATCAGAAGGATGGTCAAGTGATATACGAAAATATACTAATTTTAATGTAACCAACATTATCCGTTCGAAGTTTGTATAAAAAGAAAACAAAAAGTTTGGTAATATTCACTTAATTTGATTTCCCTTCCTTTTTTCAAGGTGTTTGTGAAAAGAATAAGATTTATAAAAAAAACTGTATACTTAAAGATTTATTTATTTAATGAGTATCTATCAATTACGAGCGAAACTTAATTATAAACTACGAACTGCAGACGGGTTGTTTACGTCCCAATTTAAAAATTGTATGTGGCTCCCGCAAAATTAAGACAGATGACGACAGCGTTGCTAATATATAAGTATGTACACTAACATTTGCCCGCGACTTCGTCTGCGTATATATGATAATTACACGTAAAAGAAAACCAAAATGACATTGTTGTAACTATTGCATTGGTAACTTCTATGTAAGCTTGTTACCAAAATCAACATGCAACATTTCCCTTAGTCCTTCTTATCTTCTATTTAGCTGTATAATTATCCTTTATTTTACTCCCTTAAAACTGCTATACAAAACCAAAGCATATATACTATTATTTTGTTGGAATTCAAGAACAATTGGATTATTATCTAAACAATTCAAGATAGTGGTCACAATATTCAATTTCGATTATGGATATAAAATATCACCTCTAAAGGTCCCAATACATATACAAATCACAGATATAGATTTTGATACCAATCGGGACAATAATTAGAGTCCAAAATTACGGCCAAAATATTCAATTCTAACTATCAATTTATAATATCAGATGAAAGGTTGCCAGAGATATGGCTTTTGAGACTTATCGGATAAATAACACAAAAGTACAAAGTGGCGCCCACTATTTCCTTCAAACTGTGCATTTAGATTATTGGAGAAAAGGCTTCCTCAGATGTCGATTTTGAGACCAATCGGACCATTAACTAAAGAGTTCCAAATGTCAATTTCACGGTCCTAGCTCCAGTAGTTTCGGCTGTGCGATGATTTGATGGTCAGTGAATCACGCAAGTCATACAACACTTCAACCCTTATTTACACTTCTTTAGGGTTAATTTTAAGAAAAAAGAGATTGCAGTTAGTCTTGCGTCTAGATGAGTAACTAAAGTGTCAAGTTTGATATTTTCAGCTTCAACAGTTCCGATGTTCCATACAACAGTACTTTACCCTTTTCACCCCCCTTAGAGGTTGAATTTCCAAAAATCCTTCCTTAGTGCTTCTCTACGTGATGATAGGAACCCCTATGTAAATTTCACGTTCCTAGTTCCAGTAGTTTCGGCTGTGCGTTGATACGTCAGTCAGTAAGTCAGGTATACTTTTATATACTTATATACATACATATACAGATAACTATTACTCTATTATATTAAAAGTAGTTGAAATGAAACTTGAAAGAAATGTTCAAAATGTTATCTAAATTTTTGTGCAACAATTAGATAGTTTTAATTTTATCACCTTCAGAAATAAATATATATATATGACTCGCAGAGTAACATTTAACCATTTTATAATGAGGCAAAAAAAATTGTTATATTATCCAGAAATTAATATTGTTGGCGCGAGGAAGACTGTAAGCTTGTAATTCGGTAGAGAGAATACCTACCTATGAGAAGCCGAAAGGAGGATACCCGACGAGTTGATAAAACTAACAGAGTTAGATGCTTAACTTAAAACTTAAGCCGACATATCTACCGACTTTACTAATGAATCAATATCGTTCAAATCGATAACTTTGATGCTACCTTTGACGAACAAGCAACTGAATAAAACATAACAAGAACGCATTAATACTTCATTCGGTGCACCAATAAAAGTTATCACGGAAAGAAAACCGTCACATTCAATATAGTAGATACCTATCATTAAAAACTATTTTCTTGGCCAGAAGTGAATTAAATTTTAAAACGTTAAAATGAAACTAATTGTCATTCTTTTTTAATTAATTGCAATCTTATGTATCTTATGTATATATATACTTAATAGTTTCGTTTAACTGGCTTAATTCATAGTATAGGGAACGTAAATCGACTGTTTTACATTTTAAGTGCGACCAAAACGAGTTATGGTAATAATATGTAGGTAGTTATGATAGTGTGCGTGAAGTTTGCATGTGTGCATGACATTTGTTTGAAATTATTATCAAACGTATTTGATACTAGCTTCCGCCTGCACACTTCGTCTGCGTGATTAACTTTATATGAAATTTCCCATCCCGTCCCGTCCCGTCCTTTATATCCTACCCGTCCCGTCTCATTTTCTTTCAAGGCATGTAATCCAATCCCTTTGAGTATAAAAAAGTAACAAATATATCGGAATTCCTTCCTCATCCCACAGGAACCCAGGCCCGGAGTTCTTGGAGAAATGAACTTGAAGTCCAGTTACTCTGGTAGCCCGTTTGTAGTAATGGCTGACGTATCGTAAAATGTGATGATAATTACTTTATTTTATAATCTGCCGTCCGGGATAAAATAGGAAAACGTTTAAGGATAAACCATAAAAAATGTTATAATGAATTTTAAGCAGTATCGGTATCGGGGTCAACGATATTTTTTTACCGATATCATGAATGGGCTCCTTTAGTGTTTCTGTGGGATGAGGAAGGAATTCCGATATATTTGTTACTTTTTATACTCAAAGGGATGGGATGGGATTGGATTACATGTCTTGACTCTTGAGTGAGAATGCGACGAGATGGGCGAGATATAACGGGACGGGATGGGAAATTCCAAATAAAGTTAATCACGCAGACGAAGTTTGCGGGCAGATGCTAGTATTAAATAAATTAAGAAAATAACCCCAATCACTGGGTGCTTGCTGGGCGTAGGCCTCATCGTGTAATATGGGGCACGATAGGAAATGTTTAGGTATGTAAATTACATACATACATACATAAACTCACGCCTTTATCCCCGAAGGGGTAGGCAGAGGCGCCACCCGGACACCCACATTTCGTCTTGTATGTTCCGTCCCTCGATGTGATAGGGGGCGAGCCTATCGCCATATCGGGCACAAATTCCTGACTCCGGGCTGATAATGAATAGAAAAATCCAACATCACTTTACCCGACCCGGGACTCGAGACCTCAACTTTGTAACCGTACCGTAATACCACTACGCCACCGAAGCAGTCATATAATAATCATATATAAATTGTTATAATTAAAATGTAGGGAATATTTTTTTTCCAGAAAACAATTTTACTATCTTGTCATGCGTGATAATAAAATTATTTCTTCCTTCTAATACATTTCCCACAAACAATTTAAATTTTCTTGCAGATTAGTTTCATAAAGGGAGCATCTTTTTTATCTGAAGCGCTAAGCTTCTGCAACAGCTTTAAGTTGAGCGGACAAAGTGACGGTAAACTTACGATGTTGTAAATTGCTTCAGAAAGCGGAAGCTATAACTTAATTAAGAATACTTTGTGAAAATTCCTATATGCTATTAATTTACCAGCAAACCATACCTGTATTATGTATATTTATATATTGAAATAACATAACTGTATTGTGTATATTTACATATTGTTTTATCTGTTTCTATTGTCGTATTGACCTCACATGGATGTTCTAAATATGTTGTAATCCAAATTATTTAAATATCACGAAAGATGGACTTACTTGACTAATAAAATGATTATCAATATTAATTTATTGGAGCGACAGATAGGAATCACATAATGGAGTTAACATAATCAATTACGATAATGCATTGGTTGACATTAATCTCACAATCTCTGTTGTAAGCCTTGATAATCTCAAACCTATCATCACTAGTTTAAAAAATACTTACACAAACACAGTTCCATTATACATTGAAACAGCAGCTAATCAGATCGTTCTAAACTAAGGGAGCAGAAATCGTAACATATTCAACGTTAGAATGCAATGTAAACAACTGATTCCCACTAGATTTAATTTATTCTACATATTGTAAATTTTTACATATCATGGTAACTATGTACATATTTATAACTCTATTTGTAGCATTAATGTTTTTAAATAATAAAAAATAATAATATCTATGACTTCCATAGAAATCACTATGTGAAAGCACTGAATATGTGTTCTTTAGTGAGCGACGCGTGATCGTGAAACGTCTAAAGCCCTGGTCTGTGGAACGGTACGCGCGGCACTGCGTTGAACGCAATGCGATGTCAGACTCGGTTTTGTATGAAAAACGTCATCATTTGTCTTTTGTTCTCTTGCGGTATGCGTCAGCCAGCGCGCACAGTGAAGGGTCAACTCCATGATGATATTTTGGTCGCTTGATAGAAACTGACAGCGGTTTGCGGTAGCGGCACAGATTTATATGAAAAACGTCAAGTATTGCCTTTTGTTCCGTCGCAGTATGCGTCTGCGTTGAGGGGCAAGCGGTGATGCGGGGGGTGGATATAACGCACGGCGCGCAGTCATTCTCGTCCAATCGCCGCGGCGTGCGGCATTGCGGCATGGATTTATTTGTCGATAATTTGCCAGAAATAATAGCAGGAACCCTTGTGTTTTATATCAAGATAGAAAGAACACATTAACATTTCATAATAAAAGGGAAAATATCTCCGATGGTAGTGTGCCCTTTTTTTTCATATTAGCACCAAAATGTAACCGCAATGCATCTGATGTATTACAATTTTAAATCCAATTACAATATCCACCAGCAAAAAATAATCAGCTCTTGCTCTCAAACACTATTGTGCTAGCCTGCTCGAAAGCATACTTAGAAACACAAAATATTTGCATGTGTCATTGACGAGTTTACCACCTTCGTGTACGGTGGTCGGAGCAATTACGAAAATATCACTAGTTCATCCGATGAGTGTATTATAATAATATATTACAGTTGAATAATTCGCAAATAGAATCTCGTGTTGCTATTGGGTGTGGCAAATGGATAAATCTAGGAAGTGTTTCTTAATTTTTTCCGTATGTATAATATTATAGAAAGCTAATTCGCAGCTTGTACCATACGACCCTTGTTAATATTGGTCCGTGTTGCTTTACATCTAGCTTCTCCAGCCCTATTTTTGAGCGGTTAATCCTTAGTTCAATATTTAATTGTCTTTCACTTTGTAATGGAAGGAAATAGAACATTCTTTGTTTTTAACTCCTACTATTTAGTTCCTTTTTGATAAAGCTGCGGATTTCAACAAATGTACTGAGATCTATAACATCTTCTATATCAAAATAATGATTTTTGCAATATTTCAGAGACATTTACATTTACAGAGTGCGAACCAGTGCGAACGGAGTGCGACATTTTTTTAAGACTGCCTCGGTGGCGTAGTTGTACTACGGTACGACTACAAAGCTGAGCTCTCGGGTTCGAATCCCGGCTCGGGCAAAGTGATATTGGGTTTTTCTATTCATCATCAGCCTGGAGCCAGGAATTTGTGTCCGATATGGCGTTAGGCTCGCCCCCTGTCACATCATGGAACGGAACATACAAGGCGAAATGTGGGTGTCCTGGTGGCGCCTCTGCCTACCTCTTTTGGGATAAAGGCGTGAGTTTATGTATGCAAATAAAGTTAAACCTAGGATCAAGAACTGCTGATGTGCTGGAGGTTGTGCAGATACATATATACCAACTACCTACCTATACCTACGTGTATTATTTGAGCTCCGTATTGTGAATTTAGATAAAAAGTACAATTAAATGATTATTGTAAAAAGTGTCCATCAGTATTGATCCAGGTTTTGCTTGTGATAATTTATAACAAAATAATTTATTTTCATAATAGTAATACAATTTGTTTTTAACAAATTACGGTACAACCGGTGATAATTTAAGAGTAGGTATTTATATAAGTCCAGTGAAATATAACTTGATCAAAGAATATGTTTAGTAGCAGAAAAAAATAAAATAATATAGTTAATAACACACGAATTAACATAAGAAAATATAAGCCAATTTTGTCACGTATCAATATTGAGAAAATGGTCTTATGTGCCTTTTTACCGACTTCGTTTAGAATGACGCACAAACAATTTTTTAAGAAATTCTATATATTTTTGAACTCAAACAATTGTTATCCGTTGTCATGGAGACCCGTGAAGACTTCAATGCAAAATTGTCATAATAACATTTGTTGTCATGTTTCGGCTCTCCCATTGGTCAACGGATTTACGCACAGAGTGAAACCTATCTGTGAAACCTCCTTAGTTGGTACATGAACTGCGTTGCAGCGGTGCCGCTTACCGCAGTGCCGCGCGTACCGTTCCACAGACCAGGGCTTAAGATTCGTGCCCATTATATCAATAGGTGACTACATTTTAATGCTTATTTGAAAGTCAAAGCGCTTGATCGAGCATCGCATAGAAGTGGAAAGCTGCGTTCCAACGACGACATGCCCGCTGTTTGTGATTTGTATATTTTTTTATTATAACTGAATCATTGTTATTAAAATTTGAAAATTAAGAGAAAAAAAAACTTCTGACAAACAACGTTTTTTTGATTCCACAATTTCATCGATCCGACACCACCTGCACAATTATATTGTGATGAGTTAACAAGTTATTAACAACGTTTATATTTAAAAACTAAATAATAACTGCGATTCACTTTAATTGTTCAGTTGACAATGTTCTATTATTATCTGTGTTTTTATAAACCGTGATTGTTTATTAAGTCTCAAAATTGGTAGTTACTAGCTGACATGTATTAATGTCGTAATCGGATACGTACCGACATTCAAATTGTATCGATGTACAGAATTTTTATTTGCTGGGATAAGGGAAAATATAATTAATGATTTGTCTCGTGTTTTTTTTTTGTAATTGGGCCTTTAAAAATGCCTTTATTGCCGACGCCACCGGACAGTAAAAAAATGTATTAGAATCAAAAAGCAGTAATTTTAGGACTGCACTGGATTAACGCACTGCACATAAGATGCACTATTTAAAAAAGACAACCATAGCAATTTAAGCTCCCATTAATGGTATATATGTTAACAGAAAAGTTAGTAATCCGTCATTGTATAAAATTCTTAAGAAATGTGTACATTTCCTAAATAGCGTATTACATTATGGATGACAATATGTACGAACGCTCACGAATGCAGAGGTCTAGACAAAGGGATGTTGGGTTAGGTTAGATTAGAATCGAGATAAATTATACAAGAACAAAGGTGGATAAGTTTTTTATTTTTTTCTATTAGGGAATTAATCTAACCCAACTTAACGATTGTTTCGTTACGGTCGGATATTTTGATTCTCAGTTTACTGGTGCATTTTTGTTCACAGAAGCATTCATTTTGTAACACGTGGGTCATTAAGTACAGCCGAAACGCAACTATTACTTACTTGAAAATGTAACAATACCTAAACTGGATTACGAGTTACGAGTTCACTTTGTGGTGCATTTTAGTCGACAAAGCCTTTATACCCTCACAGCCCTTATATCACATTTTGATTGCTGACATTTGTCACACCAAAATTTGGAATTTGAAAAATTTAGTTTAGCAACACTGCTCAACCTGTTGTGATGTCACGAAAAATAGGCGAAGATAGCCAGCCATAAACCAGCCGTCATCGCCCATAGCTGCCGATGCTGGGCCATTGTGAGTACGAGCCATTATGAGAGTGTAACGCGGAGTCAAAATCTACGGGTACGATGTAACCAATAGGGATTATAATATAGAGTAGACAAGCGAAATGTCTGCAGGAACACTATTTTATTATTAAAAATTAAGACTCGCGGCGGTCTTGGTGATGTAAGGCAGCAGGGAAAATTAGGGAAATAAACCGAGACGGACCGATAATACTACCACATAACAATACCAAACAGCTTAAGTATTCAATCTAAATTATACATATTAAGTTTACCTATATTATACTAATCTACCCTTATTGGTCATTACATCTGTAGCTATTGCCAAATCGACTTTACTGCTCTTAAGAATAAAACGCGGCAAAGTTGGATCCACGGAAAACCTTTTATTACGCTTTATTGGATTGTATCCGAGACTTTATCACTCTATGACCTTGTCCTCTTGATGATTTACGCATCGGTCGCTTTTCGTACTGTGATTTTATTTCGCAGGAAATACTGCTACTAAAATATTGTTTGGACTAGTTTCAAACTTGGTATATAAACTACAACGAATCTGGTAATATAAAAAGGAATAGAACTGGAAAAACAGGGAGATGTTGCGCCTCCCAAACGACATTTACAAAGTGGATTGGTATTGAATCTTTGGGCGTAACTCTGGGTGCCGAATGGGAGACTCTTCACTTTAATACTTGCACCGTAAAAAAACTACGTGTGTTGTGGATCATATTATTTGTTTTGTATGAAAACCAAACAAGGTGGCGACACTACGGTGGCGTTGATAAAGCTTTTAAGGGGTAACTACGCAAACACGATACAATACAAGCCTCATGTGAGCTCAAACTCAAAGGAAATCGATAGATTGGGTATGTGTATTAAGATACGTCGGCCTCACGAGCCGCATGTAACAAGCTTATACATTGCTTCACTTGGCGATGTCTTGACTCTTCTTAAGCTAGTTTCGGAATCAAATGATTACTTGCACTTGAGGACATACTGAGTGTTAGTAACAAAAAAACAATGGGCTAAACAATTGTTTCAAAGAAATTAATAACGATTTACCGGAATTTATTTTAAATTTCTTTAATTTAAATAATTTTTTTCTTTAATTTCTTTATTTTAAATTATAAAATTCCAAATAATTAAAAAGCTATTAAAGTTTTGAAACACAATCCAAATTCACTAAGTTCTGGATGTAAACAATATTGCTTTTTATTCCATTTATCAGTACATAATTTATATAACCATATAATAAAATTACATATCAAATGAATCTGCAATATGAATCCCCCTATAAATATGGATGAAATCAAGTTGCGCCGACCCATGAAATACATATATATTCATTATTTCAATTATAAACTTAAATCTCTCTTATCGAGTAAGTGTAATTTTCTTTATCAAATGAAACGAAGCGATTTATTTAATTACATTCGCTACTGTTCATTTTCTTTTCCTCTGATTTCTTAAAGATGTACCTACCAAAAAACTTTTTTCGATTAGACGCGTTCGCTAATTAAATTGTCAGAAGTATTTATATTCTTTAAATAGCTAAATAAAAGATATTTAAAGAAGAAACTACTCAACATGTTCCATGTTTATTAATATCAAATGAGGAAGAGCTCATTTGAATTGTTATTGTCACAGGTTGAGGCATATATTTTGAATGTCTAGCGAATGTCTTATTTGTGCATCTAATTGGTCTTCATATTAAAAATACTACTCGTAGTAAATAAGTTACTAACAGCTGTCATATTGATGGTTACGTTCAGTTGCGAAATTGAATTTTTTAACAGACAATTAATTTGGACAGCTGACCGAACACAAATTGTCAGTTGGACGATAACAAAACTGTCGGCTCTGACAAGCTCACAACAATACCGTACACGAACTTATGAAATACGCATGCAGCGTATATTGCTTCATCGTTTACTAGTTATAGTCTTATTGAGGAAAGTTATTGAATTATGGGGATTTCCATACATCTGTGATAAGTGTATTTTCCTTTTTCCTCCGGGAAAAGCGCTGTTACAATTAGCTTGTTGGAAAAGACTTCATAGAAATGTTACTGAGTCTAAGTTTTATTTTTATTATCTATATTTTTTAAAGTGTTGAAATTACAGTTCTCTGTTGCAGTATTTTGTTTTCTTATTTGGGAATGTTATGCGATGTTGACATTGTTATCGTATTGGATAACCAAATTATTTATTACTTCATAAATATATGGTTATTTGAATAATTTAACAAAATTTTCACAGAATATGTTATTATAAATACTATTTGATATTGTTATATAGTGATTAGCCAATATTTTTGTCTTTTTTTTACGTGTTGTTGTGTTCGGAATTTCACGTGGTTTGTAATTAAAATGCTATCCAAAACTAATGAAATTAAAATAAAATTGGACGAAGTTAGAGATAAAGTTGTGCGCTATTAGAGTAATGGGAGTAGAGTAGTGAAGGGCTTTGTGTCAGCGCTACTGCGACGCCATGAGGTGGAGGTAAGTGAGTAGGAGCCTCTCGAGTGGTTTGTCGCTCTACAACAGTCTATTTTTGCTGCCGACGAACTATTGTCTAGTCTAGAATGCCTCAAGACAATCTCATGCTAGATATCATTACTATGAGTATCATGAGAAAACATGCTCATAATCATATATATTTACATAGCTTATAAAAAGCTTGATCTTTTTGATAACTTTTATACTAATATTACAAAAGCACGCAATCAAGAGGGGTTTCCTAAATGACGTGAAAACGCTTATTTAACTTTTTGATGCGTGCAATAATCTACAAATGAGCATTAGACCTATGTTCCTTTTTTCATGTATGCATATTATGTGTTATAAGGATACAAACCGGCTTCGTCCATACATGAAACATATATCGTCCCCTAATTCCATAACAGCTAACTCGGTATCAACAAAGATGTTAAGTATTAAAAATAATCTAGTAGGGTTTATTAGTCATAGCGGTAACAAGCGCTAGTAAAGTGGTTTTATTTCAGAATTAATGTTTTATTTGACTTTACCATTTGGAAAATAGTTTATAGTGAAGGTGATTAAGATAAATGACAAACACTAAATCACTTGCAGTACGCGAACTATAAGTGCACGGTGTTTACATGCGGCGGTAAGGACGCGAGCACGCGTGGCCGACCGGTGCCAACACGCAGCCGTGCCGTAAGGCGTGTGTTTCACACCGTCTGTAAGACTAAATGTGATTTGAGTTCGCTTCGCCCACGAGATACTGCCCTCCGCGAGCCGGCCGTCCTCATCCCCGCCGCCGCGCCGCGTTGCCCCGCCGCCGCCCTCCACGCCCCATGCCTACTGTTCCTGTATCCATAGCGCTTCTCACAACTTCCACATACATACTACTACTGTGCCGGCAATTCCGATTTTAATTAGTGCTTAATTAGTTCAAAGATGCGCAAATCGCGAAATGTGGCTTTTAAAACACAAAAATGAAAACTTTACTAATTAGACTTCGTCGTGTTTCAATATTATTCGGATGTCCCGTGTGTATATTAACACGCTTTAGGCTCTCCTTTGAGGCGGACTAACCAAGTTCATACCTATTGGGTAACTTACTGAACGTTATGAATCGAAATGTGTAAGGGTCCTTGACGCTCCATTTGTAGATAATTCTGTGCGCCCTTTGTATCGATCATAGCTGTTATGAATTGATGGTATTAAAACTTTATCAATACATTGTCTTGATTAAATTTTTGCTCTGCCAGCAATACATTATATCGATTTCGAGAATTGTGTGTATGATTTCGCACAAAAAATATGAAATATTTTGTGTGAAAAACATTTGAGGCAATAAGTGTGTCGATGCCTTCTAGACATACATATCTGATGCTTTACCTTTTTTAGTAGCGTGTATTTTACTTTTATGTATTGCTTAATTTTCTTTATCCTCTGATATTCCAGAAAAAGTATGGCTTTGTACTTATTGTAAATTATGTAAGTAAATAAATTTCTCGGTTTTCGCCAATGAAAGATTTTAAAGAGATCATCTGATTCATGAAAATCTATTACTCTCTTCATTCGCTTTGGAATTGAATTTAAAAAATCCCTCTTTGAATGGATGTATTCGCCATGGAAGCAATGTGTACACGTATTTTCATGGCTTGTCTATTATAGATACTTTCAATGGGACTGCGATCCAGTTAGTTTATGCTACCTGAATTGAGAACGGTGAATTTCAAAGGTTGATCCTCTGCTCGGATTCAATCCTGATTCATTCTGAGCCCGATATGTAATAGACTCGCTTTCTATGTCGGCGGTGTCGCCAGCGTAACTAATAAAAAGTTTTACGATGAACTACATTTTGGACACAAGAATAACTGTACACGTATAAATCATATGAAATTGTTTACACATATTTAATTATATCGGGCCGATCCGGTTTGGACCGGAAACAAATTGTTTTAGCACCTTGCGCTACTTCTTCCCACTTCAGTCCACTCCATTTATAGGTACCTGAGCCCTTTCCACACCGTATCCATAGAGCCTCACAATCTAAATACGCGGACCGCCGCGCCGCTCTAATTATAAAGGCGCGCACGAGTTTTTGTTAATTGTTTGGAGATATCTCCTTCAACATCGAATTAAATGAAACAGTACAAAAGATAAACATCTTAATATTATATATAAAATTCTTCTGTCTGTTTTAGTGTTTATACTCCTCCGAAACGGCTTGACCGATTTTGATGTATAATCAGTAGGTATGAGAATAGGTTTATAACTAATTTTTACACCCCTAAGTGCTAAGGGTGGATAACCCAAAAAACATTTTTTTAGACATATTTTTTTGTTATTTTTTTATGATGCGGCATTAAAAATACATACAGCCCTAAATTTTCAACCCTCTACGAACAACCCCTATGTTTTAATAGCATTATATAAAAATGTTATGTTGGTTTTTTTTTTATTGCCGTATAGGCAGACGAGCTAGCGGCCCGCCTGATGGTAAGCGGCTACCGCTGCCCATAGACCTTCGCAATGCCAGGGGTCCAGCACAACAAAGTCTCTGCCTACCTTAAGGATAGTACTCTCTTTAAGCCTCGTTTGAAGAAGGACAGGTCATAGCGCTCAGGAAACACCGATGCAGGGAGTTCATTCCAGAGCTTGCACGTACTAGGTAAGAAAGAACGCTGGAAACGTACCGTTCGGGAGCGGTACGCTTCCAGGTGGTAGAGACGAAATTGTGTACGCTTCAAAAACTCGAGAACGGCTGGACAGATTTGGTTAATTATGCTCTTGAATTATTTGTGGAAGTCCAGGGAAGGTTTAAAAGGTGAATTTGGTCCATTGGAAAATGTTTTTTTACTCGGTGTTGTGAACGGGGGCATTTTTGTAAAGCAACAGGAAACTTGGACAGTTTGTCTCTTCATTTCTCCTTTGTGTCGTCACGAAATTCATATAATAATGAAGTATAATATTCGTTGTTTTCCTGTACTGCTTTCCTTAAACTGAACCATTAAAACACTAAGAAAATCCCAAAATATTGTGCACATGATTTTTTTTGGGAACAGGTGAACCTTTGCATTTGGGGTGGCTTTTTAACATTTTAACGCCACTTCAACATTTTTACTCCCTTTTGCGTCCTGGATCATAATACGAGACTATAGTTTTGTCACCATTTACTAGTCGATTTGGTTTTCTCCAATACGATCCAAAACTCGAAATCGCCGCACACTCACTTACTAATTTTCTTCCTTACTATTTTTTTCCAAACCATAATCACTAGTACATTGTTTATACTACATGCATGCATTATGTACCACTGTGCGGCACCTCGAACGTGTCCTACTTTACAATTATTTTAGATTGCCTGTTGATGACGCGTTGCTTGGCTTGTACTCGTATAGCTACTAAATTGTAACTGGTTTACTTCGTCAATGAAAATTAAAATAGTATCAAAATTACTATTTTTTTTCTAAATCCAAAATGCTGGTATTAAAATTCCACAAATGTACGAAATATAATACTGTATTGTTTTGTAATCGCGTTGCGTTTAACGTAGCGTACGAGTCCTTTGTCTGTAGTCTGTAGTGAAGTTGCTCAGTCACGAAAATGAATTAATTGTGTTACATGTTACAATCTGGCTCAAGCGTAGCTCCACAGGTTAGTTTTTGTGTATTGTACAACACAGTTCTGCTAATACTATTAACTTGTAATTTTTGTGCGTGTATGACTAATTGTACGTACACAAATCTGCAATTTTGGTTCTAGTGGGTAGACTTAATTGTGCCAGCCTAAAAATAATTTAGTAGTTTCGGAACCGCAACAATTTGATAAGGTTTCTCTTCATTAATAATGAGAACCCCATCTGCGTGGCCAGAAGCTTATTTGCGAAAGTACCTACGTGCAAATTTTCGGTTTATAAAGATTTTCGTTCGATAGGTGTATATATTTGTTATACATTTTTTATGTCCTTAAAAGTCCTGTATATTTGTTTTTTTAACTGGCATGACAACGTGGTTCCAATATATCTGATGGGTAGCATAGTAAGATCCAGATAATGTATTTATCTGTGACGCATGTTATGGTTGCTAGCGGATACATTTATGCTGGACAGCTCGATACCAATTATTGACAGGCTTAACCCGATATGCGAAACACTTATACATATATTTACGTTATTATGAATAGTTTTCTGTCATTTTATGCTATGGAGTATGGTCGCCATGCTGGAGGAAACAATTAATCTCCTGGCACCAGCAAAAAATCGTTTCTATCTAACATAATATTTTAAATATTTTGCACTTCTTTCCAAAACATCTTTAAATACGATGTCAAAGTAACTGAAAGAACTTAAAAGATTAATTGCTTAGTATTTTTCTCAAATTGCGCTGTTGAATTCGGTTTAGCTTTCATTCTTATAATATCTATACTTGCACTTCCTAGTCGTCACATTGGTTTAGTGGCACAATATATGCATGTTAAGTTCCTGAGCTCGGACATTGGTCAAGCAACTCACTTTGTATAAGTTTCGGTTTGAATTTTCGAAAAGAAATTCAAATATTTTGCTACCAAAGTTATACCCTCACTCTGTCTATCTTTGGATCGAAACAAGCTCGACGAATAATAAATATATTTGGGCGAAAGCTTAGTGACGTAATTGAGTTTTAAACATTTACGTGTTGTTGTTTATTTTCTTATTGCGACGAAAGGCGAGATGAACATGCCATTTGCCTGATGTCAAGCAATACGAACGCTCATGGACAGTAGCAAAACAAAAAACGCCATAAATTACAATACTTGGTATTCTACTGCGCTCGCCATCCTGATACATAACATTTTAAGTCTTATTATGTCCAATAATTACTTTGGCTACAATGTCCTTCAAATCGGAACATAACAGTGCACTTATACTGCTGTTTGGTGCGAGAAATAGACATTGCGGTGGTACTTACTCAGGCGGCCTCTCACATATGAATGTATGCGAGACCTACCACCATTAGTTGCTCCCTTTTTATCGTCGCTTGTTGTTTTTGTCGTCCTTGTAAATAAAACTTAATCTTCTACCAGTTAAATCGACATCATCAATGACTTTAATTTCACAGTGATTATATTATATTTTTTTACACATTATAACATAATAAATCATAGAAGGAGCAGCATATTCATATTCTACGAGTATACAGCAATGACGTTTGAATTCGGTTTGAAGTCCGAACAATTCATTGTCTGTAGTATTACAATTCGGAGCACATGATCAGTCCGTGATTTAATTAGTTACGGTCAGTGATCACTAAATAGGTTGCCCTAAAAATGTCTGTAACTTGTTTGTATGAGCGGCGGTCCGATAGAGGTCGTAAGGTTCATCATCCCCCGCTCAAAACCGTACCATAGAAGTTACCAATAACACAACTCAACATTTTTTTTGTTGTTGCCCTGGTTATCCCTGCGGATTTATATGCTATCAACTCCGCAGTTTTCGAATATATTCACGAAACTACTGGATTTTGTTTTTGTGATTTTAGCGTATGTAGGTAATATATTTTTGGTTGATGTAAAAGAAGTTCAAACTTGAGGGAACAAACAACGTAAAATGATCTGTCTTTCATTGACGGGTGACGTATTTCGACCAAGATCCAAAAAAATACACATTAATTCTAAAATACCTAGATACGGCGGTTTTCACTTTTTTTTTGTTAAACTAAATTATGTCCTATGTCTTTAAAAATAGCCCATGGTTACTATACAATACTACATTTTAAAATAAGGTATATTATGTACTCAATCGAAGCTTATTGCTAAAATATATCAAAAGGTTATTAGCATTTTTCGTTTTTATATACGACATTGCTTTTTGGAATCATTCTTTTTGGGTGCACTAGGGAACAAATTCAAATAAAGCATCAGTATTGTTTTCAACAACCAAAAATTATTAATATTTTTTGGTACTCTGTTGCCGCATCTAGACATTATATAGAGTGTACCAGAACTATCTACAATAAACCGGTAACGAAAGATAGACCAAACTATGACGAAAAGCAACAAAAAAAAAATATTGCTATCCGCGATAGTTTTCAAGAAACAGCCATTCTATCAAACATTTAAAAAAATCTACTTTGTCCAACATTTCGTAGCATTGTGATCAGGAATTTTTATAGTTTATTATTTTAAGTGACGTTTTGCAAATATATACCAAATAAAATCGACACAAGCAACTTTTTTATAATAAATATGATAAAATTCATCATAGAAGTAATTCTTAATTACTTATTGATCAACTTTGACACGTGGTACTGAAAGAAAAATGTACTGTAGTGTCCCTGGCAAGTTTTATCAAAAATTGGCGCATTTTATAGAGATTCTAAAATATCTATTACACTTGGTACACAGTGAATTGTAGGAATTTCTATGGTATGTAAAGTCTGGCAACCAGCACTAGGCCAGCGTGATGAACTATATGGCCTAACCCCTTTCAATCGTACTCTCGATTGTAGAGTAGATTGTATAGAGCCTAATATAGAATTTCGACAGCCGGGCGATGCCTAGTTTTGTTTAATTCCATTAGGAATTTTGAAACATTTTGCCAGCTCATGGAATAAGCAAGACGAATGCTTAAGATTCGTTTGTAAGTTTTTCTTAAGTTGATTATTTCTCTCTCTCTGGTCGGTGCCTCATGTCTGAGGATCATGGTCAGCATCAGGGTTGCATTTGGAACGGATGTTCTGCCTCCATCGGCTTCTGTCCAGCGGGACTCTCACGGTTATGTAGAATTTTGCTATATTTAAGCTGAGCATGGAAAATTTAAAAGCTTAATGTTTGATGGCCCTGAAATTCAGACTCTACTTAGTCTTTTTTCTAGGTAACTATAAAGCACCAAATAAATTGCAGGGAGACCACTTCTCCCAGGACCTAAAAATGATGAAATGAAGGATCTAGGGCAGATGAGACCATCACATTATGGCTGTTTACTGCTGGACTTTAAAAATATATTGTTACCAAGGAAAATATTAAAGAAAAGCTTATGACAGGCATTTTTCTGATGTTTAAATTTTTTCTGTTGTTACACTTCTGTATAAATTAATTCAAGATAAATATTTTTAATCCAAAATTGGTACTCAAGAATGTTATTTTATTATTATCAAATTTTATTATTTATATCTCATTTAAACCACTTTTGGTAAAATCTGAAATTAAATTAAAAAGCAAACTGAGCCAATCTTTCAAATCCATTATAATTTCGTGACTTGTAGGCAAAACTACTCTTAGACCCATGGCAACAGAGCCACTGTTGACCAGGGTAAATTAGTAAATAAATTTTAAATAAAAGCTGTCCTAGTGCAGCTAACACCATGATGACTCTAATCGGTACAATATATTGATTGTTGGTTCTAAATAAACCTACATATAATTACAAGAGTATATAATTTCGTGTAAATTTATTATAAACCCCATCTCCAATATCTTTAGACGCGACCGCACCTGATACAATAACATGCGCACACGATGTTCCTATTATGTGCAAATGACAGGTAATTGCAATGTTACTACGCGATCGAATTAATTAAGGGAAGCTGTCAATTATAATGGGATGTTTAATTGCTATCCACAGGGTGCCAACAATTGGCCTAGAAACCTGATTAGATGTTATTGCATCAAACGGTTACCAAAGAATCGGTCGCGAAGTAGAAGGAGGACTGAATTTAATATTAACAAAAAGAAAATTAGTACGAACACTGCTTTTGTAGCGGAAAACAACACAGTGGCATTTTAAGTGAAAATATAAAATCACATCACAATATATAGTATGTACTATATTACTTTATTAGTTCAAAAACCACGAACAACCTATGGAAAAACCAATAAACTGTCAGCTCCATTTTATAGTTTGCATTCTTTAACAGCTTTTATAGATATGTATAAAATTGTTATTGTATATACGTATAATATGTATAGTAGTCCCGTAACACAATAATAAAATTACATTTAATATTAATCTTTTTGAAAATACGGTTGTGTTAATTCTCTGCATCGTCTACATTTTGATATTATGAGCGTAAACCTAAATTATTTGACATAATAGATTTTTTAATGGTTTTTTAATTTGCTTTTGTTTCGCTGGTATCAAATTTGATCACGTTAAATAAGTTTAACTTTTTAATTAGAGATTCAAATAATTGTTTATTCCTAAGTATAGAAAAAATAAAATCTACAAAACTTTTTTATAGGGAATATTCGTCACTAATTTATTCGTTGGTACTGGTTTTGCCAAACTACTGGGCAAGTTTGTGCGTGAGAAGCTACGTATAATTTTACCTGCGTGAGAACAGAATTTTCTCAAGTGTATTTCCGCAAATTTTATTGTCTGCACTTGACATGATTTTATCTTCATTGCAAAGGAACCTTTCAGGGAAAACTTATTGGATATATAGAGTCAGAAGATCATTTGAAATTAAAGATTTTCATAGTACAAAATATACAGTTTTCCCTTGCAATGTGCCCAGTTTAAATTATTCACTATATTTTGATGTAATGCTTTTATTTTCAGTCTGGACCCGTTGCACAGTTTAGGGGTTCAGATTTCGTATCAACAATAACGCACTACCAACGTACAGCTTACGCCTTTGATATAGGAGACTTGATACGCCGGCTGTGAAACTAGAGGCCGCGGGTTCGATCCCCGCACCGAAACAAATATTTGTGTGATCCACAGGTATTTGTTTCGGGTCTGGGTGTTTGTGAGACCGAAAAGTCTCTCGTAGCTTCTGATACCCACGACACAAGATTCGATCTTAGTGTGGGGTCAGGACTATGTATGTGACTGTTGGGTGTATTTATTTATTTTATTTTTTTTAATTATTTTAAAGACTTCATCTTTGTTAACCATCATTTCAGTCGAGGTGTATGTATGTCAATCATAACGGAAAGCGGCAGTTTGGTCGTTTTTGGAGTAAGCATGGCTCACTCAAATAATTTTTCCAGGTTTATATATCGTTTCGTCAATTGTCAAGTAATTTCCGTTGACCACTTCAAGTAGGAACCTTGCAAATCCACTATTAGACTTTTCCTCGTAAGTGTACCCTAATTTTTTTAGAGCTCGCGGTTGTTAAATTGGGGCCATAAAGAAAACTTCTTAAGACAATACTTCATTTTAGAGGATTAGGTTCTTTTTGGTACTTATGGCAGAATCTGTCGCTATCCAGCCAATAAAACCGTTGTTTTCAGACTTCACGCATACTCTACCATTGATACCTGGTGTAACGACACCACCTAATAATTTTGACTTTTTATTTAGAATACACCTTTTTAAGGCCATTGAGGGTTTAGGACACTCTTCTAAACTAATATTATAAAGAGGAAAGATTTTATTTTTTAGTTTGCATTTAATAGGCTCTGAGACTACTGGACCTGATGGATGGATGTTCTGGTCCTGTACGTATGTGTATGAGTAAACCTGCTCATTTTAGAATTGATTCGAGAGCGGTTTGATAAATCAGTGTCATTCCTATTAATATTTTTTGCCAAAACCACAACCGCACAGACAAACAGGCAAACATTCTAAAAATCATTGTTTTGGGTTCTATTACGTTAATACAGACCCTCCATATTAGTTTTTTTCATTTTACTTCCATGTACAGACATCGATCGGTTACAAATTAATTATATGTATAGATGAAAACGTCTGTGGCCCTTATAAAAGATATATAAATTATTACGTTAGCATACCGTTTATGATTTTAACGAATGCATCCATAATTAATGTTAATTGCAAAACCAATACCAGAAATCACGTCTTCGAAGATAGTAATGTTGGTCCAAATGATGTTAGAACTTGAATTGTGACCAAGCTTTGTGTGTTTATCAACCTGAAAAAGGCAACAGGGATCGCTGGAGGCATGCTATAAAAGTTTCTGAAAATTTAGTGTCCTTTAGCTGACAATGATATGAAGATTTGTCACTAAACTTTAATAAATAATCCAGATTTGATGGACGGATTCCACATCAATAGCACAGTGTTGTTTCAAAAGTAGGTAAGCTCGGCCACATATAACTCCTTAAACGTTTTATCTTAATTGGACGTGTTTTTAGAACATTCATAATTTTTTTCAACCCTCGTTTTTCTTGTTATAGTAATTGTAACATTTGTACCTATGTATATTTAAGTAATTTTACTTGGCAGCTCATTGGTCAATTCAATTTCAATTTCAAAGCAACGAAGATGTATATGATTATACAAAATGGCTTGTTAAGGGGAACAATTCCTTGAAGCATGAAACTGAATTCATACCGTTTGCAATGTCGAGCTTGGAAGTGAATTCGTTATCGATATTTGTCTGATATTTCCGACCCAGTTCGCTATAAGCTTGAATACCTTTATGCGCTGCATAAATATTTATTTCAATATTAATCTATTGTTGTCGTCGGGGAATTTTTCGATTGGTTCGCATTGTAATAGTCTTAATTCCATATTGCTTAAGGGTCACGCACGTGTCGTAGAATACGAATTTTTTTGTTCCATGATTTTAGGAAGACAACTTTATTTATGTAATTTATGGATATAAAATATTTATGTGGATCATCGACATGCGGCCAGAGGGCTTTGTTGTGAGTCTTAGTCCGGCATGCTGGCCTAAAACGTTTTGAGGAAGCAATTTATACAGCCAGTATCAGGCGTTTCTGATGAGGCTGCGCGATTGCTGCAGCATCACCACTCTCAGCTAAGGTATTTATTCCTTTTCTCATTTTAATCTTCACATTGCATTAGATTTATATTTGTAATGTTAAGATACTGTTACAGTAATTGCAATGTATAATAAAGCGGTGGCTATAAGTTTTTTATGTTTTATGCAGTCTCAACGAATTGAATTGATATCAATTTTGTCATTAGGTATTTTTATCATGCTTATACGGCGTATACCTACAATCAACATTATTTATTGCTATATTAAGTTATTATAAAGTATTTAAGCTCTTGTTTAAGTAACTTAATTATTGTTCAAGTATATATCACGGAGAAGTGAGCACTATTCTTTATGATCGATACATTTAACCGAAATCGTATTATAATGAAAGGAATTTAGGGTCTACAGTCGCTTAATATTTACAAAGGACCTTTTAGATACGAGTATGCAGTGAAACGCGGAGCGAAATGCGCATGCCGAGATGTGGCCGTACACGACGGATTGCGTCAAGCATATCACATGCGAATGGCGTTGGTTTATTTCGTTTAATCATGAAAATTGGTGAGTCGAGGTAGAAACCCTTGTTTTGAATGTATCCTCTTCAATGATTTCTCTTTAACGGCATGAACTAAAATTCCTGTATCTGGCACACAAATCTGTACGCACAACCTTTACGTCATTTCCTATGTCGCATGAGGCTCTAATAACTCGGTAGGCACTTTAATGTTCACTGAAATATAATCCGAATTTGAGTGAGGCGACTTAATTGAGTACGTAATATGCATGCTCGTTACTGACCTTTCTTCAAAACGGATGCTAGAGCGGCTGATGTCGCTCCAAGCGCTCATGGATCTGCCACGGCCGCGGTGGTAGGCGGCCGAAAGGCCTGCAGTGGCGGTTGCTCGCCGCTCCAGCTCCACCTCCGGAGGAAAGTTGACTTTGGTGGAGCCCCGGGACGACGGCCCCTCGGCGGACTCGCCTCCGCCTGACAGCTCCATCTCGAAGGCTGCGTACTCTGGTGCGTCTTCCGGCTCGCCCTCGCTGCCGTCGCTCGCCGCCGAGAGCGCTTCATATCCGTAGCCAGGGCGGGCGCCACCGCCGCCGCCGCCGGCCACGCCTCCCCCGCCGCGGCCACACTCCGCTCCTGAAGCCAGTCTCGGCGAGGCTTCGATTCGACTCAATGACGCCGCTTTTACAGACTGGCCTCGTATTTTCAATGGCGAACTCTTCGTAGGAAAATGATTCGAATAACGTAATTTGCTGTGGCGGAACGTGGTGCTGACCGTTACCGTCAGGCAATGTTATATCGCCGAATACGTACTCGTAGAATGTAAGGCACTCGTACTTCGTTAGCTCTGAGTAAAAACTGCCACTACAGTCACTTCTGCATCTACAGCACTTCACCGCACTCAATAATAACCACTACTTTTTATAACCTATGTCACTATTACGCTAACAGAAATGTGTGCTTTAATTGGTCGCGGTACGTCGTACACAACAACAAACGTCCACTACGAACGATGCAGACGCTATATTTCACTAATCTCGTAATATGTTGACGCGCGTTTGTGGCTTACGATCCACGTATTATTATGACACAAAGCTTTTGTTATCCAAGTGCGAAAATAACAATTGTCTATCGTCTGACCGATTGTTTCATATTCTGTATCTTCGTTCTTCCACTGTGGCTTCTTGTGCCGCCAAACGGTACCAAGTTTTGTTAATGGGGGTGAAAACAATAAGAACGTATAGATACTATGTTTCATACATAATGTGGCAGTCGTGAAGTGAGCAAAGCATGAAACCTACAGAGTGAAGTGTGCCCAAGTTGAAGTCGGGCGGGGCAGATCGATGCGACTATTACGGCGTCCTTTTGTAGTTCAACTCTACGCCACCGCAGCGCTTTTGTCTCCCTCAATCATAAATAATATACGAGTATTAAGTATTATCACTTTGTGCACGTCAAAACTTCCAAACGTTTGATTTGACACTATAACAATTCATACATGTTAACATTGTAATACAACATCATATTTTTATACGCAATTCTTCACTACTAACGTTTTATAAGGTCTCAAAGAAAATGTAATTAATATCAATATAAGCCGTCGTAAATTTAGATACGGCAATCCAGTTGGGAATTCGAGTGATAATGGAAGCCCCTTTCTCAGGAGAAACCTATAGTGCAACCTATTCGAATGGCTTATAAGATTTATATTGGGATTGTAAGGCTCTTGGTAACAAAATAAGAAAATAAACTTTACCTACTATTAGTAGTTTACGCCTAGTTAAAATACATTCTTACCAACTTCATCTAATTCTTCTAAATCTAAATCACTTGCAAGAAATATTGATTATATCTATAGATACTTCTTCTCTGAATACTCGTAGTATAAAAAACCATAGCTATTTGTTTCGTGACTTGCTGCTTTTAAACTTTTACCAACGCCTTGTCAGCATGTAAAATATATTTAAGTTTTTTGTAATCTATGTTGCGAAAAAACAAACCACTACACAGTAATAAATAATATTTATTTCATTGCACTTGTACACGTTGATTAATTTGTTTATTGACTTTACTAGCCAACAAATCAAAATATTATATTCGTAACATATTAAAGGCGGGTACTTGGCGGCTCCCCTTCAATATGTTACGCATGTGTGTACAAGTACAATTAAATATGTAGATATTATTATAACTTTGCTGTGGTTTATATAATCTATATGGTGTTCCATGGGTGGAGGTTCAGCAGGTGGACTTCCTGAGACTTAAGAGAGAGAGAGAGAGAGAGAGAGGTTTTTTTAATACTTTGTAGTGCTTTTTTAAGGCGGTTTTTTATTTTTTACTAGCGGCCCGTCCCAGCTTCGCCTGGGTGCAGATATCTTTTGATTCCATCCAGATCAGATAGATGTTATTTTTTATACACACTCTTGTAAACCTAAACCTCTTGAAACCTAAACTCGACCTAGCCATCCTACTGTCACTTTTTTTTCTAACTATGACCTATCCTCGTCAATCCCGTCATGTCCCGTGTGTCAAGTCACTTCCCGATCCGTCCCGTTCTTTCTGTTCATTATCCATCCTGTCTCATCCCGTGCCTTTACTTTTCATTATATCCCATCAAATGAAATTTGTCAACTATCCAATCCTATCCCATCCCTCTCACTCTATTCTATCCCATGTAGTTCTATCCCCTCTATACCCAAATAGTGTGCCTTAAGATTTTTTTACATTAAAAACTTCAGCGATTGCGGATAAGGAAAATCGGATCAGTAATACGGACGCTTCAGCGATTTCGGTTTCCATACAAATTATTGGTCGCCATTATTGTTCGTTTGTAATCAAGAGCTGAAATATATTTTTTCATAGAAAAAACTTAAGATTTTGGTTTAAAAATATAAAATGCTATTAAAACATAGGGGTTGATCGTAGAGGGTTGAAAATTTAGGGCTGTATGTATGTTTTAATGCTGCATCATAAAAAAATAGAAATTAAAAATGTTGTCTAAAAAATAAAAAAAGTTTGGGGTGGACTACCCCTAACATTTAGGGGGATGAAAAATAGATGTTGGCCGATTCTCATAGATACCGGATAAGCACAAAAATTTTCATCAAAATCGGTCGAGCCGTTTCGGAGGAGTTCGATTACGCACCCCGTGACCGAAGAATTTTATATATTAGATTAAAACATTTAGTTATTTGTGTCTTTTTAGCGTTGATAGGCATTTATATGGCGAAGAGGTGGTCACGCAAGGAAAAATAATAAAATCGGTTCAAAGCTGTTGTAGATATTAAATACATATTTACATGTAAATTTATTTTTTCTTTGAGTAATCTGTGGAGATACATAAAAAAAGATTCCCACAAATGGAGAACATCCTCCTTTCTTGAAATCGGTTAGAAATCAGTTTCAGGTGTCAAGGGCGACGGCGATTGGAACCATGCAAATATTTTTCTAAGTAATTTTAGTATTTAAAACGGTCTAAAGTCCTCGATGATATTAGTCTAAGCGCCCGTGAATGTCACGATTTCGACGTTTTTTATAACGCAAATACACTCGGATAAACGATAGACGCCCATACTGAAGTAATTTGGAATACTGTCACAATAGGATGCGTTGGTAACTTGGTCGAAGTAGTATCGTTGCCTCAATGAAAGCATCGGCTGTCTAGGAGTCTGTGATTGCCGACTGATATTGTGCTCTTCCTCGTGTCTCCGAGCAAACGTGTGCTTTGGCCTCAAATCCGCTACGGCTATCTTGGTTGTACGGTCTGCGACTTACTATGGTACTGCTTACTTATGATCATAATTAACCATTAACACACACGTAAATTCATCACGAGGAACATATCAATTTAATATTATTGAAAAAAAAAATGACGTAGGGAAAATAATATTATTCTCTAAGGAGACATTGAAAAAATGACAAACAGCATTGAAACCAAGACAATATTTTAAGAAACAATGTAATGGGCCTCAAAAATCTACGCAGGTTTTAACATCAAGGAATGACGTTAGTTATTATATCATTGTCTTCTAATTTTCGAAACAATTATTTGTATTATTTAATATTTAGGATAATTTTTATTATAAGATTTTATGGATTTTACATCATACATAGGATAATTTCTGACTATGGGAAATCAATGCGAACGCATTGTTCCATTCCATATATTTTGATGGAAAACAGCCAAAAATAATTATTAGAATTCTCTGAAAATTATTAGGGATTTATTTCAACGAACGTATCTCATTGTGGGATAAAGACCTTCTCAATTTCTTTAACTTGTGTTTGTCCATTGTTGTTGTTGTGAAATTCTCTGCGAAAGTGATGAAGTCCCTCACTTTATTATGCCCCTTGGAATTTCTAGGTATCCATGCGTCCTCACCTACTTTTTCGGGTGCACCTAACTGGCCAGTACCAATATCAATTAAACTTAGATCATACACAATCCAGTACATCAATCAAATAGTTCCAGTTGAGTGTTGCAAGATGTTACTAGCAACTTTATTTATAGTCCTTATTTTTTTACCAATTCATCAATAGTCAAGCTTTTAAGACTTGTTTTGTCATTAGGTCATGAATATCGTTTGCAAATCAATGTTTACGGCTTTTCCCCAAGTGTCTACTAAGGGTTTGAAATTTCTACAGAGTGCTCGTGAAAACCTTTGGCAATAAGTGGTCTTTCAATCAATTTGTGATTGAAAAAACAGGACAGGATGAATGAAATTTGACATCAAATGGTTATTGTGATAAATGTTTTAATGTACCTAAACTCATACAATTTATATCTAGGTATCTCGTAGTTTCTTTTATTAAGCGCTATTTCTTCTGTACGCTTTTTGCTTTAAGTTGTCAAAAGTCTTTGTTTTATCATTGGAGGCTGTTATTTGTATTATTTGGATAATGGTGCGAAGAAGTTTTGGGGTTGAGAATTAACGCTGAAAATCGATTCGACTCCAAAGATCGAATTTATTTCGAGAACGATCTTGATAAATTATAAGTTATTAAAATGAGACTATTAGAAAATTTTATGCAACATGATGAATTTCAAGTGGGAAATGGTTGTTAATTTGTAGGAGATACATATGTTCGGATAGCGAAACGTAGTTTAATATGACTTTAGAATTTCACTTGTAGTAAAACAAGAAAAAAAATATTTTTCAGTATTTTTATTACTTATAAATAATTGTCACAACACCCAACTATTTTCTTTGATGGTAGTTCAAATTCGCAATTAAAAAAAAACACAACGTCCGATCCAATAACAAAAACGAAAAACCTTCTTTTAAATATTTCAAGTAATGCTAGCCAAAGAGTACAGTAAAAAACGCTAGCCCCACTAGTCATGTATAAAATATAAATATCAGTGATGTAAAGTTAACGATTAAACACTACTATTTTATTGATGCTACAATAGTCATCATCATTTTACGGATAATTTTCCAAGAATTCAACTATGCCAATATAATTAGCACTCCTCATATTATTATCGCCAATCTCGGTGTCTTCCCGTATTGATATTTGGCGTAATTGAATTGATTTCTGAGTCGTATTTGAGCTAGAGTCTGAATGGCACGCTAAATTTATACCCTGCAACTAAGCTACAATTTCAATATTGCGACTTGATTTGTCACTGCTGTTGTAGTGGAGATAGTGTTTACTCTTCTTAATTGTTAATTATTGAGTCTACTACGCATGCATGCATGCACTAATACTGCATATATGATATAGCGGGCCCAATATTTTGGGTTCTTAAATTATATTTCCTTTCATGTTTTATATTTTACTGTGAGAATTTAGCATTTAATATGGTCTTGATGTTTTCCTATTCTTCCTATAGCATTACCTCCGACATGATTAGCGCCACTAAAACAACCTACACTCTTTATAATTACTCTGCTAAACAGTATGGATATAATAAGAAGCACGGTACTGGTAATACATATTTTGAACATGCTATCGGACAGATATTATGTATGTTCTTAAGTACAAGTTGCACTTTAATAGAAGTGGTGACAAATTGACGAAATAATAATGACGATATACGAAAATCTAAATGCATAGAACTTAAAAAAGGATCGATACTTTTTTAATTACCTTAATCTAGAATGGTAATTCCCTATGTAAATATGTGGTTGTTCGTTTATTCATTACCTACTCTGTTTGTCTTCTATGTGATTTCGAATTGCTCATCCGACCGAGTTGGAACCTTCTAAAAATACACACGAATATAAGCTCCAGCGAAATTAGTGTTACTCTTGTGGTCTAACTGCAAATCTTAAGAAATGATACAGGTCATACACATACATAATTTTCGTTTTTAGTCTATTTCATAATATTACTCTACTCTAAGGCAATCTGTCACGACTTCCTTGATAATGTAGTATTTTTAATTGTAATACATCTTCTGTATTTTAGTTCCTCAATAAAGTTCCACCGAGGTCGTATTTTAATGGGACGACCACGCTAATGATAATTCCGAGTAATTTGGTTTCTTTTACACTTTCTTGGCCCATTGTCGATTAGTAATTCAATGGATATTAATTTTTAAATATTTTGTTTTGCTCCATATTACTTATTTGTCGTCTCAATTCGGTGTATTTCCATTACGGAAGCAGAACCAAAACCATATGTTATTCTTTATTATATTTATGATACTATAAACTATATTTGTATTATTAATTCTATTGCCATATCCCATAAAGAAAAGTACCATTGAAACAGACTAATGGTTCCATGATAATTTTCAATTGTTTTAATACCATTTGATTTTCATTCAATAGTTACGTACTAAGTATTATTATTAGTTTATTTTATAGGTTATTTATTTACTTTCTATTTCGGTTAACCAAACCAATAATCCTCCGATAATATTGATCGTTTCGAAAGAATAAGCTTTTTCAACATTTTATTTGGTTTTCATTTTAGAAAACTACAGATTAAAGGCTCTATCAATCTATCCATCTATTCAACCACAGGAAGTTCGTTGCTGAACATAGAAAGGCTTTCACCAAGGATCTCCACATCGACCTGTTAGTAGCGGCCTGCATGCTGCAACTTCCTGCAACCTTAACCAATTAAATGTAACGCGCATCAGCCAATTTCGCCATGAATGCCATCATTCAGTTTTATTTTCCTTTTCATTGACTTTAAATGATTTAAAATATATTTTTTGATGTCATTGGTTTTAATTTGTCTGAAAGAATTGCTTTCGTGGGTTTTTAATGTTTTAGAATAAAACCAACATCCAAATGTTGGTCATGCCCACTCTGTATGTTTTTATAGTGCACAGAGTTGCTCCTTTTGTCTATTGTTTTTTATGATTGCACGGATTTATTAAATTTCTGGGAGGTTATCAACAGTAATAAGCAAATGCAACATAAGAATCAGGATGGAGTTCATACTCGCTCTGTAGAATTTTAGAAGAATATGTTAATACTCGTTTTAAATACTACTACCTACAACTGATTCAAACTTTGTTCATTATATGCGAATTGTTCGTTTATTATTCCTCCTGCGAATAGTTCCATTAATATTTTTGTTTGGAATAAAGCATACCGAGTCTCGCAGGAACTCGTTAAAGGCTCAAGCATTTTTAATACCTCTGTTTGTAAATAGAGTAAGCGCTCTAACTTGTACGAGCTCGACGCTGAAAACATGGAGTAAGGTCATCGAAACGAGTGACAGGCACTCAAGTGCTCATTCGTTCGGAGGCTTCACGCTCGCACAGGCAGCGCGCACAACAACTGTTTTATTATGGGGAAAATACTCATTGGATCCATGCCAATTTTGAGGGCAGGCGGGTTATGCTACATTTTTATTGGTACCTATAGACATATGGACAAAATAAAGGAATTTCAGCTTCTTAAAAGAAATATTCGGAAGCCAACGCGTATCAGCCAACTTCGCCATGAATGCATTCATGGAGTTTTATTTTGCATTTTATTGACTTTATTAATGTTTTAATATATATTATTTGCTTTTATTGGTATTAAATTGTCTGTAGGTATTTTAGAGGCTTTCAAATAAAACATTTGGATGTTGGTCATACCCACTCCGTATGTTTTTATAGTGTACAGAGTTACTGCTTTTGTCTATTGTTGTTAATGATGGCGCGGATTAATAACATTTCTGCTAACGAGATTTTCGTTTTAATTGCGACTCCTTTGTTTTCCACGCTTTTCAAATAAATTGTTTCCTTCCTACGATTAATATTTTATTTTTTATACAAATTTTGGGGAAGTTATCAACAGTAAAATGCAAATGCAACACAGGATGAAGTTCATACTCGCTCTGCAGAATTTTAGAAGAATCTGTTAATACTCGTTAAATACTGCTATAACTGATTCAAACTTGTTCATGTAGAATCTTTCGACGGATTGGCGAGATTGACCAGCAACTCATACGCTTCGCTGCCCATCGATATAATCAAAGATGGTAATTTTAGGTCATCCGCTACATTATTTACCTTAAAGAACATCTCCATACGGTCCATGTAGGAAGACCAGGATGCATGTCCTTGAATGTCGAATTCCGGTAGCCTACCAAACGACATTTTTCTTCCTTTTAAATCGTCGTCGCCACTGTAGAATCTCCGGAGAAAATAAAATACATTCGCGATGGTTATATAAAATATATTTTCACCACATGACAATTTACTGACAAGCCTTTAAACAGTTTCTTTTTAATAAAAGTACAACCATTAATTCCTGCAGAATAGTGTCCCAGATTGCTGCAAAATGGGTTTGCAATGAAATATTTATTTTCCCTTATAAAAATATTAAAAGGTTGCCAATCATTTGTTGTGTACCTAACGTATTTTCTAAGTAGGTAAGTATCCCTTTGTAAAGATTTTGTGGTCCCAACAGGACCTCTAATTATTATTTGTATGATAACCACGGGGCAGCTGATCACTGTAAAATTCTGCTTATTCTCTTTATTTTTATTGTGATGTATGTTTCAAGGATACAAATAATAATTAGGCAGAATTCACCTATTATCCAAACTTTTGTAGTCTTACTGTTGTGTTTGGATTTTTATTGCAATAGCTTATTTTCATGTTCTTGATGCAATCTCATAATGTTATTTCCGTCCTTTAAGTGAAAGATTTATGAAACCTTTTATTCATTCATAAGCTGCATTACTCTGGAAGAAGTTCATACTCGCCTTGCAGAATCTTAGGGTTTCCATGTGGATGTTAAGCTAAAATATTCTTTTGTTTCAAGTTTAGTTTCATTAAAGGTCTTGCACCTCGCTTTGAAATCATTATGTTAATATAACATATTATTTATCAATGATGTCATCTTCCAGATGGTCTATGCATTTAATATTTTCCGCGTTATATTTGAATTTCTCCAGTTTCTTATTTTATTGGGCTTTGCATCATAGCTTGTGTCTCATGTTGTTTTCCAATGTTGAAATTATTTTGCAATAAGTTCAAGCATCATTTTAAACAGATTGCGATCGTTGTTCCTTTTAGAAACTTAGAAATTGCGAAAATTATTCGACATCCATTTTCCTCGTAGCTAATGAAATAATTTACAAAATAAGGCGCACTTTTGAACAGAAAAAATGATAACATGAATAAACGTGCATTTTATCAATTTGCACATTCTGATGAAGGGATTGCGATTTCCACATATGTTTTTTGAATATAAAGAAATTTGTTCACATATCATTTACTATTATAATTCCTGAATGACACCAAATGGCAAGAAATGATTACCGTTTACTGGTCAAGCTAATTAATTCGCTTGAAACTGGTTAATTTTACCGAGTTTCCCAACATCTGTTCGTCACTCTCCAAGAGGCTAAGAATTTCCTATTGTCAGCACTGTGTTCATGTGCTGATGAGAGGCTGTACTACTCACCTTTCAATTTAAATCCAGTATCCTTCCACATCGGTGCTGCTTCGTCAACTTGTAATTGATTTGTAATATTTTTTTGGTTTGGCTGTCGGATATGTTAATTCATTCAGATTGTCATGTGTTTTCCGCGATCTTTTCGCCGTCCGGAATCTTTGATCTACGTGTGATCGACAGTATACTAAGTACGAATATAGTATTCGCTTTTATTAACCGTAACTTCTGTCTTTTGTAATTTCCGCAATTATACTCGTGTATATTTTTTTATTCGCCTCCTGTTTTTTCTTCTTTTGACACACTTCGGGCACGCCCGTTTTCCGCCGAACATTTTTCTTTGTATTGCGCAGATGGAGTTCGATTATATTGTGGCGAAGTGGCCCCTTCCCCATAACTTCGAGAAATGGTATTTAATATAGGTACTACATAAAATATATTTCATTACAGAATGTAGTGTAGAGTTAGCAAATAATTAATATTAATCACAGAAAGACAAACGATTATGCCAAACTGTTGATTTTTTGTTCGGTGTCAGTTTTATATATTTTCGTTTCCTATTAATGTCTAGGTAAGTTTGTGTAAGTAGTCAATTATGCCCTTAGAATGAACAATTAATAATCCTACTATTGTTCTGGCGTATTACTCCGGTCGAAACAATTTTATATGCCCTAGGCTTTGGCGTATTTAAAATTAATTTTGCAGACATGATTACGCAGTAGGCGTTTGCTCGGATGATATCCTATTGAAATAAACTGTTCCGTCATAAACCAAATTTCACAGAATACCTATTAACGACTACCAGTTTATTTTTACTCTTTATGTTATTCCACAGTTTAATTTTACCTTTGTTACGACATGAAGCGTGTTGCTTTATAATTCTTTAATTTAATTTATAAATAATGATTTTATTGTTATTCTTAACAAAATACAAATAAAAGACTTAATTTGCGTTTCTGAAACAAATTAAAGAATTTATTAAAAATATTATTTTTACATCTACAACATATTAACAACTAAACATTAACTAATTATAAATATCCACATAAAACAAGACTGAAACACAAAATACTAACCTGAAACAAAGTAAAGAAACAACATTTTAAGCCTTTACATTACTATATAATTTTTAATAAAAAAATAAAAACCGACTTCAAAGTGCTACTACAAAGTAACAAATAATATATATTTCATCGTGCTAGTACACAGTGATTAATGTTCTTATTGACTTGACTAGCTAACAAATCTTAAATGCGTAATATTTTGAAGGCGGGTCGCTAAGTGCCGAACATGTACGCCTTACGCTTAACATTATTTGTGTAAGAAATTCTAGCGAAAAACACGCAAGATTTACACGGAATATTAATTTGTCTTAATATATCAGGCCGTAATCGTCCACTGTTGAGCATGGGACACAACATACCCTTTCTTGTACTTAAAGGCCTTTATGTCATGCAGGTTTCCTGACTATGATTTACATATATCACTGTTAAAGAGTTTGGTAATTGAATATCATCAACACACAAGTGACTCCGATAATTCCGGAGGTGTATACCCTGGAATTATAACCAAGACGGTGGTCAACCGTCTCGTGGATCATATCTAGATAATTATCAACAGGTTACCACACACATGTAAGACACAGAAGTTCTATCAAAAATTCAATAAATTACACGTAGGATTAGCACATTATATTCATTTGAAATTTATTTATGTGCTTTTCTGAGCCAACATTGCAGGATCTACATGTAATATCAAATGGTGTAAGATTTGCTTCATTTATACGTGTTTGATATTTAGCGACCCGCCTTCAAAATATTACGTATTTAAGATTTGTTAGCTAGTCAAGTCAATAAGAACATTAATCACTGTGTACTAGCACGATGAAATATATATTATTTGTTACTTTGTAGTAGCACTTTGAAGTCGGTTTTTATTTTTTTATTAAAAATTATTTTATTTGTCCCTTTTTAGTTTTGATAGGCATCGTAATGATGAGAAAGGTGATCATATTAAAATCAAAACGATGTCTTTAAAATTGTAAGTCATTATAATCATGATATCTGCTATTGTTAGACACTGACCAGGTCGGGTTCTCTTAGTTTACGTCGGTAATTTACGTATCTATTTCTCTCACTCTCCCTCTTCTTCACCTACATTTTACAGTAAAACTTTTATATTGAAAACTGAAATTAATTGTATCTATTATCTAACACCCCCCCCCTACACGCCTTTCCCATTTTAAACCCCCCCCCTTTGTAGTAATACACTTATACTGAACCAGGTGCAAAAAGAATTATTGCTGTACCGTTCAATTTTGAGGAGTTCTGCTCTTCAGGACCGAAGATATTCATCAGGTCTTCACCATTTTTTAATAACACAAAGCTAACATATCATACTTGTCGACAAAATAGTTTATTTCTAATCGTTTAAGTACTGCCCGAAATATTGACTATTTACATTAGTATCTATTTTCTCTCCCCCCTCCACACCCCTTTTAACCCCCCTCCCCCCCTTTGTAGTAATACATTTATACTGAACCAGGTGCAAAAAGAATTATTGCTGTACCGTTCAATTTTGAGGAGTTCTGGTCTTCAGGACCGAAGATATTCATCAGGTCTTCACCAATTTTTTATGGTACCAACCTAGTATATCATGCTTTCTGACAAAAAAGAAATTTTTAAAATCGGTTCCCAAATACCAGCGTAATCGAGTAACAAACATACAAAAAAAAAAAAATTCAGTCGAATTGATTACCTCCTCTTTTGAAGTCGGTCAAAAACTAAAATAAATTATAATATGTCATGTTTTTAAATAATAAATGACAATAAAATATTAATTTTTCTAAAGATGTCACTTAAAGAAAAAAGGTCCGTTTTTTCTTTACATCTCCCCCCTCCCCCCAGAGGAAGAATCAATTTCAAGTGGTAACGTCCGTAATTGTTCTCTTATCTGATAAAACAAGTGTTAATTTTGTGATGTGGTATACTATATATTAGATTCTGCTTTCTTATGTCCAGTGTCAACTTCATAGATTGAATTAGAAATTTTCTTTATAATTTTATATGGTCTCAATTTTCAATTCATCCATTTTTCTCCTATTCAATCGATTCCCGTTTTCTACATAGACTCTGTCTCCCTCTTCTAGATCATACTCTTTTCTATTCAAATCATATTTAGTTTTATTATGATCTTGTGAAATTATGGTATTTTTAAGAGTTAATTTTCTGTTTTTTCAATTCAATTTCAATTCATGTGGTAAAATATTTATATTTTCGCCTTCTAAAAGGTATTTTGGAGCAAATTTTGTGACTGTATGTTCTGTTTCATTATATATTTTATCTACACATTTCTGTGTAATTGTAGTCCAAGCCATTTTCTTATCATATTCATTAATTTTACAAATTATCTTATTTGTTAAAGTTTGATTTAGCAGTTCAATAAGCCCATTTGAAAATGGTGCGTCAACCGCAGTAAAAACCATTTGTATCTTTTTATTCTTCAAAAATTCTTTAAATTCTTTGGAATTTATGCCAGGATATTGATCTGTCAAAATTATATCTATGTTGTAACTTAGTGTCACCTTTTTATTAGTTTAATAAAGTCCTGAGAGCTTTGCTTTTTTGATATAGAAATATAAGCATATCTTGTAAAATGATCAACCAGAAGATGGATATATTTTTTTGTTGAGCGAGATCTTCCAAATCCTCCAATGGTATCCATTGATACAATTTCAAATGGACGTGTTGCTGGACCCAAATGTGACATTAAACCATATTTAGACTTCCTCCTTGACTTGTTTTTTATACAAATTTCACATTCTTTACAAATTTTTCTAATATTTTCAATGATATTTTTCGCTTTATATAACGGTGTTATTTTGCTTATTATTTCTGTTCCTCCAATATGGCAATAAGTATCGGGGACATCTTTTATTACAAGTTTGCTAAGCTCTTCTGATAATATTCTTTTTTCTTTTTTTTTCAAATTACAAATTAGAACTATGGAAACTACAAATTGTCATAAACATCATCCTCAAAATAGTCAAAGTCATCTTCTAAATGGGCAGTTCTCGTAAATTTTTCAATAGCGACACAAAAGATTGTTTCTTCATCAGTATCCATCTGTTCTTTGCATTTTTCTCTCACTAACATTATGGTTGATGCTAAATATCTGTTTAATAGGGTTTTAGAACAGGGTTTCGAAAGTAAGAAAGAAGGATCAACTGTTGTGTCAATCTCAAATACTTCTTGGTTGTTTTTCTCAATTTCTGTTTCTTTTAATGAATTTTTGTCTTTATTAGTTCTATTTGTACGTCGGACATTACAAAAGACATTCCTTGGTGTATTATCATCTGTTGCAATTAATACTCCGATATCTTTGCTATATAACAGCTTTTCTTCGCTAGGCTCTGAAAAAGGATTGTTCGGATTCATGACTCTCAGAAAGTATTTTCTATCATCTTCATTTACTATTCTTTTATATCTGATGGTCGCCTCATCAATTGATAAATTTTCAATGACCCAAGGGTTTATCCGTCCAAAATATCATTCCATCTCTGACCTTTAGTTTTTCGTAGTGGACTTTCTTTACATTCCACAGTCTACGTACGTTATCACACCCTATAACCAACCTTGATATTTCCCCAAACACATTTATTATTTGCGTCCTAAGCAATTGTAGGGTTCTTGCTGCAACAGCGTTAAAATCATCTTGAGGGTTTGCGCCCACAGGTTTTAAGGAACTAGTTTCAACTCCATATTGACCTACAAAATCACTATCTTGGAACCATGATGTATATTCCCCATATCCTTCAGGAAAAAGGATTGTCTTTTCCTTACTCGGGTTTATACCAGATAATCGATAAACACTGTATATTAGACTAAATAGATTTGCCAAATTTTGTGTTGAATCAGCAACAAAAACCGTCATGGAGTCATCACTTGATCTAAGGCTTCTAACTATGGTGTTGTTTACAACTATCCCACTAATAGCCACTAACCCCATTGTTGTTGAACAAGCATTCAGCATACCCACAAGGAACCCAAGACAAGCTCGTACATAATCTTCAATCAATTTTATTTTTTATTTCATCATACCATTTTCTATTGTTTAAGTTCAACTGTTTTCTTGATATTTCTGACCACTTCATCCTATTGTAAAAATCATTGTTCTCTAACAAGAATCCCATTCCAAGGTTGATTCTCTTTATTAACAAATAATAGAATCCAACTATGCAAATTATTATTAGTACTTTTTCAGCATACTTTGCCAGAGGCAGACCATTCAGTGTACGTACGTTATCATCAATCCAACATTGGTGCACCATTGCAAACATTAGTGGGTTCATACATTCATTCCACTTTGAAGCATCTTCAGTTCCCTGTAAGCTATAAGAAGTTCTAAAGCCCTCTTTTAAGGAAGACATTTTCTTCTTCTTTTCCTCACCTCCAATGCTTATCGTGCTTCCTGGCAAACTTTTTGCCATGTATAAGTGGAGCTCTTCAATAACTCTTCAATGCAATCTCATCACTATAGATCCCGATGCAATGGCTCTTCTATCTAGCTTCCCTCGCTCTGCGTGTTTTATGTATGAACAAAAAGATCTTGCGTAGTCGTCTAACCACTTGTTGCATTCTGTCTCACCTATGATATTATTTTTAACGAGTAAAACTCTTCTTACAGAGACAGAAACTCTCACATTTAGTTTCCTAATATACTTTTTCTTTGGTATTGTTACAGCTTTAGTTCCATTAACAATCAATTTCCTTTTCCCGTACATTTCATACCAATAAATGATGCATTCCAATAGGATACTAGGAGTTTTCTCCAAATTTATTTTTATAAGGAATAGGAAATTGTTAAATGCTTTTGAACAAGTAGTACTTTTGAATGATTCTGGATCCCATGTTTGTCTACCTTTGCTAAGTAGGTCAGAATTGCTTGCTTTAAGGAAATCCATTGTATGATTCATGCTTTCGTTTATTGTGTCAAAATTCTTTATCAAGTATAATTTAGCAAACCTCCACACTATGCTTGGGTTCAAATTCCTATTATTCCAACTTTAAGATAGTATTTTGACTCGGGTATTTGTGCAATTTCGAATCCATTCAATTCCTTTGTACTGTCCCTTTTGACTTTTTGGTTATAGCTATAAGCTCGATTCACTGATGCTGCAACGTAAGGTGCAGGGCTCCCATTACCATATGGAGGAGGATTTGTATACAGGTAGGTATGTACCGCTCATCATGTGTTTAACCATTTGTTGCTTCCGGATTTATGTATGATTTGTTTATTATCAATTCCCATATTTCTGAGTCACCAGGATTACTTAATGTGCATGCTCAAGACTATGTAGTTAATTTCTCACTTAAAATTTTTCTTTATATTAATTCATTTTTGTTATAAACGTTTGTTACTGCTGATTGGTTTTTTGATTTTACATTTTCTTGTTTAGACCAACAATTTTCTTTGGGGTGGTAGCGCTTTCCTTTTCCCTCGTTGATGCATGTTTGGCATGGTTTTCTGTCTACGAATGTTTTGCATTTGCTACCAGAATATGCCTTAAATAATTTCTGTTCATATCTCTTTTTTTCCACAAGATATTCTAATTTCCCAATTTCAGTATATAGTTCGTCAATTTCTTTAAAATATTCTCTAGCAATTTTATCTGCTACATAATTTGGCAATCCATAAGCTACAAGATCTATAAGTGTACCAGTATCCATTGATTTTCTTACTTCCAATAATATTTTTTTCTTTTTTTAAAGCATACTCCAATAAAGATCCTCTTTGATATTTATAAGAAAAGGCATATCTAATTGGGGACCATCCGTTGTTGGCAAATGTCTGACAAAAACTTTATTCCCACTTTTTCCATTCTGACACTATTGTAAGCTTCATCAACATACAGCTATACCAATCTATACTGGAGTTTTCTATAAAATGTATTAAAATTTTAATTTTCTTTTGATCTTCATCAATTTGAAAACGTTCACATTCTTTATTGAATTCCATAATCCACTGGTGAGGATTGGAGTTCCTTCCAGTAAATTTGCCTAAATGCTGAGTTTCTGGGATTTTTTGTTTTTCTTTAAGTAATTTTTCTAATATATTTTCTAACATTTCATTTTTTCCATCATTCCGTGTTATTTGATTTTTCAATGATTTCTTCCAAATAAAATTCATTATATTATTGTAAGTTTTGTTGTTCATCAAGATATGTTTTTGATATATCATCTGTCAAAGTTATCCATATTTTCCGTGTTTGATGTCTTTTAAACAACGCTTTCTTTAACTTAGCATAATTGGAAGTGCTTTTTATCGCTTGATAAAGATGAATAGGTTGGTATTCGACTGGTATTTCAAAGATCTGACCATTAGGCGTAGCTATGGAAGTTAAACATACGACATGTCGCTTTCAATATAAAATCAAATGTTAACCTCTCCATATTATTTGAAATATATCCAGAAAATGTATATATGTATGAAATAAAAGACTTGATTTGCGTTTCTGAAACAAATTAAAGAATTTATTAAAAATATTATTTTTACATCTACAACATATTAACAACTAAACATTAACTAATTATAAATATCCACATAAAACAAACCTGAAACAAATTAAAGAAACAACATTTTAAGCCTGTACATTACTATAAAACTAATATAAATTATAATATATCATGTTTTTGAATGACAATAAAATATTAATTTTTCTAAAGATGTCACATAAAGAAAAATAGTCCGTTTTTTCTTTACATACATAGTAGGTATTGGGAGAAATTTGAATATTTTTTACCAGTATAATGCATCGCTGATTATAACGTAACGTGTATACGCAAATTGTCTTTATCCAATTAAAAGAATAACACACTATACCTATAAATATGTATGTAAGTTTGTAAGGCAAGTCTTTATTAAAAGTTCAGAATGTAGTTGATCGTTGAACAAATGTCATAAACCCGAAATAGACGTTCCTATAAATATCGCAGTTGCATTCCTTCTCATAGAAGATTGTATAGTTGCATAAAGGTGTTAAAGATGATAAGAGTCCTACTAGCTGCTGTAGGTGCCGTAAGAATTGCAACGTCTTTCGGTCGCCGAGTTCTTCGGCTTGCAAGAGTTGCTGTACTTTTGTCTTTCTGGACAGTGTCAGCCGTTTACCTGTCGTCGGTGGACTATCTATGATATTTTCCACTAATTTTATATACCTACTGTCCATCCAGGCGCGGTAGGATATAGTACTACTTGGTGCTGTCGTCGTTCATCCCGGCGAGAAGGAATTGCGACTCTAATTTCGACAACCACGTCTTGGGTTTGTCCGTCCAAGATGGTGAAATTCGTACGGCAATACGATGAAGTTCGGCTGCCCGCTCCCGTTCCATCGACACGCTGCCACACTTTTTTGTGCGTTACCGGGTACCTGGTCTTCGTGGGGAGTTAGCCGATTTCAATGATTCGCCGCTATCACTCATGACGCGTAGTGTTCTAACGGGGTTACCAGTTATAGTTGCGTGTAGGTGTTAAAGATGATAACGCATAAACCATATACCATATAAGAAGAGCAAATAAAACTAATTAAAATATAATACAAGTAAAAATCTTATGTAATTTGATATTAATACTGAAAAGGAAGATACATAATTGAGTCATAATATTCACATTTTTATTTATTTTTCTTTCCATCCATCCATCAGCCAAAGGAAGTCCACTGCTGAACATAGGCCTCTCCCAATGATTTCCACAGTGACCTGTTGGAGGCAGCCTGCATCCAGCGTCGTCCCGCGATCGCGTGCGATTTTTCTTTAGAAACTAATTATTCAAAAGATTGTTACCCACAATTAGTGTCTGTAACGCGTGGTTTTTTAGTCTTTAATTTTCAATTGACAGAATATTGCGCATCCTATCCACTTAAGAGTATCAGAATATTATTTTTTGAGTACCTAATATTAGCGAAATGATGTACCTACAAACACAATCAGTCGTTCTGAAATTTCTTTATTGACTATTTTGCGTTTAGCTACTACTCGTACTGAACACTGAAAATCAGCGTTGAGCTATGGCTCGCGCCGTAGTGCAACATTATACTGAGTGGTCACTTAAGTGCCACAGCGATGCGACGCGCAAACTGCTAGGCTAATTAGATATTTTTTTCTTCTTATTTTCTGTATTTTAATGTATGGTTTTACGTCGTATTCTGTGGTAATAAATGTGTTTTCTTAATTTCTTTCTTTCTTACTCATATTTGCGGGAGTAATTGCGAAACTTTTCGATTATTAATTTACGTAGATTGGTTGGTCTAATTATTTTTAATGTCTCTTTTTCTTACCTGGAGCCACGGCGACACAATCAGATTGTATAAAGCCAAGTGCTACAATCGGTGATTCAAATTGATAACATTTATTGGTGTTCGACCAATCAAGTAATTGCATTATCTTATGTTTTCATTGCGGACGGTTTGATTAAATTATTTCCAATTTAACATCGTTATGTGTTGGTCAATAAGCTCTCTAAACAATAAGGTGGGTTAGGTTTGAAATAATTAGCTTAACAAAAACACAATATTTTTTGTTGGCATTCAATCTTAATTTTATTAAAGATTCCGACTCAAATCCATCATTTTTTGTGATCATTTAAAATGTTTTTTAACCAGTTGGAATTTACATTTTGTCTTTTTCATTGGAAAAGAATCGTTTTTCTGTACTTTTTACCACCATTTGAGTATTTAGCCTTTCGTTTTTAAGTTTTAATAAACAATCAAGAAACTAATTATCCTATTTCGCTCAAATGTAGTGCATGGTGAAACATATTTTAATTATATAAGCAACAATGTAATCTTACGTTGTGCTGAACTCTGAAGCTGCAATGCCGTAGTTTAAGCCCTTATTCATCGTGGTCATTCTTTGCGTGTGAAATAGTATGTTAGACTTCAAGTTTCAGTTTTCACATTTATTATTTCAATCTCATACATGTACAGACTACAGAGTCATTTTAACCAAGCATCTCGTGAATGTTTGTACTCTTCTACGTGTTGCAGCTTACTCGCTCTTATCGAAAAGTGGTTTGCAATGCTTTACCATGGTTGGCTCTTTAAGTCTTTGGATTTGTCCAGTATCAAACTCCGTCTCCTACTAAAAACACTTGAATTAAGAAAAGCAATTATCGTTGTTGTCATTTCCCAGCAGCTCCAATTTCATTATTGAGTTCATCATCAAATTTTGATCTACATATTCACCGAATCAGGCTCTAGGACCGCAGCCAATGTAGCGGAGAGCAAGAAAATGGATTTTTGCGTGAGCAGCAATTAATAATGGAGAAGGTTGATAGTAGTCTATTTAGTTTAGTGAATAAATAAAATTATTTTATCATTAGTTAAGGCTTATGATAAATTTAATACCTGTGATGCAACACCGGTGCGAAAAAAGCGTAAAATCGATAAGATTCGTTTAGGGTAATAACTAGCTACATTGAAAAAATTGTTTAATAATGCTGTCAAAGAATATCAAGTAAGTACACTAAGGGAGTCGATCATGATATTGAGGTATATTAAGTACCAAATATCACTTACACATATTACGACCCTTAAAGATTCTTTGCATTACTACTCCCCTTTGAAAATTTTAAATTTTCCCTTAGACGCACTGAGTGAATTAGTTTTTATTTCATTAAATAGGGTGTGAAATTGAACCACTTCAGCCAAATAACTACGGTCAATAGCCGAGGTCACGAGTTACTCTAAATTCACTGGCTTGTCAGACTATTATGCGGTGTTTAGTATGTTTTTGTTTCTTGTTTCAAGCAAGTGGGTCAACTACCGAAATTGACGACCGCCGCCCGCCATGAAATTGAAAATGCGTTTTCGAACTTTCGTAAGATGACAAGACATGATGCCATGGCCCGCCAACCTATCGTAACACGACAGCAAAGTGGTGAGTTCTTCCAAGCCATTTTCCTCTGAAACAGTGAAACTTGGTACTTATATTCTCATCGTTCCCTCACTGCTGAGGATCGCGACAACATGTGATGTTCCTCCATCGTGTTCGGTCCTGGGCAGCTTGGACCGCGTGGTATAGGCTACCACCAACCACCTTCTTCACGATGTCTGACCATTTGGCTGCTGTTCTACCAACTTGGTACTTACCATACCTCAGTACCTTGTACCAGTACCAGTCGTACATTCATGTAATTAATAGTTTGTTAATTGTGCATTATTAATTTAATTGTACTTTGACTTAAAATGCCGCAACTCTGTTTAATCCGCGCACCCGGAGCTCGGCGCACAGGGCACACTGACATAAGCCGATGCCACAGTTCAAATAAGTACAGCATGCTAACTCACCTTGCCATTTCAATAATTTATTATGGACGCTCCATAGTTCGTAATAGGAATGTACATTGCCTGTATACTTTATTTTACGTGGTTTATAATAGTATTTTAAATTATATTTTTTTATATTTATTTTAGTAAAATGCTTTATTATTACATTATTAATGTTATACAGGGTATATCAAGACCGCGACCGAAAACGAAGGCAGGTGGTAGTATTAGTGACTTCAGACACAATGCAAGTAAAAATTGTGCAAAACAAAACGTCAACTTTTTTTTTGTGATATTTTACTTATCGTTGTATTTGGGTGATAAATACATAATTTTCCTAAAATAAAGATGTAGACCTCTTTATTTTTTAACACGCAATGGTACGTAAGGGTTTAAATTAGTATTTTCGCAAAAACTAGGTATTTACCACCCAAACACGATGCTTTTTAAAAAGTTCTAAAAAATATCTGTCACTGTTTTGGCGAATTTTTATTTGCATCGTGTTTGGAGCCCCTAAAACTACCATCTGGTTTCGTTTTCGGTCGCAGTCTTGATATACCCGGTATATGTCAATTTTATTCCATACAGTATATCAAAAGAATTTACTTTTACTGTGGCGCATTTACGCTATTGTTTTGATGTATTTTGCAGTGACATTTCGTGAAAAAATCGGCGTGGGTCCAACCTCGATGACGCGACGCCTCGGCGTCGACTGACGAGCTGGTTCGAACGCGTGCATTGCTAAAAATTTAGTTTTTATTTCTTCTTAAAAAAATTACAACAATATTTAAAAATGTTTTCTTATAGATCCCTAAAAAATTAAAAAGCCTATCTTTTGATATAATTTTTACATTATTTTAAAAGACTCTCGCAGTTTAAAACGTGTTAGAAAAAGCGATTTAGACCTATATTTGAGGTGATTTTTGATCGAATTTATTATTATAATTTATGTTTCTGGCTTTATAATTCCCTCGGTTGTACTCCCAATTTTCCTAAAATGCTTGGTTTTTGCATAATATAATTAAGGTATCCACGGAGCTGTAGACGTTTAAAAAATGTAAAAATCGGTATAACCCGCCCTTAACCTGAATCACTGTATTGGTTTTGACACAGAAAAATGCATCTGCATACTATTATAATGTAACTCCGAGGTTCCCAACCTGGGGTCCGCGGCCCCCCCAGGATGCGCATATTAGTTCAGTAGAGCACGTACTTGTACGTGTCACATTATAGTTACCGGTAAATCTGAAGGTTTTTTATACTTATACGTGATAAAGATCGCCAAGGTTGCACAATAACAATGTTTTGCTCAAGACTACGACGTACTCGTGACATCGTATTTAACCGTTTGCCTCATTGCTGGGCGCTTTTCAAAGAACATTTTAAATGAGCGAATGAACCTCGTTTAATCACTTACTGGATTATTTTGGGCTTTGGCCGAGAACCGTAACCCGTAACACGTCATTTTGTTTTAATAAGAGTCAATAAAACATTTTAAATTAAGAAGGTTCAAATCTCACAGGATCATAACGCTTTCGCTGTTAATATAGTAATAATAATAACTTAGACAATATTTCCATACTAAAGCCGAAAACATAGAACTCCACAAATTCATAGCCGATAGGTATAGATAAAAAATTGACCCCGTTTAACTTACATGATAGAACGACCCAACCAAACCAATGTATCACTACTATACAACATTTCTATTCTCAGAAGTCTTTCCATGGGACACACCTCGCTGACCTTAGCCAAATACATGTCGATAAAGAAGCATCGAACGAGTGGCTAGTGCGAGAACTGTTTCCGGAGACAGAGGCTTTTGTGGCCGCGATCCAGGACCAAGTTATAAGCACCCGTAACTATCAGAAGTTCATTATTGAAGCTCTGAATCTTATACCGCACAAGAGACGATACAACACATCATCGGTGACTGTACATCTATTACACAAACAGATTACAGGCCATGGACCAGGTAACCTCCATCATACACCAACACCGAGCTCACAACTATTCGCTTATTACAGATAAAACCGCATATTATAACTGCTACTATATTAGAATCTGCCCAATATAAACTTTACTGGGATCGAACTATAATTACAGACAAAACTATTCATTTTAACAGATCAGATATCTTCTTATATGATAAAAATAATAGAACAATATATTTAATAGACATAGCTATACCTACCGCCCATAACATTGAGGTATATTTAAAAAAATAGCCAAATACTTAAACCTGTCAATAGAACTTGAAGTACAGACAGTGAGGACAATACCAGTAGTCCTTTCTTCCACCGGCGTAATTCTCCATAGTTTAAACGATAGCCTCCGATTGCTTGGTATCCACAAGTTGTCTTACATCCTTTCATAGAAAGCATCATTATTAAATACCTGCATACTTGCACGTAAGTGCCTATATACAAGCTTGTTATAAGATCGTTCATCATTTTTCTGCCTAGCCCAAAACCCCGCGGAAAACTGTTTTGCTCTACTGGCGTGGGAGAATAAATTTTACATGCAAAAAATAATAATATTATGATTGAATAATATTAACTGAATGTTAATTGACAGCTGTAAGACTTTATTCTACGAACCCTGTTTCTTGATAACGTTGAATTGGCCGTTTCAGCAGTAAAATATCTTCCCATTCTGAAGGGCTTGGTGGGTTAATACACTTATTTCTAATTATGTTCCTGTTTTTCGTCCCGGTCGGCAACCCTATTTCAGGTTTTTAGGACTCGAAGAAGTATCCTTGGCGTTTTGATTATCATTTGAATAAAAGTAATGCTTCATAGACAAAGCTAAGATATAAATCGAGTATTATACATACTTAAATGTAAAACTAAATATTTAAATAGAAGTTGGTATCTCTTCTAAGAGTTTACCTATGTCCTATCTTAAAATTTTAGGCTCTACTATGATGCGAATAGAAGTTGAAACGTTTCATAAAATATTCGAAATCCTTCAGAAAACGGAAAGTGCTGTTTTGGCAGAAGCACTATTGTGCCCGATTACCTTCTAAACATATCTTTGGTGTGATAACAATGAAACAATACGGTTTCCAAGAAAATATCTCGACGTAGACTTCCTTCAGTTTGTGTGGAATGTATTGTGATCATAACAAAGAGTCGCCGCCCGCCGGCATTGCACTACGCGATACCGTCGGCGAGTGGACGTGGAATATTAGGCCTCACGCATCACACAATTTGTAAAGATGAATGACAACATGTTGCGCTTTGTGTTGCTCTTTATGATACCAATGGCAGAGGTAAGTTAATTTACCTCTATTGAATATGTTAAAATGTATGTATGTATGTGAGTCAAAACCTAACTAGCTAACTTACTCACAGGGCCTATTGTTGTACCTAGGTACTCTTTGTCTCATTCCATTTCCTTTTGGCTGCTTATGTTTCAAAAACTGTATTCGGGTATTACAATAAAGAAGAAAATAATTCTGTTTTCAATTGTTTTAAAAATACAAATGCATAATATTACAGGGATCAATGCCGGGAACATTCTTCTGGAAACCTCGACTGGGCATCGACTTAAATGCAAAAGCCACCGGTAAATATTTGTATGGAATTAGCTACTATTTATATTTGTTTTAAGGCTGTATTATTGGGTGACTTTATATACCGGTATTTGAGATTGCTCTCAGATTATAATTACTTACTTTGTGATCAGTAATTATATCCAGATATATGTATTTTTTCTATAAAAAATATTTAAACGCAAACCGGTAAATTTTTTACTAATTTTCGTTAGCGGGCCCATATTTGTTAAATTTAACACCTAACTAGTTGTAGTAGGTACCTAAAGGCAGACACTTCTGACTTTCGAGGTAGGTATGTGTCAATTCTTAATTGAAAGGCTAACTAAAATGTCGAAAAATACCTAAATATTTGATGAAGAAACCGTCACATGTAAGTATACCTACTGCGTAAGACATTCCTGAGGTGTGGGAAGTCCACCAGCTTGATTCAGAAACTAGAACACTAGCATTAATTGCCGATACATAACATTGACACTGTGTAAGCGGGTGTCGCCTGCCTGTCGTAGGCGACTAAATGGGGCCGTTGGGATCACTGGGAGCATTCTGGGGGCGCCCTCACCGAAGGTGATCCCGCAATGAACGCCTGAACAAGGCCAAATGAGGGCGCGCAATCGGCTCCCTCAAACGAAGACGGTCGAGACCATAGCTCTTCGAACCGCATAGGGTGGCTGCGGAGTAGTACCGGGCGGATCACGCTTGCAGAGACCGCAGTCACCCTGATTTGCGCGAAGAGGGCCATTGAGAGGTTTTGGTCGGTATGCCGGCGTAGGGTTTTACTGTTAGGGACCCAGCTCGGCATTAACATCCGCGCGCCGAGCTGGAAGGCCTGTGACCCCGACATACCCTTTCTGCCCCCGCCCCCAGGGATTGCAGGAGGGAAACCACAAGTTTCCCTCATAAAAAAATTATATCGTGACATAAGTAGAGGCTTTGTCAAAGAGACTAATTTATTCAGTATTTTCATTTTTTCCACAGATAACACCTTCAACATACATTTGCCGACGAGGCAGAACATAATGGAAGGCTTGGTAGTGCTTATCGACGGCTATAACATGGGAGTGACCGTGATAGCGTTCGCCGCGGGGCTCGGCAGCATGTATCCATTCCTCTACCTCAACCCGCTCTCCGCATACTATTACACTACCGCCTACCGGTGGGGATTACGATATCTCAGCTTGTGAGTACGCTTACTTTGACAAAATGCTTTATTCTGTTTTGCTAATATAAAAGACGACTAATTAGCGCAGTTACTACATGGCTTCCTGTGTCACAGGATCAATCCGTTCCCTTACCGACAAATAATTAATACTGGTATTTATTAAGTGTTTGTCCACGCCTGTGTCTGGGTCTTGGTGGCTGTGTATTTTAAATTTGTTTGTAAACACAATTATTCAGGAGAAGAGTCATGTCGGTCAAGTGTGGGCATTTAAGCTTGGTAATATGACAAAACTAAAAAGTTACGCAAAATGAAACAAATCTATTAGTTCGAGGATGTGGATGGCGCTACCTCCGCTCACCCACTAGTAAAAGATGCTGAAATTAAAATAGCTTAAATATTGTGTATATACTAATGATCGCCCTACGCGATATTAAAAGTAATACAATGCAATTGTTTAGGATCCCTTTTTGGATGACTGGCAACGGGGGCAACTACTGTAAAACGCACAAGACGTGGTTGCGGCGCTTCTACTACATGGATCAATTCGTCCCGCGGTGGTTGAGATATTTATTTCCTTATGTGAAAAACAGTGAATGGGATAAAGAAGAGAAGGAATACCGAAGATTTAAGAAATATTCGGAAGCAGCATTCGGCAGACATTACAAATACCCAGCGAAAAAATTCAATGATTTCAGATCGCAATTCACAAGGGAAACTATGGAAGGAATAGACACGTCTTCCATGTCAACGAGTTAATTGTTTAATGTTTGTGTTGATTCAAATATCCTTCATTGGGGATTTATTAAAACACTTCATACAAAGAATCAAATTTATTAAAATAATATCGTCATGATATAAGTTCATGAAGTAAATCTTTGGTTTATATCCCACATTAGTAGACATTGATAAGGATTAATCGAAGAACATCTTCTTGTATTGCTAAAAGCATGTCAAATACATCATTGACTATATTAATAAAGGTAAAAAAAATCGACACAAGCATACACAATCAACAATTTATGTTTTCAGTGTTTTTGTAGGCGATGTACTGAAAAATGTAAATTGATTGTACATGCTCAATACGCTGCTACAAATGCATTACATTTTTTTAGTGAGAAATCTAATGGTTATTGTAGGAGTAATGAGGCGAGTTGTTCAGGGGTCCACGAAGGAGACCATGATGTAGCGGGTGCCTTCTGTGACGAGCAACCCCTCGTGGTAGTGCGTCAGTCTGCCGGGGTGCATGAGCAGCCAGCCCAGCTTGGTGTCGCGCACCGAGCAGTTGTACCGGATGAACCGGCACCCGCCGCCCTCGTAGTCCAAGTCTACAATAAACCAACATCACTTTAACGGCCAAATCAGGCCCACATTATATCCCACAATTTATATCGTCACAGTTTATATCGTCAAACACCTCGTATTTCAACTTCATTCGCGCCGGTATTAACAAATAAAATATCGGGAAACATGTCATAGAGTTTCTGGAGATCGTGAACTACACCAATCTTCGAGCGTGATTGATTGATTGACCACCAAGTAGACGCTATAATCGATTATAGCGTGGAATTATAAAAGCTTATTGTTCGAACCCCTTATTCCAAAAAACTTACACATATCACTCCACACAAAATTAGCTAGTTATCAGTGAAAGCCTGTCTAAATCATTTGGATGTATGCAAATTGTAACCTTGCCAATAAAATGATTGCATTAGATAAAAAACTTACTATTTTCCCATTCCAAAAAGATGGCGAGATGAGTTTGACAGAAGGGAGAGGGACTGGCAGGATCGAGCCTTGGGCGTTACTCTATGATCCGTAACGAAGTTCAAATATTCGACGTCCTAAGCAGTGGCGGCGTAAGGTAGGTTGGCACCCTGGGCGGTTTCGTATTGAGCACCCCGGGCGGTTTCGTATTGAGCACCCCTACCTACCCTACCTAAAATATACCTAAACTATACATGCTTACTCCGGACTTTTCGTGCTCGTATAAGATCAGTCTTTATTGTTGTGGTTTTTTTTGAAGGAGTAAAAAAAATGGTGCTCCTTCTTTATAGGCAGCTTATAGCAGAGGCAAGCAGGAGGATCGTTTCGCCCACGATCGTGGTCCACGCTCTTCGTTTGTTGGTTTGTTGTCGCTTGTCGGGTTGTCGTTGTCACCCCTTGGTGCTTGGTACCCGGGGCGGACCGCCCCCATCGCCCCCCCTTTACGCCGCCACTGGTCCTAAGTAAGTTATAAGTTATCCACTTCTAAAAATCAATACTATTCTCTGACATTTATCATTCACTCCGAACTTAATCTATGGTTACGACGTGCGATAGAGAATTCGAACATTTTATGAAGTGCCTACGCTCATAAGTACTTTTTTATGTACGATGTACGAACATTTGAATTTCATTACGGATCATAGAGTTACCACCCAGAACCGGGTCGAATGGAAGAAGGGTAGAATGGCCTTTGCCCTGTAGTGGGACAGTGGAGGCTGATGTTCATATGTATGTACGTATATGTATATTCCCATTGCAAACAAACGCTTGAATCCTAATATATAGAAGCACCCTTACACATAAAACCGGCAATGGGCGGGTCATCGTACCAAATAGCGAGACCCTAACCGGTTAATTCGCCCCACATGCACACTCACAACATTGCACCGATCCAAATCACTTCTAAATGAGAAAACACAGGCGGAAAATATACAGAAGACTTACGCGGCGTGTTGAGTGCCAGGTTGATGGTGTAGGTGGAGGAGTCGTGGTGCGGGCGCAGGGACGGCTGCTCGTCGGGCCGGTAGCGCACCACGAAGTTCATTAGCGACACCGGCGGCTGTACACGTAAGTATCTTGTTAGTATACCACGACTACATCCAAATCGGTTCAGCCGTTTAGGAACTACCGATGCCTTTAAGCATTTACAATGTAATTTAGGCATGCACATATTTTTGAGCTCCGCGTTTGCGGTCATCACACCTGGCGTGTTTTTGATTGACATAAATCGCCCTAACCAAATAAGTGTATAGATCAATGTTTTGGCGACCCAGTCTACAAGTGAATATGTCGGTCTTTGCAGATTATAATGGTCGGTGCATTTTGTGCAGTACATCTAAATGCAGGTATCCGTTACCCAGTTTTACATGGACGCCTGCATTTAACATAAACTTAAATTTTATTTATATTGATTTTTTGCTTGATCGACAACAGAAGCTTTAGCAATAACAATGATAGCATAGACAACTAATAATATAAATTGATCCACGAAAAAAATAAGGATACCTACTGCATTACTGCCGTTTTACTCAAAATAATTAGGTACGTGAAATAATTAGATAGGCTTCGTTAAGGTAACACCGTAATGCACGGATGGAAGGGGAAAGAACATAATCTCCTACTTCTCCTTTCTAGGAGTTCAAGTTCTTGCCCCCTACGAACTCCTATTACGATGTTACCCCAACACAGTACATGTGAAAGTGAATAAATAAGAAATGGCTGTAGAGAAGACTCACGTTGTGGTAGTATCCGGTGAAGACCATCTCCTGCAGCGGTCGCACGTACTCCTTGAGGATGTGCAGCCACTGGCGCTCCAGCCCCACCTGCCTCATGTGGATGTCGCGCGTCGGCACCGCCTCGTACCCGCTCTCTAACCGCTTGTCCTGCACAAATAACATACACATTTTTATTTATTATAATATACAGGGTATATCAAGACCGCGACCGAAAACGAAGCCGGGTGGTAGTTTCAGTGGCTATAGACACAATGCAACTAAAAATTTCGCAAAATAAGCGATAGATAATTTTTTACAATTTTTTAAAAATCATACTTTTCAGGTGGTAAATTCTTAGTTTTTGCGAAAATAGTAATTTAAACCCTTACATATCATTACGTCTTTAAAAATAAAAAGGTGTATTTCATTATTTTGGAAAAATATGTATTTATCACCCAGATACGACGATAAGTAAAAAATTACCATAAAAAGTTAACGATTTTCTTTTGCGAAATTTTTAGTTGCGTTGTGTCTGAAGTCGCTAATACTACCACCTGGCTTCGTTTTCGGTCGCGGTCTTGATATAGCCTGTATATACCTTGTAATTATGTTGTGTATACAGAGTTTAAGTATTTATTTTACTTTAATTTTTAACGTGTTTTATAATGCGAAATTAATGCCTAAGGCATTCTCTACCAGTCCATCTTTGGGTGATGCAGAGATTTATACAAAGTAGGTGTTTAAAGCATAACGAAGTGCAAAAGAACAAGAACACTGACGTACATAATACATACATGTATGGTTTATTTATGTATTCTTACAATACTCTTTAGTGAAATCATAACTATTAGTAGAGGTAGCTCTACATAGGCAGTTGTAAGAACACATACCTGATTAGAACCATCGCTCCATTTTCCATAAGCTTCCATAATGTCGATAAACTCTTTGCAGAACCTCGGAGACATCAGCGGGAACCAATACACGTCAGGACACGGCTGGAATAATAACACACGTCAGTATTTACAAACTATGTATCAATGATGAATACCGTTTCAATAATATTTTGAAAAGTATATCACCGTCCACCAATGTAAAATTCATATTTTTCCCATGCAATGATTGGGAAATTATCGAATTAATTTTAACGACCAATAAAGTAGTCGGCATTTTATACTCCAAAATAATAATAAATTATATTTGACGGTATAATCATTGAACGATTGTAATTAGATTTTTATAGGATCCCATTATTTTATCATTCAGTTTTTATGAAAATATTTATATTTAATATTCGATGTGATACCTAATTTATCAATTCTAAAGAATTTAAAAACATCTAGTTAAGATACTATGTTTCCATCAACAGTATAGTTTTGAGTAACAATGGAACGTGTAATATTAAGCGTTCGGGCAATTGTGGTATTATTCTGGAACGGACTTCGCGAACAAATTCCGTGCGCAAGTAAATTACAGCCACGCGGGAAAACAGTGGAGCGAGAAAAAACATAGTGTGATTGCGTAGGAGGGAAAGAAACAGAAAAATAAATAGCAATAGGTTTTTTGTTCCTATCATTTTGGTTGCGTTGTAATATCTAGTTTAAGAGAAAACTGACCATCAATTGCTTGCGTCCCTCCTCGAACATACTGAGGTAGTCTTCGTGAAGATAACGGTTGTCCCACTCAAACTTATTGTCCAGCACTTGGTACAAGTCTGGATGCGTCCGCGTGACGTCATACGACTCCGGGTTAACGAGGTGGCCGAAGTAATGCTCATTGCTTACATGCATATGAATACCCTGCAACAATACATACTTGTTACTGAAAGCAAAATACCTAATTGGCACCAAAATAACCTCGCACTTCGCTACAAGGAAATAAAAATATTTTATTGCAAGTATTATTTTCGGAATTTGAAACATACCAGTATACAATTATACATATACCTACCAATTTAATGTACGTTGGTAGTCGACATTTTAGAAAATTTTGTAACAATTGCGCACACGTAATTAATTTTACATTTACATGTTATTGTTCTCATGAATGATAACGTCAGCTATACTTACGTGATCCCTCAGGCTGGCACAAAATGCCATGTCGGCGTCTTGTCCTTCCTTCGAATACGTCACAGTTTTAGTGAGAGGAGTCTTCAATACCGATGTTTTTATCAGGTAACAATTGGTGATGAACGGAACGTTCCATATTCCCCTGGAAATACAATAAGTATAGCAAAATTACATTCGGCAACGTCACATGTCTGTATAATCGTAAATACGTAACTAAAAAAAATAATAGTATGTTTAAAGGAACAACAATTTCATTCTTCTGCTGTATGTCGAAACATGCGAGTTACGACAGTATATGGTGTGAGTTGAAGCAGCTATATTTTTATAAAAATGTGTATTTTTACCCTAAGGTCCCGTTTGCGATTCTTTGATTGGGCCCTCCACTTCACGTAAGGTGTTTAGTTTGATAAATCTCGTATGAGTTGCGCGGAACTGGAATTTCTTGCTGGTATGACAATAGACTCGCCCCTTATCGCATTTTGGGATTGAAATGAGTTAGGCAAGTTGTGTGTGGCACTAGTGACACCCCTGTCTAACCCCCAATCCTACACCTTATCCCTTTATATATCTGTATACAGACATTCTGATTGTGGAATAGTACTAATAAATACTTAATGTATATAATGAATGTATTCAAAAGGCCTCTGCTCAAATTAGTAATTCACTTACCAATGCTCAGACAGAAACTTGGTTCAAGCAACCAGTCTGTTTTAGAAGATTCAAGAACAAACATATTGTATTTTTCTCTATCTTTCATAGAATCGGTTTTAAAGAAATTAAAGACCATAGTTTATATTAGAGTAGTATACGCGTCTATAATGTTTACTTAACCCCAACTCGATAACCTTTTTTCGTTTCTGTTTTTTAGCAATACAATTGGGACATTTAGATAACTGTATGATACCTACAAATGTACAAGCGTTATTTTACTTCCTTTCGTTGGATAATTAATTTTGCAGACATGCAACTCACTTTATGTGTTGTACATACATTTAACACATTTTTTCGCAAAATTTTGTGTATTTTATATGTTTGGCCTTAAAAATGTATGGTCTTTTCCGTTATATTGACCCATGGGCGACCGTCGCTAAAAATATACAATACAAACATCGTGGAACGAAATGAGACAGGAAATGACGAGTGCTCTACATGAGATAGGGGAGACAAGGGCCCTCCTGCTAGCACCTCCGCCATTAATCAATTGAAAGATTGGCGCGGCAGGAATCAGCGACACCACCAGTTGCACTCTAACCCTGTACAGGATCATACACCGACGGCACGGAACACTGGGACATTTTGATGCGCTGCAAGTGACCCGACACAAATGTTGCGCTTGAAGGCTACGGTGCTCATCGCCCTCCTCGTGCTGTACTGTTTCATCATCCGCACGGCGGACGCCAGGCGCGGCAGAACCCGGAGCAGAACTAAATCCAAGGTATACACAAAACACAGCGGAGTATCGTGTCGCATGTTGATATCATAATATGATGCCTATGTGCGAACTGCGTTTTATACAACGCATTGATACATCGAGTATGTGTGATATTGCAAATTATTTATATTATTGACAGGTACAAATCGGCTTGCCTATCACCGGGAAATACAGGGACCCAGAATCAGATCAGTACTATAACAACAATGATGTAAGTATAAATCTAGCTTTAGCGAATAATTTTCACTATTTTGTGAAACTTTCAATTATTATTATGGATAGAATTATCATTTCCTAATTTTGTATAACAAACGACTTATTTTTCAGGGCGCGAAGATTCTACTTGCATCGCACTTCGACCTTGAGTACGTACTAGGACATAAAATAGCATTTCTCTGCATTGCGAAAGGAACTCCGCGGCCACATATCACATGGTTTAAGGACGGAGTGGAAATATTCGCACACCACTACTTGCACGTGAGTAGAATTAACATAATTTTCTTGGCGATATAATATGTACCATTGATGAACAATATTCCAAGCAGTGCCGCGTATTACTTGCGATACTATAATATCAAGTATTTATACTTTGTAACAAAATAAAATGATTGGCAGCAAGTATGACGAAATTGTCTAATAGCGAATGTATCGTATTCGTCGCAATGATTTCAAGCCATAAGCGTCGGGGCCTTAACATATCATTTACGAACCAATTGAAATAATAAACAGCAATCAATGCATATCGTGTGCTAGTTTTCTGTCGCTATGAACTGTTCTGACGAAACGTATAAAAATACTTGAGCATGAATGTTATTTAAGAGCTTTAGTAGATAAAGTACCCTGTAATATATTACGTGTCCCCAGATACACGAATGGCCGATTGGAGAAGACCGCGTCAAGTCAAAGATCGAGATTGACCCCGCCACGCAGATGGACGCCGGCGTGTACGAGTGTACGGCCGATAACATGTACTCCATAGACCGACGCTCTTTCAAAACAGACTTCTCCATCGCCTTCGATTAAACATCATAATTCACACAATAACCGCCGTCACAAACATCACTCAGTGCAAATATTTTATCCAGAACATTCCATCTACAACTCATACGTGATTTCTATATTTCGGCGGTTTATTTTATTTTAAATATGTTGTAATATAGCCATACGTTGCTCATGTTTTTAATAATAATTAATGTTGTAAAATAATTTGATTTTTATTTATTTTAAATAATGATAATAACACTAACAAATTCTGTAGGTTGGAAGAACACACAAATCAGCCTTAACAATTTAGTAGAGCAAATACCACTTACTTGATCAACTCGTACACGATATCCATGTAGTCCGAAGATCTAGCGTAGAATCCTGCCGAGTTGAGGGCACCCCAGAAATTGGACCACGCTTGTCCAGGACGTACCAACATAGGCGCTATGACGTCATACCCCGAAGACAGTAAGTATCTAAGAGTATTTTTGTCCAATCGCGAAACACTGTCGATGGCGAAGATGTAGTCGCACATGCTGTTGACACAACGCTCCCTACAAACAGTTTAGGCTATCAGTAAATAATAAATTAATACGCCTGTTATTCATAATCCTCACCCCACAGTAATGTCTCACGGGTATCAGATACTACTAGAGGTTTTGGTCTCACAGTACGTACCCATACCCAAAACATAAATATTTAAACCTGCAAACTCTCATTTTACAGCCAGCTCTCTAAACAACTGCGCCACGGTCCTCAAAAATAGACCACAAGCTATCACTCAATAACGAATAACACGTATTTAATAGCCAATGTAATACACGGGGAATACCTATATACTATACAAATCGACCATGCAATAATAAGATGTAGAACTACATTTTAGATCGACTTCTATCTTACATACATTTAAAATAACACTCGCCATATTTACTATATGGGAAAATAGAATAAAGGGTTCTCTTGCGAAGCAGTGAGACACTAGGGCTTCAGAATGCTATTTTGGCAAACGCTAAAACACAGCCCTTGTCCCGAAACCATAAAAAAATATTGAACAGTTTGTTTATCCTTTATAAGTAAATTAAATATTGTTTGTACAATATAATCGAATTCATTATCAATTATCACCAACATAATTATTATAAATCTATAATGTAAACGGGTACAGTTGTGTGAGATATCATTACATTATTTTTATATCTGTGAACAATACCTACTATTCAATGGTATTTTTAATCATAAAGACATCCAGTGAACTGACATTCCACACAATTTGTTTTGAATAATAATTGATAAGGGACATAGCAGAGATAGGTAATTAAATTATATAAAAACAAATAAAAAATTGTTGGTTACTTAGCAATGTTCCTTGCTTCCGGCTCAGACATGAAATCACTGGGCTTGATCCGTTTTGCTGATGCATATTCTTTTGAATGCTTTTGGAAGAATGCATCCACTTCTGCCTCGTGGTATTCTACATTGTTTCTCAAGAACAGATGGATCTTTTCTTTCGGATAATCAGTGTCATGTATTTGTTCCAAAAATTCTTCTATGAATGGTGTAGCTTGCTCTATGAACACTGCCATCATAACACTAGGCAGCGCATCCTCCTGGTGATTACAAAGAAATGAGTATTCATAAATTAGACACATTACATTTTCTAGATCAATCCATTGGTTTCATGATATGAAATGAAATGAAATGAAATTCGTTTATTGGTCACATAGGCAATAAAATAGCTCTTATGGCAAGTCAATACACATAGTACTTATTTTATATTTACAAGATATTCATTGTAATACTTATATTAATTTTATTATATTAAGTATATTATTTATTAGTATTTTATGGATTTTTTTCCTTAGGAAATACATTATTTACGTTAATCGATGTCTAAGTGGACCATAAGTATTATTAAAGCGGTGCGTAGCGGTTTAATGTTACCACCGGATCTAACGCAGCCCTGGCTGAGAAGACCCGGCGAAACAAACTCAGTGGGCTTCTATTACCACTGGAAACTACGCGACGCGACCCAATTCTGAGTATATCCAGCGAATAGTACTCAGTGGGCTTGTTTTGGGTCCAGTTGATTAAATAATGACCATGAGTATTTCCGAAACGTCCCGTATGATATATAAACAATATAGTGTAAAATATTGTAAAAGTACATAGAATAAAATTCATAGAATAGAAGCAAATTCAGCATCATTATTTAAATTTTAGTTAGTTCACATATCAATTAATATTTAATAATAACACTAGCACTTTCATCTCAGTTATGGTTGTCATAATTCTATCAGCGTAATCAGCTCAGAACCAATATTTGTTTCAGGAGATTCATTGTTTTTAAATCTAATACATTTAATATAATGTAAGTAAAGATTTTTTAGTGTTTATTTTACATTGAAGTAAATAAATATATATATCATACCTTTAACTCAATTTTCTTTTCCTTACACAAAGCGCAGCCTTCTTTAGGAGACCAAGACTTGGCAAGATAGTTCCCATAGTGATTTAATGTGATTTTAGATAATCCATTGCCATGTACAATAAGTGGTCTTTCTTTAGTAGCTTCATTTTCAATGTATGGCCAATCATCAGTATTATTTGCTTTTAGTTGTACATCAGCTAAAAGACAAAATAAAAATAGTCTAATAAATATAATCAATGTGAAATATCATCGACATTGGTAGTTAGTGGTACTACATACAGGAAATAAGAACCTACTTGTGTACAGATTAATGTAAATAAAATTGAATAATTTTGTTATCATGTACAGTGGATGCAATCTAGTCATGGTTAAAAGGGATGGAAAAAAGTTCTTATAGACACATATCACATCTACACATAAGTATAGCAATACTTACAGAGTGCTCCATGCAGATTTTGGAAAATTATTGAGTTGTGATCCAATGAGATCTTGAGAGTGTCTCTTAAATTCTTGTCCAAGTAAATCTTTGTATAATACAATTGGTCATCATCCTTATCGTTAACTGGTTTGTAGTTTAATATCTCTACTAACTCTGTCAAATATCCTGTTGAACAAATTGATTGTTACATAAATGTTTATTTTTTATATTACTATTTGTATATTAAAATTATAAAATAACTTATTATAAGATTAGCCATATGGAACATTCACTATATTACCTATAAATCCACCAGAGTTTAAATATGGATTAGCTACTTCTGTGCTGGGATATTGTGAAGCTAGTTTGCTGTCGGGCCAACAGAACTGTTCAGCGGAGAACAACACCCTTGTGTCAGGGAATGATTTGAATTTCTTCACAATCTCCTCAATATCTCCTAAATACATGACATCATAGCTAAAACAAAATAGGAAATGAAATAAATTTTCATGATCCAGGCATATTTTTACACATGATGTAATTTAACAATGAATATTACAAATAAGAAAATATTGAACAACGCTTTGAATAATTAGTGAATTGTAAATATGGAATTACCTGTCAGTAAATAATACTATCTTATTTTCTGGATTAGACTTAGCTAATTCATTTAACTTATTCTTTAGTAGATTTATTTTCTGCCCTCCTCCAGGGTGGTTCATGTCACCTCCTGTCCATTTTTCACCTTTACCCAAAACTTCCACATCAATATTGTACACCCGGGCTGACCTCAGGAATCTTTCTAAACCATGATTTTCATCAGTTGCAACTGTTAAAACAGTTACTTCATCTGTGAAATAAAGAAATGTATTGTTTTCACTGCATAAAAAAATATTCACCTTTATAACTAACATATTAACACAAGCTCAGCACTTCAATATATAACAGCAATGCAATACTTAATAACTAACTTGGTAATTGGTTTCTACTTTTAGTAAAATGCAATTAGATCATAGTCTCATTTAGATTTTTTATGACATCGCTGTAACATGTGTGATCAATAAAAAAGGAGCGCAGCTTCAACACTTAATAATAAAATAAACGCAAGCTGATATTTTGTGTAAATGTACTAAATTCGGGATATCCGTACCTTTTCCTCGAACCACATTAGCCAGGAATAATAAAGAAGTTATAAAATAAACTAAACGCAACATTGTTCCAGAACTATCAGCAAGAGACCCGAGTTCAACGGACTTCCGTCGTGCACTGCATTAACTGGGACTCATAAAACACCCGGCTAAAGAAAGAGTCATGTAACTCCACAGTTGCTCTACATACGATATTCCTGCTTCCGAACCGATAAGCTCACTTTTTATGAACACACGATAAAACTATGTTTTCCTGCCGCACCCGGCGCTGGCACTGCCGATTCAATATATGAGATCACTCCCGACGGGCGTGTGGTTTTATATTTCATGTAAGTATCGTATCAAATCGTGTCATGCCGAGTCCCGCAATCGCAGATAATACAGTAGTGTGTTAGCCGAAATATTGAAGGAGGCTACTGGCTGCACAAAGCACTCGCACACTTTATTCATGAATGTGTGTTTCAGTCACACAGTGTATACCCCTCCCTCCACACCTCCGCCTACTTCTGTTTTCGTTCATCATTGTCATAACAGAGCTTCCGCGGGTTTTGAACTTTGACGACATAAAACAAAAGCACACAAACGTTGCATTGTTTATCTTCTATACATATAATAAATCTGTAACCGACCGATGTCTGTACATACATGGAAGACAAATGAGAAAAACTAATATGGAGGGTCTATGTTATTATACTTATTACTTATTTATTACGTTATCGTAATAGAACCTATAACAATGATTTTTAGAATTTTTGTCTGTCGGTTTGTCTGTGCGGTTGTGCGCGATGAACTCGGAAACAGCTCAACGGATTTCGATGAAATTGGTATGGAGGTACCTGACACCCTTGATTAACACTTAGGCTACTTTTTAACATGAAAAATTTAGTGTTCCCGTAGGATGAGGAAGGAATTGTGATATAATTGTTACTTTTTTATGCTCAAAGGGATGGGATGGGAATGGATTACGTGCATTCAGTGAGAATAAGACGGAATGGGCAGGATAAAACGGGACGGGATGGGAAATCCAAAATTCCAAATAAAGTTAAAAACGCCGACGAAGTTTGCGGGCAGAAGCTAGTACAATTATAATTAGTAATATTTGATTATGTCCAATAAATAATTTATTAGATAGGTACTTATAAGAATAAAAATGTCTCAAGGTATTATTATATCATTTAATTCAAGTGAACATAAAATATCAATTTGGGCCCTCTATTTCATATTTGGGTTAAAAAAAACTTAATAACCTCGCAGAAGCGTTTGGAACGGAAAATTGGAACGTAAGTGTTAAAAGAGCGGCAAATTCAAAAATCAGAACATATAAAATAGTGTTTTTTACAATTTTAGTTCAATAAAGCAATATTACATGCGTCAGTTAATAGAGATTATTGCGTATTGCGATATATAATTTTTAATTTGCATAACATATTTGCTCAAGCTATTAATAAATAATTTTTTTTTAAAAAGAAACGCGTTTGTTGTTTGTAGATAGAATTTAGGTAGTTTAGAAAGTACTAAGTAATCTGTGTTTAGAAATAAAGCTGACGTGAATGAATGTTGCCGACTTAATGGATTTAGCCATAAATATACCATTAAAGACTAATTTTTCAATTCATTCACTATTATTGGGAAAATAACTACCGGGTTTATCAAGACTGCGACCGAAAACGCAGCCAGTTGGTAGTTATATGGCCGTGATTAATAAACGATCTTCATGTCTATCTAAAGATTGATCGTGAAAATAGACCAATGGTCTCAACGTATTGTCGACACGCTCACATTTCATGTGTTCTGATTGGCCTATTTTCCGGATCGATCCTTAGATAGGGATTGGGATTGCTTATTAATTTTGTCCGTTAGTGATTACAGATACAATGCAACTAAAAATTTGCAAAAACAGCGTCGTATTATTTTTGCAATAGGTATTTTAAAAATCATAGTGTTTGGGTGGTAAATACCTAGTTTTAAAAATAAAATTAAATAATAAACAAGCATTAAAATTATATCACAGGCTGCCGACTGCGCGATAAACGAGTTACTCCCATAATTATTGCTATATGTACCACAATGCCCCTATTTGTGGAGTTTAAAATGTTCTTAAAGCTTGCAATATTAACCCTAGGTAGCTAACGTTCGTCAAAATGACGAATACCAAATAAAGATATCGCCACCTCTTTCTAACTGTTTCGTTTATGCGCGTGCGGTGTGAAACCAACTCAGTGCGAGCCAAGCTGCGTGGAACTGTGGTCGCAATTTGGCGGTAAGTTGCATAGTTTTTGAGATACCTACTACTTGCTCGTCATTTTGACGAATGGTTAGCTTATGTGTAACATTTTATAAATATTATTAGTGTTGATTTTTACTTGTTTTGTTTTAGTTATTACGTTCAAAGTAAAGAATGGCACGGAGGTCGACTATCACAGATGAGGCAGTTGTTCGGGCGTTGGATGATGAAGATTATTTTCCATCAACGGAAGAATCTAACGGCGAGAGTGAGGACGAATTGTTGATGGATGATGTGGAGAGTGATTTTCACGACGAGCCCTCGGACACAGACGAACCAATAGGTACTGAAGAAAATGAAAACGCGCCTTCGCCTAATCAATCGCTTGGTGAGTTACAAGAAGAATCTTTATTAGCCTCCGATTCGATTATCCACTCATCTTAAGCCAATATAAGAGGGAAAAATCGACATGTTTGGGCTACTCATAAAGGCAACACTTCTTCTCGAATGTCTGCAATAAATATAGTTGAAAAACTAGTTGAACCTTGGCTAAAACATCGTCTCGAAATTCCAACAATGCCGCGAAGAGTATAGGAAATAATCAGAGAAGTATTAGGTGTGAATGATGAGGTTCCTACTGCAGGACCAAGTCAAGGTCAAGTTCGATCTGTTTCAGATTCTCAATCAGAATTAGATACTGTACCAACAAGAAAAAGAAAGATTTGTGGCTTGTGTTCCTATAAAAAAAGGCGTATGACAAAAAGTGGCCATTTGTGGCGAGCATTCATTTGCATTTTGTCCTAATTGTGCCAAAAATAAATAACTTTTTTAGATAATAATAAAAACATACATAGTTTTACTTATATACTAAATAAAAATAATATAAGAAAAAATTTAAAAGTTCCATTTTTAGTGGATTTAAGATTTATCTCCTTTTTGATCTCTTGTAATTATGTGCCATTAAGATTTGTTATTTTGTACTTAAAAACCTAAATAAATATTATTTTTACTTAAAATATTTTTAATTTATATCCTCTAGTTTCTAATATAAAAATAATGTCAAACATAATTACATACAGTTTTATAAAAACATGTTTTTTAATTGTTCGTCAAAAAATCGAATGGTTAGGATCTCACGGTATCCTAGTAACGTTAGCTATCTAGGGTTAAAAATGACTCACGTCACACGCAGACTTATCTGGCGAGGAGCTTATTAGGTATTACTGGTCGGAAATATCTGTGGACCTGAATAATTGACGTCATTGGTACATAAGTTCAGCAAATTCAAAATATAAGATAAACAAATTGAATTAACATAAAAAAAACATAAGAAATAGAATTCGCATCCATCTCAAAACATTTTTAATGTAAAATAACATAGTAGATAGGGGAACACAAAAAATTAAATGTGAACCGCATTCCAGCTAGGTTCACAGATATTTCCGACATGTTATAAGTGACAACATCTCGGTATAAATAAACTCCTTCTTTCTTTGTCACATTCAATGCTATTCGTTGAGGCTTTGTAGTTTTTATTTACTATTCATATTGATTTGATGGACCAACAGTACCTAAATACTATGGTCATTATCTGGCAGTTTCATCTTCATTAATTAAGCTATACATATTAAAAACAACATATTATGCTATCTTTGTGAGAAATATTAAAAACTCGCTGTTGCTATCATTTGTTAAAGAACCACAGTGCTCCATAGGATTTGAAAAAATATTGAACTTGAGTGCAACAAAGCAAAATTATAATTACCTACCTGTTTTAAAGAAATGGTTTTCTTTGCAACCTGCATCTGCTGTGTCTTTTGTGCAGAATTCTTGAGAAGTGGATGGGTCAGAACGGAGAGCGATGACTATTGCAATGACCCAACAGCAGCATTTCAAAGGAAAGCACCGGTGTCGCCGAACCATGTTTTCGCTAAAGCTTCTAACGGTCGACTGCAACCTCGGCCACGACAGACACTAACAAATTGATTATAACGGAAAAAGTGAGAGCATTTTTTATCTTTATCACTTTCAGAAATACATTTACCATGAAACGAAAGTGGCCGGCGCATTGGACGACTTCGCTAACCGTCATTGTGAAATATTCAACTGCACCACGTAAACTTATTGAGTGGGTTACAGGTATCCAGCTCTAAGGGTTAAGTTTGTTTTTCCTAATATAACCATGTTCTGTATAATATATAAAAGGAAATTGTGATTGAAAACACTTCCGAATGCCATATATGCATCGGCATAGACCAAATGTTGGATTCTCTAAAAATCGTAAAATAAGGCACTCTCTCTGCCTCTCTCTCTTGAGCCTCAGGAAGTCCACTGCTGAAAATTGGCCTCCCCCATGGAACGCCATATTGACCTGGACGAAAGGATGGACGACCTGGTTAAGGTCGCAGGAATCGCTGGTGGATGCAGGACGCTTCCAAATAAGGCACTGACTCATAATTTGCAAATAATAACGAGTTACAATAATAAAAATATTATAAACTATTTAGGTACAGACCGACTCAAGGCGATGCCACGTGCAGGGAGGCGAAGTCTTAAATATTCTAGATACACAATTTTACTGAAAGATGACAACATTTGATTTAGAAAACAATTTAAACTGCATTCGAAGACTTTTCAATAATCGCATGTCTGAAGCGGGAATTTAACCCGCCTTGTGGTAAAAATAAACCATTCATAATTTTACGATACCAATCAAAATACTCGATCATAAGGATTATTTTACTGCATATGCAATAGTCTCTTAAATACAAGGAAAACCATGAAATTTACCTTCATAAAAACCCAACGAATTGATAACCTTCTCTTGAAGTCGGTTAAAAATGACATATCATAAAAAGACAAATGTTTGCGACCGAAAAGTCTCTCGTAGTTTGCGATACCCTCGACACAAGACTTAATTGATCAGGACTATGTATGTGACTGTTGGGTATATTTATTTATCAACTAACATAATATTTCATATTAACAAACAAATGCGTGTTTTAAAATGAAGAGGAGCATTTAATTGAATTCTCCTTGTTCGCCTAATAGCAATAAGCGGATATTATAGCGTGGTTTATACCGTAGCTCCGAGTGCGCACGAAATAGAATTTTACGGCACCAATATTTTCGCTATCCATGCATTCGAAGCTAAATCTGGCGTAGTGGCATAACGAAATACGTTCCACCGACCGGTCTACGACCAATATATTTACTGAAGTATAAAGTTGAGGCATTATTCACCTAATCGTGACTGATTGCTATAAGATTTCCCTCGCTCTCGATACTGTTTGTAGACGTTATGTCCAAAAAGAATCAAAGCGTCAAGTGAAAGTCGATCTTGGGACATTCGTCACACTTCAGTTGATCTGTATTTCTTTTAACAGATGGGTTATTGCATAAAACATTTATTTTCTATTTGGACTGATAAGAAAACATTGGGCGATGAACACCCTTTGTAATTATTGTGGATGAAACATTGTAAAGTATATTAAACAACTAAGTATTTGTTAAAGGTACAGGTAGGTAAAAATATTGTGCTCCCAACACAAATTCACCGCTATGTTAATTTTTTATTAATATCTTTTGGAATTATCCTATGTAGTTTTGTTCAAACATTTTTGTAACTCGAAATATCTATAAAGAAGAAAGAGAAGTTACCGAAATTAAAACTCAAACCGCCCCTGTTAATCGTCATAAAAAGTGATGCCGTACCAATAAGTACCTAACAAATGTTTTTTCGTTGCAAATCGTAATCGTAATATTATGTATTTTGGTGCCTATACAATTCGTTCGGATGTTTCAAATGTAATATGACACCCTGTGAGGCGCAGTAGGTTAAAACACCCCCTGGGATACAAGTGGCCTCGTTCGATGCCCGCACCAAGACATATTATGTTTGTGTGGCCCACAAGCTTTTTTTTCGTGTCTGGGTGTTTTTGAAATCAAAATGTATCTCGTAGGCAGAAGGTATCAGTAAAAAAAAAAAACTTGTATCTACATACATATACATATTATGTACCCTATATGGGGACAGGACTATGTGAGAGTATTTTTTTTTCTCAATTGGTATTATTATTTATTTATATTGACCGATGAATTTTTTGTTATAGTTTTGTAATAATTAAAGGATTATTGTTATTTCTCTTTATTTATTTTACTATTTTTTTACATTTTTATTTTTTACATATATCATAAAAAAATAAAATACATATAAAAATATAAAAAAAAGAGATTAACCCAACGATGGCGAAGCTCGAGACCCAAGCCACCGGTGGTTAGGACCCCAAAGTGAGGAACCTCCTCACTATACGTGCCGTGTCAAGCAATACTGCCTTCTGAATCTGGCTCATGACCCAACGGCCCATTGAGAGCCTCTGGAGATGTTGGTCGAGGCTCTTTGGTATCAAAGAATTATTGTTTATTATTACTGTATGTGTAGCACAGACAGTTAAATATTTTATTGTAGACATGCCGTGTGGTGTTTATGATAACCGTTCAAGACTTGACAATGTTTAATGGTTTCTTAGATGCACTTACGTGAATGTTACACATTGAAATAAAAATATTTTTTACGGATTTTATCGCGATTCAGTTGAAATTTTACATTTGTTTAATTTTCCGACGTTTCGATTGCTTTACAGCTTTCGTGGTCACGGGGCGGACAGAGGAATTAGTCATCCGCTTTTTCCACGACTTTTAATCAAAACATTATTTTTAATTTTAATAAATATGAATTGGCTCATACGGTCTAACCCCTCTCAATATAGTCTCGATTGTAGAGGAGGCCTGGTACAATACGATAAAAATTTCTTAATTAAAGCAATACTTTTATGAAAATATAATTCCATAGAACAATTTAGCTTCTTAGCAGCAACATTCAGAAGGAGTACGGATACAATCTTCCTACAATGTGACAGTCAATTGTTTTTCAATTCACTGATAAGTACCTGTATCAGCCTATAATACGTCCCACTACAGGGCACGAGGCTCCTCTACAATCGAGAGTACGAGTAAAAGGGGTTAGGCCAGTGGCTGCAGCTGGCCACCATGCTGGCCTAGTGCGGGTTGGCGGTCTTTACATACCGTATAAGTTCTTATAAATCGCTACGGTATGCAGGTTTCCTCAAGATGTTTCTTCACCGTTATAGTGCCTTACCTACCTTACCCTACCTTATTGACTATCAATACACATATTACTCGGAAAATTCAGAGATGTGCTCAGGGATTTGAACCCGCGACCATCGTGACTATGTTGGCTGACTAAAATAATAATAAAAAAGATATTTATTTTCTTTTCTATGTGCTGCAACTGAGTTTTATTTTATTGGTAATGATTAATCAGATCTGTAAAAGAGAGTCGTCAATTATATTAGCTGATTAAATTATAATATGATAGGGCTATATTTCGAATTATGCACTAGCTTCGTTAATGGGGACAGTAGAAACCGATATACAAGTATCTCCGCACATGTAAAGCTTCAGTGAAACAGTAAATTAAAATCCAATTTGAGTAATGAGATTAAAGGTAGCGAATGGTTCCTAGGCAGGGCTCATAGCTGAAGACGACGTGGCCGGTGCAACCCGTTGTCTGATTATATTTATTCTATCTATTGATAGGCCGAGAAGATGCCCAAAGAGGACCCAGAACAAACCGCTCTCAAAAAGGAATTAACTGATCTCATTGCCAAAGTGAAGGTAGGTTTTTACTTGTAAACTCTATACTAAATGTTTACAATACAAAATTAAACTTAAAAATATCATTTAGAGCAATTTCTTATGGCTGCCACATACGTTCAAATGCGTTTGCGCAGTTATTTGCCCACACACTTACCAGTATACTGGTGCAAACTCAGACTTGCACAATTACGTGTGTGGCGGCCAGTACAATTACAGTACCTAAATAATATGCGACAATTTAGAAAGTATTTCAGAATTGACTCAAAAAGTTGCAATGTTTATTTAAAGCTCATCACAAAATCAATAATGAAGATCGAAGTAATAGCAACTTAAATAATTGTGAAACATTGTAAGCATCCTCACAAATGTATAACCACATATTATTGAATTGCAGGCAGATCAAGAGAAGGTTGCGGATGCAAAGCTCACCGACAAATGCTCTGATCTCGGAGATGTGCCCAAGATAAGATTTATTACCAAGAAAACTTTGAAGGGGCACCTCAACAAAGTGAACTCCGTCCACTACAGCGGAGATTCTCGGTGAGTTTGTCTGTTGTTTCATATGTAGATTTCATTTTTTACTTTACTACGTGCTCAACACATTGAACACGATTATGCGAAAGATCATAATATTGTGCAACCGTATTGCCTTTGTAAGGCGTTTTGAAAAAAACAGCAAATGATTTGCTGTTGTAATTAGTAAGGTTAAAGAAGTCAGTTGATGAAAACCAACAGTACCTACCGATATTTTACAACAAATTATGGCTTGCGTTTTGAAACAACTATAACAAGCGTGGCGAAATATATTATTCTACGTGTCGATCGACGACTATTATGGTTTCTGCATATTTAAATATTATACTTATCTTGCAATATTCTTCTGCATGATCTATACCTACATAGCTAAATGGCAGTAATTGTCTCTTTAGCTACAAAAATATACCAAGTCGCTCTCAAGCAAACCTTCGAGCGTTTAAGAGGTATTTTGGATTCTTATAAAAAGGGGAATACCTAACAATGAATTTCTAAAAAATATTAATTGGCTCACCACTTCGGTTGCCTTACTTTGTAATACTTAATAACTAGAAATTATAAGTCAATCGTAATTACTTTATGAATTATTTATTTCTTTGGCACGAGTATCAACTAGTTGCAAGTAGATTATTACGAGATACATTTCAGAAATATGAGTAAAAATAAAACATCATAAAATATTATTTATTGGTATCAATGTGCGTCACACACCTGTTTACTTCACTCCTTCAAGTTATTTTCTTGTACACTAACTTTGTCTACGTGTCTCTGATGTGGAAGTATTAAATGCGTGCGAAATGTAAAACTCCCTCGGATGCTAAACAGGTACTGAATCTTTACAAAGCATCTTCGTAATTTAATATTTATCAAAGAATTGTTATCACAGATGTCTATAAGGACAGATCGTGAGCAAGTTATTTCACAAAATAGAATATTAAAGTCTTTACATTCAGATGTCTTTAACAGGCACTGCGTCACGGGCTCGCTCGATGGGAAGCTAATCATCTGGGACACTTGGAGCGGAAATAAGGTCCAAATTATTCCACTTCGCTCAGCTTGGGTGATGAGCGTCGCTTTCGCCCCGTCCGGAAACTTCGTTGGTAAGTATAGTTACTCATAAATATACCCGGAGACGGAGGATATTGGATAGTGTAGAATATCATGTTTTTAGGAGTTATGATTATTATGAGGAGGAACCGCGAAAATAATTAACCGTTCGATTGATTTCATGCTTATGATCTTCAGTTGATTGGAGCGTATTCGGCACATTCAACATGCATTGGTTGGTTTTGTCGCCGATTCATCACGGTGCGGTTAAATCGAGAAGCTCGCTCAATGTAGAGTACAAAATGACTGAGTGTTTGACACAACTGCATTGTTACAAGTTTACAACCACATGTCGCATGACGTGTACAATACATGACGCATGTGTGAATATACAGCAGCATTGTAACATTTAGTATAGATATTTTGACACAGTCAAGAATATTGTTCACGAAAGACCCATAATTTTTAATTGGATATGACTACGTCGGACCTAGTTGTAGAGAATGTTTAAACCACTTCAATGTGTGATATTCACTTTAATGTTTTTTTTTAAAGAACAGACCTTATATGGTTATATTTAAGTATTAAAATTACCCGTTGGAATATAATCAAAATCCCTCTTTCTTTCTACCTATCGCCATCATCGTTGCCGACACGGACGTTCGCTTTCTTTATTAATTTGTACAGACTTTATTGCATACACAAAAAATGCAAATATAGCGAAAATCACATGTACAAAGTACAATTATTGGCGGTCTTACCGCTCAAACGCAATGTCTAAAGGCCGCTCTACACTTAGGACGCGGATCACGGCGCAATTTCGCGGCGCGAACTCGCCGCGAATTTAACAACGACTCTACACTCGCAATGGTTCGCGGCATTTTCACAGTTACGTTCGCAACATTGAATGAAATGGACGTCGAAGTAGCTGTTGCTGCGTCCCTAACAATGAGCGCGTTAGCGTACTATAATTATGTACATATTAAAAATGAAACGAAAATTAAGAATCAGTGTAGAAAACTAAGATGGTGGATGACAAGTATCATGGCTCAGATAACGGCTCGAACAATACTGACCGTCGCAGACTGCGAGTGTGGAGTCATGCACGTTCGCGTCGCGTTCGCGCTTCGCGCTCCCTTTGATGCGGAACAAAAAACCGACGAAAATTGGGGAACAAAGCGCGAAACCACGAAGAATATGCGAAACGGTTCCACACTTAGCGTTCGCGCCCTTTCGCGGCCATCGCGCGCGTTCCGCGGGCTAAGTGTAGAGCGGGCTTTACAGACAACCATGGGATATTCCTTCTTCTTCATTGTCTTGACGAGTTATATTGCGTTGTAAAGCGTGCGGCGGCATGGACAACATGTGCACGGTGTACGACGTGAACAACCGCGACTCGACGGGCGCGGCGAAGATGGTGCGCGAGCTGGCCGGCTACGAGGGCTTCCTCAGCAGCTGCCGCTTCCTCGATGACACCCACATCCTCACCGGCTCCGGAGACATGAAAATGTAATCATTTGTAGCAATTTTTATACTTCTGTGATAGTTCCGAAAAAATAATTGTTTATTTGATCCATTTTGCAATATACAGAGAAACAAATAAATTAAATAATAACAAGTGGCGGCTTTGTCACACTAGGTAATTTTATAGAGGAACCATGAGATGGATATGTAAATAGGAAAATGAATTAAGAGAATATTTATTAAAATAGTTAAAGTCTATTAATAAAATTTAAAAATAGAAATGACACCTTCGCGCCAATAACTCACATCCTGGATTTTACAAGTACCTATTTTAACTTTGTAGGATCCACAAGACTTACAAAGGTATACAAAATAATTGATACCGCTCTGTGTCAGCGTGGTGAACTGAGGTTGTTCGCCTCTCAATCACACAAGAGGCCCGTGGCCTATGGGAAGTATATGAACTGTTGTTAAAGTAGCATAACATTACAGATGCATTTGGGACCTAGAGGTTGGTAAGCGAGACATGGAGTTCGACGCGCACGCCGGAGACGTCGTCAGTATTTCGCTGTCGCCGGGTAGGTTCATAAATATAATTAAATAACTGCTAATTCATTATATTACTTGTCGAAAAATTTGTACGAAACGAGATGTTGCTGCGAAACTTGGGTCTATACTAAGAGATTAATCCTGTCCATTAACCCCAACACTGGAACTCTTTAGTAATAATAAGTTATTATGATTATTATATTCATCAGTGGACTTCCTTTGGCTGAAGAAGAATAGGATGCGAATAAAGATAGACATATTATTATTAACTTGTTTGTTCATAGCATAAGTTTCTCGCAGGTTTTAGATTTGAATATACATATTGTTTTTTTAATTTGACGGTACTTTTGTTGTGTTGCATAATATTATGTATTTTTGAAAACGATAATGTGAAATCTACATTCAAATCAGGAATCGGAAATATAAAATGCATCAGAAATTCATCTGTTTATTAAAAAATATAATCATGTAAATTATAAATCTGGAAGGTTAAAACATGTTAAAACTTATTATTTTTATAATAAAAACTAATCAAGTTCGGAAGCGTAAAACTTGTTCGGTTAAAATTAATTACAGCGAGAGGCTCAGATATTCTTTTTTAATTTATGACAATTTATGGGTTAAGAAACCCGTGTTGGCGATAGCAACAAATACTTGTCGAATAACTGGTATAATCATTTTTTTGTTTGCTTACCTATACCGGGTGTCCTAAAACTAGATGTTTCACGAAATGTTAAATACTGGGTAGAAAAATGTTAAATTAATTACGAAGACTTGTTATAAAAATTAGGTAATTCGCAACTAAAATCTTAGAAAATCTGTGAAAAAAGTACCAAATGGTTTATCGTCTAGTTCTGGGACATCCTGTATATCCGCCACCGCCCATTATTTTCTTGTTATTAACATTATTTGAGTTTGGGAAAAATATGTAACAAGAGTAAGAATTTTCATTATGAATAAAATGTCGCCTCATTTTAAAAGTTGAAGTGTTATCTTTTAGATCTAATTTCGATAAGAGCTTTTTTTATTACATTTGTATAAACATTATTCTAAAGACATTTTAGAGTTTAGACGAAAGCGGATAAAAAAACGATTATCTAACTGTTTTTATAAAGTTTTATAATAAAGATGCGCTAATAATGCCCCGTGGGCCACGATATCTATACATATAATAAAAATGTAAATGGTCGATGTCTGTACATGGAAGATATTTAAAAAATTTTAACGCGAGGGGTCTTTATTACAGCAACAGAAGCCAAAACAATTTTTTTTAGAATTTTTGTCTGTCTGTCTGTCTGTCTGTCTGTATGTTTGCTTGCGCATCACGCAAAAACTACTGCACCAAATGAGATGCGGTTTTCACAGTTGTATTGCTGCAGGTTCAACTTAAAAACTGGTATATGTTGCATTTACATACAGGGTGTTTCTTTTTGTTTGCTTGCACATTACTCAAAAACTACCGCACGAAATGAGATGCAGTTTTCACAGTTGTATTGGTGTAGGTCCAAGTTGAAAACTGGTATATATTACATTTACATACAGTATGCAGTAATGAGATGCGGTTTTCACAGTTATATAGGTACAAGTCCAACTTAAAAACTGATATATTATGTCTTATTTACATACAGGGTGTTTCTTTGTATTATGTAAGATAAATGAGAAAAATTAATATGGGGGGTCTGTATTAATTAACGTAATAAAAACAATGAGGTTTAGAATTTTTGTCTGTCTGTTTGTCTGTGCGGTTGTGCGCGATGAACTCAAAAACCGCTTGACGGATTTCGATGAAATTTGGTATGGAAGTAGCTGACACTCTGGATTAACACTTAGGCTACTTTTTATTCCGAAAAGTACAGTGTTCCCGTGGGATGAGGAAAGAATTACGATATATTTGTTACTTTTTTATACTCAAAGGGATGGGATGGGACTGGATTGTATGCAATGAGTGAGAATGAGACGGGACGGGTGGGATATAACGAGACGGGACTGGACGAGATAGGAAATTCCAAATAATCTTTACATGTATATATTTTTAAATAAAGTTAATCACGCAGACGAAGTTAGCGGGCAGAAGCTAGTTAAAATATAATTTTAAAATAATCAAGTACGAGTATCTTCTTGTTCTGTGTTGACGTCAACACAAAGAGAGATAGGTAACTATGGTACCTCAAGGAAACGTTTTTAGCAAAAAAAACAAATGTCGTAATGCGCATATATTACAAAATGAAATAAAACCATTTGAATATAAAAAAAGAACTATAGGTCTCCAACTATCTAGAGAGCCGGGGCATGAAGTGAGGGGAGGTGTGCAGTGACAGCTACCATGCAAAGACCAAGAGAGATAGAGAATTTACGATTAACATGTAATACAATGCTTGGTGTTGCACGACTTAAACCATTACCCAATTTTAGGGGAGATCTCGAAGTAATATTTTTAATAAAGCGTTTATTGTTTACTAGGTAGATTTTGGTGGCGGTTCCGCCCACGTACTTGAAACTGATAACTTGGTAAAAGTGTCTTCCTAAATATGAGATTTTCGACGAAGATAACTCAACATCTCCCCATTAATATTTAATGATATTGTATTGTATATTTAGTAAAAATAAACAAGGCAATAATAATACTCGATACTTTATTGTCCAATAAATATAAGATACATATTTTGAATTGAATATTCCGAGTTAATCCTGAGTATAAAATTATGTTTTATTACATTTTTAGTGGAGGTAGAGGCAGAGGTTAGTAGAGAGAGCTACTTTTATAATATTTTTTTAACCAGTTTAGAGCTCTTTTTACTTTAAAAGGATTCTCATCTATTACGAACACATGTAATTATCAATTTCGTGCAGTGTAAAATATATAATATAACAATCATGTCTTATTGTAAGTATTGTTTATACAAAAAACTGTTCAATTCATATTTATTAAGCGCGGCGCATATGGGAAAAAAAGCTGCTTACTGTTAGCAACAATAATAATACGTAAGGATATGATATTTATTGCAGGATTGTTTTATATTCAATTTATCACGAATACCACGGGTTGGAATTGGGCCGACACAAACAAAAATACCAATAGAATGCTTTCTCTAAGTAAAATGAATCAAAAAACTCGTAAATTCGAATGAAAAGGAAGTTCTGTATTATTTTGCAGGCTGATGCTTTTATAATCATTTAATCTTTGATATTGTTACTTATATAAATACATATCGACATTATACACTTCACTTGATTATATTATACCTTTAAATACTTAAAACATGCGAAAATAAAATAATTCATTTACGACGATGTGTCAAACGTCGTGTTTGTTTACAAAATGTTTGAAATGACATCGCACTGACATCACACGAACACGAAGGATGGATATAGCGATATTTATAACATAAAGAGATGCTCTCTATCTTTTTCCACTGCGTTGATTATATACGTCTGCTTGTGGAAACAAAACATTCACCGGGCTATTGACAGTTCCCCTGCACGGTGCAGACCTGGAATGTAAGGCCCACTAGATAGTTGGAGGGCTATAGTTCTGTATTGAAATTTATTAATAGACACTTAACTAATATTAATTTATAAGAAATATTAGGCCTTATGCCTAATGTTAAGCGGACTTCCTCGGTGGCGCAGTTGTACTACGGTAAGATTAAACGCTGAGTTCTCGGGTTCGAATCCCGAGTCGGGAAAAGTGATATTGTATTTTTTAGTCATTATAAGCCCGGTGTCACATCGCGGGACGGAACACACAAGGCAAAACATGGGTGTCCTGGTAGCACTCCTGGCTACCCCTTCTGGGTAAGTATGCACGTGGTTGGCCACATAATAAACCGGCCTGACATTCTACTCGAGATATCAATGAATGCTATGTTGCATCGAATAGTAAGTTTATCAAATGTTGTTATAGTGTATTAGTATAAGTAACCGTTATAGTGCGTGATGATTTACTATCAATACACACATAACTCCGGAAAAGTCAGAGTTGTGCCCTCCAGTAAGAGGTGGTGGCGAGCCATGCTCTCCTTCTGCGAACGCGTCATGTCGCAGAAGGAGAGCTCCGAGCGGGACCGGGAGCAGACCGATCCCGCTCGTCGCCACAGAAGACGAAGGAGGCGCCGGGATGTCACCTAACCCGGCGCCGCAGAGGCCACATGGGGTCGCCGTCCCTACCTTGGCGGCCCCCGAGACGTTACGCAACAAGCGTCTGTTGCCGCGCCGTTTGAGCGGCAGTGCGCATGGAGGCGGTCCCGGCGCGTTCTGTATCAACGGTATCCCGGGGCCGTCTCTGAAGTGCACCGATGGTGGCCGACGCGGGGTTTTTAGTCGGTATTTCGGCGCGTAGATTTACGGTAGGGACCCGACCCAGCGGCCGCCCGTCCACATCCACGGGCGGCACAACATCTCCGCTGGGCTCGGAAGGCGCCGGTGAGTCCGACACACCCTCGCCCCTTCGGGGGTGGGATGGTCCGTAAAGGGATTTTCCCCGCGAGAAAAAAAAAAAAAGAGTTGTGCCCTCAGCCCTGGGTTTTGAATCCGCGAGCACCGTGTTGGCTGTCGCGTCCGGTATGCATAAAGTACCGGTGAACACTACCGGTGAAGAAAAACATCGTGAGGAAACCTGCATACCAATACGATTTTTAAGAATTTCTATGGTATGTAAAACCCGCACTAGGCCAGCGTGGCGGACTATATGGCTTAACCCCCCTCAATCGTACTCTCGATTGTAGAGGAGGCTTGTGCCCTAGTGAGGGAAGTATGTGGCCTGATAAAGTACCGTACAGTAAATATATTTATAATAAATAAATACACCCAACAGTTAGTTATATACATAGTCCTGACCCCACATTAAGATCAATGAAGTCTTGTGTCGTGGCTACCAGAACCTACGAGAGACTTTTCGGCCTCACAAACACTCAGACCCGAGACAAAGACTTGTGGGCCTCACAAACATTTTTATCTATGCTGGGATCGAACATGCGGCCTCTCGTTTCTCAGCCGGCGTCTAACCAACTGCGCCACGGTGGCTGTCAAAGTACATACTATCATATTAATATTGAGACTAAGCAAACCTTACCTGCAACATGAGATACAATATGCTTACAATATTGAATACGACGAAGCCTCAGAAATGTTTGACACTGCGTTACGAACTGACATTGAAGCCTTTTCAACCTGTGATACATATTTTGTATTGTATGTATTTGTAATGTTCCGATAAACGGAACGTGAACGATTACTATACATGTTTTAATGTAGAATAAAGATGGTAGGAATATTCTGTTGTATATTATGTAATTATTCCTGGAAGGCTTATTTATTTTCAGAAATAATAAAAACTTTTGTTTGGTTTAAAGAAATTTACATTTACAAGCTTAAATAAAAAATATCGCAAACAAAACCCCTAAACAATAATTAACTACTAAATAAATTAAAATAATAATGTTAACATGGAGTAACTAAAAAAAGGGGATTCTGTAGCTTGGGATACTGATAATATTATTTATGCGTTTATATTAATGTATCCCCAAGATAGGAAGGATAGAACTGAAAGAAGTCCTACAATCTTTAATATAAAATTCCGATTTCAGACATGAAGTCGTACGTGACTGGTTCGGTGGACAAGACGTGCAAACTGTGGGACGTCAGGGAGGACAAGGCGAAACAAACCTTCTTCGGCCACGAAGCTGATGTTAACAGCGTCTGCGTGAGTACCCGTACAAACCCCAACAAACAGAAAAGAAACGGCACTTTCAAATAACACGAATTACTTTATAATTGGGAATCGATGTTTAAAAATTAAAACCGTTTCCGTATTCTCGTATGAGGCCACCAGAAGTATTGTCGAAATACATTCGATTTGAATAAAATTAACCAATTAATGAATAGCAATTAAATAGTACTTAATAGAAAATTAACCAATTAATAAACAAAGATCATTGTCGTAGGTATCTTTACTTCTCGTAATTCGCTCATATTACCTTACCACATATGCCAGATGGATATTCCGTTACGGGATGCGGTAAAAAAATATAAAATTGCTGTACCGATCTGACATAATTCCCAATAAAACTCATGTGATTAGCTGAGTGCCTGGTTGGCCTTCGTTGGAATGACGTTACAAAAGGGTAAATATCCTTTGTGAACGTGCGGCGTAAATTTGGATTTAATTACATGTAGTGAAGGTTGATAATTCTTCTGAGGCGATGAAGAAAGACAACGTGGAAGTTCAACCGGTCTTTAATTAGACTCGTCACATATTACTCAATGAGAATAAATATTCAATACACACTATACAACTTACTCTCCTGTTAGTAAATGATGACAACGCATTACGCATTGGCGAGGTGAACGGAATTAAATGTCTCTACCGATAAAAAATATAAAAATACAAAACTTACTCGCATTGTTCTTACGCAAATACTATATACCTGAAAACTGGACAGTACCTGCATGTATGCATGCAGGTATGTATTTCAGATGCGGTGATAATCAGTGACGGTTATGAAACATCCAACGCCGTGAGATAATAATTGTAGTGTAAGACAGCTTCAGCTAACTATAATCCAGTCTAGTACGCGTACTGGTCTGGATTATTTGCCGCCTATCTAACATCGAAACCCATGCAGAAATGAAAAAAAAATAGACGTGGCACGCATTCTAGGGTCTAGATGGCCGCTTGAACTCGCCCTACACCACATGTTACTGAACCCTAGCCCCCTGCAGGTTTGTTCACCCCACAGGTACAATCACGACACTCAGCAGAGAAACGAATCACTCCCCTACGGGCCTACACAAAAACCAAAGGCAAAATACACATTACTGGTGATGGTAAGTTCGGTTTGGTTGCAGTTCCACAACAGCGGGCAGGCGTTCGCCACGGCCTCCGAGGACAAGACGGCGCGCCTCTTCGACATCCGCAGTGACCAGCAGATCGGACACTACAAGCCGCCCGGCGCCAGCGGATTCACCAGTTGCGGTCAGTCTCCGTACTTCACTACATCGCCCTCTCTTTAATTAATAATTGATTGTTGTAGTTTTGTAGAATTGGAAATATTGCTTAGGTATGGTAACGTGCTATAGCATCTCTCTCCATTTAATAAAATTATGCCGACTTTCGGACCTACTCAATATTTCTGATTGTACAGTAGAGTTAGACGAATAGATCTTGCTCCTAAATCCTTTATATAAGACTATTTTTTTCGAAAGATTTATATGGATAAGATTTTGTTTTTCCATCAAATTTATTTAACTAATGTAAATTATTCTTTGTATCCATCATAACAATCAACACTGTGAATAAAAGACGTAGATAAATAGGTCAGATTAAGAAATAAATTAAAGAATTATCTCCTATCGCTCTTCCATTATTAACTGAGCTTTCAGTGTTTGTTCGCCTCAACTAAAAAACTGGACCACTGAGAGACTAACTGAGCTTAAAGTTTTAATTGTAAGCTTTTGTCTTTATCGTGGAATTAACTTTATCATTCCAGTTCAAATTAAGTCCGTATTGCTGAGGGGTTACTCTATTCTCCGACACGACGACGAATGTTCGAACGTCGTATGTAAAACTGTACAAATGTGCCTAAATATACTACAAAATATTCAAATCCTCTATCGTACGTCGTAATCATACACTAAGTTTGGAGTGAATGACGAGTTTCATAGAGAATAGTATTGATTTTAGAAGTGGAAATTTTTTATCTTGACGTGGGCGTCGAACGTTCGAACATTCGAACTTCATGTCGGAGAAAAGAGTAACCCCCTGATTGTTATTATAGATTACTCGCCATACTTGTGAAAATACAGATTTCATATATATAGATAATGAGACAAACATAGATACATCAGTAAAAAAAATATTATTTTGTTATTTTTGTAGTACCTACTTGATAATTTGCTGCTTCTCTTATTTTCCATTTTAATTTAAACGTCCGAGATTCGAAATATTATTTTATAATAAACACGATGATAAAGATGTGGCAGTAGACATGTCAGCCATAGTTTCACTGCTGTCAGAAACATGTCGAAAACCGGGACAATCGCCGCAGGAAGCTTTCTAGCCACAGCTCTAACGTCCCGACTTCTCTAGAGGTTTGTTTGTTGTTTAAAATATACCCTATTTATACTCACATTAAGGCAGTTACTACATTGACATTGACAAACCTCTATAGAGGTCGGGACGTTAGAGTGGCTAGCTAAAAATATGAGGGAAATAACTGCTAGTGATTTACTGAGTGATGCCCGAGCTGTGGACCATGCTTTATAGAGCACTGTAGTTTTATACAGTGGTTTCTTACCCGCACTGAGACACGTGTTTGTGCGGACTACAATTTGTTTCGGGTCATGGTGTTTCTTAAGCCGAAAAGACTTTTGTAGTTTCTTACATCCACGGCGTAAATTATTTCTTAGTATCATATGGCCGGGACTATGTATGTATTATTTATTTATGGTTAATAAGTATGTTTCGTTGTGACAGGGTTGTCTCTGAGCGGGAGATACCTGCTGGCCGGTTCTGACGACAACAGCGTCCATTCTTGGGACACACTCAAAGTTTCTCACACTGGTAATATTTATATTAAACACGCAACGAAATTGTTGTTACTCATAACAACATTGTTGTGAGAATATCGCGCTGTCTTTAACGAACACTTGATAAGTATTCCCTATATTGTTTTATAATTATGCAACACTCTTTTTCTCATAATATACTAATTTTAGCAGTGAATAATACAAAGATATTACTTTATTATATTTTTATTTCATCCAGTATTTGGTATTATTTTAGGTTACTGACATTATACCACCAGTTATAGTTAATTCTGTATCGAATTCTCTAAAATGCTGATAATTAAAAATGATAGTTAATTTTATGTATTGTAGTCGTAGTACCCGTTATCGATTGGATGCGGATGAGGTCAAGGATTAAAACAATTATTCCTTAGAAGATTCTCGTGGGTGGGCTCCTTTGTACTATGAGTACCTAAATACTATGTGTATAAATAATTATATTACATTGATAACGTAAGTCAGGGAAAAAAGGCAAACAACATTATTTCATGGCAGATATCGGGTTGAAACATATTCAAATGTCAGTTTATCATGCCATGTGTTGCTGCATCAACCTTTAATAGTGCGGTAGAGTCAAAAGATATACTATTATTTGGAATTTTTTATGAAATGTTTTCCGTTTTACCTCTTTTTATTGTAGGTACATTAATTGTGCACAAAATACGACCTTTACGCGCCTCAAGAAATATGTTTAGAAAATATGAAGAAAGGCTTTCTTACGCAATTATGGAATGTTAGTCACATTAGTGCGAGGAACATATTTGTGACAGCCTCCGTGGCGCAGTTGGTTAGACGCCGGCTGTGACACGAGAGGCCACGGGATCCCCGCACCGATACAAATGCTTGCACTCCACAAAGTATTTGTTTCGGGTCTGAGTGTTTGTGCGACCGAAGAGTTTCTCGGAGTTCCTGTTACCCGCAACATAAGACTTGTATTCTAGTGCGAGGTCAGGATTATGTGTCTCACTGTGTATTTATTAATAGATATGAAAGACGATTTGCTTACAATTTCAGGGACTCTAGGGGGGCACGAGAACAGGGTGACGTCTATATCCGTGGCACCGAACGGTATCGCCATGGCAAGCTGCTCGTGGGACCAGAGCGTCCGAGTGTGGGGCTAGCCGCTAGACCCGACTCATACTCACTTCACGCCTACCCTTTTGATAACATTCTGGCATTGTGACGTGTCTCACAAACATGTGTTTTGCACTGCATCCTATTTCAAATAAACTTGTTGAATATTACTTAAGTGCTGTGTTTTATTTAAAATGTTGAAAAATATGTTTTTCACTTGTTATGTTAGAAATAGCAAAACGAAAATAATAATTCTTGTCGGACTAGTGACACATAGGTATTTACCGGTTTTCTTGAAGGTCATTATTTCATTCGGATAAGGAACACACTGAAGCTAATAATAAGAAAAATAGTATTATGGTATTAATAACTTTTGAGCATAGGACTGGATGTTGTACCTCGCAAATTTGCTGACACTGTGGCTGTGACAAAATAAATATTAAACATGCAACAGTAAAAAATCAGCTTGTTAGTAATCATTCTTGATGACATAGGTAGATTTCTATACATTGTTTTTAAACACACCCAACAGTCATATACGTAGTCTTGACCCCAGTACACTTTACTTTAGACATGTTGAAAGATGAGGACTTTTTAGGAGGAGGAAGGAGGGATCTCTACAGAAATAACCCAGATAGTAGTACATTTTTGACAGTCGTCAAATCGACTTATTTTATCTCTGCTACCCTTGTTATCACCCACAATGAAGAATTTTTGTAAGAGAAGAAGTTGGGTGTCTCATCCAAATGAAGCTTCTCACCGAAAATTAGCTTGATAGTACATAATCAATTGTCAAAATTAAAATATTTCATAGTCTAGAGAACTGGTGGTAGGTCTCTCATATGTGGACTGGTGGTAGGTCTCTCATATGTGAGAGGCCGCCTGGGTAGGTACCACCGCAATGTCTATTTCTCCCGCCAAACAGCAGTGTAAATGCGCTGTTGTGTTCCGGTTTGAAGGACATTGTAGCCAGAGTAACTACTGGACATATTGAGACTTAACATCTTATGTCTCAGGACGGCGAGCGCAGTGGAATTCCAAGCATTGCCTTGTAATTCATGGTGTTGTTTGGTTTTGCTACTGTCCATGAGCGGTCGTATCGCTTACCATCAGGCGAATGGCATGCTCGTCTCGCCATTCATTGCAATAAAAAAAAAAAAAAGAACCTGGTTCGATCCCGGGATTCGGCATTCCATTCCTGCACATGACTGAAAAACATTTTTGTATAAGGTATTATTTTTCTATGAGGACCAAATAAAGGTAATGTTGAAAGTCCATTCAGTAGTAAAAGCGTTTATTTAAGCAGTTATTCCTTTTTATCGAGATATTTTTTTTTCTATAGAAATTAGGTAACTGATTTTTTAATGAATCAACACCATTATATTTATACTGATTGAAGAAGTTATATGAGTACAAGTGAACTGCCTACCTATTCTATTTTTTAATTGTTACCTACTATCATCATACAATGTTATTGGTTATGCAAATACTCGTAGGTTGTGCTAATTAGGTGTTGGATAGATGTTCCCATGAATAGGTACCTAAATCAATGGAGTGGTTTTATACATAAACTCACACCTTTTTCCCGGAAGGGGTAGGCAAGGTTCCCCTAGTAGCAACCAGGGCACCCACGTTTCGCCTTGTATTTTCCGTCCCACGATGTGATAGGGGATGAGCCTATCGCCATATCGGGCACAAATTCCTGACTCCAGGCTGATAATGAATAGAAAAATCCAATATCATTTTGTTCGACCCGGGTTCGAACACGAGACCTCAGCTTTGCAATCATACCATAGTACAACTGCGCCAACGAGGCATGGAGTTGTTTTTATTACGATATTATACATCCCACTATATTTCCCGTGTACAGCTTCCCAAGCCGCAGTAGACCTGTGGTAGACCGTTGAACATAGTTCAATTAGATTGGTAGTGGTTGGTTCTGTAAGTGTAGTGCTGTGTATTTAATAATTATAAGTACAACCAATTTCGTATTTCTTATAACAGGCAAAGTACTTTTGTGCAAACGACAAAGAATGTCGTTTCTATTGTCGTTGCAGAATTTGTTTAACAACAAACAAGAATGTATGCAATTCTCACTGGATCTCACATTTCAATCGATCGTTAACTTTTGCCAGTGACTGTCATGTTTCGCATAAAGCTATTAAACAGTTTTAAAAGAGCCGTTCTACGACAAAATACTGTGGTTAAGTTCAAATATTACACAACTATTGCGACATTGTTCGTCATTATGTTATATTTTGTTGACTATTATAATTTAAAACATTTTGCCTATAATAAATTGTCATTTCCGTCTAAAAGCACTAAAAACATAACCATAAATGAGACAAATGTTAAAATTGCCAAAAACAAGAAACATATTTTATTGTGGACAGACCGTACCAAAAGCCCATTCGTATATTTTGGAGAAGGATCCTCCGTGTTCGAAGCTAAGAATTGCAAGTTTACTAACTGCTACGTGACAGGCGAGAGGTACATGCTTGGTGATTACACGAAATTTGATATAATTGTTTTCAATGGACCACAACTACGAGACCATTTAAGTACGGACGACATGCCGCAAAATCGATCGCCACGCCAAAAATATGTATTCGCAAATATAGAAGCTGCTGCTAACTATCGCATGTGCTCTGGTACATTTAATGGATATTTTAACTGGACATGGACGTACAAACTTGATTCCGACGCTGTCTGGGGTTATTTTGTAATAAAGAACGCCAGCAAACATGTCGTCGGCCCCACAGTAAATGTACCGTGGATTCGTTTCGAAAGCATGGAGCCTATAGATGATCGTTTAAAATCCAAACTTAAAACTAAAAAACAAACAGCTGCGTGGTTTGCATCCAATTGTTATACTCAGAGTCGGAGAGAAGACTATGTTAGAAATATTACGACTCAGCTAAGTAAATACAATTTGACATTAGATATTTATGGTGATTGCGGGAAGTTACAATGTCCAAAAAACATTATGCATAGATGTTTAAATCTGCTACAGAAAAATTATTATTTCTATTTTGCGTTTGAGAATGCATTTAGCGAGGATTACGTTACGGAAAAGGTTTTATATGCACTTAAATACAATACTGTTCCCGTTGTGTTAGGCGGAGCTAATTACTCAAGGTATATTGTTGATTTGTAAAAATTATTACCACGTTCCGATGACAGTATGGTAAATTACTAAATATTTTGTTTTAGGTTTTTGCCTCCAGGTTCCTTTTTAGACGCTCTTGAGTTGGGGCCTGCGAAATTGGCTGAGACGATGTACGAGGCAATTCTGAACCCATCACTATACCATAAGTTTTTCAGATGGAAAAAATACTACTCGTTTCACTACAGGCATGAGAATCCCACTACGGATGACTATTGTCACTTCTGCGCCTTGGCAAACGATGAAGTCTTGATGACGACTCCCAGCGTCTATGAAGACTTTGACTCCTGGTGGAAATACTTAATAAACTGTAACCTATTTTTATAATGTTATATTAATATACTGAAATGGTATATTTTTCACTGGCCGCCTGGATAACTCCAACCGCCTTGTCTATTTCTGGCACTTAACAGCAGTGGTTAAAGACTGTGTCTCGTTTTAAAGGATATGGCAGCCAATGATTAAAAGCCATTTAAATGGGTTAAGCTTTAAATCTTGAGAAGATGAGCGCCACGCAGTGCCATAAAGAATATAATCACAATGAGTTTTGAGTTATGTTGCTCTTGTTAATAGGTAGGCCTGGCGGCTACCTCCATGTGAACGACCTGCTCGACACGTTTTTTGCTATTAGAGAATATATCCTTGAGAATTAATTTAAGTATTTGATTTAACAGATACCATGTTTTTAAACAATCTGAAGGTGAGATTAACGACAAAACTCGTTGTTGACGATGTATCGTCATCGTCGCTAATTTGTAAGACAAGAATACCAATAATTGTCTCGCTTATTACATAAATAGCGTTTACTTTATTTATTCTACATGGTCATACATGCACATTCGTAGTATATTACTTATTAGGTATAAAGTATTATCTTTTACAAATCTATAATTTCTAATCATTTTAGCAATATAATTAATTATTACAATAGCTAGGTAATTATTTTTTAGCTTTGTTTTTACATTTTTCTTATTACTTAGAAGATCACATACCAACAGCTGGTTAAGTACTAATAATGATAATAAACTTTGTAGAAGAGAATTAAAACTATATTAGCATATTCATGGCAATATTATAATTCGTCGATGAACCGCCGTCTTCGTACATTATGCCACAAAGGTAGGGAGGCCCAAAATCTTGACCTTGCTGCCAGATTCTCCGTCATGCGTGGTGTCTGTCCTATTTCTAAGTATTCCATTTTCTGTCCACTTGTGACTGGCTCCCATTTGAAGGGTACCCATTCGGGTTCAGTGGGATTTCTACATACACAAAATATTATTATTCCAAGTCCGGTTTTGTTAAAGGCGAATATTATTGTAACGATTATGAAAACTTGGGCCATTCTTCAATCTCACTATTAACAGTTACTATTATTAATGTAACATAAAACATGATGTCTATTTATTATTTACGTTGTATTCATTAAAATCTTAATTTATATAAAATAATTATTTATGTAACCATGCTGAAAAGATGCCACTTTTAATTACACCGTTTAAAACAAAAAGCCTTCACAACACAAAAGTAGACAATATTGATTTATAGTGTTGTGCAATTGGTTATTGCCCGCTATTACTTTATAATAATAATAACTAATTAGTTATTAAAATTAGATTTATTTTAACTTACCCTGACGTTGCGAAATTGGTCCATAATGTAACAATCAGCTTGCTCATTTTGATGTCCTCTTCAGAGAATGGTTCACTCAGGAAATAAATAGGAAACAGATGCATCAGTTCGTCGGCGTGGCAAACACCTGCAATAAGGGCCATTATTATATAACTATTGTACCACATGTATCCATAACGTAAATTTGTCGAGAGGTCTTATTACCTAATAATTATTAAAACCTTGCTGCTGTATTTACCGTAATTTAGTTCCGGCTGAATCTGAAATCCTGCCTCACTATTTTTTTGCCATGACGCATTTGGATAATAATTATTGTATAATCAAGTTTCAACTAATTTTATGTAAATAATTTATTGCGTCTAAACTTCAAAACACATTAATTCGGAAAGATGGCTGAATTATGTACAAGATTAGATCATCAATTAATAATAGGAATTTTATATAAGGCAAAGTATATTTAGTGGTGACAAAGTTTATAAAAAAATATATTAATATTTGTCACAGAAGTATACTAACCTGTTCTCTACATATTTATTAGCATATTTAATGGCCAGTGGGTCAATATTATTTTTAAACTTAAAATAAACTTACCATAATCGCCATAAGGGTCACCAAATATTTGCGAGAAGCTGTTTGCAGCTCTGTAGTCGAGTTGATACAAATATACCGGATTATTGGTATAGTTTAAAGTAAATTCGACGGCCTCTACAGCGGGATAATTGAAATAAGAGTCAGAATAAGTCTGTAAAAGGTAATTCAACAATTATATTATTATATTCATCGTAGTAGTCTTGAAGGTTAGAGAAAAGTATTATAATATTGTAATATAATATGATATTGCTTTGTATGTTTGTACCTCTAAGATGCCCCTTTGTATGACTTCCATGTCGTTAGTCGGCATATAATAATCGCGAATTTTTTGTGTCATAAAATCAGCGACTGGTGAATTTTCATAGTAAAACGTGACTGGTGCGATTGCATCAAACCCATACACAAACTCCTCAGACCTCGTTTTATTCGCTGTTATCCCTGTAAAATAATAAGAATAATTGTACGTTACTTGGAGGTAATAGTGTAATTGAATGTAATATACGAGTAATTCAAAGTACTCACAAACAGATTTCAAGCATCCTTCGTCCTTGTTCAAACCGGTCATCCAAGGCACCGCAGGGACATCTCGCACTTGGCGCGTGTATTGTGTTAAGAAGGCTCCCGGGAGCTCTGGCTCCACAACCGCCTTGAATGGAGTCATGGGCTCATAGTCCCATTCCTGAAAATAAACTCATAAGTTATTGTCAACATAAGAATTCAGGAAGGACAAAATTATATATGAAATTTATGGTTACGTACATAAAATCTATACTCTGTACCGATAATTTCGTAACTATCTTTAGTTCGAAGGCAAGCTAACATGACTTCAGAAGGTGCCTGCGGACAGTCGAGGAACTTGGCCAAGCGGAAAGCGTTCCTTAGAGCCTCACCAGGGGCAGCCTCAGCCCACGGCACAAACGCCGTTCCCGATTCAGATATTGCTTTGTGAAATAGGCCTAGAATGATAATGATTTTATATACATACGAGTAAATAAAGATTGGTGACGCAATATTATTGATCCATGTATTTTATGAAAATCTTTATGATTTTATGTCAGATTGGGCCTGATGTTTACTCTTCTTGAGAATACTAATTACCATATAATATTGGTATCTCTACACGAATACCTTTCATCTTGGTTTGTTCTATTTCATTGATGAGCGTCTCAGAATCATTGATATTTGTAAGTCATCTATAAAACAATTATTGCAACGAGTAATAGCAAAAGTAAACTTTCCAGAAAACAAAAATTAGGTACATAAAATTACGGACAAGGAAACAAACAAGGAAAAGTGAATAAATGTAACAAATGTTCGACTCATTCTTGTAAGTAGGTACTTAATATGAACAACTCAATATATATTACCTGCACTTGTTTTGGATAGCATGTGGTAATGAGCACTAGCTCCACCAGCACTCTCACCGAATATGGTAACAGAATCTTTATCTCCTCCAAAACTCTCGATAGTATTCTGGATAAAGCGCAATGCCTCTTGTTGATCTTTCAAACCGTTGTTGCCTGGACAATGTTCGTCTTGGGTCGACAAAAATCCAAGCGGACCTTAAATATAATTCAATGTCATAATATAATTGAATAAAATAGCTTTATGTATAATTAAGTACTATTTACATACCTAATCTATAATTAATTACAACTAGGAGCACATCTCTGTCGAGAAGATATTGCGGCCCATACATATTAGTGGAGCCGTCTCCGCACATCCAACCGCCACCGTGAATGAATACCATGACTGGGAGTTTCTCTCCAGATTGATCCTGTAACACAATACTTCATGTAACCCCAATTAAATACAAGTTATAGAACAAATTATACTGCAATATACATACATAATCTAATACAGGAGTGTAAATATTGAGGTACAAACAGTCTTCTTGGCCAACGATTTCTTTCTGTCGAGTGTAAGGATTTCTTTGAACACATTTCGGACTCTCTTTGGTGGCGTTTAATGTTCCATTCCATGATTTCGCTGAAACTGGTGCCTGGAAATAAAAATGTTACAATTTTACATCTGTTGTTTGAATGATCATTCAATCATCTTTTGACGCTAATACATTCTGATATTTAATACTAATTAGGGCTTAGATTATATACACGTGTATATAATCTAAGAATTAGGGCAACGTGCTCGAAAATTAACCTTCCTCATAACATTTGCTTATAAATATTCTGATGTTGTATTTGATACAAACGCAAATTCCATTGAATTTGTGAAGTGGTCGCAGCAAACTAATTGCATGATGCATCTGATGGTAAGTATGTACTAAGTGCAGTGCCGTCGATATTGAGGCATGGAATGGCGAGACATCGCCGTAGAAGTTTTAACAACACTTATGACAAAATTAGCAATGCTGCAGGAGATTATCTGTTCTTTTTTGCGCCAAATACCTGATTAAAGTAAAGATTGACTCGGTTTTATTTATAGATCGATATCTAATATCTAATAACTAGATATACTTTATAGTGTATTTTAGTACTTATAACTACTAAATTTAAATAGGTATGTCCACCTAGGAATAGTTTGTTGTCCAGAAAAGTTGGTGGTATGGTAGAGGACGCGGTAGTCGAATACTGAAGGCGCTGTAACCGCAGTAATGATGGTGGCCGCGACAATATGTCTACTACATTAGTGAAGAAAAAAAGAAATGATACGTATACCTACAAAATAATTGCATTAAATAACAAATATTTCTATATTAATGTAAATAGTTCCAAACAACTTAATCCGCACCAAAAAATTCCATTCAATTCAAACTACGAAAGAAATATACCTACTTAGTTGTAACAATTAAACTAGATCTGGTTATCAGCAAAGAAACGTGATTCTGTAATTACTATCAATAATTACGACATAAAAGCAAAGTAGCGTAATATTATTTAAAATAGGGAATGCAACAAAATAACACATGTACTGCATATAATGATTTACATACTATTTGCCATAAAAAAAAATACTGATAATTATTTCCATCTTAATCATTACCAAGTAGGTATTTAAATATGGAAATTAAATACGATCCCAATGGATTTGAGCAGTAGTTAAAGGTTTCAATGCGATTGTCAGTCGATATCCTTCAAGATTTCCTATATAATGGGATTTTCAACTGGTTAATATGTCTTTTCAAGAAATTAGATATCTGAAGAACGAATCAAGTAAATTTTCATATTCTTGGTAGTAGATCAAAACAGTGTACTTAGTAGTTTCTGCTTACTGAGCTTCTACAGTACGAGTATAGTGATACTGAGGAGTCTATTCGAAATTTTATTGTGCCACTCTCGAAGTTTTTGTAAAATGACATTTATTATTTTAGAAGAAGAAGAAGTTTAAAGAAATTTAAAGGAAGACTCTATACTGCAATAATTCTGCATTTATGCCTAAAATTGCTACTACCTAGTTAATTATATCAAATCGATCCAATTCTTATTTTGCTTAGCAGCCTTCGAAAGGTGTCTGTGAAAGGAAAGGCCATGACTGTGATTTAGACGCGACAAGTTAATGCTAATTTACAAGTATCTTATCGTATTTTTGGACCATGTATTTTAGACAACAAAATTCCGACATACATACATACATAAACTCACGCCTTTTTTCCAGAATACGCAGAGGTGTTACCAGGACACCCACGTTTCGTCTTGACAAGAAACCAGAATTTCTCATAGTTTGTTATTCTAATTTCTCGTTATATATTAATAGTAGGTTTGCCATGTGTAAGAGTTAGTTGTACGAGTACTACTAATATTACCTTATACAAGACGTAATATATCGGATTCGGATTTAACAAACTACGGTATCTTTCCATAACGAATTGTTTGCCCCTACTTGATTACTCAATATATTGTTCACTCTGTTTTACAATACCGTGCAAATAAGGACTATCGAATCAATTTACATAAATGCAGATTATTTACAATAACAATTGCCTGTATCAAAATAAAATGAATTGATCACTAGCTCGTTAGTTGGATCTACGTATGCCTTAAATACAGGTAACCAAGAAGAACAGCGTTCGGTAACCTAGATGGCAACGGACCGACAAATCAGAGGTCAGAGGTTTGAGCTCAAGGCACACGGTACACACCACTGACTTCGTTGATTATAACAATACATAATTTTCATTTTAACGGCAAAGCAAAACTTCGTAAAGAAGCCTGTATATCTGGGAGAACTCCTCAAAAATTAAAATGAGATTCGTACCACCAATCTCGTGAAGAGTTGTCGCCCTCGTCTACCTACCAAGGTCTAAACCACACTCAATCGTAGAGATGGCCCATGCTCAGCAGTGGGACGCATAAGGGCTCTCATATATTCATGAGGACTTAAAACGCATTCGCACAAAAGCAACCATCGAGAAAGGATTCAATGAACTGATTTCACAGTACGTCACACATAATAGTTGTTCAGAGTATTCGTTTGAATTACGATTTAAAATAATATATGTTATACTAATATATTATAATACCTACTATCATAATGCAAATAAGCTTTCGGTTCAGCCCTGAGAAGGTCAAGTTCAAGATAAATCCATAGCTAATTCGACTAGGAAGGAAAATAACATGAGACACGTGTGGGATGACGAAGCTGGGCGTTGCGAAAATTACGCAATTACTATAAAAAATATCAATAGAAGTTTATCAATAATAAAAACCGGTTACTACGAGTATATTGAATTGTACCTACAATTGTTGTTTTAACCATTAAACCGCTGCGTTGTATTCGTCGCATCGTCTTAATAGAAAAAAGCATCCAGTTTTATGTCCTAAATGAATTCTCAAACTTAAATGTGTCACTGATGGGCCCGACTTCTACTACGATGGTTCTGCGGTCTACAAACTATCGCTCGTATAAAAGTGGGTATAAAATAATAAATGAATATAATATAATACACCCAATAATACACCCAACAGTCACATAGATAGTTCTGACCCCACACTAAGATCAAGTCTTGTGTCGTGGGTATCAGAAACTAGGAGAGACTTTTCGGTCTCACGAACACGCAGACCCGAAACAAATACCTGTGGATCACACAAACATCTCGTTTCACAGCCGGCGACTAACCAACTGCGCCACGGAGGCTGTCAAAATATCGCTGCGCAATCCTTGGATGAACCCTAATGTCACTACATAAGAGTTCCTTCGGCTGAAGATAATTATTTCGTGGTTCTTTGAACTGATTTAAAAAAGGAGAAGACTACTAAAACATAAATTACAGATGCGCGTATAGGTACAAATACTTGCAACAAATATCTGTAACCCATACAAATATTTATACGTTTACGTAATGGGGCTGATAAAATCTATCGCAGAAAGCCAAAATACCATAAATGCAAATAGTCTTAAATAATACGCATTGTGCACCTTTTAGTACTTAAAAGAATAATCAAAATAGCTCCTATATTAATTATGATATCGATCAACATACACAGAAAGAATAAACATGAAGAATCGTACGTAAGACCATCTCTTTCGAAGTCGGTTGAAAATAAACTGGGGCAATAAATGTCTTAAAACGCATTGATTAGGTTCGCACTTCGTTCCACAGGTTGAAATAATATATGCGGATTAAATATTTGACGTCCTACGTTGGGTTATAATTTCGATCTATACTCGTTTTCTGATGTTCCTTTGATTGTTAAACTGATTTGTCAATCATATCGCACTTTTACTTTATCATGTATTAACAATGTTCAATTATTTTTTTGTATAAATTTAAACAGTTTGTATTTTGTATTATAATATTTATAATATTTTATAATACTTGATGTAAGTTGAAATGGAAAGTGTTGCTGTCAGAAAACACGCGCATATTATTTGTATTTTATAGAGTAGACACGTACCGATTAATTTCAGTAAAACGACAATATTTTATTAGCAATACTAAATGAAAATAAACAACATCTCCTGTATGAACGTTACAACTCAGTAATTAATATGGAAAGATAAGAAAAATAATTTATGAAGAAAATAATATTCGCAATTGATATTAACATATTTATATTGGTGAATTAATAATTACCTTAAACCTCAAGTCTCCCACGGGTGGTACTGCGTAGGGTATGGCAGTGTAAGCTGCTATTTGCCTGCCATCCCTAGTTTCCATGTAGAATCCTCTGACGTCACCCAGGGGGGTTCTGACGTAGGGGCCCTCATCACAGGTCACGTCACAGAAATATAAGGATACTATCAAAATGGCTAATTTCATATACTTCGTCCTATCCCTAAAACAGGTTACTGGCATAAAATAGTTCAGCATGGTCGCATGCAGATGACTGTCGCTTCCGAAGCAAAACACGGAATGAAAATGATTGCTCGACTCTCTGCTTTTTATTGTACACCTAGCCGTCGGAATTTATAGAATTAAGGCGGCGTATACGATGGTTTAATCATCATCACTTTATGCACGACAAATAAATTATCTAACGTTTGATGTGACCCTTTGTTAAAAAAGAGGTTTCAGGTTATTATGGATCTAACTTTTGTAATGCCTGAATAGTATAATTAAAATTTGATTTTTTGTCATAAAATATTTTAAAAGTAAGTACAATATTTTGCATATTTTTTTGCCTGCGATAGAAGGTACTCTCAAGTCTCAACAGGTCACTGTGGAAATCATTGGGGGAGGCCTATGTTCAGAAGTGGACTTCCTTTGGCTCATGGATGATGATGATAGTACAAGTAAATTTTAGTGGTAGATTTATTTCCACAGGTAGTCTACACAGGTAAGTAGTATATTCCACAGGTGGTTCCACAGGTATGTTTAGTCGTAGATTGGTCTCCTCAGCCTTAAGCGTAACGTAAGTCTCATCATCGGACATCGCGCTATTGCATTACCTCCGCGGCTTTTCCTACTTCATGTTTATAGGAAATACCATAGCACTAACATACTATCATCGCAGAACAATTTTTCCTGCACATAAATTTGTTGCCTGCTTCGTCTTATGATTGTCCTGTACACTTTATTACCTTTGCAACAAATATTCGTTTCAAAATTCGATCCAATATAATAAATAAATATTGAACAATACAGCTATTTCAATACGTGTTTAGCCTTCACTGAGCATTTAAATGAGTTTAAAGAGAATAAATAAATAAATAGGTACACCCAACAGTCACAAACTTAGTCCTGACACCACATTAAGATCAATAAGGTCTTGTATCGTAGGTATCAGAAACTACGAGAGACTTTTCGATTGCACAAACACCCAGACCCTAGACAATTACTCGTGCGCTTCACAAACATTTGCCTCGGTGCGGGAATCGAAACTGCGCCTTCTCGTTTCATAGCCGGCGTCTAACCAACTGCGCCACGGAGGCTGTCAGAATATTATTGATGTGCTTGAGAGTTTCATATACTAATTGTACGTTTTTATATCAATTTCCACAAGATGTTTGATTTACGTCGACGCACGATGTCCATTAACCCCTCTCCCGTTGGTTATTGCCCAGACGGCTCGTTGAATTTAAAATTTAAATACATACAATGTGCATATTGCATGCAAAGACTCATCACAACAATATTTTCGAAGGCGTAGATGGAAATATAAATATAATACAAGTAATATAAGTGCACATTTTGTTATAGACAATTGGCGCCTATCAATACTTATAGGGCACATATTTATTCAGAAGCATCTTTGCCGAATGAATGGGACACTGACATAATATTATGTCTTTGAAGCCCTCTTCCAAGAGGACAAAAAAACTTGGACATATGTCCCTACACATATAAGGATATCATCTGCACTACGTGATAATTGAGGACTCTTTAAAATCTCTGTACGGCCCGGATTCCGTTGGGGTGAATTAGGAATCTGTAGATACTAGGGACTAAGCATGTATTCTTCGACATGCAATATATCCTTAATAAGGTATAACCGTCTTAGAATGATCAGAATTAACATCGGCGGTGTTTTTATAGCTATTAATAGCGAGACCGGCATGCCATTCGCCTGATGTTAAGCGATACGACCGCTCATTGACAGTAACAAAACTAAACAACGCCATTGATTACAAAGTAATGGTTGGTATTCCACTAGGCTCGCCGTCCTGAGACATAAGATGTTAACTCTCATTATGTCCAGTGTTACTCTGACTACAATATCCTTCAAACCGGAACACAACAGTGCATTTACACTTTTTGGCGGGACAAATAGACATTAGAATAAGCATGAAAGGTGGGATATGAGCCAAACTGGGATATGACCGATCACCAATACTATTGAGTTTGCCTTGTCCGTTAATTGCTGAAAATACTGTACCTTATAGTTTTGTGTACCTATTATGAAAATAACGACTCAACTGTGGTCCGCAATTATTTATGTAGATTTTATTGTGACTGGTTTCCAACGTTTATCATTTAAATATACGACTATTATCTATACATATTTGTAACCGATCAATGTCTGTACATGGAAGATAAACGAGAAAACCTAATAAGGGTAGGTATATATATATATATACCCTTATATATATATGGGGTCTTTTTTTTCCGCGGGGAAAATCCCTTTACGGAACATCCCACCCCCGAAGGGGCGAGGGTGTGTCGGACTCACCGGCGCCTTCCGACCCAGCGAGATGGTTGCCGCCCGTAGATGTGCCGGGCGGCCGCTGGGCCGGGTCCCTACCAACCTATGCGCCGAAATACCGACTAAAAACCCCGCGATGGCCACCATCGGTGCGCCTCGGCGACGGCCCCGGGATACCGTTTACCGGTACGGCGCGGCATGAGACGCGTGTTGCGTCACGTCTCGGGGGCCGCCAAGGTAGGGACGGCGGCCCCATGTGGCCTCTCCGGCGCCGGGTTAGGTGACATCCCGGCGCCTCCTTCGTCTTCTGTGGCGACGAGCAGGGTCAGTCTGCTCCCGATCCCGCTCGGCGCTCTCCTTCTCGCCACGACCTCCGGCTGCCGACCATGGCGGCGACCACGGCCGGCGGCGAGAGGTCTCTTCCATAATATGGGGTCTGTACTAACGTAATACAACCGGCAAGAATGATTTTTAAAATTTTTGTCTGTTTGTCGGTTTGTTGATATAACGGCACAGGACGGGGCGGGATGGGAAATTCCAAAAAAGTAAATTTCTAATAAAGTTAATCACGCAGACGAATACTTTAAGGTTGAAAAGTTACCGACGATATCCTTGGTTTGTTTCTTTTATCCAAAGATATGCAGTGTTTTCCGAATATCCATAAATAACCGTTTTTTTTTACCTTTTTTTCAGTCAACAATTTTATTTAGAAATACTATTCATTATCATAAGACTTTAATACCATCTTATAGAACATGTCTTGAAGTTACTAAAATTCTGATTTTGTTTTCCCATGATTGATATTCATGGAGTAATCCAATGTCAAAGTGTGATAGGCCATTTTTACTTTGATTTACCATAAGTCAGCTCCAAATCATGTCACGGAGATTTCTGGTATATCAAATTAAAGGCAACTAAATTATCTACGGGAATTTTATAATAATGTCATCAAAAAAATACTACCCATGTAAATGCACGGTTTTGAAATCTAGAAAAAAATTGGATATCTTTTTCTCGTTGGTTTTCTTACGATTGCTTATCAACTTAGCGAGGAATCAAAAAATAGAGCACAGATCTGCAAAATAGACATTTCAAGCTTCCAAGTTTTAGTTTCCGAATTTCTTAACAATCAATTTTCTCCAAGATACAGACTCTCAAAAAACACCAAAAAAAATTGATCAAAAAAAATATCCTTTAATTTTTGTGCGTAGTATATATTATTATAAAGTACGTAAGCTTATCAAGGAAGACAGAAAAACACATTTGAATATTTAAAAGTATATTATTTTGATATCAGGTTTATTGTATGTAGTTAGTCACTTTGTCATGCGCTAACTTAAAAAATATCTGAAGCTACCGTACACAATAATGAAAAAATAAAACAATGATTGAGGATGAATCCATTCAGACATTACAGATCATGTAAGCCTTTGCGCCTTTACGATCGGTGTCTCGTAGTTGTTGGCTTCAGGCGCGCATCAATGATTTCCCGTAGTTTTTGCTTACATGACGATAATAAGCATTTTAACTTATTTATATGCTATAGTATTGTTGGATCGAGGTAAGCAATTGACTGCAAGGGACGCCGTAGAGAATAAACACAACACCCAGCCACAAAACGAAATTATATGGATTTTCAAATTAATTCAATTTTAAATACACATTAGTATTTAGTACACGACGAAATAAACAATGCAATTTGACAGATAATAGTCTCGTGACAGATGTCAACTCTATGAATGTTGCTGACAAATACAAAAATGGTAGAAATATTTCATGATATCCTCATTTTTTTGTAAATCTAATTCCAATGGTGTAGGATAAAAGTAAATAGAGAAATAAATCTAAAAAATACGCCAATTTTTTTGGTAATAATGTATTTCTTGTCCACAGTTGGACCAAATCGACCGATCTCCTTTAAGGCGCGATTCCATTAGGCATTTTACTTGTGTGCAAGTGGCCAATTGCATGCAACTTGAACAAGCCTGCATGCAAGCTACCACTTGCACGTGGATACTTTGAACTTGTAAATTTTTATTTAAGTGACGCGCTGCGCGCACAGTCAACGCATACAGGTAAGTTGCACGTTTCGAATTGTGAACGAATGATATGGTGTCAATCAATCCCTGCACAAATTATCGAAACATAATTTCACAAAAGCCCGGCTCTTAGCTTACTGTTTTGTGATCGTTTTTTACATAGTAATGGCCTTATTCATGGACAGATTTTAAAACATATTTTAGTTATCGAGTGTTTTGTCTTCTTGGCTCAAACTGAATTCTAAAGTCTTTGGAAAACACATTCGATAACTAAAATGGGTTTAAAATCTATCTATGAGTAAGGCCGTAAAAGTATGTTCCTAAGGCCCGATTCCATTAGGCAAGCCTTGCATGCTAGTATGACGTCAAATTTGCGCACAAGTTGCTTACATTGAAAACATGTTTTCGAGAGTGGGCAAATTTCATTATTTGAATACAAGTGGAGACGGTCAAAATTGAGTAGGAAACCGTGGAAAACGGAACTATGCAACTTACCTGTGCGGGTACAATTTGCGCGTATCCCGAATAAAAATTTACAAGTTGACTAAAAAATTACAGACCACGCACATGCAAGTTGTAGCTTGCATGCAGGTTTGTTCAAATGCATACCTGTAACTTGCCTAATGGAATCGCGCCCTTAAAATGAATAAAATAGGGTTGCAGCCCTAGTATCAGGTGCTTAGTAAGCAGATAGTTTTTGAGTCCAGTCCACATCAACAACATACATTTTATTATATCGCGTAGCTACTACCTATTAATAGTTTTATATTTAAACTCAAAATGTGATCGCCATCGACTATAATATGTGTGAGTCAGAAGGTTGTAGACAAAAACATTGAGCTAATATTATTACTACGTATTGTTAAATAATATTTACTCTGATAATGATAAACTGTGTAACTGTTAACATCAGTATATTTTATACTTTTAAGGGTACAGTTTCACACTTATTCCAGTAATGTGTGCAATAATTCAAGACCACATTTGACGTCTAGCCAGGGCGAGCAAGCGAATTACCCGCCAAAAGTTTTCTTCCCGCTTGTGCAAACAGTGTTGCCATATATAATAAATTAACTAATATTTTTATTATTGCCATTCGAAATAGCTGTATTAAAATTATTTATTAATATTTCTGTAATCTAACATTCGGCTAATCCTGACGTCAAACGCGCCCTCGCGTTTAACAAAATATAAGAGATCATACAGAAAAGAAAGAAACAAAATAAACACCAAAAGTAACACAAAATACAATCACACTTAAACTCTTGAAATTAATATCAATTCGTAAAACCAAAAATATTAGACAACTACCTTAAAACTAACATCGAATATAGGCAATCTCACCCATATCGACTCACTCTTAAAACTAACATCGAATATAGGCACTCTCACCCATATCGACTCACTCTTAAAACTAACATCGAATATGGGCACTCTCACCCATATCGACTCACTCTTAAAACTAACATCGAATATGGGCACTCTCACCCATATCGACTCTCTCTTAAAACTAACATCGAATATGGGCACTCTAACCCATACCGACTCACTGAACAAACATCTCTCAGAAACTTACTTGTTAGATCTCTCTTTTACATTTGAATATTACTTAATTAGTCTGTGCATTTGCATAAATACATTGCAACAAAACGCTCAATCTCTATAACATAAATTCTTATTTTGGTATATATTTAGGATAGGTATATAGTATGTTTATGCATATGTATGTATAATAAGTATGTTCGTATATTGTGTATGTATGTAATATATGTATTATTAGTGTGATTATGTTATATTTTTATTTATAATTGTAGATTATTATTATTTCATTTACACCTTAGACTGCCCTTTCTATCTCCTGTTAATATATCCATCCCATGGTTGCCTGTAAGTAATTATCTAGTGTGATAAGGCCGCCACTTGTACTATTTTTTTTTGTGTTATATCTTTTTATGTTTTATTGTATTTCTGTACAGTGAAAAAAAGGATTAAATAAATAAATAAATAAAATATCTCATCTTCATAACTCTCTCATTGTTATTCTCAACATTATAGTTAACAATCTTGTATGTCTCATTATTATTCATCACTTTGGTTGAATTCATACATATTTAATTTATCATTTTTATAATGTTTATCTAATCATCTTATAATTAATCTATAAACCTCGCTTAATGTTCTCTATTTATTTTGCTGTAATTGTGTATTTAATATAATTCTTTACAACACCATTTACTTATACTGTTACTACAATGTTATAATATACAATATATGTTTTATAAAACTATTTCAATGCATTTCATAATAATTCATGTTACAACTGTAACTTTCTCATGCAGCTATTATAATTAACAAATTGTCATCACTTATGTCTTCTTGAGTTACATACATCAGTTTTTACATTTAATATCATTTTACGCTAATAGAAGATGTATTATCATTATTCATCACTTCATTTCAGATATACAAAACTAGCACTTATGTTCCTCTCTTTTTACTCTGAGTCACTTGACACTGCATCGTGACTAAACACTAACCAAGGATATAGCCTATCAACAGCAAAAACCGATCTATACGGTTTGCAACCCTTTTTTCTAGTAATGGGAGTATCTTCTATCTCATAACGATCATTACCGATAATTTTTGAGATTCGAAAGGGTCCTACACATTTAGGTAATAATTTACGACTCTGACCCGGGTCTGTACGAATATCTTTTTCGACTCTTACTAAATCTCCTAATTTATATTGAGTTGGTTTTTTGTGAGATCTATCAAAACGCTCTTTCTGTTCTCGTTGATTAATTTGAATGCGGGTCTCTGCATCAGATCTAATCTCCTCTCGATTCAATGGAGAGTGTGATTCCGAGACTATGGAGTTCATGAAACCGTCCGAAACCCCTGTTGTTTGAACACCAAACAACATCTCAGATGGAGTGCGATTAGTGGATTTATTAATGGTATTATTTATAGACCATTGTATTTGTGGTAAACACAAATCCCATTCATTTTCAGGTTTACCGTGATTAGCGGTAGTGATTGCATCGACTATAGTACGGTTGTATCTCTCAACCTGGCCATTGGCCCTAGGAGAGGCAACAGCGTTTAAAATATGTTTGATACCTCTATTATTAATGAAATCCGAAAATTCTTTACTTGTGAAACTTGTACCACGGTCGGATATTATGCGTCGTGGCACTCCAAACAATGAGAAATATTCTGTAAATACTTGAATAGTAGTACTACTTTTTACATTTTTGACTGGTTTTATGTATATAAATTTTGTAAACGAATCAATAATTACTAAAATGTGGCAATTTTTCTTTTTACTTAAAGGGAAAGGACCGCAATGGTCTGTATGAAGCGTATCGAATGGTTTACTAATTTTGGGTATAGGGTGGAGCTCACCTTCTTTAGCCCCAGCAGGTATTTTATTATGAGCACAGCTTAAACAAGAGTTACAATACTTTTTTATAAATCGTCGCATTTTCTTAAACCAGTAAATTTGATTTATTCTACTGTATGTCTTTTCAAACCCGAAATGACCGACATCGTCGTGGTTCATGCGAACTATTTGCCAGCGCACCGATTTTGGGACTACCCATTTTAAGTTTACATCATTATTTTTATCCGTTATGACTCTATATAAGCGGCCATTTTTAACTTTATAGTTCTTATGAACCTCAATAATGTCTTTAGTCTCTGAATCATTTAAGATGCTTATTATTCTTTGTATTTCTGAGTCCTGTTCCTGCACTGTGCTCAGCCACGCATCCTCATCTATTGACAAAATATCAAAAACATCTACTTCTTTAGACTCGAAAGTACTGGGGTTGCGTGACAGTGCATCAACATGACTCATTTTAACCCCATCTCTATGTTCTACAGTAAAGTCGTATTCCTGCATTGTTAAGTACCAGCGTGCTACTCTAGGAATTAAATCCTTTTTAGTCATTGTACTACGTATAGCCGCACAGTCAGTTACAACTTTAAATGTCTTCCCTAAAACATAGACTCTGAATCTGTTTAAAGCACAAACTACTGCCAAGGTCTCTAATTCATATGAATGTAATTTGCTCTCGTCTGATGTCGTTTGTCTACTGTAATATGCTATAGGGTGGAAGGTCTCTGAATTTATTTGTTGCATCAAAATTGCCCCAATACCAATTTTACTAGCGTCAGTATGGATTTCTATTTCTGCCTGGGAATCATATAAAGCTAAAACAGGTCTAGTGGTTAATTTTGATTTTAATTCGTTAAAAGCATCTAGTTGTGGTTTATCAAAACACCACGGAGCATTCTTTTTTGTAAGCTTCGTCAAAGGCTGTGCTATAATTGAAAAATTATGAATAAATCGTCTAAAATAACTAGTGAGGCCAACAAACTGTCGAACCTCATGGACATTTTTAGGTATGGGGAAGTCGATTACCGCCTGGATTTTAGCTACCCCAGGACGAATACCATTTGCACTAATATCATACCCCAAATAATTTATACTAGTCTGAAAGAAATCGCACTTTTTTAAATTTAATTTAAGCTGAGCTGACCTTAACAATTGGAAAACTTTTTCTAACTTATCTAGGCCACTTTCTACTGTTTGTGACGTCACTAAGAGATCATCCATATATGCTAATGCCAAATTTTGTTTGCCTTTCAGCATTGAGTTAATAGTTCGTTGGAAAACGCTAGGTGCATTAGCAAGCCCAAATGGCATCCTTTCAAACTCATACAAGCCATCTGGAGTCGCAAATGCAGTATACCGCTTACTGGTTTCACTCATTGGCACCTGATAATACCCAGAAGTTAAGTCGAGGCTTGTAAAGTATTTATTACCGCCTAACCTATCTAATTGATCCTCAATACGAGGCAATGGATATTTATCTTTAAGCGTTTTCTTATTTAATGATCTATAATCAATACATAGACGTTTATCACCGTTTTTCTTACTAACCAAAATTACAGGACTTGAATAATCAGAAGAACTCTCACGTATTATACCATTACAAAGTAGATCCTCTATAATCTTTTCCAAGTGTTCTCGTTCACTCTGAGAAACTCTATATGGATTATATATTACAGGTCTGTTATCGGTTAGGGTAATTTCCATTTCAGTCAGGTTCGTTTTACCTAGTTCGCTCAAATTCATTGCAAAACAATCTCTATATTTTTCCAATAAACTAAATAATTCTTGTTTTTGTTCTTCCGATACCATCGCACTAATCTTTACATCCGCTAAAGGTAAGGGGTCATACTCTTTTGTTTCTGTTGTTATACCTACGTACTCTGTATCTACTTCTTGGTATACCTGACCACGAGCTAACAAGGACCCTTTAATAAATTTTAAATCATTATTTGATAAGTTAGTTACCATTAAATACCCTTTACCTGTTTCAAACTGAAATAGACCTGATAAAACAATGTACTCGTTATTAGGTAAACATCGGAGATCGTATTGAATAAATAGTCCACCCGAATAATTACTATTCGTTGTGACATCAATGGGCATAGTAGTTTTAGGCTTAATGACATAATCATTTTCTGCATACAATTTAATCTTTATATCATTATTACTCACATCTGGTGTTTGTATAAAAACTAATTCATCATTTGTTTTTAAAAGTATCACGTTAGGTTTTTCCGTAAAGGATTGTCCAATCAAAATCGATGTCTTTAAATAATAATCTTCTACGACAAGGAGTTCTGTTTCAGCCTTAACAGCTCCTATTTGTAAATTTACTATTAACCTACCTATTGGTTTTACTGTAGAGTTGCCAAAACCCTGTAATATAGGTAAATTATCTGAGGCCCAACTATCATGCAAGCGTTTTGCGTCAGACTGTCGTATAAGAGTACATTTGCTACCTAGATCAACATATCCTTGTAAAATAATATCACCTACTGTAACATCTTTGTAAAATTTTGCATCCGAAGAATTACTATTGGTGATACACATAACACTTTTAGTTTGCTCCGTAAATCTATTATTTTGATTAACTTCATCGGTTTTGTCACTATTTCTTTTACGACAATCTTTGGTTTCATGGCCCAATTTTAAACAAAAACTACATTTCTTTATTGGTTTGCTACATTTTAAACTTATGTGTCCTATCTCGTTACAATTGAAACATCTGATTGTGTTTGTGCTATTATTACCTTTTGGTTGTTCATTTGATACCTTATTATACTGCCTAATTTGATTACTATTTCGATTACGATTGTTGTAAGTTGGTGTGTTACTTTCATGTTGAGATACCGTGCGCAAGTAATTAAGGACCTTTTCTGGTTCATCAAACATGCAAGCCCCTGCTCCCATACGTACAAACTTGTCATCGATGCCATGAATGATGCAACCAACTGCTTTTTTACCGGTTATTTCACATTTATTTATAAGAGCAATTTTATCATAATAATAATGTTCTAGAGATTGTCCAAACCTACATCTAAGTTTTAGCATAGTTGTTAATAAATCACCGTAATTTTCATTTGACGGAAAAGCCAGCTTCAGTTTTTGTATCCATTGATCCCAATTATACAGGACTGAGGACAATCCTTGATACCACTTTTTGGCTAAACCACTCAATTTAGGAAGAGCATAGTGACAAACTTGACGATCATTCCAAGAGTAAATCTGCGCGCATTCATTGACTTTGTTTATCCAATTTTCTATTGTCTGACTATTATCACTAGGATCGAATTCCGGAACTACACTAAATGCAACTGGAAAATTGTTTTGAGCCCAAAAATTTGAAGTCAATGGCACAGAATCGCTCCTGGGACTATTTAATGTAGTAACATTATTTGTAACACTGTTATTGTTCTGCAATATAGGATCAATTCGATACTCAACTACGTCGGGTGTATTTAACCTACTAGTCTGAACCTGGGATGTCAACGGGGGAGTTTTGGTGAATTCCCGGTGAACATTTTTATTGCGAGACCTATAAACCCGTTCAGAATCCACTCGTTTTTCAACGCGTCTTTTATGGCGATGAGAACGCATAGGGCGGCGACTACGTTTCTTTCTGCGTCTCGACATGCGATCATAATTGTCACTATCGCTACAGCTAGAATTTGTAACAGACGTAGAGGTACTTTCTACGCTTGGTTCCCGCCTTTTCCGCTTAGATCTTCCCATTATATTTAGCTACTAGTGATGCAATGAGTAAATGACTCAAAGTAGGAACAGAAACAAAATAAATACACTAAGGCAATATGTGTACGATAACAATCAATATAAAATATATATCAGAATATTTAAGAAAATAATAAAAACCTGCCGTAAATATCAAAGCAATAAATCGATAGAGAATTTTAGCTAAAACAGATTAATTCACATTCTCTGTAGTTTAAATTCAAACAGTAAGTACTAGTACTAGTAGTAAGCAAAGCAAGTTCAATAATCACATAAATGTTAAAAGAAATTCATTAACTATAAGTACCTAGTAAAAACAAGTCAATTATTGTTCACTCCAAAAATTATTAACACCGACACTGATATAATTATTATAATGTAGGTTGAAAAATAATATATCACTTTCACTAATCTTCTAGTAGGTGGACGTGTGCACCTGATCAACGCACCTAGCCAGGTAGGCACGTACCACAAGTACGCGATAATCAGGAACAAGTTTAATCATCAATTAATTCGTCGCTTGTGAGCCACTGCTGCACGATGGGGCCAGCAAAACCTTTGTCGTTTGGGTTAGACACCAAACAGGCTGCAGCGAATCGTTATATGGCTACATAGAAGCCAAATAACACTTTAAGATCTGACCTTAAAGATCCGGTGTTCAGGAGACCGCAGCACCGGGCACGTAGATACGCTTTGTCACTTCTGACTGTTAAATAATATTTACTCTGATAATGATAAACTGTGTAACTGTTAACATCAGTATATTTTATACTTTTAAGGGTACAGTTTCACACTTATTCCAGTAATGTGTGCAATAATTCAAGACCACATTTGACGTCTAGCCAGGGCGAGCAAGCGAATTACCCGCCAAAAGTTTTCTTCCCGCTTGTGCAAACAGTGTTGCCATATATAATAAATTAACTAATATTTTTATTATTGCCATTCGAAATAGCTGTATTAAAATTATTTATTAATATTTCTGTAATCTAACATTATAGTCTATCTAAACTAAGAAGTTCCATTTGACATTGGGAAATAGGGATGCTGTCAAATAAATCGGTTCTTACAATATCCGATTATTTAGAGATATCGATAATATTTGTTTGTATTTCTTAATCGATTACAGTTTATATTTTCAGTTTACATCATTTCGTTTATTTTTTCATGAACATTTTTATTCTAATGAGACATCAACAATTGCATGTCACTTTACTATTTAGGAACAAAAGGAGTGATTTATCTATTACTAGCGGCCCGTCCCGGCTTCACCCGGGTGCAGACACTTTTTCAAATCCAGTCCACATCACGCACATGCTTATGAACACATGATACATACATACAATACAATACATATACTCCAAAGTGAGGAACCTCCTCACTATGTGTGGCGTATCCTACAATACTGCCTTCATTTCCATTGTAATATCCAAATCTATTAATTAATGATAAATTAATTCGTATTAATATTATTATTTCACTATTTATTGATGTATGTTCGTTGACAGCATACCTATTATTAGCTGAAAGTTCAGCATTTTTAAAAATTAAAAAACAACTGTCTTATATCTGCTCGATTATTTAAATATTTTTACCGATTATGCGTATACAAATGCATTTGAATAGTCTCGCCTCTACCGGTAAAAGACCTAACGAGGTGACTTTGTAATGACGTCTAGAAAAAAAATATGTTGTTTAAAATGGTTATTTTGCTTTATTTAAAGAATTCTAGTTTAAATTTAGTGATTATGGTTTGTATATCTAGTGATAAAATAAGAATAGCTTCATAATTCCATGGATTTACGGAAAGATTTATTGAAATTGTGTGGGTTACGTCTGCACAAAGTTATTTACGTTAAAAGTATGAAACGTCAAATGGAACCTGTTAGTTTAGATAGACTATAAGTAATATTAACTCAATGGACAAAAACGACATTTGAATAATTCGATTTTTTTATAATGTGACCTTTATAATCTCATCCAAACCAGCCAATGCAAATACTACAGTCAAAGAGGTTTTACCAATACCTACAAGTTTATGCATGTACTTTATACGAAAAGTCTTTTTCTCCGACCTCCGAAATTTGAGATCATTAGCATGTTTCTTGGAGTAAGCTGAGCTTTACCACATGCAGAACACATCATTCTTCTACGTGTGGTCAAAGCAAAATTACATTTTAGCCATTTTACGGAATGATTTTTCATATTTTATTGAAGCTAAATGCTTTAAATAAATCGCAACCAATTGCCTACCTGATTTATGATTCCTTTCGGGAGTGCTTGCCGTCCCTTCAACTTTTCATTCTGACTGTTTGGATTACATTACGTAGGCACTAGACTAAGTAGCATCTTAAAACCAAGCCTAAATAAAAATAATCATGGAAGCGACGCCGTTAATATCGCGAGGTGTGAGATAAGTGTTAAGTACGTACTACGTAAATCATAAACGAAGACTAGGAGAGAAAAATATTAGAGTAGGTACGATGTCCAGCTACTTACGATACCTAATATACCTAATATGCGTTAGGGTAACCTATTTGTATCCCAAAGGAATACGGGATGAAAAGTAGCATATGTGTTAATTGAGGGTATCAGCTACCTCCATACCAAATTTCATTAAACTTGTTCCAGCAGTTTGAGCGTGAATAAGAAGCAAACACACAAACGTTCACTTTTTTATTATTAGTAAGGTAGACTACAAATAAAACTAGAAAATCTGGAAGAAACAGATATTACAGATTTATTTCAGCGCCTCAATGAGCAAATAGAGTCGATGAGAGGCTTATGACCCGTATTTATTTAATATTAAACTATAACACACAATCGGAGGGAACGATACTTCTAAATTTTAGTCAGTTTAATCACAGTCATAGACATACGAGTGTTTTAGGAGTGTTTTTATTTTTGTTTCAATTTTATTTTCTAAACCTGAACGTTAAAGATACAAATATAAAGTTACGAGTTATTAAGATGATCATATACATACATTTGCATATAACATTTATACTACAACTTAAACCCCTGTTTTACTTGCAAGAAACATATTACTTAAGTCTTAAAATAGATTCCTTGTATAGTAATTATAAATAATTCTCTTTTGGGTCATTTTTACATTAGGTACATAATATTGTAGTCCATACTTCCAGCCGCAAAGATTAGAGAATAGTGTATTATCCGATATCACATTTTCGCCTATTCTATTGTAATTTGTGGGTTGGTAAATAAAAGAGCGTTATTTGTTTGGTATTTATTCAATTGATGTTTTGCAAATTTAGTCTCTCCGATGAGCCATGGTTCTATTGTTTAATAACCGAAGCATCTTGTGTAGCAAATATGATCGTCTTCGCGTCCGGAAGCGAACAGTTTTCTCCGCGCTCTGCATCTGCTTGCTGTGTTCGTTGCTCTCCAGCGATCGGTTGGGTCTAGGAGCAAGGTAAATGTTCCGCCGACGGTACGTATTACTGACCACCACAGGCCACTTTTCGTTCGAATTCACTTTATTCTCCAACTGCTCGATTTTATGTAGAATATCTTCTGCTTGCCCAGTGAGATGTTCTACGACAGTTTTAATGTGTGCCAAATCGTTGTACAATTTCGGCAATTGTATCTTGTTGACCACTTCAAATTTTTCGTTTACAGCATTAAGTATACTCAACAGGTGCAAATTATCTTTAGAGTTATGAGTGTCTGAGTGTTGCTTGGAGGCTGACCGGAGACACACGGCGCACCGCCACTGGTAGCCTCGGTCGCCGCCGTCGCGCATTTCCTTGGCCGTGTCACTAGCACAGGCAACGTGGTACTTAGATTCACAGCTGGCGCATTTGACGCCTTCGCTATTACGTAGAGATCGTTGACAGCGGAAGCAAATCATTCTGCAAAATGTTTATTATACGACAATATGTGTCTAGTTGAGGAATTCCTCAACTAGACACATATTGTCGTAGGATCGGGTGACAAAAAAACCTGAGTAGATTAAATTATTTCAAATTAGTAAGTTCATGATGATCATACGTTATTAAACATACGTTCAATGATACTTTTATCCACATATTATGTCTATATTTTGAAACCGTATAAAATTATAAAATAACATAGGTCGCCTCATAATACCGACCATACCATTTTTTAATACTCATACGAATTATATTTTTAAATGTCTTTGTGATCCACAGGTATTTGTTCCGGGTCTGGGTGTTTGTGAGGCCGAAAAGTCTCTCGTAGCTTCTGATACTCACGACACAAGACTCGATCTTAGTGTGGGGTCAGGACTATTTATGTGACTGTTGTGTATTTATTTATTTAATATACATATATATATTATAATGTATTATAACCAAATGAAAAAAATGAATGAACTGAATTTCTTCAGACAACATTTACAACTGTAACAGAAATGAATTTTATAATATCTACCTATGGTATATACTCAAATAAGATAGAATATACTTGGTGCGTTGTTTTCTTTACTCTCAAAACCACGATCAGCAAGAAACCTTTAGCAATATTATTCAAGCACAAACTACAACGGTTGCTTTAAGTAAATATTAGTAGAAATCACTTTAAAATAAATCATCACCAAAAAAGCAAAATGAATTCCGAATTAAAATTTAGGCAAATAAATTACACAAATATTATCGAAATATGGGTAACATTATATTAAAAAGTAAAACAGCTCGAAAATATTAACGACATGCTTTCATTGTCATTTCATCTGAGCTTTCATTTAAGAAAATGACAAGTCTTGAAAGAAAAAGCGAATTGCAATGCAGGTTCGCTGCAAACTCTATGCTACAAACGTTCTTATCATATATATTTTAACATAGATGTAGCATAACATAGATCGGCAATGTGAAAGAGATAGAATGATTTATATCATACATTAAAGCGAGATGCATGATGCGACCATGCGTTTACACGGAGAGCTAACTTTAGTGATTTGTGTGAAAATATGTCATTTAAGCGAACGACAAATTTCGCTTATTTTCTTGATTTATTTAATATTTCAGTACTAAGCTACTTTTATTAAATGTAATTTATCATGGTGAATTGTCCAGTGCCTGGATGTGATTGATTTTAGTGTAAAAACCCGAATAATCATAGTTTTTCATAAGATCGTATCACTTTTTTCAATGTTGTTTAGTGACAATATTGTAGATTTGTAAGACAAACCTTGTATGTATATCGGTAGAACAGAATGTCCTTATTCATTTTTTAAATGCATAGAAAGCATCCATTGCCTATAAAAAATGATATCATATACGTGAATTTATAATAATTTTAACCAACATTTGCTAGAGATTGATTGACAGTTTCGATCAATAATATTATGTCGATAAAAATAGTCAATGACCATAGAGGTTTCACTTCATTTTATAATCTCGTAGTATAACATCAATTCTATAATAACAGTTATTACTTCACTTTATTTATTCACTATTGATATTTGCTAAATATTAATTAATATTTCGTGTGCGTAATTTACCATTTCTGAGCCGGTTTCAAATTAACTGTGCCACGGAGGCTGTCATTCTAATAAAACAATAGAACATTAGATATTATTATAAGAAATGCTTTACAAAACTTGTCAAATAAAATTATTCTCAAATATGACGATTTATCTTTATTTACTTGTGTTTACGTATCTGTGTTGAAATAAACACAATCATTATTTTTCTGTTAAAATACCATGAAATGTCTCACAAAATTTAATTTTATTGGTTGGGCCGTAAGATATATCGATATGATAGTATCGACAGTGCATGGCGCAGCATTATCTGTCACGCACACATGCAAACTTCACGCACACTATTATATTCTCGTTTTGGTTTCACTCAAAATGGTACATTGCCGATCTATGTTATACTACATCTATGTATTTTAATCAGCAAATGAGACGAGCAGGTTGTTTGCCTGATAAAAAGAGTCAGGCATACCCATAAACAGGAGCAACAGCAACCAGAACTTACTATACACTGTGCGTTTAAACCCGTCACATTATATTTTACGACTCTTTATGGCCATTGTTAACTAGCTACCAAAACAACGTTCTTCAGGCCAGAACGCAGCTGTGTTTGCAAAGTGCTGCTTGACAAAATAGTGATAGCTGTACCAGACCAGACGATACCTTTACTACGAGGAACCTACCACCTATAAAAAATATGTTCGCTAATCACACTAGTCATAGCAGCTCATACATGTTGTACTTATTCAATTGATAATATTATCTGGGAAAGTAGAAGCATGCTAACCGATTTAATGTGCATATTATAAACATGTAAAACAATAACATGGTTTTATGTCTAGAACAAGAAATTAAGAATACCATTGGTAGAACTACACGGTTTGCAAAAAGAATCTGGAAAGGACTGCTAAAATAGACGATAAACAATATTGCTTACTAATAATTATAAGGCGTAAGGCGTATACCTATCTAAAGATGTGTGTATTTAATACCTATTCATAATATGTATACATATTTAGATATTTTGTTCTTTTGTCACTCATGATTTAATTTATAAAATACAAGGGCTGGGTTTCAGTGCCCTTATGAACTAAACAAAAGTACTCGTTAATAAGCTAAATGTATAACTTTGTAAAACACGTTTTATTTTAATACAAGAATAGTCTTAGATAATAACTATATAGTGATCCTATAATATCAGACGCATATTATAATTAGGTTTGTCCCCACCAACAATTACTAATAATATTCAATCTAATCAATGATTATCTAATCAAGACTTATTTAAGTCGGTGTGGTGAAGTATTGATTGAGAATGAAACATATTTCACTACTATGACATAAATATATTATGACTGTCCTTTCTTTCTCCTTCTCATTAATATGTCCAATGGTTGTCTGGTAAAGATTGCCTTAGGGCTTAGAGCGATAAGACTGCCATTAATGATTGTACTATGTTGTTTTTATTATCTCTTTGTGTTATTATCTCTTTAAACTGTTATATGTATAGTGTACAATAAATAATATAATAAATAAATAAAGATAGAAGACCTGACAAAAACTACCAACATGCAAGTTGTAGCTTGTATGCAGGTTTGTTCAAGTTGCATGCAATTAGCAACTTGCATACAAGAAACTTGCATAATCGAATCGCGTCCATAGAGTATTTATAATATAGAGGTAGCTTTTCATACATTTGCTCTCCTCAAATAAACGCCAACCATCCCGATCTTGAGCAGTCTGCATCCATCTACTAGGTACCACTGTGGAAGATTAAAGGTCACATGGTGGTAGGTCTCTCAAATGAGAGAGGCCGCATGGGTAGGTACCACCGCAATGTAATTTTTTTCCGCCAAACAGCAGTGTGTATACACTATTGTGTTCCGGTTTGAAGGACGTTGTAGCTAGAGTAACTACCGGACATATTGAGACTTAACATCTTATGTCTCAGGATGGCGAGCGCAGTGGAATGCCAAGCAACGCTTTGTAATTCATGGTGTTGTTTGGTAGGTATTCTATTGTCCATGGCTTACCATCAGGTGAATGACATGTTCGTTCCGCCATTCCTCGTAATGAAAAGAATATTATTTGCAGAAATTCATATAAAATATGATGTCCTAGGCCTAAGTTTTTAGGTATTTATATAAACATAATTTCGTTATAAGGTACACCTAAGTACTGTAATTATTAAATTAACAGGCAATCAATGGGAATTAGACCGTGTCATTGCTTTACAAGATTCCCATCTTATATCTATCTTTATTCCGGCCATTGTCAGAAGCCAATGTACAATTTAATCTTCGTCTTTTCACCCGCGCTTTAGCATACTCGATGGTAGGTAGTAATATTCGCTCATATCCTCCTTGACGTCAAGTCTACGTATTTTTGGCGCCAAGGGTCACTCCAGCTATGTTGAGGAATGAGGGTTAAGGCCCATAATTGCTTAATGACATACTTCCAGGAATACTAAAGATCATGAATACATAATAGTTACTATTAAAATACATACATAAACTCACGCCTTTATCCCCGAAGGGGTAGGCAGAGGCGCCACCAGGACACCCACATTTCGCCTTGCATGTTCCATCGCACAATGTGATAGGGGGCGAGCCTATCGCCATATCGGGCAAAAATTTCTGACTCAGGGCTGATAATGAATAGAAAAATCCAATATCACTTTGCCCGACCTTGGGACTCGAACCCGAGACCTCAGCTTTGTAACCGTACCGTAATACAACTGCGCCACCGAGGCAGTATTAAAATATTAAGAACTTATAACTTACCTACCTAAAAGTTATTTAATATATACCATATACCAGTCTAGTAGGTATTCATACCTACCTAATAATAGTACTAAGTAACCAAGATACCAGTACAAACTTTAAAAAAAATTATTAAAAAGATTATAATTATAAAAAATCGAAAAATTAAAAAGAACTCCCAACGAAGGGAGACTGGATGTTAAGGTAACAGAAGAAAAAAACAATTTTGTTAAAAATGACCTTTTTCCTTTAGATTGCTATATTGTCATTACTTCTTAGAATTGAATCCCTATTAGCAACATTATCGAATGGTGTGATAATATAACGTCATGTGTTCTTTTTTTTTAAATTATCGGGTACGATTCCTCAGCATGTCCTGTATCAAAATTCTAAGTACATATACAGTTTTAGTTTTTATCAAAATCAGGGTCGTGACTCCATTCAGCGTTATTCACTATTTCTCGTAGTTTCGGATTTGGCCACCGATGCCCACTTGTAAAAAGCATCATGTATAATAAGTGTAATTCTGTCCTGATTTTCCTTTATCTGTGTTATAGCATTAATAACTACAGTACAAGAAGATACTGTGGTCTGGTAGTGGTGGTCCATCAAAGCAGATTTTCTTAATAATCTGCTTTGGATAATTTAGAAACTTTAACAATATTGATAATGTTAGTTGTTGTTGTTGTAGACTATGAATTATAAAAATATTTTATATAAAAGATGAGTTTTTGTGCTAAACAATTTTACATTTAAAACATATTATTTAATTTTGTTTAATGCTAATCTTCTACTCTTTATGTTTTATTTAGTTGTATAGCTTATACACAACAATATTTTTTGTAGTCATTAACATATTTGCATTCCAATGCCATTGCATGAACTTGATTGACCTACCACAAGTCACAACCTATATTGCTCATTCAAGTTTAAAATGACTATAGATATGTGAGTACTCTATTAAATTATGCAGTTTTAATGTGTTTCGAAATGTAATGTTTAACTTAGTTGCAATGAGGCTTTTTGGACTATTTTTTCTTATATTTTGTAAACTTATTTAAGATAATTAGATATAATAATTAAGATATTTAAATAAATAATGTTAAACTTACATCATACTAAAACACATATAAAATCTCGCTTAAGCAAAGCAAATATTGTAGAAGCATGTATTTTTAACATAGTGCTACAGATAAGATTATATGGATTAATGTTTACATAATAAAAATGATAACATTATCATTTCAAATTGTTATTGCATACCGAAAATCGCAAAGGCACACAGTGATATTATCAAGAATATAAAAAATAAACACGTTTTCAATGTGAAATGTATATTATCCCAAAAAGAAGTATACATGCCAGTCATACAAACACATGACTGTATAATATGTCAATTAATTAAATTGCAATAAATATAGCTCATAAAGACATGATATAATATGTATTTACCATATTCCATATTATATACTATAAATATAAAACAAATATGTAAAATAGTTGCCCCTTAGCATTACCAGATAACTACCATGACTCAGGAGAGTTATCTCTTAAAGTAAGTTGTCACTAATTGCACATACATTAGCACCAGATTGCAAAATTATACATTTACAAATTAGCATGGTATTTCTTGTATGGGGCCAAACCAGCTGCTACCTTGCTGCCAAGGTCTGGGTGTACCTGAGTGAATATTTTAATAGCCCTTTCTTGAATGAATGCAGCAGCATCTTTAAGATTTCCCACAATATTTTCCACACAGCGCTGCTTAGCACCATCGTCAAACACATTCTTGTATAGTAATGTTGCCTGAGAGAAGTTATCTTCAGTCTGACCGCTGTCATATCTGTCCACATCACCACTAACATTGTATCTTGGTTGTAAGCGTTGTGCGCGTGGGCATTCTTGTGGTCCAGAGAATGAGTTGGGGAAATAGTTGGGGCAATTCTCCTGGTTGTCCATAGCTTGCGGTCCATCACGTTGATAGTTAGCTACTTTGACACGGTAAGGGCAATTCACAGGGATCTGTAGATAGTTTGCTCCAAGACGGTGGCGGTGTGTGTCACTGTATGAGAAGAGACGACCCTGCAACATCTTGTCAGGGGAAGGCTCAATTCCAGGTACCAAGTTAGCAGGACTGAATGCAATCTGTTCCACTTCAGCAAAGTAATTTTTGGGATTTCTGTCTAAAACTAATTTACCCACAGGTATCAAGGGATAATCAGAATGAGGCCAGATTTTGGTCAAGTCAAATGGATTGAATTGGCAGCTTTCAGCTTGTGCCATTGTCATCACCTGGATGTACATAGTCCAGGAGGGGAATTCTCCTTTACCAATAGCGTTGTACAAGTCACGAATAGAATAGTCCGGATCTGTGGCAGAAATTTCACCTGCTTTGTCTGCTGGCAAGTTCTTAATGCCTTGGTTTGTCTTATAATGGAATTTTACCCAGTGGCCAACACCTTGTGCATTGATAAGCTTGAAAGTGTGTGATCCATATCCATTCATGTGTCTGTATCCATCAGGAATTCCACGGTCTCCAAATAAGTAGATCGTCTGATGAATAGTCTCAGGTCTGAGAGTAAGGAAGTCCCAAAACATGTCAGGGTCCTTTAAGTGTGTAGCAGGGTTCCTTTTCTGTGTGTGGATAAAGCTTGGAAACAAAGTTGGATCTCTTATGAAGAAAATAGGGGTGTTGTTACCAACAAGATCCCAGTTGCCATCATCGGTGTAGAACTTGACAGCAAATCCACGAGGATCACGAACTGTGTCTGCAGATCCACTTTCACCACCCACAGTGGAGAATCTCACAGCAATTGGTGTCCTCTTGCCAATAGATTCAAAGACTTTAGCGGCTGAATACTTAGTGATGTCATGTGTCACTTCAAAGTAACCAAAAGCTCCAGCACCCTTGGCATGGACAACGCGCTCCGGAATGCGCTCTCTGTCGAACGATGATATCTCATCAAGGAAGTTGACATCTTGAAGAAGAGCAGGTCCATTTTTTCCAACAGTCAGGATACCAGTTTTCACTCCAACTGGGGCACCAGATTTTGTAGTGATGTATCCAGGAGAGTCCTGAAATTTTATTAATATAGAAATTAGTAATAAAACATTAACAATATATTAAACACATTTTAAGAATTATAAAGGACTATGTATGTATAGTAGTGAGCCACAATTCGCAGAGCAAACATTTGATTAGGTATTTTAAATATTCTTATTAAAATGTATTATTAACAGTTCTGTGGGAAATTATATTAACATTTAACACTCTGTAACATGGTGAATTTTGATAACTTGTATTTTTTTTCTAAATCGTCATACCTTTGTAAAACAGGTACAAAGATCAACTTTTAACTACAAAGTACATATATTAGGGAAATTGCGCAGCATCGTCAGTTATCAGTACAAAAAATTATCAAGAAATACTATAATTATAAAAGAATATTTTTTTGTATTTTCAACTAGAACGCATTTAAGAACCCTTTGACAAAGACACAAATCTTGGTAAACAATTTACGACACATCAAAATACACACGCAGACTTAATGCATGTCATTCACATTTTAACACCAAAGCCCCTAATAGCATTCAGTAGTTTCACAACGTTAATTAGCATAACAAGTTTGTTCTATTTGGAATAGTAAATTAATTATTAAACACTAACCTTTAATGTCTTTTTGTAGTTGATGAGTTGGTCGGAGGCGGGATCTCTAGCCATGTTATCAGTTTATCTTTAATTTGCAGGCGCACAAAACCGGAGCGACACACTGGGCGCGTACCGAGCACTCAAATACTACTCGAGCTGTCCACAGACCCTCTTTTATAGAGTTTCCAGCGAATAGCGATAAACAACTATCATGCCAAACAAGTGCAACCGGTGACCGAAGGCGCCGCACACTTTGTATTACTATCTTTACACATTAACGCCAATTTAATTTCACAAATATTGACTTTTGTGCTTCAAAACACTAAGCCAAAACGCTAATTTTACAAGAAATTGTATGTGTATAAAACAAAAGAATGACTTTACATTATTTATCACAGATCTATTGTGCAGCGAATACATTAGAATTGAGAATTGAGAAAAACATATGGCAAATATGCCTCGCAAGTTTCGTTCTAACTAGAGATGACAATGGCTTTAGTTCCGGTTCTAGTTTTAAATCGATTAACACTGTTATCTGACGTAATCGGTTTTTGATTATAACATTTTAACTGTTGCATCATATTTGTATTTTATTTAAGGAGCAAATTATTATTATGTGTGTATTTTATACTCATAAACAATAAACTTTGTAAAAGGTGTGCAAGTCACACTTGATACTTTTAGATAAAAAATACAATAGTGTTATTCGATTAGGGACAACTAAAGAAGATAAAGTTCAATTTTTAATTTTCTGATTACATAGGTACACACTACATTATTTTACCCTATTTTTGAAATATTCAAGTTGTGGATAGGATATAATAACTTATCTATTAAAATTGCTTTGGGAATAAATAGAACTAATTAGGTAACTAAACTTACTATTTAATATTATAAATGCGAAAGTAACACTGTCTGTCTGTTTATTACGCTTTCATACCTAAACCACTGAACCAATTTTGATGAACTTAGTTCATAGATAGACTAGACTTTGGGAAAGGACATACCTAGGCTACCTTTTATTTCAAAAAAAAAGGATGATAGGGTGGAACTAAGGGATGAAAGTTTGTATGAAGGTCTAAGCCGTTGAAGTTGCAGATGTCACATATTTTGGCATTTTAGTTACTTACCTAGAAATAAAATTATCTGTATGGGTACTTTCTTTTGTTACAATTAACCCTAGAGTGATTTAAATAGGGGTTAAAAAGTTATAAGGATGACTAAAGTTAAAAAAAAAACTTTATACTTACATCAAAAAATTGTGTCCTATGAATATTTTAAGGCGAATGTTTGTTATTTCGACAAGCTAAGACGGCTGGATTAACTTTGATGAAATTTGGTATGAATGTAACTGACATGTATTTACAAAATATAGGCTATTATTTAACCCCAAAAATGTAATGTTCAAAAAATATATTTGCTACTCTTTCAAAGTGATGGAATAGGATCGCGTTTAAGGCGGATGAAATTGGACCGTAGAGGTCTTAAGTCATGGGACAAAATGAGACGGGACAGGACGGGACATTAAGGGACGGAACGTAAAAAGCAGTATAGAGGACGGCAGTCACGTTGTGACTACATTTTTACATACATACATAAACTCACGCCTTTATCCCCGAAGGGGTAGGCAGAGGTGCCACTAGGACACCCACATTTCGCCTTGTATGTTCCGTCCCACGATGTGATAGGGGGCGAGCCTATCGCCATATCGGGCACAAATTCCTGACTCCGGACTGATAATGAATAGAAAAATCCAATATCACTTTGCCCGACCCGGGACTCGAACCCGAGACCTCAGCTTTGTAACCGTACCGTAATACAACTACGCCACCGAGGCAGTCTACTACATTTTTAAAAATATATTAAGGGGGCAAACAAGCATACGGTTCACCTGATGGTAGGTAGGTAGGTAAGTGACCACTGCCACCTATAAACATGTGTTGCAACACAATAATAATATTATAAAGCAGTTAGTACGCGAAATAATAGGTATCTATCTTCTGATGTAAATTGGACTCAAAAAGTATCTGCATCCGGGCATTGCCGGGCCGTGCCGCAAATAGATTTAAGAGATGAATCGGTTCTTTAATCTACCTGTTTGTGTTTTTAAACAATTAAACTAATTAATTATGAAATAAACCCAACCGTCACCAATTTGACCAATAGATGGTCCTGACCCCACACTAAGATCGAGTCTTGCGCCGTGGGTATCCACTTTTCGGTCGCACAAACACCCACGCCCGACACAAGTACCTGTGGATCATACAATCATTTGTCTCGGTGGGGTAATCGAACCAACGGCCTCTGTTTCACATCCGGCGCCTAACCAACTATATCATAGAGGCTGTCAAAAATTTGTTTCTGCGCATGCCACTAAAGAAACGCAACTACAAAAACGACCCTTTTATCTTCCGACCAGGTATTTAGTATCTATTCACTATTCTTTTCCTAAGTTGTGTATTTGTTTAAAGTTTTGTACTCGAATTTAGTCGTATTCGATAGCTTAATCATTGATATTTTTCAAATCAGATAGCACGCAATATCATCCCTTAATCTGGTAATTACTCTATGTGTATGAATCGTAATGGAAATGATTGAACGTAAATTTAAAATATGGTTATCGGTCGAGATATTGTTGATAAAATACTTGGTAATTCATCAAATATTTTATTAGTGATGCCGCGCCGCTTGTTGAATAGTCGCATGTCATAATTTTGACTAAACTGTAATATGTTACATTAACAGGAAATAGTCGTTTATCTAACGTTATTTAGGTACATGCCATGCCTTACGTTGTAGGTAAAATAAAACAATACTGATACTAAAGCGCATTCTTTTAAATTTTATTTGTTGTTTAAATTAACTTGTACCTACGTACTTGATCATTAATGAGAAATTATACGATTTACCACCATTATATTGCTATGTTTATATTTCATATTATTATACAGCCTCCGTGACGCAGTCGGTAGACGCCAGCTGTGAAACGAGAGGCTGCGGATTCGATCCCCGCACCAAGACAAATATTTGTGAGGCCCACAAGTATTTGTCTCGGGTCTGGGTGTTTGTGAGACCGAAAAAGTCTCTCGTAGTTTCTGATACCCACGACACAACACTTAATTATTGATCTTAATGTGGGGTCAGCACTATGTATCTGTTGGGTGTATTTATTTATTCATACCTAATGTATTTTTTAATAATAGAAAAATACGATTCTGCCGGTTTGAAGCTGAAGGTATTTTCTTAAAAGTTTAACCAAATTATGATTGTTAAGATTCTCTATAATCACAAGTAGGTAACTAGCCGTACTATTGTGTATGCCGATTCGCGTTCTGGGCAATTCCACTTAATTCAGCCGCCCAAAATCACTTAACCAATGATTAATCAATTAATTAGTATAGATAGTTTATGATCTGCTCTAAATTCAAATGAGCTGCAACTCCTGTATAATCACTGTATTGTAAACTTGTTTTGAAAAGAGCAACGCTAGAGTTTCTTGCCCGTTCTTCTCTGGCGAAAACAGCAATCGGGTGGTAGTGAAAAAAAGTGAGTGAATCTAAATAATGTATGACATTTTATAGATTCAATAAATTATTTTCATATTGTGTACACTGTTCATATAATTAAATATTTTTTTAAACTTTAAATAATTATTATTGATTTATGTGAATTTAACTATGCACGCGAAAAAAAAATGTCTTCAACATCTTTTAAAAATCAATTTGTTTAGCCTTTAGGTAAATCCATCCTAATATACTAATTTCTGTTCCAATGTCAAACAGCATTCAGTAAATCTTACGACTGATAAACGTCCTCCTCCACTGCTAACTAGTTTATCAATTGCAACAAAAGAGAAAGTAGTCCGTCTAATGGCGAACTTACTTGCCGAATATAAGTTGACCTTTATTACGTAGCCTGATCAATGGTTGAATAAAATTTTCGATAAATTGTAGCCAAGGCGTATTCCGGCGATCATTTGTCTGGCAGGGTACAGATATTTTATACAAATTATCAATCGATCTTCTAATAATATCGTTATCAATAACTATCATTCATTTGATTATCTGTTTAATCGACTATCTACGTTTACGACGTATGGAACCATTATAAAAAATTACTAAGTCATAGTTAATGTATTTTGTTAAATAATATTGTATGTAGATAATAGTCGCATGGGTGATCGAACCTATTTTATACAAGGTTCCCAGACACCTCATACTATCCCTAATATGATTTGGGAAGTATGATACTTAAGGAGAAATGCGGCTGAAATTCAAATTGAAAGAGGCAGATAATAAATATGGAAACATAAACACCACGTATCCTATGTTTGTTTTATAAGCTGTTATATCTTATCTTCCATTTATGTTATTCCAGGCTTGTTCATACTAATTTGTAACAAATAAATATTGTAACTAAATTAATTACAAATAAAATTGTTGTGAACAGTCAGTGCATCATATGAATTATCATGTTTTAATTAAGTCTGGCAATTTCAACTATTAGTTAAAGGATTTTTCATTCAATAATTCGGCATTAATTTAAATTTCGAACTGCTTCTAACTTGTATGTGACACCTTTCGAGACATATTTACACCTTAAGAATCTATAATCCTTGACTCCATACCAGTATACACTATTTTAACATTTATTATTTTGTTAGCGTTATATTTTTTTATTTGAAATGTGAAATAAAGGGTTACCTTCGAAGATACCTTATAGAAATCTATCTCTATAACAATCAAAATAATAAATTTATCAAAGATTTCATGTTATTATTTTAGATGACGCTCGACCTACAAGATGTTAATAAAAATGCTGTGTACAATACCTATTTATAGATACCTAATATATGTATTTTACAAAATATCTAGTCAAATTATGTTAAGGTTGGTTACAAAAACATTTTTTGTTTACCGATAACACAGATACCCTTATGCCTCAAGTAATGACATCTTCATTAATTGCATTATTTATCATCAATACTTCACAATTCTTTACAAAATAATATGTTTTCTTGTCCATTATCTTCCGATGCCAATTATTTAATAACATCATTGAAAATTATAATTGGTAGTTAATTTATTTATTCATTTTATTTAACTTCGCATATTGTATATAGGCGTTCTTAATGCCAGCGGCATTCTCTTCCAGACTCCAGTCTACTTTGAGATGATGCAGGGATGATGAAGCAGGGGTACATATTGCTTAATTAATTAGATATTTAGCTATGAAGGTGTAATACATGTATCTTTGATTCAAAATTTTTTTTTATTACCTATTTCATGTGACTTGTACCTAAATCCATGCGTACTTCACATATCTTATTTAATAATCACTAACTATTGCTTATCTGATAAATATTATAGTATTTCTTTAGCAAAAAAATAGTAGTGATGAAGTATCATTATTTTGTACCTTAAATGTAAATTGCGTGAATAATATTATTTGGAATCACATCTATTTCCTGTTTTATAAAAAAATGTGATGTCTCACAACTTAGCACATTTATTTCCATTTGAGATCATGTTTACCTTAATGGGCAACGGTTTGCCTGATCATCGTGATAATAAAGATAACTGATGTTACGATACGCTTCGTGTGTAAATGTTTAAAAGTATTTCGTAACATTTGCGTGATGTTTTTTGATCTACCATCGTCAAAATGTACTTATTAAATGTTATGGGTATGATTCTCTCTCTCTTTCTCTTCACCCGCATGAAGTCCACTGCTGAACGTAGGCCTCTCCCGTGGATCTTCACATAGATCTGTTGGAAGCGGCCTGCAACCAGCGAATTCCTGCAATCTTTACCAGGTCGTCCATCCACCATGTGTATGATTATGTGCGTGAAATTACAATCTGTTTTTGTTAAGAACATATCCACAATGTTACCTACTCGCAGAACTGTCTGTGGACTCATAAATAGTTCTGAGATAGTTGTAATTATTAGGTTGAGTATGTACTACTCTTGGTTGTAGAGGAGGCCTGTGCCTTGCAGTGGGACCTATTTGTGCTGATAGAGATACAGATGTACTATCTAGTGTGTACTACTAAACTAGATTTCTTTGAAAAAAGAAATATTACATAGGTGTGTAGATAAACACCGTCCTCTAAATAATACGCTTAAAAATAAGTACACCGTATTCAATACTCGGAGTCCGTAATTTTACTCTAAAATACTTAAATATACTAGTTATTACTACATAATACATAAAATATGACTACATGATATTAATAAAGAGTAAGAAGAGACTTAGAATATTGCTCTATGTTAACCATTTGCAACTCATGAAACCATATTCCCAGTCATGTGTGGCATTAGCTGAGGAGAGAAGAGTTATAATATTATAGGTCAAGGAATTACATAAACAAGCTGATGTCTTATGAATACCAGTATGTATGAACTAGTTATAGAATTATGGCACATTATTTATTACCTGAAGTGTGTGGTGGCCTGTTGGTAACGGACCAGATGTGGCTGTTTACATGTTCACGGTGGTCGCGGGTTCAAATCCCAGGGCACACCTCTGATTTTGGAGTAATGTGTGTAGGTATTAATAGTCAATCACCACACACTATAACAGTGTAGGAAAACGTCGTGAAGAAACCTGCATACCATAGCGATTTTTTGAGTATTTCTATCGCATGTAAAGTCCACTAACCCGAACAGTAGGCCAGCATGATGGAGTATATGGCCTAACCCCTGCCAATCGTACTCTCGATTGTAGAGGAGGCCCGTGTCCTGCAATGGGACATATATAGGCTGATACAGATACAGACATTTGACTAAATGACGCTAAAAATGACATATTTTCGTGGTTATACGATTGATAAATAAATATATTTAAGGCCGCATGCGGTATTGCGGTCAACCCACAAGCACCTGCATTTGGTATCAAACGATTGACCTTATTGATACGTTATTGCACATTTCATGTTTAATACATAGTGCTTCAACGTTTTACATACATGCTTCCATATAATAAGCTCTCCAATGGTGTATGCGGAGATACCACTACGGTTACGTATAGTTCGCCGAGACTATTTCGTCCCAGGATGTGGAAGAGGCGGCCCGTTCCCCATTCTTGGAACAAATTCCAGTCCTGAGTCCACCGTGAGAATTCGGACTCACTCGACGTGGATTTAGAACCCTTCTGCATTAATAATTTCAGACACTTTCGCACAATTTTGTTTTAACTTACCATTCCAAAAAGAAAATACAGAATTTGTTTATGTTGACAAAAATCATCAGGCAATCTCACTCATAGAATGAAATGCGACATTGAAGCTGTCACGTCACGTCGATTTCCTCTGAGACAGTGGTACCGCGCCGGACGAGCCTGCCCATTCATACTGAATCATGACTGAAAACAGTGCGGCTCTAACACTTCGAAATTAGATTAGTTAGATAATAGTATTATATATTATTTTTTTGTAACTTTTATCTAGCGTTTACCTGTGACTTTGATCCTGCAGAATACGCACTAGATCTGTCCCCAAAAATGCCGATACCAACGTTTAGTGGTTATAAAATTGCTTCCTATGTTTATTGTATTGACGTCAAGCGATGCCCAAAAATACCAACCTAAACAATATTATAACACCTACACACATTTTTGGGTTTAAGATTGAGTCTGAGCATCACGAATTAATAACCGTAATCAATCACAAAGCGGATTTTTGTTATTTTTCAAAAATACTTGCACTTGTCGTTTTTTTCATTATTGTTAATAAAAGAATATATGTAGCATTAACAGAAGCACTGGCTTATCTCAAATTTCAGGCGGTCTTAAGTGATATTGTGTCTTATCTTTCGAAATACTCTAAGTACATTTTTCTGACGTAATGTGTACGCAAACACGCCGTACCGTTAAACAGGTTTTATTAAAATTTGCGCATAAATTTTGCGAGTATTATTAGTACATTCAACTTTTAACACGAGAATTCTACGCCAATCACTTTTACTCCTCATAACGACAAGAGGAGAGTAGTGCAGTCTCTGTGTCACACATCTAAACACAATACCAAATCACTAAGCTATCATAAAACTTTAATGAGCTAGGATAGACGTAAATCATACCAAATGTGAATCAAACAGATAATAATGGTAAAAAACAAGGAGATCGTGACAAAATTCTGAATATTTGCACCCAATACTATAAACGTCTTTATCATAGTAACGACCCAATTCCCCAACCAACCAACAACATGTACCATTATAGTGAGACATCCCAGCTATAACTGGATATGAAGTTCAACGAGCGCTAATGAGCATGAAATACGGGAAAAGCCCAGGAGAAGATAGTATTACCACTGAGGCCTTAAAAATCGGAGAAAACGTTGTTTTACAAAATTATTTAATTCTATATTACAGTCTGGAACCGCCCCAGATAAATTTTAACTGTAATTCAAATATATAATCCTCATATATAAGAAAGGAAGCAAATCGAATTTAGATAATTACCGAGCAATTAGTCTCGCATCTCATCTTTATAAAGTCTTTATGAAAGTACTCGACAGCAGAATTTCAAGACACTAGACCTACGCCAACCACCAGAACAGGCGGCCTTTCGACGCGGTCTGTCTACTATCGACCACCTTCAGAGCCTCAATTAAATCATCGAAAAGCACCAGGAACACGACCTTCTACTTTACTTAGCTTTCATAGATTATTCTAAAGCCTTTGATAGCCTCGAACATTCATCCATATTTCAAGCTTTTTAAAACCAAAATATCGAAGCAACATACATAAACCTATTACAAAATATTATATTATAGCACCGCATCCATCAAACTCCACAAACACGGGCAGTCTCTCCGTATTTGCAAAGAGTCAAGCAAGGAGACCTGCTCTCACCTAAACTCTTCAATGCAACCTTAGAAGAGGTTTTCAAAAGTTCAGAGGGTGCTGGGAAGGGAGCAATAGTGGAGGCCAATGCATGTATGTATAAGAGAGAGACTCATCATTTCAAAACACAGTGGTTTGTGCCAGGTTTGTCGTCAATTGACCTGATACTCATTTACAAACGCATCAAACCTGGAGAATTGGCGATGCTTAACATTGGAGAAGATGAAATATTGATAAAAAAATGATATTTAATTTGTTGGAAAATCTATAACGTCCCATACCGAATGGAAAGGTCGAGCAAATCTGTAACATGTCGGTGAAACAGTGGTGTAACTATAGATGATTTTAACAAGCTAATTTTGGTTGTCGCGTCATGTCGTCTGCTTTGTCTGGGTATCTTTTTTGTCAATTCATTATAGCTTATTGTTAAGTGGCAGAAACTAGGCGAAATTATCTAAAATATTGTGCAAGATATACTCGTTTGTTTTTTATACAATTTTGCAGTTAAAGTTTTATTTATAAAATATTTAGCATAATTAAAGATAATATTTATACTACATAAGTACATAAGTGGCACGATACTAGGGGTTATTTTTAAATGTTTTTCTTATCGATTTGTTTCGAACAACATAGTAGTTGTGGTTTGATAAATATGCCAACTTTGACTTTGGTTTACCATTGACGAAAATATCACGTGATGTTCGCACCAGTGTTTGTCTTATTAAACATTATATTTCCAACTTATGTTTGGAGGTCAATTATTTTTATTAACTTCCGTTGTATAACGATGGGTACAATGCTTCTGGAGATTTTTTCGGTCTGTTTATGAGTGTCAGTAGTCAGAGTAACATTGAAATAGGTAAATGATTTTTAAAGACATTAAAATTTTAAACGTTGTTTGTTACTGTTTCCAGACCACAGGTATAAAGACGTATTCAGCTGTTTAAAGACCATCAACTCTTTAAAGAGAATATCGATTAAAAATAAAAATATGATAATTATATAATATACATACATATTATATATTTAATTTGTATTAAATATGTTTTGTCCTTAAACACGTTAGCTAAACGAGTTCATCATGACACAAAATAATAATTAAATATTATATTGGTCATTAAGCTCAGTCAATATTTACTCTTAATTGAAACTTAAGTCTCACCAGCTATATGGTATGACAGACTTACATTTGATCAACTGAGCTATGAGTTGCAATAATTAATCAATCCATTGTACATTGTATATTGATGAATTAGACGTAACCCTCGCTGATTACCTCTCGCTATGTTCGGTGCTCACTACATATTCATTATCAGTGGACTATGGATTGTGTGTCGCACCAACGTCGACATTCATGCATAATATTTACTTATAAAGCTTATGTACCTTCTGGAATGAATCCCTTGGCTTCGAGACAGCGTGAGACTAACCTTGAGATCCGGACATCCAAACTATGAATGCAGTTTATATGTATTTTTAATGGAAAAACATTGCTTGCATGGATTATAAGGAGGGCCTGAGGAAGTTGGATTGAACTAAGCAGCCAGCAGTAAAATCATAATCATCTATACATATAATAAAGTTTTAACCGATCAATGTCTGTACATGGAAGATATTTGAGATAAACTTTTGTGAGGAGACTGTATGAACGTAATAGAACCTAATGCATTAAATTAAATAAACGATTTTTTAAATGAAAATTATTTTCTGTATAGGAGGGACAGTACCGTCGATAATTGTTGTAATGTTCTTGTGATGATCTAAAATAGGTACTAACTTAATTAAAATATTGTATTGTAAAATAATGTATTTAGATGTTCAACTTAAATGAAATGTTTATAAATGATTTTTTCGCATGGTGGAACAAAACCATCCGTGGTTTTTATGTTCTCTATTTCTGGTACTTATACCTAAATAATGGTGATATTTGGATTTCGAACAGTTGAATATTTAATAACAAGTTCCTTGCTTTTGTAGCATTACAATGAAGATTTTGATTGTCCTGTCCAGGCTTTTTACAGAATGCATATTAGGTTCGATAATTCTGGCGGGTGTGTGCCGAAGCAAGTGTTTAGGTACCATTCGCTATGGTCTTTATGGTCACCAAAAAGTATTCGAAACTTTTTTTTTTACATCAAAACCGAACCATGTGACTAATATAATCTAGAAAAATATTTCAAATGATTCGAATACCTTTTTGTAACTTCGACAAGGCTTTGGACAGCGGTATTGCCCTGATCCGTTCATTAAATCAAAAATAACTGCACTCAATTAATATAAAATCTGGCCTTAATGTTATTACAATGCGTTTGAAATCTAAGGCACGCAATATTTATAACATAATTGTAATCATTATATCTAAGATGCGACCTGATTGGATTAACGGATTATAGCATGAACACAAAGAATAAACGTTATTTTTAATGTGTTGTTATGCAATTTTTAACCGAATACATTGTTACACAATCTCGCAATATGAACCGGTATGGCGAGTTTGCCAAGCCCTCTGTGCATGTCCCCATTACTTTGCTCCGCACATGAGTTACTTTTATAAACGAAGCAGTTGTAACGGTAATGTCAGATCAGACGATTTATTTTTGCACTAAACGAAAGTAAATTTCTTCTGAGATGAATACTACTTCAAAATTGCAATTTGGAAGTGGTAGAGCCACGCTGTTGTCAGTAGGTACTCAACACCCACTCAACATGAATGGACAGGCTAGTCCGGGGGGGGGGGGGGGTACAACTGTCTCACAGCAAATCGTCTTGAAGCGACAAGACTGCTGGATGCCCAATAAAGGGGCGTCTTCCCATCCTTTTTCCTTCCCACTGCCCTCCTAATTTATGGGCTGCAACACATCCATGATCCAGCGTTGTGAATGTTCAGGGGCAGCAGTGGTCACTTACCATCAGGTGATCTATTTGCTCGTTTGCCGGACCTATTCAATAAAAAAACAAAAAGACCTAGTAGTACAACTAAGAATTCCATACTGCTGGTTATGGGTGCATTCGTAATAAAAAGGCGAAGAATTTTTGAGAATCCGTGAATATGAGAAAAGTAACGGGATACTTATTGGGAGGTGGAAAAATGTGTCGAATTCATCTTCATGAGCAAAAAAATAATTAAAGAGTGAAATACATTTCGTGGCACAGATTCTGCAATTAACGGACCGGTTGTAACAATTTTGAATAGATATTATTATATTAATATTTATTTAATGAAAAAATTTTTAATAGTAATTATACTATTTATTAACTAAATAGTATATTTAATGACCAAAAACATGATACGATAACATTTCGTGTCAATTTTTTTGTCGCTTAATTGTTCATTACCTAAGTGTTAAACAATAATTATCTCAATGTTATTAGTATCGAAATGTATACATTTCAAGATATTTAAATAATGACGCTTAACAAGCAAACCTTTGACCTAATTATCATCAATTAAATTTGGAATATCTTTATTGCTCTCCCGAAAATTCTTAGTGTTTTCTGAATGGAGTATAAGCTACGACATATTTTATAATATTATGAAATACTCCTTTGAAACATATCTTCAAGAAGGGATACTTCTAGAGGGAAAATTAAACTTAGATTAGCTAGTAGGATGGGTTCGAGATTCAATTTGGCGATGAGTATATATATCAACGCTAGATTATTTCCTTCGAAAACAGGCAGGACCGAGAGATCCAGCATCGGAAATTCAACGCTTGGAAAGGCTACTGGTCCTTAAAGAAGTTTCTCAATGGAAATCTTCCTGTTTCTCTTAAGTTTAGACTCGTCAGCATGGTAGGCGTAACACGCAAGACAGAGTGCTAAACTGGAATTAGGAATGAATAAAATCGGCTGAACTAAAGTGGGATTGGGCGGGCCACGTCACCCAGGGGCCCCCGAAAAGGTGGGCGAAAATTCCCAAGCAGTGGACGTTCACGGATGGCAAGAAACGACGAGGCAGATCTCGAAAAAGATGGCGCGACGTCTTTGACTGTAGGATATGGACAGCAACAGCACCAAATAGGGACAGATGCAAACAGATGAGGGAGACCTTTACCCAGCAGTAAGAAAATATAGGTTCATAAAAAGAACTACTGGACATATCGAGACTTAACATCTTATGTCTCAGGATGGCGAGCGCAGGGGAATGCCAAGCATTGCCTTCTAACTCATGGTGTTGTTTGGTTTTGCTACTGTCCATGAGCGGTCGTATCGCTTACCATCAGGCGAATGGCAGGCTCGTCTCGTCATTCATTGCAATAAAAAAAAAAGTAGCTAGTGACGATAGTTATAATATTTCTATATGCGTTAATACTTTATTACGTTAATAGGGTCTGGCCCGGCTCCACTCGGGTGCAGATACTTTTTAAATCCAGTCCACATCAGCAACATAATATAATTTCCCGTAGCGTTTTATAAATATTGAAACTCAATTACGTCGTCTGTACTGCTTTTGCCGTCCCGTCCCGTTATATCCCGTCTTGTCACGTCTCAAAATGTCCCATGACTCAGATCTAATACTGACTTCTCCTGTCCCATCCCATCCCTTCGAGTTTAAAAAGTAACAAATATATTTGAATTCCCTGCTAATCCCACGGGAGCACTACAGTTTTCAGGATAAAAGTTGCCCATATGTTAATCCAAGTTGTCAGCTACCTCCATACCAAATTTCATCGAAGTCCGTCTAGCCGTTTCTGAGATCATCGCGCACAACTGAACAGATAAACAGGCAAACACACAAACAGGAAAAAATCTAACATTTTTTTGGTTTTTCTTACGTTAATACAGTCCACCATATTTATAAGTTTATTTCATTTATCTTCCATTTACAGACATTGATAGGTTTCAAATTTATTATATGTATAGAAGAAGATAATAAATATAAAAGATTGCCTGGATTTAGGATATACGACATACGTAGGAAGGTAATACGATATAGATAGATAACTGGGCCTCAGATAGATATGGGCTCTTAGGAAAATTATGATACATTGTTTTTCGCATGAGTTTGGACGCTCAAGTAATTCGTCTAGTAATAATGCTGCTGGATTATTAGGTAATGCAGGCTGAAAGACAAGCGCTATCGGCATATCAATTTCGGGCCATTACGAAGTCTTGAAAGAGGAGTATAACTTTCTTTTGGCTAAAAAGGTTATGAAGAGAAAACAGTACTTGACCATTTATCGTGTCCTCCTCTGCTATTCACGTTTATAGAGGCGTCGCAGGAAAGTATTCAACGTAGTTACCTGAAAAAATGAATTAGCATTTGAAATTATAATTTCCAAATAGTATCATGAGCAAAGTCTATTGTCTAATGACGATGTGAAATTAAATTATATCAATTGGCTACGGTTTTTTGTAGATGATCATTTAATTGTTTTCACATTTGTATCTGCATACCTTGATATTGTTAATCACCTCGTGTTTAATTGATAAGGCAACCAATGCGGGCTGTGGGTGTGTGTTATAATATAATGGTTGATTAATACTTTTATCATATGCATGCTTTACGATCATAAGCGGAAAATCGATAAGCAGGTAAACTACGTACATTACTATTTCATATCATACTAGGGTTCGCCCGGCGGTCGAAATTCGACCGTAATTCAACTGTATACTGTATGTATATGTACCAATCAGCCTGTATACGTCCCACTGCTGGGCACGGGCCTCCTGTACAAAAGAGAGTACGATTAAGAGAGGTTATGCCATATAGTCGTTCAAGCTGGCCTAGTGCGGGTTGACGGTCTTTAGATCCCATACTAATAATTACAAATCGCTATGGTATGCAGCTTTCCTCGTGGTGTTTTCCTTCACCGTTATAGTGCGTGCTGATTTTCTAACCCATTGTAATTAAAAATCTGGTTTGTGTGTCCTTGGACTTCAATCTTTCAAACCTGATATTTTGTCGTTTAAACCCAATACCAACTAGGCATCGAATTCTGTTCCCTCGTTTTCCATCCAACTTCTGGCCACATCGTACTATAAAAACTGTTAAATAATCAAGATAGGTACATATCTATAAGACTCTTACATAACGCTATTGCTATCAAATTATATGATGCATAATCGTACACTTGGTTGAATATTCTAAGTGGCCTTCGACAAGGTTACGTTTAATTAACACATTGTGAGCAGCGGTCGCTTCCCGCAAAACCATTATTCTCGAACTTACTACTTCTTTAAACAACACTTGTTTCGATTCACATTTATTATATCTAGCATTTTATTGCTAGTATAATAAGTATTTATTCAATTTCTGTAGAATACTCTTCTTTGTTAATTCTCCATACGTCTCCAATACTTTGGAAGAGTTCAGAATCTTAAATATCGTCAATCTGTTTATACAATCTCCATATGACTTGATATTTTCCTCTATCTGGCACCCTAGCAGAGCAGATTTTCAGGTTGACTCATCTCATCATGGGTGGCATCAGATAGTTTTTGGAGAAATCAACTTAGTTGAATATAATACGCCAGGAATAAAAAGAATAAAATTTATACATATTTGTGTCACACTGATTAATAGTAGTAAAAAGCAGTAGGTAAATATCACTTCATCTATTTGTACATATTACAAAAACACCTACTTGAATAAATTCAGTAAAACTGTCGACCAAATTTGCTATTGTAATGAGCAATACTTAAAAACGTCTAACAAAAAATGGGGAATTCGCATTGGAATTCATAACATAATAATACCTAATGTTGCAGCTGGTCAAATGTTGTCTAGATGTTGTACAGTTATGATGTCATTTAACGTGATTATAGTATGCGTGTCGTAATACATAATTAGTTTCTTTCATATTAAATAGATTTTCTTTAAAATTAAGAAAAATCTGGAACGCTAAATCTAACTCAGTAAGGATTTGAAATAGTTCCTGTATTTCAGTTACATATACAAGAACGGATTTTTCTATCCATTAATTAAAGAATGACGTAATTATTATTGAAACTAAAAAGTCCTTTAAGATGTATTTGCATTCTTATTGTCAGCCCATGTGTGAGTAAATATTGTGTATGTGTTAAAGGAAAAGTATGAAATTCGCATTGTATACAATTCCTAGGAATTGTGTACAATTCTTAAAATAAGTAGGTTTATAGTTAATTTTACAAACTACTACTTCTCCTAGGAAGTCTAGATATTTCCTATATAGCGATAGGAATAGCATATATTACATTCGTGATTGCAATGAGTACAGCGGATAAGTAAAGCATTCCCCTCCACTATGAATTTTTCACACAAAATGTACACATTTCTCAGGGAATGTATGTATTACAGAATCTTCAATTCATTAATTTACACATTTCCTCAACATACTTTAAATTGTATATATTTCCTAGTAAATGTGTACAAATCTTAGTCTTCATACATTTCCGGTAACATATCTATTATAATACATATCTGCTAACATTACAGTAAAATACGAGTCGTTATTCAAACAAAACTGCAATATTTGAATTATAAATTACATAGTGCTAGTATTAAGCAAGTATGGAAATATTCGTAGCAACCATACATTTAACTCTTGATTATGAGAGTATGAGTAACATATTGTAATATGTATACGCGATACTGAAATTTGTAACACAAAAATATTTCAGAATCACAATAACTTCAAAACAACTCGATAGTGATAAGATAATAAAATATTATAGTGGTTAATCAACATAATTGAAGTAAAAATACGATACCGATAACAATGTAAAGTATTTTGCTAGTTTTGACCTTTTACTCCGTCGATATGAAAATTCTACTCGCGTCCTTCGTAATTATTGTTATATTTTTAGGCATGTCATAATTCATATTGCGTAGATATTTATTAATCCCATGAGATTAGAAGGGTTTATTAGTTCTTTTCGACAAACTATTAGGTAAGTACATTTTACGTGACGCAGACGTGCCCAAAAATATTGCGTTCAACCCGGCATGGCATGCTGGACGACCGGAAAATCATAATATACCGGGTATATCAAGACTGCGACCGAAAACGAAGCCAGGTGGTAGATTTAGTGGTTACAAACACGATGCAAATAAAAATTTCGCCAAAACAGTGACAGATATTATTCTAGATTTTTTAAAAAATCATCGTGTTTGGGTGGTAAATACCTAGTTTTTGCGAAAATACTAATTTAAATCATATCGTACCATTGCATCTTAAAAAATAAAAAGGTGTACAGCATTATTTTAGGAAATCTATGTATTTATCAACCGAATACGATGATAAGTAAAAAATTACCAAAAAATAGTTGACGATTTTTTTTGTGAAATTTTTAGTTGCCTTGTGTCTGAAGTCACTAATACTACCACCTGGCTTCGTTTTCGGTCGCAGTCTTGATATACCCTGTATAATAGAAATCTAATGCTGAACACAGGACCCTCTGAAAGTTTATAGTGTTGCAAATAGTTAATACATATTATTATGTGTTTGCTTTGTAGTGGCTTTTGTGCGTGAGCCAGGTGCAAATTTGGTCAATTATTTCCTCTCAAGAGATAATTCGTGAGACGCATCAGAGTATAGTATTATAAAGCCTCGTGAACGTCAGCTGGCGCTCGGTTGGGGGGATGAGCGGTTGTAGCCTCCCACGCACGAAGAAAAAAAATATACTTTCACTCATTTCCTCTCAGCTAAAAATTTGTCAAATTGTAGCTTATCTAATATCTCAACGAAAAAAAATAATCAGCTGGTTCCAACATAGTGTATTGTACGTCAGCTGGTGCCTCGAACATGAATTTTTTTTTTATTTTCAGTGATTTCCTCTCAAACAAAAATTTACCTGATGATAGCTTATATGTAACTGTGGATAAATATATAGGTCAGCTGGCTGTATCTTGGTGGAAAAACCGTCAGCTGTTATTTTGAAAGTTATTACATAGGAGTTAGGCAGGATCATCTACTGTCAATTTAAATGCATTGAATAATAATTTTGCATTTTTAACTAAAAAAATAAAATCAAATAATTAAGAAAACCATATTTTTTCATCGATCGATCGTAAGAATATAAGCTCATTTAAATGCAGAGACCATAACCAACTTTTCAACTGGTTTGCAATTAGACCTGCATATGAAAATAACCGTTCGCAGGGTTCAGAAGTTGCAACTATTGGCAAGTACTTTTTAGCTACACTCCATAGATAAGGGAAAATCTCTATCACATAGATTGCACTTAATTTTACTTTCGTTGATAATTTTTTCTGTAAAAAAGGCGAGAAAAAATCAAAACCATCAGAGAATAGAGAAAATATTTTTGAGAAGATAGAAGAGTTTGTTTGCCATATGTATGGATTTAATCGTCTAAAAAAGATCAATGAGGCAAGAGTAGCGTCGTTTGAAAAAAACATATAAATTTTTGGATACTGAAACTTTCAAGTTACCAAAAAAAGGTATTGATGGCTCTTCTTTACCACCATGCAGATCAGAGCTATATCAGCAATTTTTAAGAGCATGTTACATTGCTCAAATTTGGTCACATGCACACCTGAAGGTTCCAACTTCTGATGATCCTGTGGATTGTGGTTGGGCAGAAATCGACAACAAGTATGAATTCATCTGGTTTTCTGGAAGTCAGTTACCATCATCGATTAATGAAATCACTATCAGCCTGAAAAAGGTAACAGATGATGACAATGAAGACATAACAGCAGATAGCTCTGACAGCGACTCTGACGATGAATCGGAAAGAGAGGAAAGTGACTCAAGCCAGAGCGAAAACGAAAATGAATAAATCACATTGTTATTCTCATTGTCATTTTTCATCACGTTTATATAATAAATATTATTTATCGAGTAACTCGTTAATTTATACTAAGCTAATTGTTTATTTAATTATTTAAATATATCTAATATCATTTGATTACATACTTATTCGTTTCAAAAACATTGATACGGAATATTTATTTCAACTCAAATCTCATATTGAAGCAGCGCTATGTCGAATAATTAAAGATGCGTCATTTCCTCCCAGATGAAAATTTGTGAGCTAATTGTTAATATACTGATGCGATAAATAAAAAAAATCTGCTAACAATAAGTCGAGGAAAAGCTAGTCAGCTGATGCATTTAAATTGACAGTAGATGCTCCTGCCTAACTCCTATGTAATAACTTTCAAAGTATCAGCTGACGGTTTTTCCACCAAGATACAGCCAGCTGACCTATATATTTATCCACAGTTACATATAAGCTATCATCAGGTAAATTTTTGTTTGAGAGGAAATCACTGAAAATAAAAATAAAAAAATCATGTTCGAGGCACCAGCTGACGTACAATACACTATGTTGGAACCAGCTGATTATTTTTTTTCGTTGAGATATTAGATAAGCTACAATTTGACAAATTTTTAGCTGAGAGGAAATGAGTGAATGTATTTCTTTTTTCTTCGTGCGTGGGAGGCTACAACCGCTCATCCCCCCAACGGAGTGCCAGCTGACGTTCACAAGGCTTCATAATACTATACTCTGATGCATTTTATTAATTACCGCTTGAGAGGAACTTGGTCATGAAAATCTGTCGCTGGCTCCCGGACCATTTGTTCCTTTTTGTAATATTTTTATATTATGCAGCATTTTTCCAAATCTGTCGCTTCACGTCGATTTTGTGAGACAGTGGTACGACCTAGGACGAGCCCATACATGCTGACAACAATAAGGCTTTACCACATATAATATAACACTAAACACTTGGTTATTTTGAGAACATGACATTTACATTACTCCTTGGCTATTAAATAAAATTTAACAGAATCAATTTGGTTGTTGTAAATATAATACTGTACTCTCTCTCTCTCTCTTCAGCCACAGGAATTCCACTGCTGAACATAGGCCTCCACTGTACATCCGAACATTTTACCGGACAGACGAACATTTATAAAAACATGAATAGATACCATGTAATTACACTCTGAAGCCCAGGTACAGAAGTTATCTTATAATTACGTCAGACACTCCAATTTTGTTTGTATCTATGTATGGATTCCAACGTTTTAACACAGACACGTCCTACCATTATTCCAATAATATTATCACAAACCGTGCAATGACAACAATTAAACCTAGTTCACGTTTAGTTGCAGTAAAGATCTAATGCGAGTTCTATGCTGTTACGAGTTCTATGACGAAGCTCACGATAAGAATTTTGTCAAAGTTGTATAATCAAACGACTCATTAACGTCATAAATAAGACCTTGAAGAACGTTTGTACGTATATGTCATTAATTAACAGTCCAATGCAATGTCACCTGCAATGAATTGCATTATGAGCTGAATTAAATACTTGTTTACGACGTACGTGTCTACGTGTTTATACAATTATGTATCTACTACGTTATTAAAACTGGTGACACAGATTAACCACGTTTTATGAACACCTGGTTCGATTTTGAACATAAAGAGTCAGATATAGTAAATAGGAATGCCCTATCGTCCCCTAGAACCTATTTTTCTGAGGTATATCGTCGTTTATCGCTACAATAAAAAGTAAACCAACAAGATGGACGGCGGGATCATCGTGATTGGATATGAAACTACAAATAATATTTATTATTTGTATTATTTAATATTCATTACCTATTAAATTGACACATGTGATACCTGTGATAGCGAAATGTCCGATGCCCGCCTACAAGGTGGACGGACGATTTGGTTAAGGTTGTTGTTGGTTCTCTCTCGAAGTTAAACCTCCCTCCCCAGACTACTTATCCCGAATAGACAAATTCGTCACCAACTTCGAGAGTGGAGTTTCCAACCGCAATCGAGGTGGGCACCACAAGGTACCATAAGTTAGTGCCTAAATGAAAATTGTAGTAATCAAAAACATTATTAGTAATCAATTCCTGGACGTAGGGCTCTTTAATTGCACGCCGTCGAACGCAACATTTAACGAAATTACCTATTTCGTACTTTTTTGAAGCGTTAATGTCAGGATTTTTTAAGACACATTTATTCTAAGATAAAAATGAACGCCTGAACAAAAATGCAGATTCGCAGTTACAACGACATGATATTGCCATAATAATTTATTAAAAGGATGCTTTTAATCATAAAGTTACAATAGGTTTGTTATTTTTAAATTCATCTACAATTCATCTCCATTATAAGATGTAAATAAATGTATCAAATCACATTGACAGGTAAACGATAGAAGTCATCTAAGGCGTGAATATGTAAAAAATGCTCGGTTTCTTCCGAATTTTACAGTGAGTTTCCAATATACAAAAAATAATATTCTCCCTGTGCGAATCAGAATTATGCTCAGAGGACTCCATAATACATAATGACCTAAACTATTCGTAATAGAAATCAATCAAAGGTTTTAGAAACTACCGATTCTGCACAAAAATCGGTTAAATTATATAAGATTCGTTTCCCCGTCTCTATACATCTCGATTTATATCCACGATGCTCTTACAAAACGAATGGGAACTACAGACAATGAGAAAAACTTCTTATACTACTTTATGAAGATCTGCCGGTATATATTTTTCTAAACTGAGTAATATGAATATTATAATGTCACTCGTTTCGTTATTCGCGAGCACCCGTCCTTCATGACACGAGAGTAAATATTAGGTACCTACGTAGTACATTCGTAATGGCAATGGCACCAAGAAAGCGAGCCATTATATTTTAACTTATTTTGAAGTGTTATAACTTGTTTTCTACCCTTTTTTCATGTCTGATACCTATAATACAGACACAATAATATCCATAATACAGACACGGGGTGGGAATGGAGCTCGCCTCACAATACACGTGAGGAAACCTGCGGGGTCACTTGTCAGTGCTCTGGGCAAGTTAGTAGTACCTACATGTAATCCACCCTTGGTTGATTTATGAGTGTGTGCCGTGTGGCCAATCTGTTTTAGGTCCCCTACGTAGTCTGTGCATGGTTGTCTATGGGCTGAAGTACGAAGGGGAAGCCGCGCCGGACGATTTTATTGATCGCCGAGAGCTGGACGGTGACGAGCGATTACCTGTTTCTCCATTAAGCGGGCCCCAGGAATTACCTAATTTGGTAAGCATTAACTATTTTTTATAGTCCCTGTAATAAGTATACTTTTTGTCTGATGGACGCACATGTTGTTTTATATGCGAATTACATTGAATTGCATTTAAATGCTATTAGCCTACCGCCGACTCCATTATGTGTTCCCTTCGGTTGCGAATTGATTTTTTGCCACATGAAATGCTTTCCGATTGTGAATTTATTGTTGTGTGAAATTGTTTTGTGCTATGTGTATTGTCGAAAAATATTTTTATCAAAGTAAGGAAATTTGATGGTCATTTAATTGGAAATAATTGCATAGTAGATTCATCACGGTAAATGCGTAGTTATCACCATAAGGCATAACTGCCAAATACACCAATTTGTATTCAGGACTTCTCTAACTATATTCATTTCGAAGTTATTCTTGTATGCCTGAGCAAAATTGCACTGACGTAGGTACGAGTTACGATGACATGCAAAACCACCTATGTAAAAACTTTCTAGGATAGTACTTACATATGTATTAAACAGGGTGGGGCATCATTTTTTGCACTTTTGAAACATGAATAGAAATAGAACTACAAATATTATTTCGTTGATTGTTTATTTATTGTAATAAACGTTAATTAATGCGGGAGATGTAAAATGCAAGGACTACCAAACACTTAGACGTAGATGATTCTGAATCGTCCTTTACGGAAATTTCGACCTCCTGAGTGTTTTATGGGTTCTTTTTGAACGTAGCCGCCTTATTTGTTGAATATCCGTCGAAAATCCCGTTTGCTCGAGCTTCTTGACCAAAGCTTTGATTAAATTAACAATTGGTCACTCACACCGCACACGCATAAATAGGAGTCGTACAGTCACGTAGGAATCATTGTTTTTGTAAAATTGTTTTTGTAAACACAAAAAAACCGTTATTACCCCATGAAGTGCATCAGTTTCACAGACATCAGTTTATAATATAATGTGGTATACATTATATTATAATCGATGAGTGCATAATCGAGAGTAAAATTGCATGAAGCAACGCGCAACACCCCGCCACACGCGCTCTAACTGTTTTTGGGAAATTCACTTTTTTTAATTGCAAAAAATGTTGGCCCTACCTATATTGTGTATTTGTGTACTACTAGTTATTTTAACAATCAAAACTACCCTCATTTTGGAGGTCAGTTAAGTCACAGATAAGTGACTGTTTCTGAACGGAATTAATTTGACAGTCCATGTCAAAACAAGACTACAAAATGTGCTACAAAACATTCGGTATATTTACTTTATTACTTAGTAATCTGTGATTTCAGATTTACTCCTTAGTCTGTGATTCGTTATACACACTTCGTTCATGATTCGGTGTAATTTTTTAGTCCCCTTTATCTGAAAATTGAAATACAGCGGCAGCCGGCCATAGGTACTATGTGTATTTATAATAATATATTGATAATTTCTTTCTCAGTGTACCAGTTTCGTTTTGTGCGGCCAGATTGTCGTGTTTGATTCCACAATCACTATTTTCTCAGGTAAGCATTTGAAATATTACATGGTTAAAATGATTAGTCATTAATTAGTTCACTAAACATTTGAAATATATACTCAGAGCGTATGCCGAAATTTAATATGTATTGTATTTGTAATTATTATCGATTTAACAATCACCAAAAATAAAACCTGTAGGTACAGACAAGAAACTAAAATAAAAATTGTTGAATTTTATCAATTTTATTTTTTTTAATGTATCCAGTCCATCACTGGCCTCTTTGGTTTTAAAAAGTAATTAAAGAAAACAAACCCATGCCCGTGTGTTAATTATTTGGATTTTACTTAATTAGTGGGCTTCACCATTAGGGGGATTGTCACTTTGCTGTGTAAATATAAACAAAGGAAAAAATAATGAGCTTATAAGATTCTACATTCACAGCTCATAAATAACAAACATTTCATTACAAGATGTTAGACTACCATCTCTATCAAGTGTGTGCTTCAGAATCACCTAACACCGTATACATGAGATACCAAGAATAATTCTTTGTCAGGTAAGTTTATTTTATTGTGGAGGCTTATGACAGAATTGCTTGACATATTTTATTTGTTTCATTAATTTTTCAAAATAAACTGTCACAACTAAATTTTTCTTAAAATAAGGGCTTCTGTCCACTGTAGTGTGGCATACAAACATTGTTAGGCAAAAATGATTGCTTGCATGAATTACTAAGGAATGCCATTGTTATTGCTGTTCGGTCACCAACCAGTAAGATTTCATAGAAATGCATGCACCCCCTCTTTTGTGCTTGATATTTACATAGCATGTTATGTTGCTGTGGGTATAGAGTATAGACCCTTAAATACATAATATTATTTTCTTATATATGCAATTAATTTGATTCTGTAGTTTATAAACATGAAGGTGACTTTGGTACAGCCCCAAGTATGAAAAAATAATATTGTACAAGACAAGTTGAAACAATATTAACAACAGCGATTACTTTCATTGGCTTTGTATACACAGGTCAAATAAGCTCTTCTTTGCTTGGAACAGGCTGCATCTGAAAGAAACAGAAGAAATTATGTAAAAAACAAGTGTAGAAACTATTTAATAATAATAAAATCTTATAAATGAATTTGGGGTTTTATTGAGGAACATAAAGATTTCCCTAGTATTTATTTGAGTACCTACATATAATATGATGTATATTATAGGGTTTTTTGTATGTAGGTATATTCAAATGTGTACAGTAGTTATAGAACTGGTGATATACGAGTAATAGTTAATTGGTGAAATAAAGATATTTTTCATTACTTAGATATTATCGCTCAGTGACAACATTTAAGAACCCATCATAGTATCCCACATAGGGTTTTACATTTCATGGTCGCCTGTATACAGCTGACTGCAATCAGCCCGACTTGGTGAGATATGATTGCTTACATCTTGTCATCATACTTTATCTGAACTCCACTGCACTTACCATCAGTGTGAGTGGTAGTTACTCTCTCATGCCCATTGAGATATCCAAAAGCAGAGTTTCTCAAACTTTAAGCTCCACAAAATCATGTTAAAGTTTCCAAATGACAGCAAATCCCTTTAAATCCCCCTATCAAGTCGATTTTTGCGCCACCATACGTGACCATAAGTAAATCTTGTCGCGAACCCCTACTGTCGAATGGGGTTTTGCGTACACCACTTAAAGAAACCCTGTAGTGAAGAGACACCGCCAATAAAATATTATAAACAAGAAGATCGGCGCTGTATCGCATGCTTGCCGTCTCTGTCTATTCTATGGGGTCACACTATCTTCCGCTCCTCTGATTTCCTGCGTGCGGTCGTGCTTACTTGCGTGTCCGCACAGATTTTGTTCGCCATGTCTGCTCCAGGACATTTTCTTAATATTACTGCCATTATAAAGAAATGTAAAAGCACATTATATTAAAGATGGGTGATGACTGGATGCATAAAGCTGCAGACCGGGCTCTGTGGCGTACCTTGGAGAGGTCTAGGTCCAGCAGAGGACTGGAACGGGCTGATGATGATTATGATGATGATATTAAAGTATAACATAACGTCCTTGTTAAATCAATACTTATCTGCTAGAAGCACATTTTTGAGTTTTCAACATGTTGATATGACTAGTGTGCCACCCAAAAGTTATTATTGGTTTAAATTAAAACTGCTAAGTGATTCTAATAATTAATCGGCGAACTATAATCATTAGGAAAAAAAGCTAGGTATGTGAATATAAAATTTTATATGATAATGTTTTTACTCCATATTTCAAAATATAATTTTAAGCACATAGTAGATATTGGTTTGACAACGGCGATAATTTGTTTCATCTTCACCCATGCTAGACATTGCCCAATAAGTGCGAGTGGAACCTAGGAATAGGGTGGAGACCTAAGAGAGGGGGGAGCTGCAGAAATAAGGTAACAAGATTAGAGACAGCAGACCAGAACAAAATTAGAGCACAGCTATAAAAAGCTAGTTACGGTACTGAAGCAAGAAACGAGTTGTAATTCAGATATTTATGTAATAACAATAGGTTCCATACAACAAGAAACAAAAAACTTTCCTCGGGGTAAATTATATTTTGCTTCGTTTTCTGTGGCTATGTGCTATATTTATGACATTCGGAGTTTATAATTCATACAAATTATTTGCGATGTAGGATAAATTAAATTGACGTTACCCTTCATTCATATTGAGCGCGTTCCACTTAGCACTCACAACAATCAAAATACTCTTTTGGCCGTTCCACACGAAGACCACGATCGTTGTGGTGGGGGCGAAAACGTCACTAATGACGTCGTGAATTTCGCTTGAAGATCACTATGACCTATGTTAAGGGTCGAAGAGCGCGTTGAAAAAAATTACTTATCGTCGTATTTGGGAGATAAATACATAGTTTTCCTAAAATAATGATGTACACCTTTTTATTTTTGAAGACGCAATGTATTTTAGGGTATAACTTAATGTATTTCAAACTGTAACATATTGGTTGATGAACCAATGGTCATCTCCGATACATTTTCCAACCAGGAATCATATAATCTTAAGGACAATTCCTTTGTTTATGAACCCTAGTTAATTGTTTCCATAAGAAATTAAACATCAATTAATTCTAGTGCTATTTCTATGTATAAATATGTGCAATAAAACATGTCTTAACGTGTCTTTTTTGTATAATGATATAAATACAAGTTTAGCCGTCGCCGACGGTGATTTTTACTCGGCATTGAACATGTTAATAAAATCAACATCTGCTTATAAAAAAAAATATTTGATTTTCCTTTGCAGCGTTAAGGTTGAAATCCAGACAAGATGGAGGAGGAATTGAAGGAACTCAAAACGACGCTACAATGCTTGGTGGTGTCGAGTCCCGTCGAAGTAAACGTGGTTTCTCTTATAAGGGATTTTAAGAGATTAACAGGACATCCTATACCTTATCAGAGATATGGATTTCGTAACGCCACGTCGTTTTTACGCACCAAATTTGGAGATAGCTTTTTGGTAAGCAAATATGTTAATTATATCTGTGGGGCAAATAAACATGCAACATTAAGTAAAGACTGAAATAAACATGTTATTTTTTAAATAATTCCTTTATTTTACACTTATACGTATATCATTCCACATGAAATTACTAAGAAAATACTTGTATTATATTGGTGTTCATAACAATTATTTGATTACGAATAATATAAGCTTTATAAGATAGAATCATGTGATAAATAGGTACTCATTGCTGTACCATAACATTACCCAAAATGTGTACTAACACTGGGTACTGGGCAGTAAATTACGAATGAAATACACCGACTTTGAAAAGAGTCAATATGCATTACCTATTTACATTAAATGTTTACGTCTTGAGTTTAATTTTAAAGTTGGTCAGTTGGAAAATAAAATAATGTTTTATTACTACATTTGTTACAACTTATTTGTGTCCTCTTTGTAATAAAATTTATTTTATTTTAGTTTTCAGGTGCTCCAAAAAATCCAACAATAACTGCCATGCCTGAAACACAACCAGAGAGCCACAAGTAAGTATGGATATCTCAAATAATACTCGAATACTATATTGAACAGGCTTATGAGTATCTCGGCGTATTTCTTGTGCTACATTGTAGTTTAAATGTAAAAAAATTGGTTAAAGAGTATAAGTGTGATATTACTAATGTACCTATTTGTATGTATTGTAGTACTTACCATTTAAATAAATTCAATCATTTACTTGCACAAATGAAGAATGAATACACCGTAATTTATATATTTTAGCCAATCAGCATGCGCATCACTGACGCGCGAACTTATTCGGTTATAGGTTATTTCGCACGCGTCGTTTTGGTATCAGCAGCTTGACCTGTATTTGAGTATCGAGATCATCTACGATCTTCTGTCGCCGCAAGCGCTGTTGTGTAAAGTAATAAGAATACTTCTACCCTCTTCACAAATTATTACGTTCGACATGTTAATACTATTAGGCTACGAGTATAAACACTTGTTATTTTTAATACGATAGCATTTCTCAGACAATGTGTTAACCAGATATTTTTAAATTTTATACATAGTTCCTAATTTCGCCACACGCAAATTTAAGGTAAATTATTCGAATCTAATGAAAAGGCTAATAAGCCAATATTTAATTGACTTTTACAAGCATTTGTCCGTGCGAAATTATTCGTTTCAGTGCATACGAATTTATTTAAATGGTAAACCTGTACCTATACTTTTGGTTTTCTGTTTCTTGTTTTTGTGTCTAGATATCTCCTGCTTGATAAAGTTATAAAAACTGACCGACAGACAACATTTCCTGACAAAATATTATTATTGAAGTTTTACTTTTTTATAAGGAGTCCAATTGTACTCTAAATAATATTAATCTACATTGGTTTTATAATAAATCAGAACTAAATTAACTTAAGCATTAACATTTTAAACAATGAATTACTGAATTTATGTGACGTATGAGCATTTGTTGTACTAACAAAACTTTACGAAAAAGAAATTTCAGAAAAAAAATCGAGGTCTTCGATGTTACAAAAAAACTTGTTTATACTTAAAAACGATTTTATGGGTCGTTTATCAAATGGAAAATAACGCCGCAGATCTTAGCACAGATCGGCTTAAAAAGAAAAGTGAAAAACACGAATTGAAAACGAAGGGGAACAAGACATTTTTTAATAGAATAAAAATATCGATATAATTTTAAATATGTAGATTTATTTAAAAACCAAAACTAAAGAAGAGTGCATGGGATAAGTCGGTGTCACAAAATCTCTACCATTACAAATGGATATTGTTTATACTTAGCAGATGGGACAACTAAGTGGTCTCGATTTTAGTTCGTGTACTGAAAATTTTGGAAATATTAGTATTAAAAACTGAGATGTTAGTCCTAAGAACTTCGAATATGGCACTCGCATTTGTATTGTACTCAATTTGAACAAATAAGAAAATGGCCGGCAGAACTTACTTACTGGTGGTAGTTCTCTCAAATGTGAGAGGCCGCCTGGGTAGGTACCACCGCAATGTCTATTTCTCCCGCCAAACAGCAGTCTAAATGCACTGTTGTGTTCCGGTTTGAAGGACATTTGTAGCCAGAGTAACTACTGGACATATCGAGACTTAACATCTTATGTCTCAGGATGGCGAGGGCAGTGGAATGCCAAGCAATGCTTTGTAACTCATGGTGTTGTTTGGTTTTGCTACTGTCCATGAGCGATCGTATCGCTTACCATCAGGCAAATGGCAGGCTTGTCTCGTCAGTCATAGCAATAAAAAAAAAAACTTAAGAAAAAAGCTTTAAAGTGTTGGTTGTACCTATAAAGAAAATAAAAAAAAAACAGGTTGACATCTCATCGGGATTTATTGACTAAGATTTAATGCGAAAGCAGATAATACTTTGAATGTAGAGAATTCCCACCAATAGCAATGGCATATTTATTTTAGGTATTTTTCTGACGTAACGAAGGTTCCAAAGAAAAGCAATGATTTTGTTATAAATGTTCAGTTTGAAACATAACCATATTTATGTATATTTTCCTTTATATTTTACTATTTTTCACCCTGCAGGGATATTTATTGCATGTGCAGTGTGTATAGATGTGGCATTCTATTAGAAGTGTGTCTTGCATCGGAATATTGTGTGAAATGGTTCAAGAGTTCTGATGATATGAGATTTGCATCCGCCCGAATAGTGACCATTGCAATCAGGCTCTTAAGCGAACCTTAATGGCCCAATGAATTGGTATTCTGGTATGATTCAGCGTGCATAGTTTTACGACGGGCTTAAGTCAATGTAAGAGGCATAGTCGAACTGCTATTTTCGGTTTACAGACGGGTAAAGATGTAGTAATCTGTTGACCGAAGTATACGGTTGGTCGCGATATACACAGGCCGAACCTGAAATGCAACAAGACTTGGTTGGGTCACTATAGCATCTTTTTCACTATTGTATGGCTGTCGCTACCTGGGCCGCGGGCGGATACAAATATCTGTAATCCAATCACCAGTTATGGAGCCTTCGAAAATCTCACTCGTCGAACGAAACGTAAAAGCAAAGCTGTTAGTTCTACTTGAACTAACAACTTGCCTGGTTGAAGAGTTTGTTTTTCGTGTGCTTTTTGTAGCATGGTGCTTTTCCTGGTTTTATGTGCGCTCTGATGCAGGCTCTCTGTCTTCATAAGTAGATATGATATGGATGTAAAATGAATTTATATTATAACAACAGATCGAATCGGCGAAGCGTGCCCGAAGCGGCCGCACAGGCTCCTCAACATAGCTCAAATTCCGGCTCTGATAAGAAGAAATCAGATGAACAACAGAGCACTAACCAAGAAGAGCCACAAGCGGCTTCTATGAGCTCGAATACTCCGGCCACATCTGAGCCAGAAGGTGTTTATGATTATGAACTAAAATTAAATCAAGAAATAAATAACATGTTTGAAGAAAGTTACACATACGAACGATAATGGTACAAGTAAGAAGGTTATAAACCATGAAATTTATTGAGGAACGCGCAAACATTGTTTATACCTACTTTGATACGTCACAGGGAATATTGAAATAATAGCCTAGTTTGTAAGTGAGTCTCAAGACAGCAGTATTTACGAATAATTTTCGATTATAGCGACTATGCACTTGCTCGGCTATTATGTCCGCTACTGCTAATGTTTATCTACTGTAAAATCATTACAAAAATTGAACACGATCATTTTTTACTGCCTATTTGTTCAAGAAGCGTTTTATTCTGACCTTAAACATCTTTATTCAGCTTGAATAAGAGTTCCGTTCCAAAAGTTATTCAAAATTAGTATTATATACTACATAAAAGCGCGCTGCGCGATTCTTGTCTCGATAAAATATCAAAATTTCTTTCAATAGGTATAGTAATTTGTCAGTGTACGCAAATATATCATATTTTAAATTTTATTAAAACTGTAAAGAGAGGGAATCTTAGTTCTTAGTTTGGTGGTGTTTTCAAAATTTTAATTATGGAGCGAGGAGGGAAAACTTCTATTGGTTGAAAATGTTGTTCATGAATTTCTCGAAGTGTGTAAGCCGTGGCTCTGTTTGTCGGTAGATAAGATATGTCGGAAAATCTGGCTGGTTTGTAAAATGTAATCGGGACGCAAGTATACGTGGCATACTTTGAACCCTGTAGCAAATCCTATAACTCAAGAATGAAGTAAGGATTTATTAAAATTGTATAATTTTTCTTTTACAGACATTATAACGAAAATTTTGCAGTTCGAAGACCTGGAGAGGGATATACTCAACATATTGGTTAGCCACCCGGATGGCATGTGGTTCAGCGACCTTATGCGCGAATATGAGTAATGCTGCTATCTTTATTACGTATATTTATTAGAAATAAACTGACACAGACCTGTTGCATTCCATTAGTTATAAACCCGTCTATATTTTCTACATACCAACGGATAACAATAAAAAAATATGAAAAAAGACCTCAAATAAAATATGAAGATTGGCTTAAATTTAATTTGTCTAAATTTAATGTTCATAAAAATTAATATTCATTAAGGACCAATTGCACAATCTAACTTTGCCCATACCTTTGACTTTGAAAACGTCAATCCCATACATTAGCAATGTCAAATACGTCACAAATGTATGGCGATGACATTGTTATAGTCAAAGTTATGGGCAAAGTTACTTTCTGCAACTGGGCCTAAATCTTTCTCAGTTAATTCAAGCAATTTATAAATTAATTTCTAAAAGACTGTCTGTGCCCTGATGTCTAATCGGATAAACTACGTTAGTTCTTATCAGTTTGCTGTAAGATGTTGACACCACTTCGATAGAGCCAGCCCATTGGTACGGAAGCCAGATAACCTATCCCCCGGGTATCGCTTTTGTGAAGGAAAGATAACAGTTAATACTCGTATTTTTGCAGAGATCGTCACGACAGAACATTGAGCTCTCATTTCGAGTTCTTCTACTCCAAGAACATTGAGGAGTTGATGTTAGTAATGTTTGATACGGTGTCTCTGCGGCGGCCTGATGAACAATCCGAATGGCTTGTGTTCGACTCGTCCAAGCCGATGCCCACGCGATCTGCCCGGCCGCAACCTCACGGTGCTGCCTCTGCCGTCGACTCTGACGACGCTCTCCCCTTTGTTGAATATGTAAGATATTTATTTTTCGCCTTTATCATATTAAATCACATGCATAGTCCCCACTCCACACTAATGTATATAGCTACTCATAGATATATTGGAAATTACGAGAGACTTTGTGGTCCCACAAACCCTCACGAAACGGTCTGTGAATCGCACAAACATTTGTCTCAGTACGGGGACCGAAGCCACGTCCACTTGTTTTACAACCGGCGCGGCGTCCAAATAACTGCGCGAAAAAGGTTGTTGCTAATGAGTTGCTAAAAAACTTTTCAAATGGAGTTTTATGCGCAGGACCCGGACGTTTTTCCGGAGGATTGCGTTCAAATGGACATGAAGAGCGAGCAGCCGGGGCCGTTCGCGAATATTGAGTACGCCATCAGTCTTGAGGTGGTAATAGGCGAAATTTATTCGCCTACGCAATTCTGGATCGTTCGTGATGGTCAACAATACTCTGCTGCCTTGGAGACAATGCAGGACCAAATGAAGTAAGTTACGCATGTAATACCCGCACGACCAGCAGAGACACTGAGAGGCTGATTGGATAATATTGTGTCACAGGCAGTATTACGAGCATGGTGAAGGGAAGTCGCGAGTGCTGTCGCTGCCCGCTACACGCATGGGCCAGTACTGCGCGATCCAGTACCGAGGCAAGTGGCACCGCGCGCGCGTGCTGCGCGTCAGTGGGCTCGACCTCAACGCGGAGGTGCTGCTGATTGACTATGGCGGTACGGTGCAGTCGCCCAGACGCGAGTTGAAGCCGCTGTGTCTCCGCTGGGGGGATCTGCCGCGGCAGGCGATGCAGGCGCGCCTGGCGGACCTGGCGCCCGCGTACGGCAACATGTGGCCCGAGGCCGCCTGCTCACACATGGCCAAGCTTGTCCGCAACAAGCGCCTCAACGCAAGGGTCGTTGGCATCGAGGTGGAGGTACAAATATGCGTATATATACGCATAATATTGTTTGTTTGACATCACGCTACGGCCATACGGAAGACAAGGGCTGGTAACACCAACACATGCTGAGTATGGTCCGTTTTTGTAATGAGCAAAATATTTTAGTTAAATTATTGCTATTTGTTACAAATAAATGATTTTCTTTTTTTCTTACATTTCTACATGCAACTGACATGACTGCGGCGATGTTCTTTTACAGTAAATGGCTTGTCTGATTAGTGTTTACCGCAGCCCATGAACATCTAGGATATTCTAGGATCATAGAGGCGTTGCCGGACTCTTCAGACGGTAAGAGCGGGCAGGTATTGATTCTCCGGCTACAGCATTTACTGAAAGAGATACTACAGTAAAGCCGCCACTTTCGACAGATTTACCACCCAATCCTACATGTGTGAAACTACACCTCCACTTAAAATATTTATTTATCACATGATTATGGTTTAGTAGACCGTTATACATCCAATTTGGAACTGCCGACAGACGAACGTGCTACTCGTGCAGCTGATAATAAAGGAGGAGTCGAAGCGTGTGGACGTGTGCCACGAGTTGCAAAGACTGGGGTACGCGCGCCACGAGAGAGACGGAGACGCCGACCTGGACTCGGGCGAGGACCAGGCCTGGGGCTGGCAGATCCCGCCCTCCGTCTCTTAAATCCTTGACTATGGGTAAAGTACTTCAGTAAATACCAACCATCGGCCGTTTAGATAGTCTCGGCGTCTTCACTAAACATCCTATCTAATATACCCACTAAGATTTTGTTACAAATGTCATGATTAGATAGGCGATGTGGATAAATGGGTTTCAGTTATAAAATTGTTGTTGAAGATGTTTACAATTATGACAGCCTCCTTGGCACAGTTGGTTAGACACCGCCAGTGAAACGAGTGGCTGCGGGTTCGATTCCCGCACCGAAACAAATATTTGTGTGATCCACAGGTATTTTTTTTGGGTCTGTGTGTTTGTGAGACCGAAACACACAGACCCAAAAAAAATCTCGTAGTTTCTGATACCCATGACACAAGACTCGATCTTAGTGTGGGGTCAGGACTATGTATGTGACTGTTGGGTGTATTTATTATTATCTATATATATAAAAATGAAACCCGTTTCACGTTGTCATGGCATCACGTGTGAACGGCTGAACCGATTTCGATAATTCTTTTTTTAAAATGTTCGTTGAAGTTCAAAGATGGTTTTACGGCGAGAAAAATTCGAATAATTGCCGGAAAAACCCTAAAAACAGCCCTTTTCTTTTTCCCATACAAACGTTTTCTTACTAAAACTAGCTTTATTGCTATTGCATAAAGTTCATATTGAATTACAAGCAAAAACTGTTGTTTAAACAATGTAGGTATGTTCCTAACGTCAAAGAGTCAATTTGCACTTTATTACCTCTGCACAAAGTTCAAATTCAATCATATTATCTATCAAAACAGTGTGCGTTGGAGCATGTTCATACCGTCCATACAGTAAACTCTTCCCTCAAATTAAAGAACGTATTTAAATAAAGGTTTCGAATCGACAACATATATCCACAATATTCGAATAATGGCGTATTTTTTATTTTAAATATGTAGAATAATGTCATTAAATGAAAAAGGATTGGCATTTAAATTGGCTGTCAAATGTTTATGCATGTGTTCAGAAATGTATTTTGTTTAAACTAAACTTCTTTTTAAAATCGGAAATCACTTATATCAAAAAAATTTACAATGTCCTATCCTTCACCACCATTATACGAGTATAATTAAAAAAATCATATAATATCATAATCTCCGAAACAACCGAATCGATTTTAAAAATTCTTTCACCGTTAAAAAGATATAACATCCCTGAGTGATAGGCTATATTTTTTCCAAAGCGGTTGAAAAAGGGTTGAAATGTTGTATAGAAAACCAAAACCAGTTAAGTTTTCTCTATGAAAGATTATATTTCAGCTCTTTATTACAAACGAAAAATAATGGCAACCAACAATTTTGGCAACCAAAATCGCTGAAGCGTCCGTATTACTCATCCGATTTTCCTTATCCGCAATCGTTGAAGTTTTAATGTCAAAAAATCGTAAGGCACGCTATTTGGGTATAGAGCGATCGGATAGAATAGAGTGAGAGGGACGGGATAGGATTGAATTGTTGACAGATTTCATTTGATGGGATAGGACGAAATGTAAAGGCACGGGACGAGACAGGATGGATAATGAAGAGAAAGAACGGGACGGATCGGATGTGACTTGACAGACGGGACGGGACGGGATTGAGGAGGACAGGTCATAGTCAAAAAAGAAGCGACAGTCGGGTAGCTACGTCGAGTTTAGGTTTCAAGAGGTTTAGGTATACAAGAGTTTGTACGAAAAATAACATCTATCTAATGTGGAGTTGAATCAAAAGATATCTGCACCCAGGCGAAGCTGGGACGGGCCGCTAGTTTATTATATAATGCAGACGCCAAAATAAATAATACTCGTACCACAGTTGAGATTTTTTGACGGTGAGACTATCTTAATGCGCCCATGCTACACTGGTTTGTAGATAATAATAGACGGAATATCCGTACTTTCTGCATATCTGCCATACTCGAACCAAGTATGTATTACAGTTACATAATTTAAAAATTAATGCTTTACTGCTGGCTTCTAGCGGAAGATCCATTTGTATGTCTAGTTCATAATTTTATATATGCCGATTTGTATTACTAAAATAAATTAACTCATTGCTGGCTACTGAGAACTCTGAAACTGAATATTCCGGTTGAAAATTAAATATAAAATTAATAACATTAAGTTTATACTTAAAAATATGTATGAAAAATGAGTGCGTATGAACAGTCTCATGCATTTTTTTATTTAACATTCCTATATGGCAATTTATATTTAATACATTGTTTCTTATACAGGTGGCGGGAAATTTTTCGGCGCAAAGGACATGAATTCATTGGATCGGAAGCCCCATTACACCGTGAAGCCGAGGCGTCCTTGCGCCACTTACGAATTTATTCTAGTAATTAAGTGCGTCTATTTTATAACAACATTGCGTCGAGAAAATCAAATTTTGACGTTGTAAGTGGTCCTAAGTTAAAAAAATTAGGACCAATTAGTATTTTAGCTATCAAGGTTAAAACCTATTTAAGATAATATCTTGAGTAATCGTCAAGATGTTAAGGAACATATTACTCTAAGTATGAACGGTGCGTCGTGCAATGCAAAATGTCACCATTTACATAGATTATAAGATATTTGTCGATCTCAAATTTTGATGAAAACTCTTTATTTATTATTTTATTTACTTTTCTTGGCATCTTAATAATCTACTCATAACCACGAATATCGCACATATAGCGAAAGTCTGTTATGATTACATTTTAGGATATTATGTTTATAATCAAAGAAATAAGTCAGTATTAATGCAAAAAGTATGCGATTCAGTCTTCGTAGTAATAAGTTTTAATACTAATTACGTATTTAATACTTTCAATGTGAAATAAAATTATTTTAAACGCAATCAAATAGTTTTATTGCATACTAGCTTCTGCCCGATAACTTCGTTTGCGTGATCAACTATATTTGCAATTAACTTTATTTGGAATTTCCTATCACATCCCGTCCCGTTTCATTATATCCCGCCCGTCCCGTCTCATTCCCAATCCGTAATCCTTAATAATCCGTAATCCAGTCCCTTCCCATCCCTTTGAATATAATTATCATTAGTATAAAAGTAACAAATGTATCGGAATTCCTTCCCCATCCCACGGGACCAATTAACTGCAGACGTACCTAAACGACAACAAATTGCATTTATAAAATTATCGTTATTAATGTTAAGCATGCCTTGTGGACGAGTTAAAAACAGTATTTATAAATAAAACACAGCATAATTCACACGATATTTATTAATGATTATTACAGATTAAAGACATAGCTAAGATAAGTATGAAGCGATTAATAGTAATACAACACATTAGACGTAATGGTTAAACGAGTTTATATCTCTATAATATGAATATTATCTATGTATTGGTAAATATAATATGCAGTATATTTGTAGTATAACAAAATAAATGACTACATTGGTAAAGGAACTCCTGCAATTCAATTCCTATGTAATATTAGGTACTTTTTATTGCTTGGCAGTTTTTCAGAGTTGTAAATAATGAATATTGTGCTGGCTAATTTTGGGGCAAACACTTGCAATTCTATACAAATATTTGCTTCATTATATGTGATTTTATATCCGTATTACAACCCGACCGTTATATAAATTAATTAAAATATCTAGAGATTTGCTTGACTGAGAGTCGGTCACACTGGCATACATTTTTAACGGGGACTTAAACAAACTTCCATTAAGTATCTAATAACTTTGTGGTGCCTGCATCAAAAGACAAAATATAATTTTGAAAGAATCAGCTGGAATATAGTTTTATAAAATTCACACACCCAAATTAGCCAGCACTATATCCGCAAACCCTCCTTATTCTTAAAGGTATAATAAGACAACTTTTAAATTACTACCATTATTGCATTTTATTGCTGTATTCAGTTTATTTTATTGCTAAATCCTTGTTATAAAACCTCTTTTTAACTCCTGAGAAGGAAATTGGAGAGGGTAGTGTAAAGGAAAGGTAAAGAGAAAATATTCAATAAAATATTTGGGGAAGCCACAGCTCGGCCGCAAATAAGATTATAGGAAAGTGTGAGCTATTAACGTTACTTATGATATATGTATACTAAAATATGTTCTTATCGATATTAAATATTAAACTAACCTTAATTAAATTATAAGCCTAAGGTTGGTGTTCATGTTATCTAAGGAAAGTTAATTATGGACTTATAATAAACCCAGATTAGTGTATGATATCCACTTTTCTTCTACTTGCTTTTGTTGCACACTTGGGAAAAAAGTACATGTTAAAGGTTTCATGAGATTGATCAAATGAGATTCATCAAATAACTTTGACTATAATTTAAACTTTTACCATGTTGACTATTGACTTTGTTGAAATGTATTAACAATTTGGCATCTCAAATGTATGGAGTATTACTTGATACAACTTGGCCCTAGGAAATCTCGATCGGGCGGATATATCAAGCTATTTATATTTTTGAAAATCATCCAAGCTTCAACAAGCGATATTTTTGTTACTGTAATATTTGTTCCAAATGTACTGTATAATCTTTGAATAGACCCCATACCAAAACTAAAGAGGCCATTTGAACAAAAACGTACTTATTGAAATATTTTATAGTGTTCTTATGAATTTGAATATAATACTTTTAGTGCTATATCGTATTAATATTATTATAATTATTAAACGCGGTGTTCGGATGCAGGAAATGGTAAATAATTATTTTTGAATAATATTAGTTTAGATAGCGGTTTCCCAGCAGGACCGTTCCATATACTTATATGCAACGTCCAAGTGGCAAGTACGTACACTAAATCAATTCAGATAAATACTAGACTTTAAATTGAAATGTATGTATACTTATAGCAATAGGTATATGTGACTATTAAAACAGCTAAAATATTTAAAGATTAATATATGTAATAATTGTATATGCTTTCTTCCTATTTAACGTGGAACGTGTAATAAGTTGAGCCGATCCACTACGGAAATAGTTAGATATTATAGAAATACTTAGGTATTTGTGTAATATAAAAATGTTATATCCTTTAAAATTGGTTATACCGTACAGATTCACGAAGAGAAAACGTTACAAAGTTTAACACTACATCAAAAGTCTAAGAACATCTACGTGAAAATATCTTACATTAGTATTCTATTCTAGATATTATGATAACGGTTATTTATAAATATTATAATGGAAGGTTAATATATTTGTGCTGATTAAATATTACGTACTTTATTTTCATATTAATAAATATTTTTGTTAATATCGCACGTCGTATCGTATAGTTTGCAAGAGATGCTTAGCTTAATCCTTCTGAATAAAAACATTACAGTGTTTAATATCGTCTCTTTATTATATAATTATACAACATAAGTAAGTAAGATTCCCACGCATTGTGTAACATGCTTTGAAGAGGCCTATGTAGGTTAATTATTTTAGAAGCCGGCACCATCAAATAACACTTTAGGAGACGCTTAAAACCATTTGAGATGTGGATTTTTAGACGTTTATTAGTAATTATATCCCGCCCATCCCGTCTCATTCTCACTCAAGGCATGTAATCCAGTCCCATCCCATCCCTTTGAGTATTTAAAAGTAACAATGATATCGTAATTCCTTCTTCAATCCACGGGTATACTATTTTTTTCGGGATAAAGAGTAGCCTAAGTGTTAATCCAGGGTGTCAGCTCCCTCATTCTAAATTTCATCGAAATCCGTTAAGCCGTTTCAGAGTTCATCGCGTACAACCGCACAGATAAACCGACAAACAGACAAAAATTCTAAAAATCATTGTTTTGGGTGCTATTACTTTAATACAGACTCCCCATATTCGTTTTTTTCATGTACAGACATCGATCGGTTACGAATATATTATATTTATATATTATATTATTATGTATGTTTAAAGAGATGCGTCGCCGGCTTTTAAGGTGGGAATACGCTCTTTTTTTAAGGTTGCTAGGTCGTATTTATGCAGAAATTTTTCTGTTGCGTGATGTGTGATTTGTGGTAATTTCTTTAACCACATCTTAAATCAGAACTAACATCACTCTGGAGCGGGAATATTTTAAAAATGGTTCTATTTTCTCGTAAAAATTAAAGTTGTTTGAGTCTTTAGAAATTCCTCAGAGACCTTGAAAAGCCTTTAGCAGGTTTTGCTACTCTTGCAAACTATGGTGATTTGAGATGCGCTCATTTTCTTGCCATAAGTTAGGTGGCGATATGTTTATAAAATTGTTTATGATTGTATAATAACTACAGATTATAGAATAAGGCTGGCAGTGGTTGATTATTTTATAATGGCGTTTGCCTTTCTTATAGATATGATTACTATAAAACTAATACTGTGATTATTACTTTGGTACGATGGCGCGATAGATTTTTATCGCTAACAACATATTGAAATAAAACTTATTTTTATGGATTTTATTGCGGATTTGGTTTAATTTTTACTTTTTTTAACTTCAATCCAATTTAAAAAAAATGATTAAGGGTACGTAGTTAAATTGTAAGTCACTAAGCGGATAATACTAATACCGGACTAATACCTCAGTCCGCCCTTTTACCGCGAAAGCTGTAAAGCAATCGAAACGTCGCGTCGCGTCGGGAAGTTAATAAATGAAAAAAATAACCTAATCTGCGACAAAATCCGTAAACATTACACTAACAACATCTTTGTATACAAATTGCGTGACGCGATAGTTTAATATCGCCGGAAAACTCTTGTTTCATACATATTGCGATTAGTATACGAAATAAGAGACAAACAAACATACCATTTTAACAATCGCTCCTTGAAATTTCTACAGATATTTCAAGTGAACAATGTGTAAATGATCCTTTAATAAAAAAATATAATTAAGTTTGTACAATATAATTGTAACTTAAATATAAATAAAATGATTATTAAGGAAATAAGTCGTGTGTGTTGACTTAAAAAATGGCACGCAGTGATGCCACATACTTTCTTTAAACAAGTGGTGTTGTTATATAAAAACTTAACAAAATATTGTGCGCAGTTGAGTCTCTGCTTTCGAATCCTTTGAAGGTGATTTCAGACTTAACTATATACTCTATGTTGAACCTCAAGCTTGACCATACCTCTTACAGTTGTAGTTCTTACGAATACAAGCCTAGTTGTTTTTTTTTCGATTTTGCCGCGCCTTGTCTGATATGACACATCGAGCCCTATTACCCACTCCGCAGGCAGGAAAACAAATTAATCCATCTGTTTTGACAATCCCGAGGCGAACCTACTGCCACATCGGGCATAAAGATGTACAATATAGGAAACAATGCAAGATCTCACAGTTGCCGCGTGTACAATGCTATTAGATCAATCAAGAGTCGACAATGTAATCCCATGCATCTTACAGTTCCTTTTAACAATTTACGAAACACGCTTAGCATAAAGTTGACCGAATTCTAAACACAATTATGTTGGCAATACGCAAAATTGGATTTTCGGTCATTTATAAGATTTCCTGTAACTAGTATAGTAATTGTGGGTTAAACCGATGAAGATAATGGATATTGATGACTTCCATATTAAAATATTACCCATTGACTTATTTTGAATTCGGTCACTTTAAGACTCTCTCCCCATTTCAACGTAGCATGCCATGACCGTCTGTAAATAAATCTGTTAAAAATTTTCTTTGTGTTATTTACTCGTACTACGAGTATACCTATTTTATCGTCACTGGCCAATGAAGAACTGTCTTGTAGTTCCCAATCGGTGATCAAACTTTTTTTTGTAAGATACGTTCGTATGACGATCAAGGTATGCCACGTTGCAGCAATAGAGACCTAAGCCTGCGATATTTCTTTCTATTCCGCTTGTACAATTTTATTGTATAAAGTTTAATAATAATAAATAAAGTAACCATAAATATCAAAAAAACTTAAACATATCAACTGCGCAACCTGAAATCACCTTGTAAATGTTTTAAAGTTGGTACAAGTCCACCGAGTTGTTCGGCGCCTTGGTGATGGAAGACCGGCGGATGGTGTGGCCGGTCTTCTCCGAGGATCAGACGTGCGTGAAGCTGGCGTGCACCCCGTCCTCCTGGGTGATCTGAGTACCCGCCGAGAAGTACTGAAATACGTAAATACAGTATTACAAACATATTTCCACTTTTACATTTAGAGGGAGAAACACTTAGTCAAACGGATGGGGAATTGGCCGACTTAGGTTAGGTTATTAGTCAAATTAAATGAATATCAATTTAGAAGTATTAGGATTTTTAAATGTAATGTGTGCATATTCGTATTTGGCAGTTGGCACATGCATAATAAAAGGTTGTAATATAAATGTACACCTATAATAAAAAATATGCTCTCATATTCTCGGCTCCACGCTAAGATACTGTACTGTGTCGTGCGTGATAGAAAAATACAGATAAAATAAGGAGTCTTTTGGGCCTCGCAACACCCAGAGTCATAACAAATCTTTTTAAATCTAACATATATTTTTCTCTGTGCAAATGTCAACCCCTCGTTTCCTCCTTTCACCGCCTTAATTAATACCAACATGTGCATTATAAATCCTTTTAATGAACCGTAGATTAATAGGAACAAAGTGGAACTATTAAACTTCAGTTAAAATTAGGATGTTTTTAATGTTGTAATTTTGTCACAATTCAATCCGTAACAAAAACCGATTGAAGCTCAATTATAATTAATCGAATAGATGCCCCAAACTGTGTATTGTGATGATTCAAACCTGTTAATATTATTGAATGAATGTTTTGCCTAAACAATGCGCTCTCTGATCTATTTGTGGCAATTTCGATATTTCATAATAAATTAATTGTCTACAGAAATTCCTGTAACAGAATATAGAGAGTTGTGTAGCTACAAATGAACGGGTTCAGTAAAGCCATTAATTTGCACGTTGCTAATGATAATTATTAATATGATTATAAGACTTTGATTCTGGTCGTATTCATATACTTTACAATCGGGTTGTCAGATGTCGTGTGTCACATTGCGGTCACACAAGTTTTTAGGTTTTACATTATTAGGAAGGAAGGTAGTTCTTAAACATACTCCGACTTACGTTGATGTTGACAGTCTAATAAATCTTGCGATGAATATTTCCCAACATTTCTCTCCCTAGGAGGAAGTCATTGTTCTATACAAAATAAATATAAATGATTACAATTAAATTAGATAATATTCGAACATCGTGATGAAAATATGGATATAAATAATTTTAGTTGATGATCTTTCACAAAAATATAAAAAAAGCGTGGAGTTAAAACATTTCATAGACGAAACGAAGATTAATCACAATCAAAACATACAATTAACTGAATCTATAAATTATTTACTCAAATTATATAAAATTTAAAATAATAGTAAGAGCTTCTTTTTTTATATATTGTATTTTTTCATATCGGAACTACATAGCTTTTATCATCTGGATAATTAGGTACAGCCAAAAATAGTATAAAGTGTAATTAAACACACGCCAGCTACGAGTATACGTCATAAAAAGGCGTTTCTTTTAATCTGCTATAGAACTAAGAATTATCTCCAGCTGTTATATATAATAAATAAATTAATTAAAATAAAAACACCAACCCCAGCAAAAGCAGCTCCATTCCACCCAAGTCTATCATGGTCGCGTTGCGGGGTGCGTTGTGGCAGCGTCTTGCGGTCCCGATTCGTTGCGGCCGTTGCCAGGCGCGCCCGAGCTCGCAACGCCGCGCGAAGTGGCACATTCGCTCTGGCAGCCTCGGCACGACCGTTCTGGCAGAATTCTATCAATGCCACACCTAGGGCTAGCGCCAGACCCGCCAGCAACACGTAGAATATGCCAGCAACTTGGCTTAGCGTCATCTCTGTTATTGTTGTTTCCTGGAATGTTATTGAATTTATTATTAATGTCATGACAGATATTCATTCAGATGATAGAAATTTTAATGTTAATAATTGGCATTTGTCAGTTATTTAGGCTAATTTGATACAATAAGTGGTGAACAGACGAATTAAAGATATCAGAATATAGCTTGATGAAGCCGCTTCTTTAAAGTCGCTAAAGAAATCGTTGCAGGAAGTCTAAGGATATACTGGTAAATAAATAATAAATATTATTTTAGTCATATTCACCTCATCTTTAGCCATGTCGCATTCAGTTTTTTTCGCAGTCATAATCCATTTCGACCACAGTTTAGATATAATGCCATCTTTTTTTAGTTGTATTATTGCCAGATTGATCGCTTCTCTGAAAAAGACAGCCGACAAAGGTATTTTCAGTGAAAACACTTGACTCAAGTACCACTTAAATACGAGTAGCAATATTATTTTAACGCTAATTAATAATCTTTATTGAAAGAGCTTAGAATAATTTGAAGGAGTATGATACAAACGATTTATTTAATGAATAGGTCTAAGATAAACAAAGGCCACAATTGAACTCACAGTGGACTAATAAAATTCAATTTCATGTCATTTTATTTCAATTTTATTCGTATGAAGACCGTATGAATAAACTAAGCTGAGTTAAGTTTAACTACAAGGAATAGGTTGACTTTAAGATTGATCTAAGTCAAGTCTCTCTTCTCTGTGAAGAATCTGTGTCATGCCTCGAATTACCAGAATGTAATGCAAAAGAGTCCGCATACTGTGCCTGCTAGATATTACGATCTGCCTGGGAGTTTTAACTTTCAACGCATAAGAGAATTCTGTACCTTAGTAAAAATATGTGGCTTGGCCGCTTCGCTATATTAACAAAGGCGTAAAGTGAAAAATGTATCACTGTTCATTACTTTTTTGTTACTTAAACATTAATATTATTGTAGAAATGAAAATACAATCGTTAGAAACGGCGAAGTCACATATTTTGACTAAGGTGTAGTTTGTAAAGTAAGGCCTTGTAGAATCCGTGCGTGAAGAGTAAGAAGCTTGGCTCTACATGAGATCTGATCTCTTTTTGACAGCGTCAGTCATATGGTCTCTTCTTAGCAACATTTTACATGAAAATGTTTCTGGTGGGATTTTACTTTTTTTGTGCTGTCATAAGCAAGTTGCTTATGATTTATAACAAGGATCCCTATATAGTTTATTTTATTAAACGTCAATTGACCACAAAACGGAATCAATGCTCGTTATTTTTTAGTGTCACCAATGTACGTTTCACCCGCAGACTGGGACTCCTCGAAGGTGGGAAATCGATCGAGTTATGGAGCCATGTAAATTCGGCATTAGGAGGGATTACCGACCTGTCTCGTATTCATGGAGCGAATAAGTCATACTACTATATTTTTATGTTAGCTTTCTTCCGTATTTTGCGTGCGTGCTTTGAAACACGTATTTCCATTTATGTAAGAAACAAGAAAATATTCAACGTAGGATTCGAACATAAAAAAAAATCTCCAAAAGTTTAAGACACATGTAACATTGGTGACTTTAGTCTGGTCACGGCCGAGAGCAATGTAGAACGTATGTTTGTTTGCAGTATATTATAACAAAACCCTTCGCCGTTATACCGCGTATTATACCGCAATCGTAAAACCACGATGACATAAAATGTAAATTTCAACTTGTCAAAAATCACGTCCGCAAATCGTGCACCATAAAAATGGGTAGTATAAATTTGAAACGTAGAGCACCGCCTTCCCTACTGACGACGTCCCATGTAAATTTACGACTTTTCAGTATTCAGCTGGGAATTACCGCGGTGCGCACCGCGCGTACACCCGAGATTTCAGCCAGATACTAGCAGCGCTCGTCTGCGAGCTACAAATGTACGCCAGAGTTTGTGCTCGATATACGTATTACATCCTGTTCTATTTTCACTGTCATCCTGTCTTTAGAAATGGATGTTCACTGCCCATTTAGGTTTTCCGTTTTGATATCGGCCCGTTTACATTTTTTCCTTGTGCTCGTATTTTGCACTCATCCACTGGTAGTTATCGCGAGGATATTGTTCGTGGATTTTTGTCGTCGAAAACGCGCTGGGAATTGTAGAACAGGCTCATAACATTGGAAAAAAGTCTCATTTTGTAAAGGTATTTTTGTACTGGCCGGATTTTATGTAAAACAGGTCTTTTCGAAAAGTATGGTAAATCCATGCATATATTCGTGTGTTTAATGTTAATTATATTTTAGTCAATTGTGTTCAGTAGACCCACAGGGTAGGTCATTGGCGAAAGTTTTATGTATATTTTAGTGGCAAAGTTTTCAAATAAATTAACGGCAACCATTACTAATATTATAATAGGTCCTAGAAGCGGTTCTATGGCGGGTGGATGGCAGTTTCCTCATTGAATCCGCTCTTTTCAATTTGTTCAACGGATATTATGTTTCCATTTCTCGGGAACCCTTACAGAACAGAAACTATAGCGATATTACTAAAATGGATTCATTCTCATGGCTTCGTATATTGTATCATTCACACAATGACGCTACCGAGATATAGGTTTTCCTGTTTGTATCTCAAAATATTTGTATTTCAATCATAAGGTTTCATTTTAAACCACTGAGAATGAATTCATTACGGGGAAGTTTAATTCGGTCACAAATTAAATTATGTACCAGTTTCCTGTAGGCGTTAAGAAAATTAACACTTGTAATGAAATACATTTTTGATAAAACTGAAATATGCACGGAGTATATTATATCAAATTGAGTTGTAACGAAGATATTGGCAAAAAAGGTTAGTAAAGTACCAAATAAACTTATCGTAGGTACTTAAATGAGTACATGTGCGTCTGTAGCTGTAATTATTCATATTTGACTTGACATTTATCCTAAGGGACTTCAATATGCAACAATTGGATTTGCCGTACGCCTTCGGTATTGTGCACTAAATATGTCAATATAAATATATAATATGATACAAAACCCTTAGGAACCCAGATATCTCATATCCTGAAATTAGATTTTTTTAAATAATTGAATTATTCAAATACGCCGTATATGTATGTATGTCTTTGCAATAAAAAAACTTTATTTTTCAATTAACTGAGGTCATCGGAGAATTTGCAATTGAGAATGCCAGTGCACGTCACTGCGGGTACAGTATTGTGTTTCGCCAGACAGACCCGACGTGTGTTTTATCTCGCCTTTCTCTTTTAAACGTACCATTGGACGTGGCGATGCGGTTTGATTGAAAATTAACAGTTTGTCACGTTATGGTAGCGACGAAAATGCTTCTGCTTTTTCACTTTCATCATTCCTGTATCCAACGGAGCTCAAAACTCCGTTCAAGCCGGGATTGACTGCTTTTTAGCTTTACTTTTTAGCTTTGCTCTAATATCTCGGTATGGAATGTTTGAAGAATCAAAATGTTTTCTGTTAGAGGCTTGTGTATAGAATTTTGCATCAATATTGTCGACAAACGATTTTTGTTTACAGTTTACACGATACGTTTTATTCTGCTTTGTGGGGTTATCTGTTCGTGTTATGACAATATTTAGTTCATGCAGTCAAGATCAACGTACCTATAGTTTAACGTTAACTTTTGAGGATGTCTAGAGATAAAACTTTTAAAAAGATAGGTACTTTACTGATGTGTTTGTACAGAGAAGGTATGAATTTTGGTCACGCTGATATAAATAATCAATGTAAGTATAGATTACTTGCCTAAGTGGAGAACCTTTCGTGGTCGCAGCGGCGTAGTTAAGGTGCTTGTACCGGCAGACGCGGGATATTGAGTCGCACGCTGGATGGCCTTCAGGATCCATTATGTATGTGAATGTGGATTTCTCATTGCCCGAAGTCTTTTCCTTTGTCAAATCTTTGCGCGGGTATTGAGCCATCTACAATTGTATTGGTGTTATTCAAAAAACTAATTTCAAGGTAGGTATGTTTTCTAGTACTTCGCCTTGCCATATACATAATATGTTTCAGACAACATAAATTTGGTGCAAATTAATGTTTTTAAAATGTAATAATTTTTCGAAATGTTCAGTTTAGATGAAAAAAAACTGATAACATATGCCGTGTATATCTAGACTTGCGACCGAAAACGAAGCCAAGTGGTAGTTTTATTAACTTCAGACACAACGCAAAAAAATATTCAGAAAAAAAGTGACGATTTTTTGTTATTATTTATTACCTATCGTGTTTGGGCGGTATATACATAGTTTTTCCTAAAATAATAATGTACACTGTTTTATTTATAAGTACGCAGGGGTTTAAGTTATTATTTTAGCAAGAACTATACATATTTACCACCCAAACACAATGATGTAAAATAATAATTTAAAAAAATCGTCGCCTTTTTTGGAAACTATGACCTGGCTTCATTATCGGTCGCAGCATGGATATTCCGGTACGAAGGTATTACAAACACATTTTGATGCTTACTAAAGGAATTAAAAATAATTCCTTAGTTTGTACATCCAAAACAGTTTAAATTAGAATCGGTTCCGATTTTAGGACAATTAAGCATTTATAAAACTAAATAATTTCAAGATTTTGAAGCGCAAGCGTGAGAGGTCCTGATACGTTTTGAAACTGGCACGACGTCACTACAATGCAATTGATTGTACCGAATGCAGTGCAATCCACTTAGCGTTTTCACTGTCGTAGGTTCGCTCTCTCTCTCTCTCTCTCAATTATCCCCCATGCTATAACAAATATACCAGGCAGAACCAGTGCGCGGATTTCCTTATGACGGGTTTTCCACCTTTGTAGTAATCCAGACGAAAACGAAATTTAAACATAGCCAATTCGCGGCTGCAATCTCCGTGGAACTATCAAAAGTGTTACCTGCTTGTAAAAGAGCATTTGTTCTTACATCGGTTTGAGGCGTCGTGTGGACGTAGTTAAGGGACTGAGCCGGCTCCGCGATGCGTTCCACTATCAGATACGCGGCCAGGTTGGCGGTGTACGAACACACCAGGATCAGTGCGAAGAACCACCACACCGTGCCCACTATCCTCCCAGATAACGACCTGAATAGGGACATAATGTAGGTGATTATTTTCAGTCTTTCAAAATATGCGTCAAACATATGGAAAATTTGACAAAAAAACTTAATACAAAAAACACCTTTCCTGTAATAAAATGTCACCTAGTATTTAGTTTGTAAACCGACCGTCTTAGACATAAATGTGAACATTCAATTATTTTAACATCTTTGACCATTATCAGGGTTGTACACCTACATAATATAAAGATGGGGTATGAATATTGTCTGATTCCTTGTTTCTAGTTTCTTAACTATCGTTTTAAAATTAATAAATGTTCTACAAGTGGTCACGGATTTTAACTGCGATTATATTATTTTACGCATAAAGAAAATAGTCTGAATATTTTATTCAGCTGAACCTTTGGACAGCTAGGCAAGCGTCATAGCTCTCTGCTCACGCCCTTCGCCGTTTATGGTCTAAACTTTTTACTGTAATGTTGACATTAAAGATATCAGACAGCGTCCATGGCGCAATTGTTTAGACGCCGGCTGTGAAACGAGAGGCCGCGGGTTCGATTCCCGCACCGAGACAAATATTTGGTATTATAAGTTTTATAAGTTTCAGGTCTGGGTGTTTGTGAGACCGAAAAGTCTCTCGTAGTTCCTGATACCCACGACACAAGACTCGATCTTAATGTGGGGTCAGGACTATGTATCTGACTGTTGGGTGTACCTATTTATATAGTATATATATATATATATATATATATATATATATATGTCGAAGCATCGTTAAGCTGGCTCGGCATATTTGCAGGTTGGTCGGACATCTTTGGATCGTGTGGGCGTATAGGCACAGGTTTTCACCAAAATAAAAGTCTCACAATATAGATTGATTATTGTACTTCTCGTTCCAAATAACAATCACTAAAAGTATTCTGAGATTACATAAATCACGATCAAGAGAAAATGGGTCAGCAAGCGACCATCACGTGCGAATCGTCGTCCAAGAACACATCCAAGAATTAGAACGTAGTGATTACTTACTCTATGCCAAGAATGATGACTCGCCCGACATGACAGTTGACACTTACAACTCCATTCGGGTGGTACCCGCTCTCAAAAATAATAAATCAACCGTCAATTTTAAACATTATTTTTGAACTACCAACATTCTAATTTATCGATCAAAATAAGCGCGCGCCGTTATATATAATATTTATGTTTGAAAAGAAATTGTTGTAAAAATTGTTTCAAAATGAAAATAAACTCGGTTACACTATCTTTGCCTGGTGTTCACGCGGCGCGGCGCGGGTCGGTGGACGCACACAACAAAAAGTAAAGCAAAACATAGTTCTGTAAATATAATCTTACGTTGTCTCCAATAAAGTGTGCGTGGAAAACCCTTTTAGTATGTAATGCAAAAAAAAAAAAACATTTTTATTAGTAGATACAAATATCAAATCTAAAAGTAGTTTTTTTTTCAAAAAAAAACTAACTCGACATACTTATATTACTCGACGAAACATTTTATATTTTAGTTTCACTGCGCCCAACTTCCGGGTGTTTTTTGGCGTAAATTAATAAATTTTTCATTATTCCCCTGCTGTGAAATTTATCAAACACCATAAGTAAAAGAGTTATAGTTAATTGGATTTGTAGTGCCTAGATTCTTTGGCATTCTATTATGAAGATGCAACTTATTTCGTTTCATTGCAGGCTTACAAAACTCAACCACATAGCGATTAAATAATAACAAAACAACGGAAGCAGTAATGACCCTCGAAAATTTGCCATAAATACAACAACAAAAAAAAACAAGTAATTGCGCAACATGAAAGAATACTCCGACGTTTATCAAAATTATGACGTAATATTCGCACGGAAACATTTTTTCCGATACCTACATTTTATAATCGACTCTCACAAAAGGGCCGAATACAGATAAGTAATTTTATTACGCGCTGTATCTCACATGGGTAGACGTAACAAGGTGATTATCGTACTTTCTTTTCCACCCGACATCCTCGTAGGGGAGAGTCCTACAGTACCGTCACCTTAAGGTTTATCAACAAAAAAATCAAAGTTCTTAATGTTAAATATTCAATACCTCCTGATATATTTAAAAGAACTATTGTGCTATTAATAAAAATAACAAACAACCAAATCGTTTAGACAAAATCAGCTTTATTATTGCAATTCCAAGAATAAGAAAATACAGACTAAAAAAAATAGGCCTACAGTATCGGCCACTAAGAATGTAACCATTTAGGCAATACAATAATCGCAAATATACTGATCGGATAGCTCCGATATATTTGCACAAGCCTCATGGACCCAAATTTTACAGTTTCCGCACCGTATCCAATCTTCTTCATGACATTCAGCACACAAAGGGCAAACTGTCTCTTCTTCAATCGGTCTGTGAGTAGAAGGTAGGTTTTCGATTGTATTTTTTTTGTTTTCTTACTGACATCTCTTGCTGACAGTAAAGTCTTACCTTTTCTATTACCACCTTTTCCTGAAACTGAAAACTATTTCTTTTTTTGTCTATTTTGTTTCCCTTCCAGCATCTTTTTGTACGGAAAACTCGTTATAATTTCACTTATTTCAGCTTTACGACTTCATGCAGTAACTCTTCATTTTCTCTTCACTAATTCTGTCATTCAGCGTTTTTCGGGGTATCTAATAGCTTTCTGCGGCTTGACGTGCACTCATCTTGTTATTCAGTACCTTTTCTACAGCTTTATGCATATCTGCCGGATCTCAGGCGCCCTTTTTTGCCTCGTCCGACCATCATTTGTATCATTTGGCATTTTCGTGTATTAAGTAGTAATCTTTGCAAGTAATGCAAACCTTTTAAACTAATTTAAGAAATGGCTGGTACTGCAGGACAGCGTACTGGCCGGCACTGGAGGAAACGGAAAAAATAAGAGTTTCGATTTCAGATGAAAACAAACGTACAAAGGCTGAAATAATATTCGGTTTTTAATAGCCATATAAGCATACTAAACTTACCAGGATATATTTTTTTAAATTGAATCCCTGAACTTCGAAAATCACCTACAGAATTTTAATTACGTAGCATACATTCATGGCGCGCAACAGAAATCTTTACACTGACAGTAAACCGGTTGTGACAGGTAGACGCCGCGTGGGGCATATACTTGCACGAGGGTACCGCACTAAATAGCGTAAAACTGTCAGTGCCATCTATTATAGATTTAGATAATTTGTAACTGGCCGGTACTGTATGCCGGCCGGTACAGTAGGACTTTCCCTTATACAATAAAGTAGGCTCGTATCTCAAGCCAGTGCGATTTAACTTGAGACATGGAATTTAATCTAGAATTCCATAGCCAGAGCACAGAATACTAGTGGCCTGCCCCTAGCCGGAACATTTTGTAGTATCGTAATAGAATAGTAATAGTAAAATTTTGTATGGGAATTTAAACAGCGCCATTGTGAGCGTATTTGGAACTAACATTTCACAGCGGGAAACGTTTACTTTACTATACGAGAATTACTATACGATACTTCAAAATGTTCCGGCTAGGGGCATAGAGTCGCTCACGTATAGACCGTATTACTTGAAAGGCCCGAATGCAGGCAAAAAAGTGGCAAGCGAGTGTGCTGATGTTATTTTTCTTGGATAGCGCATAGGCATTCTACATACATTTGTGGACATCACCGTCGTTAATTTTTTTAACGAGAAATTCAAATGCCAATTCAAATGAGCCACTCACAGCTAGCATTATGTGTATATTGCAGATGTATACACAACTAAAAAGAATGGAAAAATTATTACTTTGGTCGCCTTAAAAATGGTAGGATACAATTCGAAGTTAAAAAAATGGTTTGTTGTCGTGATTTATTGCTTATTTTTCAACTGGCGGAAGAAATGTTATCGTGGTGTATTTGAATACCGAAGATCTTTAGTATTATTTTGAATTCTTCACGGTGCTCGTTTCGCTGTAATCAAGTCATACGTAGGTATGCGACATCAAAGAATATATTGGTACGGTAAGAAGTTGATGAGCGTATCACCAGAGGTTTACATATTTATTGGAGCATACATTTTTCACTTCTTTATATTAATTATGCCCTTAATTTTTATTATACTTCCTGTGAAGGCCTGCTCTACATTTTATATATCATACATACATAGACCTGGCCCCACATTAAGACCAATTAAGTCTTGTGTCCTGTATATCAGGAACTACGAGAGACTTTTCGGTCTCACAAACACCCAGACCCGACTCAAATATTAGCGGACCTTACAAACTTTTGTCTCGGGGCGATGGATCGAACCCGTGGCGTCTCGTTTCACAGTCGGTGTCTAACCAACTGCGCCACGGAGGCTGTCGGAATATAAAATAAAATTGACGATAACTGTTGTTCCTTCATATTTTAATAATTTTCCCGTCTATTAAATTTGCGGTAAGCTTCTATTATATGGTCGACTTAATAGTTCATTTGTTTTGCGGTTCAGCGATGTCTATATTCTTAGATAATATAAAGCTCTTTACATTTTTAAACCGCAACATATTAGTTGTACTATTTTTTACTTCTGCACAGCACTGAAAAATTCATAATAAAAGCTTATGACACCTTATGCTTGATACAAATTAGTGTTAATCTACAGCTGAAATAATAAATACAAAATTCATTAATTAATTTAAAATAATAATATAACACTAAAAAAAGTTTTAATAAAAATTCTTACCTTGGCACTACATCGCTGCCCTGCTGCATGAACGAGCCGAGAGAGAACCAAAACGAGTTCCAAATACTGAATTCATTATGCAGAATGATCTAAAAGGGAAAGTCATTACTGTTAAACTATCATCAGTATAATTAACCAATGATTAATGCGTAGAGTGTTTATGGAAATACGGGAATGTTGCTGTTAATTACTCTAAAACACGTTTGCACGTAAATAATGCCCTGTTATCCATTGATTTTAAACGCTTAATTAGGTAATGAATATCTTCTAAATAGAAGATTTTATTTTATTTACTTTACTAAAATTTGTTTTCGCTAATATAATAATGTATAGTGTAAACCTTTATTTTAAGAGACGGAGTGGTACGCAAGGCCTTACATAATTATTTTAGCAAACTCGATGTATTTATCCAATTAAACGCGATGAAAGTTGAAAAAAAAAATCATCGCATTTTTGTTTGCAGATTTTTTGATTGCATTGTATCTGACGTCACAAAAACTATACTGTCTTCGTTTTCAGCCGCAGTCTGGATACACCCGGTATGATACTACAATGAAGAAAGGTGATTTCTTCGCGATATCCCCTCTATAGTACCTACATATCAATGAAAGCGATATTTTCTTTAAATAGTCTTACCTCGTTGGTGCTGCTTACAGGGTGATCAATATGAGTATCGGATATGGAGATTGATCGCCATTCGTGCGGTGAAAATCTTGACACCAGGAACAGAACGATACTCACAGCAAAAAAACTGAAGATTATGCACAGCTACAAGAAAAAGTACGATTTAAACCAATTCACTACCTAATAATCTTATCATCATCATCTTAACATTATTAGGTAGTAAGTCTTTTAAAATAATGTTCTTAATACCAAATAATGTACTTTTCAAATATTTCAGTTGAGTAAGGGTACCGTGATACTAGAAAAAATTAAGATGAGGTTTAAGAACAACTCATGAAGACTCATCTAAGGTGATCAGTTTTATTCTAACAAAACCATAAGTTTTTGGTATTGGTATTTTAATTACTTTAGTTAATTATTTTGCGATATGCCGTTAAAACAAATGCTTTCAAGTCGCAATGTTATAGGAAAAATCAACCAATATAATTAAAAGTTTACTAAAATGTCCACGGAAAGGTTATTTCTACAACAAAGTACAATTTTCACGAAACCAAAGACAGTTCCATGATAAAAGTTCAAAAGCATTATAAAATTTTAATTGGCAATGGATCGTCTTATCTTTTGGAACATGCAAAATGTACTATCGTTTCCGCTACATAGCAGTGCATCCGTGCTTCAGAACTGTCATATACATTCTCATACACGAAATGAACGTGGTTTTATCGACAAAATGTTTGGATACGCTTGAGGCAGCATGTAAAGTCACTTGTGAAATGGAGATTCCAACTTTTGTTCCGCAGTTTCTTTAGTAGTTGTTGTCTCTTAGTCTTTTACGTGGGGGCTGCACTATCCGTATGTTTACAGATTAAACATTGTTACATCTATGAAAATAGACGTAGATAACTCAACTTTTGTTACTGTGTTTTATGAACAACACAAAAATAGAATATAGCTTACACAATTATTCTAATTAATCATTTTCTCGGTATTTTCGACAGTATAACACCCAAATTATATTAATGGCTATTATTAACACTGTCGGTTTTAAAATGACCAAATCCATATTTATTAACAAATTAATTTACATATAAAGATTTGTAAAAATAAACAGTATAATAACTCACCCATATCTCCTTAGAAAGTGGTTTTAGAAAACTGAAAGTGTCAGCGAGTTGTTTCGGCGTTCTTTTTTGGTGAACAGGAATATCCACGGATATAAATGGTTCGGTAAAATCCACAACACTTTGCCTTTCTGCAGTCACCGGTATAGGCGCCACAGCGATGTCGGCTTCCTAGAATTCAAAGTGTATCGGATAATATTCCACATTTCCAATATTCACTCGACTACATTGACCGATTACACTCAATCGACATATACAACAGCGATATATCAAATATACGAGGCATCAAAAATAGGGATGCCGAAAGGGGTATGTCAGTGGCACTAGCTTTTCAGCCCAGCACACTACGGATGTTGTGGCCAAGTCGAGTCCCTAACAAAACCTACGCCAGCATACCGACCAAAAACCCATCAGTGACCGTTGGGCGTCTAAGATGTTATGGACGTCTACGATAGAGTCAAGGCCACGCGCTCTGTCACTCATCTCAGAGTCTCTATAGATGAGGATGCATCGTGCCCAGCAACCCCCATGATTCCTTTAGGTCGCTTCTTACGACGGGCAGGGGTTACCGTAGCGGAATTCTTACGCCCCCAAACCATAGCAGTCCATTTACAGGTTATTAGATACAAAACTTTTGCATTCTGATCACGGGCCTTGAGAAATTACTAACTGATAAGTGGTATCTAAGTTACGTGTAAGGAAGTTTTGTTATCACGAACACGTGAGTATATATTATCACAACAAATAACTATGCCAAAGAAAGTTAACTTCATATTAGATTTTCGGTAGAATTGCTTCTGAAAATTAACGGGGGCAACGCGAGAAATGGGGTTGCGCAAAACCTTAACAACTAAAATAATACGCTTGAAACTCAATAAACAAGGGTCTACAAGGGCGCTACTTGCTCGTTTCACCTTTCATATTATATTCTGTATAGAGATTCGTGCCGGCGAAAAGTATCAAGTTGAACATTTCATAAGTTATTTGGGGTTTAAATGACTAAGACTGAGACTACTAAGTTCTTGGGAATCACATTGGATCCAAAACTTCAATGGGGTCCCCACATAACTGCCTTAGCAAAAAAGCTGAGTGCTGCAGTTTATGCGGTGGGCAAGATTCGCCAATTGACCGACATTGATACGGCTCGATTGGTCTATTTTGCTTACTTTCATAGCCTTATGAGTTATGGAATTTTGCTGTGGGGTGGTGCTGCTGACATTAATGCAATCTTTGTTCTCCAAAAGCGAGCCATAAGATCTATTTATTCGCTAAGCTCTAGACAATCTCTGAGGGAAAAATTCAAAGAAATAAACATAATGACAGTAGCATCTGAATTCATATTTACTAATCTTATGTATGTCCATAAAAATATAGAAAAATTTAAAAAGTTAAGCGATGTTCATGACAAAAATACTAGAAATAGAAATAATCTAGTCAGTCATAAGACCAGGCTCCACAAAATCAACAAATCTTTTAAGGGTTACTGTATACACTTCTATAATAAAGTTCCCACTCACATAAAAGCCTTAAGTATAAACAAATTTAAATCCACTGTTAAGCGACAGTTGTGTAATAAAGCTTACTATAAAATTTCAGATTACCTAGAGGATAATAAGGCTTGGGAACATAACATAATATAAGTCCCCTAACCGGATGTGCATTGTTTGATATAGATGTGATGTAATAATTAGTTCATTTCATTTCATCGTAGTTGTAAGCAATTTGAGTAAGTCATGCTCGCTAAAACGTCTGTGCTTGCGGCGGCGTCGTGTGCCGGGTCGGTCACTTCCCTGTAACATGGTTGAGGAGGCCGATGGCTGGCACATGCGTCATACTCGTGAACGAGTGCTGCTTGTGTGGACTGGTCTACTCGACTTGCTTATAATGATAACTTTTAATTGCTTTAAGACTTTTATTGCTATTCATTGCTTTGGTGAAGCAGTGCACTGTTTCCGTGTTCTGGGTGACTTTACTTACCTAACTCAGCCGTACAAAATCACTTGACCAATAAAACTATCCATCATTATTATTCTAAATTATCTATGAACTGCTCTGAATTTAATTGCGCTGCAACCTCTGTATAATTATTGTATTGTAAACTTATTTTGAAAAGAGCAACGCTAGAGTTTCTTGCCCGTTCTTCTCTGGCGAAAACAGCCTTGTGAACCGGGTGGTAGTGGAAAAAAGTGACTGAATCTAAATAATGTATGACATTTTATGGGTTCAATAAATATTTTCATTTCATTTCAATGACCACTCATAAAATTCTGGCTCATTAAAGTGTCTGCGGGGCACCTTAATGATAGTAAATTCAATACTGTCATTGAGCGTCTAGCGGTTTTGGAAGAGAAACTCGACAAACCACCCAAACAATGGTGAACGAGGAGTCCATCATTTAGTACAGGTAACGTCATCAGATGTCTGACTGAACTCCATTCTTTAAGCGAATAACTGGGGTATTGCAAGTATGACGTATTATCCGGAAGACATTTTTGCATCTCTATGAGCGATAAGCTCCATGTCGTCTTTGTATGGTGGTGGATGGCAATGAGGTTCGTGTAAAATACGGATGTTAGTAAACCACATTGCAAGATCGGTGGTGGCATGATATCTTGTTGACCTGATCTCTCTATGTGCATTTTCATGAGTGACAACTAGGGAGTGACTTGCTGAAGAGAAGCTTCCACAGGCTTCAGCAGGATGTAAAGGCCACAAAAAAAATTAACTTAAGAACCCTCATACTCCGGTAGCAGCCGCCTAGACCACTAACAAGTGCGGTGACTATTTGGTTAGGCAGGCTCCTCTGACCGTTAGTCATAAGCGCCTATACTACGCATACCAACAGTTTCTATGGGCCTCCTTGGCCAGCGCATTCTTCAGATATGCTCTAGCTGAACCAGAAACACAAGCAATAGATGTACATGGACCGCTAGCGAGAGTTTTTGTTATCTCTGCACGACTGTCCTTATCTGAACGGATACGAGGATCATTAGGAAACCATTTTAAAGAATAATTATATATGGAGTCATACTCATTTCAAATAAAACATTTGAATGCCTAATTATTTAATCAATATCGAGAATCTACGCCCCAAGTAACAACTTTGTAACGAGTACACCTTAAATACAGAAATATCAAGACTTTGAAACACAACCAAATTTTAGGTTAATTAATTACGCTTTCGAAAATCAGGAAAATGTTGTACAAGTATTAACAAAGTTCAACTTTTATAGTTTGGCGTTGGAAGTATAAATAAATAGAATGAGAGTACCTATTCATTGTATCGTAAAAAATGTTTAAATGTTCGTTGCACATAACATCTTGCGTGGCAAAAATGTAGTGTTTTAAAAGTCAACAGTTATAGCGACGAGTTGGTGAATGCAAAAGTGTCCAAGTTTGTTATTAACAAACAAGTATTACAGGGGGTTATAAGCGAATAAATAAAGTTAGATAGTATCTGTTGTAGCGAAGTGAGGTCCCTGCCGGCGGGCTGCGGGTGTCGGGTGGCGGGGGCGGCGGGAGTCGGGCGACACTGCGCTGCGCCCCGGCTCCGGTCCGTAAGTTTAGGCCAGTCGCTACTCTACTCGTTATGCCTGGATCGTTATTCATTGTGGAAGGTAAAAAGTTACGAGATTCGCCGCACCGAATTCGTGGATTTGGATAAATGTGCAACACCGGGCGCGCAACATTTTTTCAACGGCTAACGTCCATTTAGTCTCGGGCCGCGAGAGAAAAAATGAATAAAATTTTACTACTCTCCGGTGGGATGATGGGGCGTCTCGACTCCATGAGTTGCTGTTCGCTAAGTGTATTCAAACTCCTCCGAGATTGGGTTGGAGTAAAAAGTGCACAATATTCGCTGACATAGTACGTCTCCCTGGAAAACATCGAAGTCGCAATAAACAGTATTATTTTATCTCGGTGAATAAATCCCTTTAAGCAAACTAGTGTTTCCAGTGCAGTAGTTAATGGAATAGAGATTTACTTTTTCCGTACGTGCTTCCATTCTGAGATTCGAAATTTAATCTTGTATTACTTTGAGCGTCCCTACTTTTTATTGTGTATCTCGTTTGCCGGCGAAACATTGGTCATAATATTTTTCGACGTGTGAGTCGTAAAGTTTGCGTCTGGCACTAAGTTATTATATTAACTCAGTATATGTGTCATAACATTTCTATTAGGCGGACATCAAGCGCGTCTTTTGTTAGGTTTACTTGGTTAATATGATTTTGTGTTGAACATTGGCTGACTGTAAGACAAGCTGTATAAAGAAATAAACGCCAAGGAAAGCATTCACGGTGACATATTTTCGTTAATAAAATTTATACTCTGATTATAGCAAGTCTTATTAATTATTATGTTTGTATTCATAGATGTACATGACTAACGTGCGGGGAACCGGTTGGTTACAGATGATCATGTAATTCACTTAAGTCGTTAGCCCCGAATTTTCCAACTTTATCAAATTCCCCGTAACTTGATAACCGTATTTATATACGCAAGTTTTTATCCTTCTTCGTCAAGCACTTTAGCTGCTCGCGACCTAAATTCGACAGGTAAAGGATATCAAGAGGGCTTCGATATAATGCTTTGTGAGTACGAGCGTATAAACACAAATATAAAAGCAATTTTGAAGCGGCGAGAAAGTACATTATTTTATTCATTGCTAGATAAAACGTCGTACAAATATTTGAAGTGGTTGACTGTCCCGTAATTCGCATCGTCTGTCATAATCCCTGTCGCTCAGTGACGCTCTATTAAATGTGCTCGACTGAAACCCGTTGGCTCTCTGGCCCGTTATTATAATATGAAAATCCGTTTGGCAAAATTAGTTCAACGGCTTTGATATTCTAGTATGGGTATTTACATCAATCTCTTTAAGGGTTGCATTGAGTGACTTTGGCTATAAAAAAAGTTAAATCAACCGACAAATGATTTGGGTATGAACATGAATTTATTTTGATATAACTACATTTTTCTTTTTCTAATTTAAGGCTGAGGGTGATGGATCTTGTTCCTGTGGCAAAGAGGGGGAGGGGGTGTACCAGCGGGTGGCAGGGGGTTGGTGTTGCGAGCTTGTATATATGCTAATCGTCGTGCAACTTTCATCAGCTATGAATGTAGGTCTTTTTGATATTTTGCGAAAATTATGAATGTATGTGTTTCGGAAGTCTGATGAACAGTTTGTATATACGGCAACGGGTACCTTCTAATACATTGTTCAAGTACTTTTATTTATGCGTATGAAATGTTTATTCAAAGTAAAACGTTCTTGGAAAAATAAGGGACCTTAGGCAATCATACTTAGTGACTAAGATAATTAATTGAATTTTGAATTTTTCTGGGGAATTTTTTGGAACATTCCATATAAGAGAACATATTTTCAATCATTGACGCCTACATATTATATTGTACGTATAAATACATACCCTAAAACACCGAGACGAATAATTGATTAGCGGAATTAAATTTATTGGAGTATACAAAAATAAACATAACAGGTTTCCATTACGCTGAGAGCCTCTTATAATTACAGTTTTAAAAGCGACATGGGATGAAATGTATACTCGCGTATACTTTATATTATCTTTTGAAGGCCGTTCAATGGTGTAATAAATTTATAAATATCACACGAATCGCAATAATTTACGCCCACCCATGGGGTGCGATATCCTTTAGATATTTTTGGATCCTTATAATTTTTACGGTATGTGATGTCGGCGAACGTGGAAAAGACTATGACCTAACTCCTCTGAACCATGGAGGATGGCCGTACTGTGCAGTGGGATGTATTTGGACGGATTTGTTGCTATCTTCGAGAAGTGTATGCAGAAAACGAACTGCTGGATTAAACATAAGATACACAAACAACTAGCTAAAATTGCAAATTGAATGCTAGTCGCTTCCAACATGTATCTATGGAAACGCTCGAGAAAAGCCTGTTTTAGCAGTGAGCTGTGGCTGGAGAAAGAGAGAGAGAGAGAGAGAGAGAGAGAAAGAGTACATGTCGCATGCAAGCGTCAATACGGGAGCAGAAATTGTACTGTTATGTACGAGTATAAACCAGAGACGAAGAGAAGTAACGCTGCTTTGTAAGTGGTCGCTGTTGACACGTGCATTTGCACCACTGCCTGCACTGTAAAATTGTTTACTTGGACCACCTTTCAAGGCGCTGGAATATCTGGGTACCAACAACAAAAACTTGCTTGAAATATTAAAAGAAATATACACGTAAAAATTAAAATTTAAGCACGTTTATTATGACAATAGTTTAATTAATTCGTCAAATAATATACGTATATTATATATATTTAAAGTACAGTTCATTATTATCGAAATTAAACGTTAAAACGCCCAACTTGCATGGTCAACAACTGCTCTTTGGTACAAGTTGGTTTGGTGTCCTTTGACAGAATGGGGTCGTCAATTGCTCGTAGAGAAAATTCGGATCATACTATTGGGTCTTCCTGAATTTCTAGAAGTAAAAGACGCCCTGGGACTGTCGCAACGTTTGATAAAGAATAATAATTGAAATGATTGCACGAATGTGGCACGGTTACCCATTGCAATTGATAATAATTGACCACAGTTTGAGGGGCAAAGATGATGGACCAAATGTAGCTCCGATATATACATAAAAATTAAAAGATGCTATGTTGTGTTTTACATCCCTAATATAAAAATTGGGATCCCCTGGTTTCGCCAATAGGAATGGACTGTTGAAATGCCACAGTTCCGAGCATTCACTCGATTATACAAAATTACGTGTATCCGTTGTAAATCCTAAGCTATATTTAAGAAAACTACACAAAACAATGATCAAACGTTCTTACCTTTCTAACTATTTCGTCTATAATGCCCGACAAATCTCCAGAGACTGATTCGGGTCCATACTTTCTCTCCTTTGCGATCTTAAGTTCATCTAAAACAAATAAATTTGTCAGAAGCATTCTATTTTGATATACACACAGGAATAAACACATTTATATAAAAAAAGTACGAAGTAAACGTAAATATATCACATAAATTAATTTCATCGATTCAATAACTAAAAACATTTTTGACTTATTTTGGAAACATTTGGAAACAAATTCATCAAAAGCCGTAATTATTTTTGTAATTTATTGTAAATAGAAAATAATAATAATAAAAGCGTGAGTGATAAAATAAGGTACAAACATTTAATGCCAAGTTTTCTAGCAATTAAGTCGGTAAGGTCTTTGCAGAAACCATAGAATTGTTCTTCCCGATGTCCATATTCTGCCAGTTTCTGCATCATAAACGGTTCTTGAAGAATCGTAGTCACGATATAGGTTTTATTAACGTCGTAGGTGGCTGGAGATTTAAGCTGAACATGTTTCGACGAAGTCAGTTGGAATCCGTAGGCATCTGTCCACGTCGCAATCTAGCATAAATAAAGTCATGAATAAGTAAAAAAATTATTTACTAGATATTTTTAGGACTTTCGTCATCCTTATCTTTTGTCAATAGGGTTCTACTGCTGATAATATGTCTTTAAAGGATTTCCACAGCGTGTCACTTTTATTTAAGTTTTTATTAAGTATATTATTTACAAATATGATCTGATAAATATATATGTGCTTTTAAAACATAAGTTATATATTATAATGCCGTAACTTTCGGCTATTTTCATGAAAGATCCTTCACTGCAAAGCCAGGTTGTTTTATGTGACGTCATATAACCTATAACCCACGGAACATCACAATGCTCCCACGGAAGCGACATTTATCAAAATATGAAGAGTAGTTTAGAGGATATGAGGGAACAGATGTACAAACTTATTCAGTCTGCTTCACTCGTAACTCTCCTTTTAGTTTTGTTACACTCGGGGGATTGTTTATATCGTCATACGCAAATACTTATAAAATAATAAATTGTCATTAATAAACAACCACAAAAGACATAATTGAAAGTAATAAAATAATACCAAAACACAGTTAGGGCTACGGCAAATTTTAAAACTTGCTCCAAGTGGCGACTGGAAGAATGGTCCCAAAAGTTTCAACGCATTGATTTATGAACGTCGAGAAATCATTAGTGAATTGTGGAGCAAAAGTAGGGTGAAATAAAGTTAAAATTAACCTTCGACGAAAGTACCTGCTAACTAATGTGCAAAGTTCGCGCTGGATGAAATAACCCACATAAAATGGATCCTGCCTAGTGCAAACGACTTTATTACTCCTTTAAATGAATGTTTGACCCACTGTTTTAGTGTCTATTGCTTTTTTATATAGAAATTGTTGAATAAAGGTGTCGACAACTTTTATTTGTAACATTTTTTTGAAATAATTTGTCCAACGTAAAAATCTTACCTTAAACATAGCACTCTGTACTGTCATTTCAACTACATGCAATGTGAAATTGTACCGGTGACCTTCCTCATTGAAAGAAATATTTCCTGTGAGTCCTTCAATATCCGTCTAAAAAAGAATATATTACATAAATATTATTCACATAAGGAGTTAAGTGAAATTATTTCAATCTGCCAACAATTTCAGTGCCTCACAATCCTACTGCACTTAAATTTAAACTCAAATAATTGTATTTGGCGCATTGTTGACATACTACAATGAACATAATATGGTTTTGTATTTATTTGTCAATTCCCTATATTATATTCCTATTCACTAAAGCAAGTTAATTTAATTTCAAACGTATTTCAATTCATTTTATTTCATGTAACTATCAGCTAGTTAGTGGATTGGTGTTTATTAATAGCTGTCATACAATATTCATCATTTGTTCCATTTTATTGTTTCCAATACAATAAGAATTCGGGGAATACCTATGCAGACTGGCAATAAACATTATTTGAATACTGATCAGTTGAATGTTTAATCTTTTATATATTTTAACAGCCTCCGTGTCGCAGTTTTTTGTTGTAAATCAGTTAAGTTGATATTTGTGAAAGTGGGAAGCGGGGGTTCGCACTGCGCACCGAGACTAATAATTCTGTGGCCCATAATTATATTTTGTTACTAAATCTGTGTTGGGGCCAATGTGATTTTCATAGTTTCTGATACCCACGACGAGACTTGGTACCTTTCTGAAGTCTCAAGACTGTGAATCTACGTGACGATTGGGTCATATAGGTACTCGGTTAGATTGTGATTTGGATATATTTATTTACCTTTTTTATTAGTCTTGAGATTTTGTCGCCGTGTTCGAAAGGGACAACCCAGCTTTTGCCTGGATTGCAGTCAATAACTTTCGTTGAGTTGGCTTGCCCGGCTGCTCGACGCAGGGCGTTCCTAAAAGCATCAGGTTTCTTCCTCCATAGTCTTCCTAATGCGTCCATTAGAACTTGGACGCCGTCGTACATGAGAGCAGTTTCAGCCTGTTGGAAAGAATGTATTTTTATTACCTGGACAACGTGGTTCTATTAGCAATACACTACCGGCCTGAGATTCAAAACCTATTTTGTTTAGTGAATGTTGTCTTTTTAGCTCAAATTGAATTCTAAAGTTGTTTGAAAGGGACAAAACATTTGATAACTAAAATTGGTTCTAAATCTGTTTATGAATAAGGCCGATGTCGAATGTATGGCAATTATAAGTGGTTTTAGACCTTAACAAAAGATGAAATGAAGACGCGAATCCCACGTGTCACTATGACAGGTTTTCAATCATCCACCATATTGTACGGTATCAATACACTGGTCTACACATATCTATATATTTGTAGTTTTAGGTGGTATATGTTACCATTAGCTCCGGGTCTACGGCGGTCGCAGCAACCGATTTTTTTTTGGATGAATGGCGAGACGAGTATGCCATTCGCCTGATGTTAAGCGATATGACCACTCATGGACAGTAGCAAAACCAAACGACACCATGAATTACAAAGCATGCTTGGAATTCCACTGCGCTCGCCATTCTTAGACATAAGATGTTAAGTCTCAATATGCCCACTAGTTACTCCAGTAGCTACAATGTCCTTCAAATCGAAACACTACTGTGTATTTACACTGCTGTTTGGCGGAGAAATAGAAATTGCGGTAGTAGGTCTACCCAGGCGAATTCTCACAAATGAGACACCTATCATCAGTAAAACGGAACGCAATAGCATCTTTGCTACTTCACGTCAGTTTTCAACGAGGTAGAGTGACAGCTCAATCGGGCCGTAGTTTTACGATAATGTAACTGCATGGTTCACGTAATTTATAAGTATTAAATTTGCAAAATTTTGGTTTAGAACGCCGTGTTCCTTGTAAAGTTATGTATTTATAAAGTGCTATAAAAGTAATTTTAGTTTGTTTAAGTAGCGGTTAATGTTTCAGGCTTTTTAATGACTGTGTTAATGGAGTTTTTCATTTCGCTTTATTAGTCGTTAACATTTTAAATTTTCCTATGGAATATTCATGCAACTTTATTTTGTAACATGATATAATATGATGTTAAAACATTATTTATGTTTTATATGAGTTTCCCAGAACTGGAATTTGTGGCTGGGTCTGCGATTTAAATTAGATCATTTCTTGTCAATTCTTGGTGCTGTAAAATAGTCGAACTTTGCCTACTCTAACAGAGGTCAGAGATATCGGCGTGAGCTTATATAGGTATTTATATTCTAAATGAGCAGTTTTAACGTTTAAATTTCTGTAAATCCTTATAATTCACCACATTTAATAAATATAACAGAGTATGCGAAAGTAGTTGTTTTATAATACTCTATCAATGGGAAATATTAAAGCTGTAATTCGAAGCTGTAATCGATATAATCAGATGAAACGAAAAAATATTTCTCTTTCTCTTCTCTTTTCAGTCATAGGAATTCCACTGCTGAACATATGCCTCCCTCAAGGATCTTCACACTGAACTGTTGGAATATTTAAAATATTTAAATATCTATAAAGTTACTGCTCATAAAAAAGTTAAAAGTGAATAAACGGCATACTGTCCTTAACACATACCTTAATGCATAAACTATAAACAGAGCTAAAGACATTACAACAGTAAATTGAGTATTGAAGTATTTTGTAACAGCGAGTTTCTTGATGATCACTGAATAGTCAAGATTTTCAAACTAAGGAACCAGATACTAGCGGCATCTGGTGGCAGACACTTCCCGGGACTAGATTCAACAATCTAAAACTTTTCAGTAGTAAGTCGCACATACTTCACCCGGTATCATGCTCTTCGAAGCTTAAGTTTTAGTTCAGGTATTTATGTGAACTGCATTTTAGTATGATCAGGTATCTATTGGCAACGCTTTATGGAGCTAATTATGATCGCCTTGGAAATATGTAGATGCTTATCCTTGTATGAAAAGTTAAATAGTAATTAATTCCTTACTTTTTTATTCCAATGCATGTTTTTCTATTAGAAATTTCAATACAATTTTTTTTGCTTTTATACATCATTTAGTTCTATTTGTAATGGATGCACAACAAATATAATAAATAAAAATACCGATCTTATAGTTCATAATATTAACTCCTAATTTAAGTTCCAAAATAAAATGTAGGTAGGTACACCAATTCCGCTTACATTGTGTCGATACCGTGAAATTATTCAGATAATTCTACATCACTTATCGTCGAGTTTCGACGTTCGTTCAGACAATGAACAGTTAACTTCGCTTCGAAACAATCCTCTTGGGCATGTGTGTTCGAAAGTAAAAAGGGACTAAGTGCGTACTCAGAGAGGGGAGATGATGTGAATTATAATTTATGCAGCGGTACTTCACTCATGGTTTCATTAGGTTATACGTGAGTTAGTGAAATCTACATAAACGCGTTATTACTCCTCGCCGAATATTTCTTCGTAAACGGAGGATACCGTCGTCTTATATGGGAGTTTATGTTCGGCGCGGAGATATCGTAAATCATATATGTTGTGTTGCCACTGATGTTTCTAACGCCCCCGCGGGATATGAAAAGTAATTGAAATCATTTACAGGTTGTTAGTTGTTACGTAGGGCAGATTAATTACATTATTTCAAAAATACCTAGTACATTCATGTTCTTGGTTTTTATACGTACCTACGTGTCTAGCATTAGTTATGTAAGTTGGCGATCACAACTAAGATTTATACGAGACTCCTTTATATTTAAAAATATTATATCGGGCTGGGTTTTATTTCATAGTATGGTTCATATCGGAAGATTATTTTTATATAGTATAACGAGGTGTAAATAGGTAGTAAACTACACTTGGACGATAGTGTTCGTGCAAAGGTAGATGACGCAAGGGAAATGAGGATCATCAAACGTACATACATACATAAACTCGCGCCTTTTTCTCAGAAGGGGTAGGCAGAATTGTTACCAGGACAGCCACGATTTGCCTTGTGTGTCCCGTCCCACGATGTGATAGGGGGCAAACTTATCGTCATAATGGATATAAATTCCTTACTCCGGGCTGATAATGAACAGCAAAATCCAATATCACCTTGCCTGACCCGGGATTCGAACCCAAGACATCAATTTTGTAATCGTACTGTAGTAAAACTGCGCCAGCGAGGCAGTCAAGCTGTGAGCATCATTATTGTGAAAAATAATAATATATAAATATGTATTTACATACACCTGTGTTTAATTAATTTACAAACATTTAAAGTAATTTAATATGATGCCCATTGCAAACATTTCAAATACCGTTCTCTATTATTATAATTAATTTGCTGAATCATACAACTATTCGCGGTATTGTTGGTGTATTGGATAATTAAGCATATTTTGTTCTGAGCTGATGTTATCTAAAATTCATGCCAAATAAAACCGCGCATAGAAATCATAGGTAATTAGGAATTATCATTATAGTACTACATTCAATATTACAGTTAATGCTAATTTTCACAGCGGAATTTTGTTAGGCATGTATGTACATATATATTTTAACCGCATAACACGCAATATTAATTTTGAATTTTAATCCTTAACTTTTCGGAGACACATCTATTTATTTATTTATTTACATACTTTATTGTACAGCACAATAAAAGAGAGTAACACAATAACAGTAAAATAACTCAAAACTAAAGTCGTGGTTACAATTGGCGGCCTTATCGCTGCCTGCGATCTCTTCCAGGCAAGTGGCAACCTTTGGATGGATTAAATCATTATTGTATAGAATTATGGGGTAGTACAACTGATATACATCTAATATTTTAAAAGAGTAAATTTATCAATTCTTATTTATTTTATATATTGCATATCACGTATTTATCTGTAACTTAGCTGATCTTATGAGATCCAATATGTCTATCCCAACCAAATATTGTTCAAATGCTTCAACATAATACCTAACAGAATAAGATAATCTTATTTATTTATTTATATCCTTTATTGTACACTATATTTAAGCTTAACAAATAAAACATTACACTCAATAATAGTACAAAAGGCGGTCGTATCGCTCGAGGCAATCTCTTACCGACTACCTTGGGATGGAAATAAGAGAAAGATAAAAAGAGAGGGCAGTCAATAGTGCACCAATAGCTTATTAAAAACATAATAATAATAACTATAAAATAAAAATAATATTTAATAGATGCTCCGTATAATCATGATCTATTTTTACACAAATAGGGCTACCGTTAGCCGATGAAACTATGCCACTTACCGATATGGTATCCTTGAACCGCGCGTCCATTCGACGCAAACCGTCCATGAAATCGCGCACAATCTTCCGAGTGTGGTCCACGATGCGGAACCCGGTTATATTCACTGCCCCATACTCTGTTACTTCCTTCTCCCAGTGCTCGTCCATAACCTGTTAACAGGAACAGTCCACGTCTTAATTGGAAATCCTAATAATTGCCTTCGATCCTCTGAAGGTGGAATTAGGGGGCGGTAGCAATGTGCGGTCATGTGTTTATTCTAACGGTGCTTGTTTTAGTTGGTACATATCGAGTTTGACATTTTCATTGTTGAGATATAATCTAAATAAATAAATACACCCAACAGTCATACATATATTCCTGAAACCACCCTAAGATCGAGTCTTGTGTCGAGGGTATCAGAAGCTACGAGAGACTTTTCGGCCTCACAAACACCCGTAACATATACCTGTGAATCAAACAAATATTCGTTTCGGCGCGGGCATCGAACCCGCGGCCTCTTGTTTCTCAATCGGCTCCTAACCAACTTCACCACGGAGGCTGTGTGCTATAAGAGTATCCATATATGCTTGTGAGGAAATAAGGGAATAGAAATTAATAAAATGTTTTTACCATGCATTTGTTGTGCCATATTGTCAATGAGGTGATCAGGTTTACCTTGTAGCTATTTATTAACTCCATTCAATTATAAATATCTAGTTTGAAAATATAAATAAAAAAAACAACAATATACTCACTAGTCCACTGAGCATGTAGTGATAGGTCCGGCGGCCCAATTGCACTTTTCGGACATGCTCCACCAATATGCTTTTGGCGTTTTTGGCGTTGCAATCAAGTACTATACGTTTGTTTCCCCAGCGGTCATATTGTTCCAAAGCTAACAAGAATTCCATGGCGTCTGACGCGTTATTAATTCGCTTCACGAGCGAGATTCGGAACGCAGTGCGGCCCGGCTGCATGGTCTGGTACAGCTGCTGGAGCCTTAGTAATCCTGACATTGAAACATGTTTTTTAACACATTGACATGCCACTACGCTCATATTTACAATTATTTGCTTTTGCAGCCGCTGGATTCGGCGACCCAATAACCGAGATTTAAAATAAAACCATTTCGGGTATTATCCATGGCGAGAATTCACAACGTCGATACAAGCAAAGCAATAAATCTTCTTAATATTTTTACGAAGAGCGGGAAAGCTACGAGTTATGTAAGAACTGATAATGCTGCGGACATTTGTATGTGTGGTGTATATTTCGGGTTTCCCTAAACCAATTCGAGTCCACGCGAATTTTATAGAATTAATCGCTTCATATAGAACAAGCGGAACAAAAAAGGAACAAAGCGTGCGTTTAATATAAGATCCTTTCCCCTGCATGTGTTGAAGTTTACGATACTTCGGAAGAACTTATAATATATAAATAATGAAATTGATAATACTAGACGAGTCTCCAATCACAATGCTTTGTCACATAGGTTTTATTGATATACGCAAGCCTGCCTAATCTGCACCATTTAATAGCGTAAAAGTTTGCGGGTAATAAAAATATATTAAAATAAGTATATTCCGTATAAATACATGGATATATTTAGCAAAGTTTTTTTGTGGCTATCTCTGAAATGATACTGAATGATGGAGCGAGGTGCGAGGAAAAACGCATTACTTACCCCTTAAATATATTGCTACCTGAAAAGTTTTCTATGCGGAGAAGTTAAGCGAAATGGATTTTAATATCCAATTTTGATCGCATACTGTTATTCGTTGCATACCAACTACGAAATACATTTTCGATTAATATGTAGGTAAGTTTTATAAGCTTCCTATAAGAGATTAACACCAAACTGATCTAATATATTTAGTGAAATAAAATGGATTTAAAGGTACCACAAAATACGAATGCCTACAAAAAATGACAGCAGATCTATAACGTTGGGTCATGTAAAAAATTATCAACAAGATAGATTACATCATTTAAAATACGTGGCTTTAACCAATATTATACCTTACATACAAACATAAAATCGCGCCTTTTTCCCAAAAGAGGTAAAAAGAGGTGCTACCAGGACACCCACGTTTTGCCTTGTCTGTTCAGTCCCACGATGCGATAGGGGGCGAGCCTATCGCCATATCGGGCACAAATTCCTGACTAAGGACTGACAATAAATAAAAACCCCAATATCACTTTGCCCGACCCAAGATTCGAACCCGAGACCTCAGCTTTGCAATCACACCGTAATACAAATGCGCCACCGAAGCCGTCCTTACATACATCAATTATAAACATTGTGATAGTACTCAGTTTCTGAATCGCTCAAGAGCACTTATAACTATTACTCAATATTTGGCACGCGACAACTCCTCAACTCCGAATTGTTAACATTCGTACCAATACGTTGACATTCTAAAATATTTACTTATACTCGTACATATCTGCTATTAAGTTATTACGAAGAAAACAAGATTAGAGTTTATATCATAGCCAATAATGACCGGTCGTTACGAACAAAATGCTGTAAAGTTAAATTACGAGTCGTGAAGTTTTAAAATGAAATATAAAATGAGGAAATTATACCGGCTATATCAAGACTGCGACCGAAAACGAAGCCAGGTGGTAGTTTTAGTGGTTACAAACACGATGCAAATACAAATTTCGCCAAAACAGTGACAAATATTTTTTTAGAATTTTTTAAAAATCATTGTGTTTGGGTGGTAAATACCTAGTTTTTGCGAAAATACTAATTTAAACCCTTACGTACATTACGTGTTTAAAAATAAAGAGGTGTACATCTTTATTTAAAACTATGTATTTATCACCCAAATACGATGATAAGTAAAAAATTACAAAAAAAAGTTGTCGTGATCATGATTAATCGAACAATAACTTTTATAATTAATGTATACATTTTTAATTAAATGCAATTCCTCTCAATTTCTATTCTAACAATTTGCTAGTGGCAAAAAATGGTCGACAGTTGTTAAATTCATAAAGAAAAAGCGTAGATCAAAGACAGACGATGATAATAAGCGCAGCTGTTTTGCACAATAACGTCTAGTCGTTTAATGAATACTGGTTCCAACCCTGCCGAGATTGAGTTGTATTTCAATGCTTCGTAAATAGTGTAGGTACTTGATGCTTGTGCCAAGAGTGCTTCCGTTGCAGCGGCGTTTACCCTTTAGTTATTGCCCGCCGATACGAATAAAAATTTCACTACTTCTCCAACGTGATTGTAATCGCAGTTTTGATTGTTCTCTATGTTAAAGAGGTATCTCGCGCTGGTCTTGATCTGTGCGTTTGGACAGCACGCAATCGAAGTTTATTTAATTAAAACGGTTTGCTGGCCAAAATTATAAACGTTAGATTTTCGATGCACGGGATTTATTAACAGCTGGGTAGATTGTTTTTGTTTACTTTTGCCTTGACTGAATGCCTATACCTACTATCCACACGTAGAGGTAAAAAAAACTGTATCAATACTGGTTTCTTAGATTTACGCGAAGGTTACACATTGAAATAAAACAATTTTTACGGATATACGAAGTTAAAAAATGTAAAAATTTAACCAAATCGCGATAAAATCCGTAAAAATAGTTTTATTTCAATGTATTAATACTGTTAATAGCTTTGTCACTTCTATGTTTTGTTAGGTGCACTGCATGTCGGCCTTTACAAAGGAAATAAATCGAATGAAAGTTCGGATAGCTGAACTCTTTCATTTTTTTGTGACGAGCGGGATTATATCTCCACCTACACCTACTACTCCAATTCTTTGCGGGATAATTTGTTCGTATGACAGCACTTGCCATAATCTCTGACTATGGTATAACTGCTGGAAAAAATGGGAAATTTCCTACAGTCACACAGAATTAGCTGAGAATAAAATTTCGATACAGCGTAGAAACGCTCGAGCCTTTTCCAATATCTACCCGGATTCCTGAAAGCTCTAAAGAACTCATCATAGCATTGATGTTTACGCGAAACAAGGTAAGTAATAGCATAAAAAAGTTGATAATTTCAATCCTGCGTAAAATGGCTCGCGCTTCTTTTCAGTATCTGGCTAGTTATCGAGTAGTTTTCAGGACACATCATAATATTATCATTGTTTTATTATATTAAAAACAAGACAAGGAGTAGCGCCATGCTGTATGCCATTCCGACGATTACTGATATATGACAAACAATAGTTTGAAAAACCAAAAAGAACTCTTTAGTATAATACCCAACTAAAAAGCAAAAATAACTGATAATGCGTTTAAGATTAGAAAATGGAGTGAAATACATTCATTTTATGGTTCAAAAGCTAAAGTGCTTGAGGATAAGTAATTGTAGTAAGTAGTACCCCACGTTTTGCTACATACATATGTACATACAATATACATACATACAGGCGAAGCTAATAAAAGCGTGTTAAACATCTTATTATAAGAGGATTTCATTAAATATATTAATATAAATTCAAAGTTTACAAGGCTTTCAAGAGCTCAATATTTTTTGTTTTTTATTTTTGCCTTACTATAAACCACACAAATATGGCTTACATAGTTAGAGACGATTATTTTTAATAACTGTTAAAAAAAGCCCGTTTTCGTACGTAAATGGACTACGATATTATTGAATTTATTACAGGAAACGGGCAATCGGTGCCCATCGCTCAGTAACACTGTTAAAAATAGTGTGAATATTTTTTTACGGATTTAAACGTCTGCGTCCTGTTATGAATGATGTATTTTGCTATACCTTTGTATTTTAACTGGAACGATTGTTTTAAAGTTCGTATGAAATACCTCTTTTTAAATATCAGTTTTCTTTTTTCACTAATTTTCTCTCCTCATCAACCTATTGCTGGGTTTGGTTTTTAAGATTTTTATTATTTTTATCAGTTGATGTATGATGAATAGATAAAGATGATAGTAAATTATTTACAAGATGTACAATAGACATGTTCCATTACGGAATCGATTTGAATTGATTTGTTATATATAGTTTTATAATTGCGGCAATTCAACATTTAATAGTTTATTTTTGTTAGCTATTGTGCGTTTTTAGAATAATCTTATATTGTAGTTTACTTTTTTATTTAGCATGAGTCTCTCTCAGTTATATATTTTTTTATATATGTCAAATAAACTTGCATTAATACATTATGATTCTCTAGTAAGAGCATATTAGAAAATATTACAACATGCATTAATAAAACAGACTTACAACAAATTTTCATAGACACCAAAGAAATGTACCATTGTAATTGTCCTGTATTGGTTTTTCTATAGCTTCCTTGCCCTGTTCCACTCCTCTCGACCAATGGGTACGTTTAAAGTAAATTGCATTGTCATTGCATGTGTTCTGTTACTTACATCTCTTTCTGAGCCGTTGCAAAATATTTCTTATACATTTTCTAAAAGATCTGACTTGAATACTTTCACACCTAACAGATAACCTTTCAAGAAATTAGGTCTGAATGAAGAATATAAATTCTTTGTTGGTGCAACATTTATACTTATATAATCATATGAGTTTTAGATATAAATACCTGGTATATGACAGCCTCCGTGGCGCAGTTGTTTAGACATCGGCTGTTAAACGAGAGGCCGCGGGTTCAATCCTCCCGCCGAAACAAATGTTTGTGTGATCCACAAGTATTTGTTCCATTTCATTGTGGTCTGGGTGTTTGTGAGACCGAAAAGTCTCTCGTAGTTTCCGATACCCACGACACAAGACTCGATCTTAGTGTGGGGTTAGAACTATGTATGTGACTGTTGGATGTACTTATTATGTATTTATTTATATATTTTTTTCATTTATTGTTAGTTGCACCAATATTATAATATGATTTCCTTTTAAAATAGTCCATTGGACCTACGACCAATTGACGTTAAATCCAGAAAAATATTACGATATGTGTTACGATACGACTGTCAGTAATTGGTCACACGTAAGAAATTGTATTCATGAATAAGTTTCCTAAAAGCGATCACGATGAGAGCGAAATCCATAATACAAACGTACACGTGGTTACGCATTAGGAAAAGGATAACCAAAACAGTTTTGCTGTTGGGAGATAAATGTGCGGGATGGAATGCGGGGAAAGTTTGTGCCGCACCCGGACTATTCTCACCATATGTCGCGTGAACTCGTGACCCTTGAGGTTTTCCACTGTCGCGGACTAATGGCCTGTTACATCAGCTGCGTCCCGTGTCCCCAAATCTATTATAAACTTGTCGAATATCATATGAGATGATGTTCTAAATGGCACGCTCTCCCTACTCTCAATATTTGCGTGATGTTACATTTTTGGAAGGTGACGTGTTACGTATTCGTAGTTTTGATATGAATTATAATCTATGGGTGTACTCTGCATCTTTATTATCACCTTTATCCCAGAAAGGATAGGCAGAAGCGCTATCAGGACTCCCACTTTTCATCTTGTATGTTCCGTCCCACGATGTGATAGGGCGCGAGCCTATCGCCATATCGGGCACAAATTCCTGACTCTGGGCTGATAATGAATAAAAATCCAATATCACTCTGCTTGACTCGGGTTCCGAATGCGAGACCTCAGCTTTGTAATCGTAATGTAGTACCACTTCACAACCGAGGCAAACATTATATTGTCATTATTTTATTATATTTTTATTGACTCAATAATCGTAAAATCGGTGACTTATGTCTGATATTTTTAATCTTTGTTCAAATTAATTGGGAGTAATAGGAATTTAATCCATAATGGGACATAAACTTTTTACATTGTTTATCAATGCATATGCAATGCATATCGTAAAAATGCCTGAAATTTTAAGCGTAGAGTAAACAGCATTGTTACTCGTTGTAACTCAAAGCACTGACGGGATTGAGCCATGATTAGATTGACCAGATTGATCTTTCTAATTGGAAATCCTCTCAACTAATATGCTAATGGCTTGCATTCAACATTGTGGGGGACATACAACATTGTATGGGGAATAGAGGCCACAAGGTGCATTGTGCAGTAGGCAATGCGTGAATACTGGACTATTAAAACATGGATTTTTAATGAAAAACATCACACTAATATTTTTAATCTAAGTTTTCGAGAGTTAGGGCTATGTTTACAAAGGTTTTGAAAATTTAGAAAAAATTAAAAAACCTTTTGGTTGTCACATTGTTACTAATGACGGGTAAAATTTGGCGTTTTTTATTTAAGACTGATGTGAAACTTTCAGATCTAATTAAATGTCACGATATAATGAGGTTACCGTTTATTGTTAATGTTGATTGTTATTGTTGTTGAAAATTTGAAGTGAAAAGTTTGAGGTTAATGCTTTACATGTTTCTGTACGGCGATTTAACTAAGAAAGTATATTAATGTAGTATGAAATTACGGTTCAATAGAGTCTATTTTCGCTGCTGATTGGTCTCTAAAACTCAATACTTGGTTTGTATACATAGCCATTCGATTTGACGTGAGTTTTTGTTCTGCCTTTTTCCTGTACCCTATATTCCAATATCCTTGCTTATAGGTTACAAATTGGATTACAAATACGTGGTCTGGTGTCTTACTGAAATTGATTTTACGAGAAACATTTTATCTTGACAATAGCAGGGAATAAAATTTCGTTGCTGTTTGGGTCGTGTTACTCTGTTGTATTGTACCAAAACATACGAGTAATCGCATCAAATTACTTTTTTCTCGTACAAATTTATTATTTGATAAATAATTTTTTTGTCATTCTTATCTACCCTATATTAATACAGAATGCTGAGAATCTCGTTACAGGTGAAATATACGTGATATGTAAATATTTAGAAAATTTTAAAGAGCTATAAATAAAATAGTATGGTACGTCTTTCTTTAAACCACTACGGATGCTTTATGATAAATATTAAACATGGTTTTATACAAGCAAAGGAGGACTTCCTTTGACTATTGCGCCTAATAGGAAGTCCTGTTTTGCAATTATAATATGATCAATGAATAAATTGGCTTAACTCAATTTTTTATCCATCTCGTCTGCGACAAAAGCATGTAGTTCTTTTTATGAAATACAATATTCCCCTTTATAAGTCTATCAACATGTACATAGTATTAACAAAGGAATAAGTCCATAACAGAATACATTTTTTGTTTTATTACATTTTTTAGAGTAACGCCAAAAATAGGATTTACTTAAAATGTTTTACCTACATAAATATGTTTTAACTCATATTGGCTCGCGGCTCTATGAGTGTCTGTGTTTGTAAATATGAAGTTTTGATTTTAGAGTTAGTGCTACGCTCTCTTAAGCAGGTACAGTCAACGATAAGATCGGGGACATTTGCAGGTACTAAAGTAATGAGCTACGACTCATTGTAGTATACGTATTATTTACGCTAATTCACCAGCTGGGGTGTGAGATACCCCATCTGGTACACGAAGGGTTAAAACTTAAAATGTAAACCTATTCTGGGATGTTTATTTACTTCCAACCTTATATCTTATAACAAGTATGCTTTCACCTTATTAAGCTGAAATTTTATTTTTAATTACTAAACTTGAATTGACCAATTTTGACAGTTGTTTTACTAATGAAACGTACTTGATTCTGCTATAATATGTGATGCACACGCACCTATTGTATGGAAACAAGCTTGACCCATACATAGAGCCGCGCGCAAACATGACTAAAAGTATCTGTAAAATTATTTTTGCGGCCAGTATTTATATCCATCCATCGCTAGTGGATTTTATTTTATTACCAAAAAAATCGAATGCGTGGCTTTTATTGAATAGTTTACCATCAACTGAGGCAGCTCAAATGGACGGATTTTATAAATAAAAATAATAAAATGGCTTTCGGATATATTTATAAAGCATATGATTTTAGATTATTTTAACCTCATAAAGGCCAAAAATTGTGTTTTTTTAACCATCTTCCAATCATTTTATTGTTCGATTATTGACTTATACTCGTAATCTTACTGAAATAAAAAAACTAGGCCAAACCAGTGAAAATTTAAATTGATGATTCTGCCGTTTGCTTGATAAACAGCTCTGGAACCTTAAACATCTTAAACGCGGTATGATTCTTGCATGTTCTAATATCTTAATTATGTACACACATATAAACTCACGCCTTTTTCCCAGAAGGGGTAGGCTAAGGGGCTTCCAGGACACCGTTGTATGTTCCGTCCAACTATGTGATAGGGGGCGAGCCTATCTCTATATCGGGCACAAATTCTTGACTCTGGGCTGGTAATGAATAAAAAAATCCTATTGCACTTTGCCCGACCCGGGATTAAAACCCGAGACCTTAGCTTTGTAATCATACCATAGTACAACTACGCCACCGAAGCCATAACATTATAATATGATTAAATACAAATTAATTATTTTGGTTACCATGTGGTAGTAAATTGCAAATAATTTGTTGAAATTTAATACCAATCTATTAAAATTAAATTTTAATTTGCTTTGTTATTCTAGAATTCCGTAATTCCAATTACCAATAAATTTATAAGACACGTGCAATTATGGAATGGTGATAATAATATAAAAGGGATATTGCAAAATGTGGTAATGAGGCAGCCTCGCGCTCACTTGTCGAGATGGAATCCAATTTATTGAATATTGAGAAATGATGAGGTACCTTACTTTATATTTGATGCATTATAAACAATTTATTTTATGGATATTACCCTTTAATAATTTGCGGTCGATGAATAATGGCAGATTATAATTATGTTTTGACACAGAAACGTGCCCGTTTTAAACTTAATATTTTGGCTCGTAAAAACGTACCAGAAAAAGCTTGTTTAAGTTAAAAGTGAATATATTATACTTATATATATTTGCGTCAACTAATACATTTAGGTCATCATCTACACCACAAAACCGCAAATAAATGCCATAATCAAACGACACAATTTTTTTGGATCTATTACTTTTTCTCTATTTGAAATAAATGAAACAATTACATAATAGGTGCATTTAAAACAACAAATGCTTGTTTGCCAGTTGTTGTCACCTTACAGTCTTAAACTGCGTGTAGATAGGCGAGGAAAACGCCTCTGGCGGAACACCATTACGACACATCCTGATCATGTTCTAGGCTCGAACCACTGGCCACCGTCATTCGATTGCCATCAGGGTCAACGTCCGCAATCAATACTGGATATATTCAGTTGTGGAAATTTTTGTACATCGCCGAGTCTATTTTTATATAAAAACGTGCCCACGAGGTCTTGTGTTAGAAAAATAGTGCCAATTTTTTTTTGAAAAACAATTTTATACTTTAACTACAACCCATATGGTATCGAATCATGATCTATCCTTAAATGCATTGAGGTTTTTTTTATAATAACTGAATTTGCCCTCTAATGTTTCTAGTCATATTAGTTAGATTCTTCCGCTGCTATTGTTATCACATTTTCGAAAGTAGGAATATAATATCTGATCATGGTCTCTGTTTAAGTTTATTTTAAGACGTCATCCTACTTCGCTTGTTTCATCACTCTTAATAATCAAATACTCTTTGAGAGGTATGTGAAAACCAAAAATAAAGTAGGTATTTAGATAATCGTTTCTTTGAATCACTGACTTTTTCAGATGTAATATCTATATCCTCCGTGCAATTCTAATTTAGGATCACATTGGCTTTTTTATGCATAGAAAGAAACGTCAGTGAAGTTTGAAAGAATACTGGGAGTAAAATGCAAGCCAATGCAACTTGCCTTTCAAAAGACACTTACTACGAGTACTTATAAGTTGAAGAAAAAACCAAGTCTCTGTTTACAATCTCATTCATAAATTATGGTGAAGTAGTAGAAACATAGGGGATTGAAAAGTTGAGTATAATAGCAGTTTGTAAGTAGCAAGAATGACCCGATGTGTATTATTTTAGTTTTAATGGACCTCTGTGCTTGGTGCCCTGCCGATAACGTATTGGACGCAAACTGCAGGGCACTGGGCTCATATCTGATTCACCGAAATTCTATAAGTATCGTTAGTCAATCCAGGCAGTTCAAGGGTAAGAAAAAATCCGTGATGCATACCATAGTGATCTGAGACTGTCCCACCCTCACACCCGCCTCTCATCAGCTTAACCCTCCATTGTAGAGGAATCAGCAGTGTATGTGGGCTGATATAATATTCATACCTCAGACAATATCAGTACATTACAACAGGCAAAACTATCTTTTAATTGGCGGGTATGGGTGTTATACCAACAATGCGTACGGCCATACTAAATCTATGCCGCTTTGATTGATGTCAATTCAATTTCACGCTGAGTGGAGTCGTGTCGTGTTTAGGGTCTGCAAAAATGTTATTCGATTATTGCATTTGGCCGGAACTGATGTCGATAATATTTATCTAGCTTTGGCGAAAATATTTGTGACCTATCCGTTTTTAGTTTAAGGTTTAAAAAATACATATTTGATTACTTGAACGCTTAAACACACGGGGTGGCCGCTACGCCGATGAATAGTCATTTTCATTTTATCATTTTCTCTCTTTCTTTAGCCACAGGAAGTTCACTTTATACTAACTTTTATCAACGTGGATCATCATCATCACAGCATGTTCGGCTCCACTACGAACATAGGTAGAACTTTCCCAGACTATGCCACTTTTCTCGACCTGTTGCTGATTGGATCGAAAGTTTACAAGAAAAGTATACCAAAATCACAAGACGAATCCCAGTTGAAATTGAAAACTTAAATATAATTCATTCAAGTACTAAGTAATGGCAATGAATTGTAATCCTTCACGAGGTTACTCCGGACACATTAAGCAATGTTTATATTCATATGTCATCCAATCAAGAATAACACTTAATGCTTAAAATACATTCTTGACAACATTATAATTATCTCATATTAATAATAAATTATAACGATAGTATCTATATAATGGTTTCTTAAATTTACGCGAATGTTGCACATTGAAATAAAACTAGATAATACGGATTTTATCGCGATTTGGTTTAATTTTTACATTTTTTAACTTCCCTGTCTGCGCCGGAATGCGTATTATCTATGTTAGGGTTGCTTACACTCGGATTTGTTATAATTTTAAACATTTGATTTTGATAATAGTTTTTCATATATATTTATGTGTTTATTTTTGCATTAAATAATGAATGAGTTGAGTAATAATTAAGAGTATAGTGTTGGGTAATAGAAATAAATTAGGCACAAAAAACTCGACAATGATACTCGACTCGACTTTGTATTTGATACCTAAATATTATAATACCATAGAATTCAAATTTAAGGAAAAACACCTCGTCATTAAAAGTTTTTAATAGCCTTATTCACATTGACGTATCTCTAATACGGTAAAACTTTATGACTAATTCACAGAATCTCAGATACCCAAGATATAAAGATTTTAATTAACGGAATACCAGGAATCGATGACGTAGCGTATAATTCAAATTCAGGTATAATTTCATCACGTAAAATTCATGATTCATTTAATAAAGACATCAAAAGGTAAAGGAGTTGCTCTGTGGAAGGCGCACTTTCCCCATTTGTGACAGAAAGCCCGCTTAAAAGTCATCGTGGCAACTTGGAGACGTTCCAATTAAATATCAACTTAGTCCATTATGTGCCCTCACCCTAGATGGCGACTTTATCTATATCAACTAGCAATATACAAACAGTGTGGTCTACATTACTATCTACACGATTTGTCCCGGATCACTTGTATCAATTAAATATCAAATTCAAAGCATTGTGTAATTATAATTTGTTTAAAATATTATGAATCAAAATGCAATAAATCGTCGAGTTTCAATATAAATTATTTCATCTGATGTAAATTGTGTCACATTAATTGCTGACGTCTTAATTTAAATGAGTTTTACTTTATTGCATGACACCTTTACGTCCTTAAATAATTAGCTATTAGCTTTTAGTTCATCAGAAAATAACTTTACCAAATTAGGGTCAGTGGGACGAAACAGGTCACTTGTTGATTGGGAATCCAAACGGTATTTCGGTCGGCTGATTTGCGATTTTCCACTTGCAACGTAGACTGCATGTAATTTCTGATTAATACACTTTTATTAGAATCCTCAATAGTGCTATGAGAGTTCCAAGGGCGTATTGTTATCAAGTTTCGTTCACGTCGTATACCAAAATAAAGGTTTAAGACAAATGCATTCCATATTTTTTATTACTTTTACCTACCGAGATCTCATAGTAAGGGTCACAGTAACGCTATTTTTAATTATTGCATTACTGTTAAGCTGTCAGATTTGTTGATTATTCAATATAGAGAAACTAATTGCCTTCACCAAAATTACACCCAGACCAAAAGTAACTTAAGAATAGCCGTAGAAACTTCACAGCCCATGTACTTCAACTAGATAAAAAAGCAGAATACAATGTGTATCTCATGTACGTAATCTTTCATTGTGTTTTATTTACGATTGAGTTCCATTTGAAAATGAAAAACTCAGCAGCACAATACCGTAAGCTCAGCACCGTACGCTCAGAAAGCGCCGTACTGAAATGTGAGATATACATAATTTGTAGAAACTAGAAAACGAAGTTTTTGTTTCAGAATTCAAAGGGTATGACTTCAGACAGTATTTTGGCGTGACTGGTCAGGTGCGCTTTATAGACGGTAAAAAGAGGGGAGACTTGTTCAAAAGCGCTTTCATTGGCCACGTTGGGACAAATGCAAGAACAGACAAATAGATGTTCCGGAGCCTTATTGTAGGGTGAAACTATGAAAACATTTGTTCAGACTCATCAGCGGTCTACTGTGACATGCGTTTTTGTTTGAGTTAGCGTCTGCGCCATTTTTCCACTTTATTTTCTAAATACCTGGGATAATACTGAGTTATAAGTTAGTACATTGTAAATTTTGAAATTCTAGTAGCAATATAGAACAATTAGTGCGCGTCTTATCAATGACAATACGTAAAACATTCCCTTGGCCGACAAGACCAAATTGTGTTCTTTTTATTTGTATTTTTTACATATTTTTGCTTATACCAGCAATGTAAGTACTACTGGAGTATCTCTGGGATGGAATCATGGGGTGAAATTTAATTTAAAACTCAAATTCAATTTAAAACTAATCACAAGTTATCAGTTGATAACAAAATATACCTTCAAAGTTCAGTCAATGATACTAGGATTCGAGCTCATGAAAACAGATAAATAAAATTAAAGATATTCAGTGTCCATACGTCGTTTAATTCGCAAGTAGTTATTAGTTATACAAATAATTTCAAAGGACCGGCATTAAACCTTGTTTATCTTTAACCTCAAAGTTGTTGTGTGAAGGTCATCTGTAGAAATAAACAAGATAAATGGTGTTAGTTTACACACGATTCGTTGGGGAATACGCTGTGACCTGCTATTTACATATTCAAATAAAAATATTGAGTATATTACATTATTTACATTTAAAATATGCTGAAGCGAGAGCTATAATGAATGCCTACTTACATAGCAAGTTTGTGAGGTATTAGTTGGTATACATTTACGTAAAAAGTATTATTATGCAAGGAATATTATATTTTATTTGTTGCGATATTAAGACTAAAGTCACAATATTCTCGAAGGGGTAGGCAAAAGTGCTAACGCCTTTCGCCGCATGAAGCACAAATTCTAGGTCCAAGATCGTCACGAGTTTTGCAAACCGTAAATCTTATATAAAATGGATTGCGCGCAGGGTTACCCTGTTCCTATACATAGTGCCATTAGAATATTAATACGACAATTTCAATAAGTACTTTATATTTTTTTAATGTGATAGATTGTGTCACGTGCTTCTACTTATTCCAAAATTCCCATACTTTTTCAACCAATAGAATAAAACGGATGAAAATTCACACCAACAATTTTAGTTCAATGTTATAAGTTCAATTTACTACATGGTGCCATATTACTAACACGTATTAATAAACTCGGGATTTTAATTACTTTGAAGCAAAAACAGCCATGGCCCACAAAGCGGAAACATTCGCTTATTAATTATTTTAACGCTCATTGCAGCAAAATGACACAATTTTATAACATGTTTAGTTCCTTATGAAGTAGATTTGCAAAGAAAAAAGAAGACACATCGTGTTGCTGAGGGAGTCTCTTACGCCGTTTCTTCTTCACAGCTACAACACGTTCCGAAACGGTGGTAGCATTAGTTAATTAACGATTCAAAAGATCTTGTAAAATACTATTTGAATAAAGAATATTTTAATTTGACTTGATTAGCATAACGCGTAAATATTTGATTTAGTAGGACTATAGTAATGGAATTCAAGCATTTTTATCTTTTACAAATTAAAACTTTAGATGTAAACAATACGGGATCAATTTGTGTATTCACATTTATAACCAATTTGGTGGGATACCGTTTTTCAATAGGACCCAAAATAATTACGTTTTGCCAAAATATAGGATGTGATAAAACAATAGCACAATAATTTTCTTACGGCTCGTACTCACAATGGCCCAGCATTGGCAACTATGGGTGATGAGGGCTGGTCGGCTATCTTCGCCGATGTTTCGTGACGTTGAGTACTACTGCTGAAATCAATTTACTAAATTCAAAAATTTGGCGAGACATATTTCAACAATCAAAATGTGATTGATATAAAGGCTGCGAGGTTATAAAGGCTTTGTCGAATAAAATGAATTCGCAACTCGTAAACTTGTTGGGATATATCGGTAAATTAGAGAGTATAGAGAGAAAACACATTATCGCCTGTCATTGTGGCCGATGCGTTTTTTCTGGATTGTCCACAACGACGGGCGCATCTTTCCATTATCAAAAACAGTTAAACGGACGAGACGTGTGGAGACGTGTTAATTCATCCGCTAATCGCGGGACGCCAAATCTGGCCGTAACATGATAATGACAGTTCTGATGTTATACCTCGTGCTGACATGCGTTTTAGCGCAAGTAGAGCTCCGCATTTCAACTTTATTGCGACCATTGCGTATTGCCGATTCTATGCGGAATTCATCTAGAACGCCAGTATCCCGTCAAATTGTGTTGTGAGAAAACATATTTATGTATGAAAAAAACAGGGCTTTTTTCTTAAATTTGTCATGACTAATAATTAATTAATCATTTCTAAATACACCGTCTTTTTAGTAACTTTCGTGCATATACTGGATGAAGCTAATAAGACTATAGTATGTTATAGCGCGGAACGTGTAATTTAACGCAGGTGCAATACGTGTTACCTGAACACGCTCGTCTGGAGAGATGCAATAATTGTGTTGAACATTGCCGAACGCATCGTGGACCATCATTGGCGATAGAGAAAACGCGGCGTTAAATTTAATCCTGTCACGTAGATGTTTCTGTATGCATGCGACAATTTTGGTATCAGAGCTGCACAAAATTGAGCCATTGTTCTTGTTAAGCTACGCCAAAAATATATCGGAACAAACTAATGTTATGACCACGTGTTTATTGAATTTCGAATTTGCGGCTCTTTTTGGGCCGCGGTACGCCGATTGTCTTTGTGTTGCACGCAACTTCAGCGTTATTTTGAGTAATAATCAAATTACATTTTGCTGCCTTGTTAATAATTGAGAATCTCTCTCTTCCACACTTTTATCCTACATGGCGTGGCTAGCCTTCTTCGCAGTTTTATCCAAATCTACAGTTGAGGTCCACATTCATTATATTATTTGATAATATTGCGACCTGATTATATAAAATATAAACATATTTCTGTGCCTTAATGTACTTATGTGCATTACTTTATATTAAAAATAAATACACCCAACAGTCACATACATAGTCCTGACCCCACATTAAGATCAATTAAGTCTTGTGTCGCAGGTATCAGAATACGAGAGACTTTTTGGTCTCACAAACACCCAGACCGGCAAGAAATATTTGTGGGCCGCACTAACATTTCTCTTGGTCCGGGATCGAACCCGTGGCCTCTCGTTTCATAGTCGACGTCCAGCCAACTGCGCCACAGAGGCTGTGATTTATTGTGTACTTTGTTTGGATAAATGAATACATCTTATTTCTGTTGACGCGAACTGCGTAACACCTAAGCTTTCTCAATGGAACTCATGATTACAGAGGAGTTCTATGCTCACTGCTGATTGATTATAGGTTTATACTTATAACAAAAGATAACTGATACATCTTGATACTTAAACTGATACTTTCTCAAGTTGTTTCAGTACAACACACTGCATCTAAAAATAATATTAAAATGCCAAACGTGGAGAACCTCCTTATTTTTTTTAAGTCAGTTAAAACATGATTTGAATTGACTACGTGGCGCTGATAGTCTCTTCTATCCCCACAACATATCCAGGCGTTATCTATCCAATCAACACAGCGAAGCGTTGCCTCTGCCGATGACTGGGTGCCCCCCAACTAGTCGGCAAATATTTTTTTCAACCGTACGTGCTTGTCATATCCGCTCGAGTTGGAAAACCGATTGAAGCCAACAGAATAAAAAAGGTTTAAATTGTTTGTGTATAAATAGCAAAGCTGTAACAATAAGGCTTCTAAGCTTCGCAGTTGGATTTAGTCTCAATGTTGTTGTGAAAGTGCCAAGTTGAGAAGAGTTGCCAGACCGCGATAATTCCCAAGTAAATTCTGCTAAATTACCTCATTAGTGTAGTCGAAACTCATTTGAATAAAATGTCAAAGTTGCCACGTAATGAAAAACTTTTTATTCCTGATCGTGTTGGGTTTTACGCTCTTAAGGAAATGCTGTTGTGAAATGCTTTATTAATTTAAGTGTCATGATTCAGAGGGCGGAATGCCTAGTATATTAAAATTAACAGCAGGTTCTAGAGACCTACGAGTATACATATAATAAATTTGTAACCGATCGATATCTGTACATGGAAGATAAATGAGAAAAACTAATATGAGGGGTCATTATTAACGTAATAGAACCCAAAACAATGATTTTTAGATTTTTGTCTGTTTGTCTGTGCGGTTGGGCGCGATGAACTCAAAAATGGCTTAACGGATTTAGATAAAATTTGGAATGGAGGTGGCTGACATCCTGGATTAACACTTAGGCTACTTTTTATCCCGAAAAAATCAGCGTTAGGGACGGGGCGAGATGGGATGGGATGGGATATTCCAAATACAGTTAATCACGCAGATGCAGTTTGTGGGCACAAGCTAGTTTTTAATTCGTTCGTCAATGACGTCAATTCATAAGAGACAACATAAAAAAAAGTTTGTCAGGCCTGCCATAGAGTTCACAACCGATGCACGATTATTACAACTTACTCTCTAAAATGCAACAACGATTTGGAAAAACGAATAGAAATAAGTTAAAATATGTCAATAGCTGTATTCATGTCAAGAACCGTAATGTTCGGAATTCGACCTTTTGGTAGTGTAACTGGAACAAAGCTTTCTGCCGGGATCAGAGGATTCGCAGAGCGAAGGCTTCGGCCGGCCATTTTATTTCCCCTCTTTGAACAAACTAATCCCTTATACATACAGTAAATATGTACGCTATAGACAAATTGATTTTGAATGGTATTTTACGATGTAACACATAATAATTTTGTGGCTGATATGGTTGTGTGAATTTACAATTATTTTGCAAAATGTTTATGAGTTTTGACTATACATATTATATATTACACCAGGTTTTTCACCCTCGATTACTAACTTGGTATATTCTACTAACTTATTTCTTTTCTATGACTTTGTCGCATAATTTAAGCAAATTGTTATGTTACAGTTATGTTACAATATAAGGCGAAATGTGGGTGTCCTGGTGGCGCCTCTGCCTACCCCTTCTGGGATAAAGGCGTGAGTTTATGTATGTAAGTATCTATGATGTTACATATATGAAATAACCAGAACTTAAGCTTATAAGTCTTTTAATACACCACCGCATCCAAGTGCAGGGAAATGCTGCTTTTGCTTATTTTATATGCATTATAGACTTTCTATGAGTCCCTCGGGTGTATATTCGTTACATTTTTATTGTTTTCAAGCAATAAAATTATCATCATTTGTTGAAGCATACATTGTTGTGTATTTGCATTTGTAATGGCGATGCTCCCTGCAGTATCCGTAGCACATTATTTACTAACATTATTGTTAAAGTAAATAAAAGCGAAACATAGACTTAAAACGGCATAGATGTCGGCTAAATACAGTTTGCCTTGTCCAACTTTTGTGAGGCATTTGCGTATTGGTTTTTACGCACTTCCGGAACATTTCAACACAATGGTATAATGCGGGTTGGTAGAGATAACGGTCAAATACTTGGTAATTGATCCATAAAGCCATTATTAATTAGTAACAAACTAACAAGAAATTTCATAAAGTTGCAGGTATAGCTACTGGATTGCAATCCGCCATCAACAGCCACTGCTTTTCGGCCCCAGTCGTTACTAAATATATAATTACATAATCGACTATATAGCCTAACCCCTCTCAATCGTACTGTCGATTGTAGAAGAGGCCCGTTCCCTGCAGTGGGACGAATTTGGGCTGATACAGATACAGATAATCGATATAAACTATATATCGATTATTTAAAGGTAATTTTTCAAGTTACAAATGTCTCAAGACGATTATTGCTCTTAAGCGTGGTTACTAAATTATTCGTCTATTAAACGTTATTAATATTCATTATTGTTACAAATTAAAATTGATATAGGTTCTTCAATAACCCTTCAATTTAAGGGAGCCTTGAGAGCCCCGAGCGAAACCTCTTGAAACCCTAATAACTGAAAGCAAATAAATTTCTATCAAACCCCATGATTCGGAAAATTAATTACAAATCCGACTGAATCACTATGACAGTGTCGACTGTCGACACTGGCGACTTTTCAATCGATAATCGTCGCGTAATTTGATTATACATTTTGAACTTTGACGAGTCGACGATATCCTTGACGATTTACAACACAACTCTCGGAAATTATGATTTTAAGAATACGGCGGTAATTGGTGTCGATTTTGATGGATAGTTTATAGGTGTGTTTACGTTACAGAAAGATTTATCTGTATCTGAACTAGTACTAGTATAAGTGTCAGTCTTCTTCTGTCTGCTCACACGTAGATGCGGCTGGAAGAATATGGCTTTTAACCCACGTTGGAGAGTAATTGCCTTATAATTTTACAGACGGCTGGCTCCCTGACATTTCTTTTAGGAGTAAATTTTGTAGTCTTTAATAAGGTTTCTAAATGAACACATTACATCTTCAAAATTGGAGTAAAGAACTTCCAGATTAATATTAACTTGTGACATGCATTTGTTTTCAATTTTATTTACAACCGTAATTAATATTTAAACACACACAATAGCAATACCGGTCCGATGAAGCTTTGATGTAGCTGAGCTGAATTTTGCGACCAACACACGACCGAATGACTTGTCCACTTATTCCTAGCTTCCAGTGAAACGCAGAATCAGAAGCAATTAACACCTACAACGCGTCCCTTATTTATTTTCAACGTTCGAGGCAAAACCTACGAAACACTCAGAATAATCTTCCGCGCGCAATTTACGACACTGCATAAATATCAATTTATATGTTATTAGCAATAAATTCACATTTTGATATTACTACGGCGGAGTGTGCGGTTCCACACAATATTTTTACGCTCCTCGAAATGATGGGGCCGTGTGCTTACCGTGTAATCACATGCATGAATTATTAACTTTAATTGCTGCCTTCCTTGGTATAAAGTCACTTGTTTGAATATCAAATATATTATGGAATGTACATAGCTTCGCAAGAGTGGTGCGTTTCGTATTCAGCCAGTGATTATCAGTTTTCGACCAGGCCAGCTTAATGGTATCGTCGTGCGAGAAATCTCGCGCCTGTGGAAACTCTTTTTGCATTGGCATAGTATTTGCTTCCAAATACATTGTTTTTACTTTTTCGTATCTATCAGCATAAAATAAGTCGTACCAGTATAAAACGAAACGCAACCAAACACCTAATAGATAATTATAAGTTACTTTTAGTAGAATTTGGGACATAATATGGGACATTTTTTTGTATTTCGTCATTTAAGATGAGGAAATGAAAGCCCGATTAGGTTTGCTGCCTTACCTATGCAATTTACTATCTGTTTAGCGAATCGGTGAAGATGTAACATTCAGTTCCCTTGATGATTTAGGTGGCAAAGCTTTTCGTTTGATTTCACGAAATGGGGTATTTTACTATAAGAAAAAAAAAATCTAAAAACTTTAAATGTATATAGTAGAGCATTAAGCAATAAGTATATGTTAATTTCAGTTTTTATTTCCAAGGAATAAATTTTATAATTCGTTTTGAAAATTTCAATTTTTTTATCTGTCCTAAAAAGATGTGAAACGGCTGCCGCCATGATGGATAACTATTCTACGTCATTCCGCGAGTAGAATACCCCCTCCGGTGTCCAAGAGCTTATATTATCACACTAGGTGTGATAATACTGGTTGAGTGACGTATAATTTTAAAGGAACATGGCGCCTAGCGTTTTCACACATTTGCGCGCATAAATTTAAAATTTAAATTTTAAATGGATTTTTATTGGACTTGCCGAGCGAATAAAAATTTGATATTTTTTTAAATAGTTTGTCTTAATCTTAGGAATAACTTAAAATACTTTTTGAAAATGGGTAGAATACCCCATTAACAACACAAGTGGCCCATTAAAATGGGTGTCTGGCTTTATATTATCTACTCTCAATATAATGAGAGATACTCTGTAATGAGATTTCGTTGCAGAAGTGTAGTTTATTAGATAGATTTTATAAATGTGTATTTTTTTTTACGGAGGCTAGATGTTCTACGAGTATGATACAGTTTTATGGGCTTAATTAAGAAGTTATTGTGATAGTTTATGTCCCATTTAAATCTAACGTTCAAATTAATAAATTACGTGTATCTTCTCTAATTTGCCGCAACTACGTTTAGTAGTTATCGTTTTGACTTCACTGCCTTCGGTAAAGTTGTGGAATATCTGCCCGTATGAGCGGGGCGCAGTTTGTAAATTGGTTTTCCATAAGGCGCATAGGTTGCAAGCCTTCGATGCTCTAAAGTGCTTTTGGAATGCATACTGTGCCATCTATTTACCGCTGATGTGTGACGCGTGCATGCCCGTATCTTATAAATGTAATAGTTATAAAACAAAAACAAAAGATATACTTTTATCTACCAGTGTGACAATGTGACTACAGTGTAACTGAAATAATAATGCCAGCCTGTTCATTTCAATTATAGTGGCGAAGTTAATAATACAAATGATTTGGCTTCTGGTCGATGTTTATCTTTTAATGTGCAATTTTTGTGCTCAGAAGTGGTTTTAAGATAATAATTCAACGCAGTTACCAATTGGAAAGATCTGTGTCGGTATAAAAAGATTTACTATTTCACTTACACAACGAAATTACAACAAAGCACCTTATAATGACAGCTGCAGCAGCTCAATCATAATATAGTCCTACGGTAAGTCATGGCTATTTAACGCCTTCTGTTTTGAATATGCCAGATCATGTGTTGTCAAATATACAAAGACATTGAGTCGTGACTATACTAATTATCACTTATCCTAGTTACGACGACAGTTTATTAACTGTGCTTTATTAAGGTGCAACTACTAACAAACAAGAAAATACACACCAATATAAAATCTACTTTAGCGGCACTACTTTCTGAACTAACCAGCGGAGTTTAGCTGATATACGGCTTCCCATTAAGTGATGTCACACACTTTCGCGTAATACTGGCAAATGTCAAATAAAATGGGGAGATTAAGCTGGCCGAGCCACCGTCGGGACAAGGGACAGAGGTATAACGAAATAAGGGATAAGTAAAGTAAATATTAAGCTTAAAAGTAAAAATACTCTGTCTTTAAAAATATTGTGTTTGAATTGACGCTTTTGCGGTTGAACAGTTGCTTTACTTTTTTACTGGAAAAGAAGATTTTTAAATGTTGTGTAGTATATTAAAAGGTCTTCATGTATGTATATTACTGGTGGTAGGTCTCTCATATGTGAGAGGCCGCCTGGGTAGGTACCACCGCAATGTCTATTTCTCCCGCCAAACAGCAGTGCAAATACACTGTTGTGTTCCGGTTTGAAGGACATTGTAGCCAGAGTAACTACTGGACATATCGAGACTTAACATCTTATGTCTCAGGATGGCGAGCGCAGTGGAATGCCAAGCAATGCCTTGTAACTCATAGTGTTGTTTGGTTTTGCTACTGTCCATGAGCGGTCGTATCGCTTACCATCAGGCGAATGGCAGGCTCGTCTCGTCATTCATTGCAATAAAAAAAAAAAATGTATTTCAGTTCATTTACATCAAGTGACTTTGAAAATGTGTACGCGATGCATTTGACATCTTAATGTAGGACGATGATAAGGTAAAGTTATAGTGACTTGTTTTATTTGATTCATGATCAGGTGATTTCTAAGGCGCTAATACTAATAAGCAACATTTTTCTTACAACCACAGTGGTGCTTTCCAATGCTTTCTAGCCGAAGATAAAGAACAATGCAACATAAACATCTATATAAAGCACATAAGTATAAACATCCGCATAATAACTCAATATTCTCAAAAATAAGTGACAAATCGTTAAGCATTCGGCAAGCGCCAATACTTGTAGCTTTGTCTAACCCAAAAGCATGAAAGATCCCGTGAATTTTGCTTCCAAATGTGGTTCTCCGTCTAAATAGCGGTGTTCAACCGCAGCGATGCACCAGACACTATTACAATACTCTCGCAAACGGTTTGTGTACGTGCATTGTGTGTTTATGTATTTCAAAATAATGCACGGGGCTTTTTAAATATTAGGGATTATGCCGCAGGATATGTACATATCTCTCTGTGTATCGGATGTCGACCAGCGCAGCGTAATTTTACGGATTATTTTTGTACTTACTGTTGGGTGCATTGTTATCACTTTGCCGTGAAAGGATGTTTACGAAAATGGGAATGTGTAATGCAAAGTAAAATACACATCCAAAAATACACCCGAAAAGCCATTGTCTGTTTTTTAAACAATGGATTTCCCAATATTTTCTGTATTTTCAGTACAAGTCAATGGTTTTTTTATAAGGAAAAGGAAGGATAAGTAAATAAGGAAATAAAGAGTACTAAGCCTTCTGAAATCTTATTCAATGAATGAAATATAACACCCAAGCTGGCGCTTAAGATCGATTTTCTATGGGACTGTAGTGTCACAACGGTCATTACGTTCAGTAGTAGTCCAAGGTAACATTAATGTGGCTCTAAAATACAACTATTGAAGATATAACGTTGAGGGGAGCTCTGAAAAATAATAATAATATACATACAGGGTATATCCAGACTGCGACCGAAACGAAGCCGGGTGGTAATATGGATAATGTGGACTTCAGACACAATGCAACTTTCGTAAAAATTTCGTAAAAAAGAGACAATTTTTACTTATAGTTGTATTTGGTTGGTAAAGACATATTTTTCCTAAATTAATAATATAATGTATAGCTAATAAAACAAAATAAACCTTTTAATTTTACAGAGAATTACAATGGTACGCAAGAGTTAAAATTGTTGTTTTAGCAAGGACTAGGTATTAACCACTCAAACACAATTATATTAAAACAAAGTGCACAAAAGAAACTGTCGCTTTTTCTTGCGTATTTTTAAGTTACTCTACAACACTATATTCTTTCTGTAATGTGTTCGTATCACCCGAAATAAAAAACATCTGGTACTTGACCGTTTAGAGAACTAAGTTGATTGTGTCTGTAATCACTAAAGCTACCACCAGGCTCCGTTTTCGGTCGCAGTTTGGATATACCCGGTATAAAAAACTTTCAAAAAACGAAAAGTAGCTAATTAAGGAAGGAATAGGTATGTTAAATGAACCCAGTCATGAGATATATAAACAAAGTAGGACTTTAACTTTTCCCTATTAATGATATTGACATAATTCAACACAGTTAAAGTTGATTGATATGAAATATATTTGAAACTATCAATTACGAAGTGAAAATATGAGAACGATAAACACTAAGTCAAGCTCAAAAGACAGTAAATAAGAATATGGCAAACAGAAGCATGTACGTAGTCACAGAAAAATGTCACGCAAAACAAACAACGCTTATACCCAAAAGTTAAAAGATTTTCTATCTTGCGAATGTTGGCAAAGTAAATTCTTCACATTTCCGCCAGTATCTAAAGCTATTCTTATTTTGATTGATCCACACGACATTGCTTAAACGCCTTATGTTAGATATATGTTATATTTACTTCATTTTGTGTTTTTCTTTACATATTGAAATACACGCAGAATAATTTGGCTTATATTTTTATGATCGGTTGCCAGCATGCCTATCCTTATAGACAACGGTTAAACGATATTGGCACCAAATGAGTTGATGGTGGGCTCACTTCAGACCAAAGCTAATTATGACTCCCTTTCCCAAAGTCTTAAAAACGGTATTGCGGGGTCGCCGGGAGTCTACCAAGGCGAGCGGCGACTGCGCCCTCACCGCGCAAATAGGACCCTGTGGCTTTGTTCGGACGTCCATTAGCTTGTGAGCGCCCGGGACAGACGATGCCTACTTTTGCTACTTTCGAGGTCAATTTCGATCAGGGCGTACCACTTGAAATGCACTCAAGGACCTCGGAGGCCCCTTTACTTCAGGAAGGGGTGAGAGTGGGTATTCCCATGAGAAACAAAAATATATTCTGGAAATATTTTGACATTAATGTAGGTGTTATTTAGCAGTGATTATGGGTTCGAACCAATTACCTTCCAGTCCCTACACTCACAACTTTTAATGTGATTATGTTTAAAAATATACGGATAAATAACTTCGTAACATATTTGTTTTACGAAAAATGCACGAAGAGACATTATCGAAGCAAGCTTAGCCTGTCGATAGCCTCCTCTAAATAAATATGGGAACGTGAAAGGTATTCCAAAGCCGCTGCTGTGCGGTAAAAATGATTTCATAGTGTCTGAAGAATTTTCAGAACGGAAACAGCCTTTTTATTACATCCCTTTCATGTTTTACGTGTTCTCCATCGACCGGTAGCGCGGCAAATCACAATATATTCATTCATGTGTGTATTTATATTGTTTTATGTATAGGTAGTTTTAAAAGTAGTATTTTAATTTGTATTGTGTATTGTTTGTTGAATAAAACAAAGTAGTCCTTTAATAACCTATTATTGTAAAATTGATTTACTTTTATGTAAAGGGTTTTTGAATAAGGGCAGGTAGATGTTTATAAGAAAATAATTTTTAATAAAAAAATAAAAACCGACTTCAAAGTGCCACTACAAAGTAACAAATAATATATATTTCATCGTACTAGTACCCAATGATTAATGTTCTTATTGACTTGACTAGCTAACAAATCTTAAATACGTAATATTTTGAAGGCGGGTCGCTAAGTGCCGAACATGTACGCCTTAAGCTTAACATTAATTTGTGTAAGTAATTATAGCGAAAAACACGCAAGATTTACACGGAATATTAATTTGCCTTAATATATCAGGCCGTAATCGTCCACTGTTGAGCATGGGACACAACATACCCTTTCTTGTACTTAAAGGCCTTTATGTCATGCAGGTTTCCTGACTATGATTGAAATATATTACTGTTAAAGAGTTTGGTAATTGAATATCATCAACACACAAGTGACTCCGATAATTCCGGAGGTGTATACCCTGGAATTATAACCGAGACGGTGGTCAACCGTCTCGTGGATCATATCTAGATAATTATCAACAGGCTACCACACACATGTAAGACACATAGAAATTCTATCAAAACTTCAATAAATTTACACGTAGGATTAGCACATTATATTCATTTGTGTTTAATTTACTTATGTGCCTTTCTGAGCCAACATTGCAGGATCTACATGTAATATCAAATGGTGTAACATTTGCTTAAATTTATACGTGTTTGATACTTAGCGACCCGCCTTCAAAATATTACGTATTTAAGATTTGTTAGCTAGTCAAGTCAATAAGAACATTAATCATTGGGTACTAGTACGATGAAATATATATTATTTGTTACTTTGTAGTGGCACTTTGAAGTCGGTTTTTATTTTTTTATTAAAAATTATTTTATTTGTCCCTTTTTAGTTTTAATAGGCATCGTAATGATGAGAAAGGTGATCATGATATAATCAAAACAATGTCTTTAAAATTTACGAATTCTTCAGACCAAACATGATATTATTGCTGTGAAATTATGAGAAGATTGTAAGTCATTAAAATCATGATATCCGCTATTGTTAGACACAGACCAGGTCGGATTATCTTAGTTTACGTCGGTAATTTACGTATCTATTTCTCTCACTCTCCCTCTTCTTCACCTACTGTTTATAGTAAAACTTTTATATTGAAAACTGAAATTAATTGTATCTATTATCTAACCCCCCCCCCCCTACACGCTTTTCCCCTTTTAACCCCCCCCTTTGCAGTAACACACTTATACCGAACCAGGTGCAAAAAGAATTATTGCTGTACCGTTCAATTTTGAGGAGTTCTGCTCTTCAGGTCCGAAGATATTCATCACGTCTTCACCATTATTTAATGACACCAATCTAACATATCATACTTGTCGACAAAATAGTTTATTTTTAATCGTTTAAGTACTGCCAGAGATATTGAGTATTTACATTAGTATCTATTTTCTCCCCCCCCCCCCCCCCTACACCCCTTCCCCCTTTTAAGCCCCCCTTTGTAGTAATACACTTATACTGAACCAGGTGCAAAAGGAATTATAGCTGTACCGTTCTATTTTGAAGAGTTCTGTTCTTTAGGACCGAAGATATTCATCAGGTCTTCACCAATTTTTTATGGTACCAACCTAGTATATCATGCTTTTCGACAAAAAAGAAATTTTTGAAATCGGTTTCCTAATACCACCGTAATCGAGTAACAAACATACAAAAAAAAAAAAAATTCAGTCGAATTGATTACCTCCTCTTTTGAAGTCGGTCAAAAATAAAACAAATTGTATGCGAGGTATTAACAATATTATTTTTTATTTGAAAGGTCCATTGATGGGTTATTTGAAACAACAGGAGACCTGTTTAGAAAGATACAGGGGCATCAAATAATAACATTCAGCACTATGCCGTCACTTGTAAGCTGTCCAACTGAGTGCAGATGGGAATCCAAAAGCACAGGCAGAGGGAGTAAATTTTGGTCATATATTTTTGTACGGCATTCTTACCATCGATAGATCCATGAAAAATAATAAGAAAACACGTAGTGCCATACAAAAATAATGCGCAATAAAGTCGTTTTTTTTTTATCTTTCGGCCATTACTCGGTAAATTTGGTCATTTGATTACGGCATCCATTCCATACAATTTCAATACCTCTTCTAATCTATTATTCCGCAACGCCGTACAAAAATCATGAGACAAGGGAGAAAAAACGAGATTTGCAACCCCCTCCCCTTTAGTGGTCCGGGGAGTGATTTGAAAATGTTCGGCACCGTTTCAAAACATTATAATATTATATAACACTCAAAAGTACTATTAAAAATGCCGCCAAAAATTATTTTTCATTTGAATGTACATGTATATCAATAATTACTTTAATCGTAAATTTAATTTTTAAAGATGTAATGTAAATTTATTCTGTACGGCAACGGTTTTATAACATGATATTGATGTATTTAGCAAAATGTGTAAAGGTTATATTGCCTTTAAAAAAATATTAGAGGAAACAAAAAAAAATTCAAATTAAATATTAAAATTATCATAGATTAATATAGCAATTTTATAAATATGTTTGTATTTTTAAATAGTATGCAGGTAAATATTGGCAGAAAGTGATTACGGGTATAACGTATAGTAAATTATTAAGTCTTCTTAACATACAGTAAGCGCAATGTTTGAACAGTGCATTTAAAAGCAGCACCTATTACATGCCGTACAATGTGGTTTAATGCGATGTAAGGAAATCGTACCCGGCAAGTACCACACGATTTATTCCCGATAGTAACGTTAAGTACTCGCAATCTGTGGAAATTCCAGACCAACTTAATGACAGGAATTACGCTCTATTTTTTAATTCGTTTCCGTAACAAATTAAGGTATGAATTGGACTGAAATCTTAATAATATATTTTATGGATGAAATTTCTTAAGCTGAAGCTTTTTTTTGTTTGGCTATTGAATTACAGACATATCATTTAAATTTGTAGAGCAGCTGGTTAGAACGCAGCGCCGGCTGCAAAACAAGAAGCTACGGGTTCGATGCTCGTACTAAGATGAAGTATTTGTGGTCTTGTAATCCATATTGTTTCCTGTCTGGGTGTCGTAAGGCCAAAAAGGACCCTCGATTTCCTGTACTCGTGATGACGTACTTAGATACTATATTCATGTGAGATTGGGACTATACGTATGATGGTTGATTGTAATTAATTAGCTTTTTAATTTAAATAGTTTTAATTTATATTTCATCGATTTACAGTTTTAAGTTATGCTTAACTTATTACCTACTATAATTTTGTTACTTAAAGCCACAATCCGCAAAAACTTTTAGTAGTCTTCAAGAAAGCTGAATTCATTATTAATTTAATCTGTAATTCGAAGAGGCAATCTTGGAATCGTTAATTTTCACATTTTGTATATAATTTATTCGGTAAATTTAAATCTTAGTTATTAAGTTACTTATAAACATTGACTATATATTATTTGATATCACAAAGTGTCGTCCTAATAATTTTTATGAAATTTCACCAGAAACTAAATAAATGCAATGGTCATTTTAGGCAAACCAAGGAATATAATAGCAATTCTTTAAATTTATGTATTTCTAAACTCAAAAGTTTGTGTTCAAAAAATATTGTTTAATTTCGCCTTACATAAGTTCTATTAATATTTAGTTGAATTGTGTCTGACCTCACTAAAACTACCACCTGGAATCGTGTTCGGTCGAAGTCTGGATATACCCTGTATACATGTCTTATATTTTTATAAGGTACCGAACCCTCCCAGCCCAGTTCATAAATCGAGGATGATAGTGGAACGGGCCATACAGCGCTGATCTAGTTCTGGGGTAGTACAATATATAGCCATTTGTGTCAAGCTAGCACCACTCCAATCAATTCCCAATTGTTCTCTACAGAATGGTAATTTTGTACATAAATACTTGAACTAATTTTGCAGAGACAATAGCTATGATCTATGTTTATCTGATTGATTGAAAGGTTTTTATACTCATGATAGCGTTCTATAAGAATAATTTATATATGCAACGACAAGCTTCATCCAGTCTATAAATTGGTAATGAAAAACCCTGGTTACCACAGAAAATTTCACGAAAAGTTTGACTTCAGACAAGTATGTGGTAAAGTCGTCAGTTATATTATGAATTCTGTATAGAAAAACATGTTTCATCTACGCTATAAAAGTATAAGAAATAAAAAGTACAAAATGAGTCGAAATACATTTAAGAATAATTGATTCAATTAGGCTAAGGCCTGTCTAAAAATGTACGAATTTAGATTTAAGACCGTTTTACCACCTGCCCACTGAACTATTTGTTTTTCAATCTGAAATTCCAATTTGTCTAAACAGAACACTAAGAGACAGTTTCTTTTTAATTCCGATTTACCTCTAACGAGAAAAGTAAAACGTTGCAATAAGAGGGAGTTTAATATCATTAGGTGCACTTTTAGTGCGGAGGTGTTCTAGCAATCCCGGTAGGACGTAAAAGTTTACGGTCGGTCCGGTAACACGATACGATAATCGAATGAAATTCACCATGTGTACGAAACGAGAACGTAAAATGCCGTGACGAATATTTATTTTCGAATGTTCTGCGTAAGCGTTCGAATGTGAATTCCAGTTTGAAATGGTCACGGTGTGGATTTTTTGATGACGTACTTGTTTTTGTATGTAGTTCGGAACGGGGAAAGGATAAATAGAGAAACAAATTGCACTGGAGCTTGATGTATTTTTGTATTAGGGTTTTTTTCTGGTAATTCTAGCGAACGCTTGGCTGGAGCCGCCCATATTGTCGAGTCGGTAGTCGTATGTTCGAGTTTTGGGAATACGCTTTTGACGTTACGGATATCTATTAACTATTGGTTAAGGTTGCGTTCTACATCTACAATTGCATTTAAATAAAGCTTTAAGAGGAAAGATGTGTATCTTAGAAATTTTGGATGTATATGTTTACTAACCCGCACTACCCCTACTACTTAGGTCTAACAATTAATATTCAATGGTAAAGTATTAACCAAATAGTTCTGTATTAAATCACACCAATTTTTATTAAAATCACTAAAACCTATAGTAGTTTTAATACTTAAAAAATACCCATTCAATCTACAAGATTCATGAAAGCAGAACCAGTCAAATCCATTGTCTACTCGCGAAGATTTCCGCTGCCAAACTTGTAAAACAGTAGCTCTCATGTCCTGCCTCCAGCGCTAAGGTTAATAATCATAAATCGCGCTCTCCCCATCCATAAAAATGGATATTTTTCCAGAGAATTTTTCAAGATACCTAACCGAAAATTGATTGCACTGTAATATATTACGGAGCGATCGTGTTTAGTTGTAAGCCAGCTACTTGTAAAACCAGGACAGTTTCATAACTCCACTGCGCTCGTGCTAAGGTGGGAGTCGTGGGTTATGAATAATATTTATGAGCCGCTTAGAAAGAACCTAGTATGGAGATACTGAGTAGTTTATGGATCCTGTAAAGGTAATGTGAAATGCAATTGCCAGTCTAACAGCTTTTTTACCATTATGGAGTCAAGAAGTGTGTTTTGGTTTGTTAATTATCGTTTACTTTGATTAGGGTGGAAACCATCGCGAAAATCCTGCTTGTTAGCTTTTTGGAAGAATGCTGCTGCTAGTTTTTTGCAAGAATTTCAAAGATATGAGAAACTTACAAACAGTGTTAGGTTGGCGGGCTTGAATAAAATTTCTACTCGCGAAGGGGCGATGTCATATAGGTAGACCGGTCGTATAATGATAATCTTAATTATTCTGCGACAAAGTTGAGAAGTGATAGGCGAGCGCTAGGATAGTGAGGGATACGTGCAGGCTAAATAAGCAGATAATGGCTTGAAACAGGTAAACAAAGATTTTTGCTTAATAAATATTTTATCCAAAAGTGGCCAATAATGATGATCAAATTCTGCTAAAACTAAGGTTATACGAACTCTACGCTTATATTTCAATTAATATTTATAGGGTAATGTCTGCTGAAATATTCTTAGAAAAGCAATTATAGTCTTCTAAAGAATTAAATAGTTTCGTTTTGCAGTATCAAATTTTCCACGGGGTGAATTATCCATTAGTCGTCAAATCGCTATTACAATTCAAAGTAATCGTGTCGTCATGTTTCAGTCGTGTTAAAAGTTAATAGCAAATCTTTATAGAACATGCCAGATTTTTCCTACCACGTATATTGTGTGCTCAATGTTATGGCGTCGACGCGAACAACGTACCAATTAAAATTTGGTGCAAAAAGAAGCCTGCGGCATGCAGTAGACACAGAGTGTAACTCGGCCTGTATGGGAATTAATTGCAGCGCCGACAAAAAATCGGCCATAAGCTCAGGCGGAAAAAAAACACCTAAAATCTCTCAAATATAGTAAATTGGCAGAATTGTTTTCCCGGTTTATGAAATCGTTTTGGCGTTTTTGTATCGGTGAGAAGATTTTGCTAAAACTGATTGATTAAATGAGATACGGTAAGGTACTATACTTCCTACGCGCATGTATTTGTTTTTTCTTTTTTATAATATAAATTGTTGTTTTTGGCATTTTTGATATTGAGAAACTAAATTCATCAATTTAAATGTAATAATAAATATGCCCCATATTATTAATTTGCAACTTGAAAAGACTCTGATCCGATAGATACTTGTTTGATTGTCGTTATGGACAATACACGTTGCATGAATTTTAGACTAAGAGCCCGTGGCCGCCAGACATTCGTCATTTTATAAAAGCTGAAAGTTTGTCCGCGCATGCCTCTGGCATAGGGATCACACGATCAGCTATTATGAAGTTCCGATCGGGGTGGCTTTTAAAGTTATCAGCTTTAATGTGTCTGACAAGATGAAAGAACCATCAAAATGTCCGGATGCCAAGGAAACTTCTTTTTATAGGTACCTTAACAACATATACAAAATCCGGCTTTAATACTATAAATCTGGAAAAAATATTTATGACGATATCTTCAAACTTTAATAAAATGTAGTTTTGCCAGCGTTATAGTATAAAATCTGAATTTTATATATGTTGTTAAGGCAACTATCAAAAGATGTTACCTTGGCATCCGGACACTTCTGATGGTTTTTTCACCTTTGCCAGACATATTAAAGTTGATAACTTCCAAAGCCATCCTGATTGGAACTTCATTATAGCTGATCGTGAGATGCCTAAGTCAGAGGCAAGCGCGGACAAACTTACAGCTTTTGTAAAATGACGAAAGTCTGGCGGCCACGGGCTCTTGGTATATTTGTATCCATAACGTAACTTGCATACAATTGCATGATTTCTTGGAAAACTGAATATCAGGCATAATGCAGGTCATAAATGACTAAGCTAAATGCTTATCACCGAGGTCTGGTGTTGATCCAAAATTATACGAAATTATCCGCTGAATTCATCTATCTATACATATAATAAAAATGTAAATGGTCGATGTCTGTACATGGAAGATATATAAGAAATTTTAACGTGAGGGGTCTTCATAACAGCAACAGAAAACAAAACTATTTTTTTTAGAATTTTTGTCTGTCTGTATGTCTGTATGTTTGCTTGCGCATCACGCAAAAACCACTGCACCAAATGAGATGCGGTTTTCACAGTTGTATTGCTGCAGGTTCAACTTAAAAACTGGTTTAAGTTGCTTTTACATACAGGATGTTTCTTTTTGTTTGCTTGCGCATAACGCAAAAACTACAAGACAAAATGAGATGCGGTTTTCACAGTTAGTTTCACAGTGCACGTCCTACTTGAAAACTGGTATATGTTGCATTTACACACATTTTTTTTCAAAAATTCAATAATTACACATAATGTTAATCACGCAGACAAAGTTTGCGGGCAGAAGCTAGTCTTAAATATTAATCCTATCAGGTCCATAATATTGCACAATTTTTCCACACTTTCGTAATACGCGCAATATCATTGGTCGTCAAGGGCCGCCTTATACTTATCAGGTATCTTATGTTGTATCTAGCCAGATCAAAAAATGTTTTAGTTATTTGTAATGTCTATAAATCGTGTATTTGTTTCTAGTGTCTAGTTTCGTAAAGTAGTCCAAACAACAGTGTTATTGTTATGACGCAAAAATATTAAACACAATTACAGGACTAAGTTTATATCAATATTATTTCTTTTTTCTATGAGCGCCTTAATAAGCTATCCTGTATCTTGACAACAAGCAATATACAATTACATAAAGTGAGATTAACCTTTAGTTTTTTTTTTGCCAGTCTTCAGGTTTCTTAAAGTTAGCCAAGGAAACACAAAGAAAAATATGTAAATTATGTAACATCATTGATCGTCTAGCTTCTGCCTAGCGTAGAATTTCAGGGATTCTACGCTAGGCAGATATCTTTGCTATGCTTTTTTATTTGTTGCCCACTCTTCATTAGCTTTCTTTGCGATTTTAATTGCGGGTTAAAATCAAGCTAGTTCAATAATAAATATGATGGAAGCGTATGTTAGCAACAAATGTCGAACATGTGACCGTCGGTAAATCGTTGACGTATTTCTATCGAAGATCCATTCGGCATAATTAAAAAGAAAGCTGGCCGGTATTTCATCTGTGATAGGCAGCCCATTAAACGAGTGCAGTGACTATTAGCGGCACCGACCGTTTCCACCGCAATCTCTACCGTGTCGACATTTTATTATCGGAGGAGTCAGCTCTGTTGTAATCCCTGGCGAGCTGTACAATTTACGATTTATAAAACCGCCATTTTCTGTTGTAAAGCAAAACGATAAAGAGAATACTAATCCCCAACTTGGCGGGAGCTCGCGGCTCACCCCGTTGCTGTCCTTTATCTTAATATTCACTGATATTAAAAAGTTAATCCGAAAAAACAACAAGGATATCGCTGCGCTCTCGGTTACCTGTAATCTCAAGACAGGTTACACCATGCTTGGGCATAATTTGCAACGTTTTGTGTGAATCCCTGAACGTAATTACTTTTTAGGAAGTACGGCTATAACAAAGAGTGGGAATTAATCATGTGCATTAGTGCTGACGTGGTATTTCTGGATAAATGAGGCTGAATCTTTTTATACACATACAGAGTATTTTTTTTTAAGTGGGCGTAGATGGCCAGATCCGAACTTTGAGGAATAGCGAAGAATCGTCAAAGGAGTCACGAGCCCGATTTTTCGTAAAACTAAAACTGCTAACATTGTTTTTGAAAAATCAATATTACTAATAGCGAGGAATCGATACCGATCATTTAAAAAAAAAATATCACTCATTATTACACCATTCAATATTGTTACTAATAAGGATCGGATTCTGGGAAGTAATGGCAAGCGGTAAACTAAGGAAAACAGGAAATTTTTTGCAAATTTTTATTTTTTTTGTCCGTTCCGTATACACGTAATCCTCTGCGTAGAGTGTGGGATTATCGGAAAATAACTTAAAATTGGTCGAAACCGTTCTCAAGCTGATAGTTAATAGGATCTCGCACCCAATGAACTCATGAATCCGCACTCAATGAAGAAATAACATCTGGCCACAAATTGAGCCGCTACATTCATGTGGCCACGGTCTAGACTTGGCTCGAAAACACTTTAATTGCGATCTCCAAGTGATAAATTCCAACACCAGTTCAAAGTCAAATATAAATGTCAACGTGTGAACTCGTCGAAGTATGTCGAAACTATTCCTCACATTATTAGTTTTTAGCAATTAAGTATCGTGCAGTAACACGTCAATATTGTTTGAGGGCGTTGTTGCCGTTTTATTTAGAGCCGTCCTTTGACTTTGTATTGATAGATTTTGGATGAAGGTTTTTGTATATAAACGGGTTAATTGTAAAAGTTTTATGAGTGGACATTATGGGGCAGGTTGAGTAAGATTTTTCCGATTCACTTGACACTAGTCATTTTATTTTGCCCCATTGCTATTATTATATTTATAAAGTATACCCTACGTTAGTACGTAGAATAATTTTTAGTTAATACCACACAAAATAATAAATTGACAAGAATCAGTTTAAAATATATTTGTCTCCATTGCTGTTGATAGATATATTATTATTTCCGTCGAATGAAAATAAAACAAAGCCGGCGTGATAAATTGAATCGTTAATATTTCCCGATGTATTTGCACATAACACATAAAATATGACACATCCTATATTGCTTTTTAAATGTGGTCTCATATCGACGTGTTGTGGGTTATTGGATCGCCCAATCGATTCTAAGGACATATTAAAATGTATATAAAAGTTGTATCAAAGAGTTCATGCTATAATAGTCTTAAGTATGGCTTTAAATCTTCTTAAATGCTTAATTCGTTTGAAGATCTTTGAAGACCTTTCACAAAACCTTTGAAGATTTTTTTCTTTGAAACACTGATTTTATCAATAAAAAAGTATAACATCATTTTTTGTCGATTCAAAACGATTTAAAAATGTCTTTAGAGTAATATTTAAACGATTTAATAATGACTTGATAGTACTAGTGTATTCGATGTTAAAATTGCATTTAAATATTTCAAACACTCGATGTGACACATTAATTAATATCGATTATTATTTATTATGACTGAGAATGTGATCGAAACTGCGGATTGCAGCAAAGTTGCGGACATAAGATACCGCATTGGAAAATAGCTTGTTTTAGCACAGAAGCGTATAAAACACGTGGTAATTTTATATATTAATATTGTCAATATTATTACATTATATTATTCCATATCAAATATACTGTGGAGCTATAGATGTATATTAGAAAATCGATATTATTTTGTATATTTTACAGTCCCGATATAATAAAATTAACTTAATTTTAATATTCCACCCCAATTTAAATAATTGTAAATATAATACAAAACATAATATGAAGCGCTTACCGTCATGAGAATCGTACATGTATATGATCTCCTTCCAGCCGTAGTATAGGATGGTGTCCACGATAGCTTTGTGGTAATCAGGCCGCATGCTCACTGCATGGTCGATCAGGCCTGACGAGGGAGGGATCACCTGAGACGAAAACAATTTCATTATTTACTAATATATCTAAAGATGTTGTTTGTTTGAACGCGCTAATTGTTTATTAGATATTCTTCGGTAAAATAATAGTTATATTTTTTCGTCATAATTTTATATTTTTTAACTCCGGGACCTTTGTTTAAAACCAGCGAAACGGCGGAACGTTTACTTGGTGTAAAGCGATTATTCAACCTAGAAAAAGTGTATTTTTTGTTACTCGGAACTTGTTGAATGTTTTTTTATTAGATGTCAAGTCAAGGCCTGACTGACCTGTCAAATAACTGTCTCGGGTTCGAATCCCGGGTCAGGTAAGGTGATATTGGATTTTCAGGCCGAGGTCAGAATTTGTGCCTGATATGGCGATAGGCTCGTCCCCTATCACACCGTGTGACGGACCACACAAGGCGAAACGTGGGTGTACTGGTACCACCTCTGTCTACCCCTTCTAGGAAAAAGGCGTGACTTTATGTATGTATGTCAAATCGAGGATTTTCGCATTACTTAAAGCAATATATTATTCTAATGAAAATCTATTACGTACATAATATATTCTAACAGTAATTTTATAGAGTGGTTAACCTAAACAACCACATAAGTTCAATTTTGATGACGAGACTGTCTACTTCACAGTCTTAAAGAATGGACCGATAACCGCAGACAGTAGTATTCTCCGTATATTCAATGACATTGACATTCCATGAAAAAGAAGTAGGCCTACAATAAGATAAATATATTCAATGAAAAGGAGGGCCACAAGAAGCTGACGGCCAGACTTCCAAACTGAAAAGGCAATTGAAGAACAAGAATAAAGTATTTTAATTGGCATAACCTTTAGATATATTATACCGGTAATGTCGTATTAAAGTCTTGATTCCACCATCTCTTATTATATATGTAATAAACATTTACTTTGTAACTACACCTTTAGCACTATTTTATTTTTATTCATATAATTATTTTATTTTTGTAACACGTATTACGACTTCGTGGTGGCCTGTTGGTAACGGACCAGACGCGGCAGCCTACATGTTCACGGTGGTCGCGGGTTCAAATCCCAGGGCACACCTCTGACTTTTCGGAGTTATGTGTGTATTGATAGTCAATCACCACCCACTTTAACGGTGAAGGAAAATATCGTGAGGAAACCTGCATACCGTAGCGATTTTAAAGAATTTCTACGGTATGTAAGTCCGCCAAGCCGCACTAGGCCAGCGTGGTAGACTATATTATGGCCTAACCAATCTCAATCGATTCTCTCGATTGTAGAGTAGGCTCGTGCCCAGCAGTGGGACGTATATGGGCTGATACAGAGATTACGAATACATAATTTTATAGAGAAACACAATTCTGTTATGATGGAAATACAATGTGGATAATTCCGAGTTAATGATCCGTTCATCGGAATTTAAATGAAAACAAAGCTTCAATTTGTGTTGTAAGTGACAAATTCCGTTCTATTTGTTCCTAAATTGTTAACAGTTAACTGAAACCTATAAAATTTATCCACAATATTACAATTTCAACATTTCAGGTTTAAAATTCGCAGAAACGGAAACAATTAGAATGGACGTTTTGGTCAACGTATTGTGCTTACAGTTTATTAATCATATAATTCAAATATATTGCAATTCAAATGTTTTATATTTTACTAGTGGCCCAACCCGGCTTCGCTCGGGTGCGGATAGTTTTTGATTCCAGTCCACATCAACAACATAATATTTTCAAACTCGATGTGACCGCCGTCGATATTGCTTTTCCCGTTCTGTTCTGTTAAGAACAGATCTGTCCCATCTCATTCTGTTCTATGACGAAAAGCATTTAGCCCTATCCCCTCCTGTCCCGTGCCATCCATTCGAGTTTGAAAAAGTAGCAAATATGTATGTAGGATTTGAATGTTATGATGAAAGATGAAATATGAGTAAAATAGAACGTTAGACGAAAGATTGGTATGGAACGTAGTTTGTGTAAACGAGATGACGAATGAAAGTGCTTAAGATGAAAAGAGTTAGATAATGAACAATTAAGATTTTTAAGTACGGAAGGATGAAATAATAGAAAACTGCATGGAAAACGAGAGAATACGGACTACGTACGACGTGAAGACGATAAAAAAGACATACTTACATACATAAAGTGACGCCTTTATCCCAGAAGGGGTAGGCAGAAGCGCCACCAGGACACCCACATTTTGCCTTGTATGCCCGTCCCATGATGTGATAGGGGGCGAGCCTATCGCCATATCGGGCACAAATTTCTGACTCCGGGCTGATAAATATAATGAATAGAAAAATCCAATATCACTTTGCCTAACCCGGGATTCGAACCCGAGACCTCAGCTTTGCAGTCGTACCGTACTACAACTACGCCACCGAGTCAGTCAGATAAAAAAAACATGACAACACTTCATAAAAACGGAATACTTTTCGAATAAACGATTCCTGAAAATCTGATTCACTGTCTACCCACAGTGTATTGGATGAGTTATCTACCCATATACATAAGCCATAAAGCTATGGCCTGACGTAGTATTCTGTGAGAGAGTGGTAGTATTGCTCTCGAGTTAATCAGTTTATACCGTAAAGTAAAAATAACTTTTCACAACGAAATATAACATCAGATATCGTTCATAATAATCTGTAGATTGATAGTGGCTGTTTCCAAGAAGGAAATAATGATTTTTATAATACAATGAACCGCAATGCATTGTTTTCGTTTTCATTCGCTAAAACGCTACTTTTTCTAAGATAATCGCAAAGAATATAAAAACAAATTGCTATATGCTTTTTTAATGAAACGATCGAGTGTATTGAAAGTCATTTGTGTTTTTACATCTTAATCGCTTATCAATGTTCTCGACTACATGCGAAAATTACTACATAAATTCCGCGCATAAATAAATAAATATAACATATATTTCTTGTCATTATAGGATTGTCTCGAGTTTACAAACGTAAATTCCAGTTTGGCCGAAGAATAAATAGCTTCCATTAGATGTTGCACAAGAGGCAGACACTGACGCTAGTAATGCAGTGAGCCTCTACATTTCAACCGGATGTTGTTCTTTATTGAATAACTACATTTTTATCTGCATCCATCTTCATACAGCTTACTTACTGCACTACACAAGTTTTTAGCAACTGCGCCTTGCCTTCACTTAAATTTTTTAGTAAACAAACGATCCATTCTGCAGCATCAGGAATAGTTCAATATAAAATTTATTATTTGCAAAATGAAATAAGGAAGAACGCACGAACTCCCTAGGAAGACGCGGACAATGTTTAAAATTGTCAAGCCATCCGTAAAATATTTCACACGGTGTTTGTAATGTGACTGCAATTGATAATATATTCTGTGTATTTAAATCATTGATAGGAGCCACCTTAACACATAAAGTGACGCCTTTCTTTTGAGAAAAATATACTTTTTATTTATTAATGTATGAATTAATTCTAGATCAAAAATGTTATACGGAAAAATATAAAGACTTTTGTCTGTGAAATAAAATAGGATGAAATAAAATGCAGACGTTAACGGCCTTATCACCTTGTACAGTTTGCAGAACGCGACGAGAAAAAGTCAAGCACTCAACTAAATTCAATTTGAACATTCATAATTTCCGTCGCCTATAAAAAATACAATTTACGCCCGCCCCCCGGCGTTTGCCACGGCTACTGAATATCCTATTGAAATAGATCTACCTGTGGAAATTGCAGCTTTTAATCCCTGTTTATATTTCTTTAATATTGTGAAATCATTTTTAATACTATGGGTAGTACGAACTAGTTAAGCTTACTCCACTTAAGCAGATGTGATGCCAGGCATGTTTCCCACGCACTTGCGGAAATTAGATATTGTTTTGTAAATAACTTAATAACTATATAATTATTATATTTTATTTTTCTATCTTACAGAAAAGGGTACAAACACATTTTAAGTGCTTGTGAGACTGGTGTCTGATATAGGCAGGCCCTGTGTTACAGATCTTCACGCCATGTGATTATATTTTGCTTATTTTAAACTAACATAATTATAACAATGTAGGAACTCAAACAAAGTAGAATTTTAAAGAAATAAAATGAATGTAACATAAAATGTTATAATCTTGAACAAAGTTGACAAAAGTTTTTAAATTAAAATGGATGTAACTATAAAAATATCAAAATGTGCTGGGTATGTAAAGTTATTATTATTGGGAGGCAGCATATAAATAATTTAAAAGAATAGTAGAGTGAAGGCCCCTTTTATAGATACCTATAAATAATTTGCAGTTAGCCGAATCGGCATTTTACTATTGTTTTATCCGCCGCGCCGCCCGGAAAACGTCCAAAACATAGTCTTACATAATTTAATTCCAATATACGCGGCTCCAATAAAATAAATGAAAATCACCGTAATAGAGTCTTAAAATTATAAGGATGCTGTGATTAAAATTCAATTCAAATAAATTGAAATTTAAAATCACACTTTCATTATTAACATTTTGGTATGACATTTATTATCACAACATACATGAGTTCTTATCGCATTCCTCGCAGAATTCAGTAAGTAAAAATTTTGCCGTCAGCATACTAAAATTATTCTTAGCAATACACTTTGCTACAATAATTAATTGTACTAAAAGCAAGTTTAGTGTTATGAAAATGTTCTCTAATAATATATTATTTTCTCCTACCAAAGTAAAGTAGGCTGCACTGCACTTGTCGGTACGTACATACGTTATAGAAACTCAAAACAATAGCCGTCCATCCTTTTTGCTTCCATCTCATTCGTAATGATACAATAATCATTACGGTAGTACAACAAGTATTCTGAACAATTATAAATTACCTTATATTACAGAACACGAATCAACACAAATGGTTGATTCTGGCAAGTTTTATACTTTTGTGAATTCTGACCACTAAAACGTAGCATATTATGACGGCAATATATCAGGCGAAAAATCGTTTCATGAATTCCTGTCGAATATGATCGGCCGGTGATAGAATGATCTAGTACGTAGCGTTTCAAAGCAATTAATTTTCCCTATCTTTTATAAAATTATCTGTAGAACATAGGATAAGATACCTACTGCAAGGATTTCTATAGCGACCTGTCGAAGCGGCTTGTAAACTAAGATATTTATAGAGACTAAATTCGCCATAAAATCCGTAAAATTAGTTTTATTTCAATATATCCTCTTACGTTGTCTACAATTGTAAATTATCTAAAGAAATTTTTTGTAAGCTTACAGCAGGCAAATATCCTATATAAAATATCCTATATATACAGTTTACGGTAATCCAAATAGATATAAAAATCCAGAATGTGTACTTTGAATACGTAATTAAATATGGACTCACCTTCTCCGGGAACCAGGGGGTGACGAAAGGCATCTGGAACGTGTTGGTGTATGAGTGCAGCGTGTCGAAGGATTCCGGAGTCACCGCGCCCAGCATCGCAAACACGCCGCGCGCGAATTGATTGCATACTGCAGGACAATTAACATTCATTATTATATTTATTTATTTTTATTTTATTGTTTAAGGACAATCAGTGGTAATTATATTACATTAAATTAACGTTACAAATACACCAACAATAAGTTAAATGTATTACCTTTAGTTGCCTCAGCATGCATTGACATTTAAGAAAATATAGAAATAAAAATTAAAAAAATGTTAACCTTTAAATTAAATTTTAAAATTCTTGTGTTAAACTATTTTAGGATAAGGTCAAGAATCATTACAAATTGAACGGATGTTTTGTAATAATCTATGTAGGAAGACTTTTAGGCCTTTTTTAATTGGTGGCAGTGGAAATACTAGAAGGATGCATATTTTCAGCAGTCAACTTGATGTGGTTGAGAATGATGTTGAAGAGATCTTTATAGGTGCAATATTAGCAGAAATGGAATATTAGAAAGGGTGAAATGGCGCTATTTGGAGGAGGCATATGTCCAGTAGTGGACAATAAAAGGTTGACGATGATGATTAGTGGAAATGTTTTCAAGATATTATACGATTCAGCCGGCATGTTCGGTACTTCAATTAAATATTAATTGCCTACATACTCTTTCTTTCTCTATAGCCACCAGAAGTCTACTGCTGAACAGAGGTCTCACCCAGCCTGCACTATTATGCATACTGATAATATAAAACCAATGGCACGAATACGAGTTGGAAATAGCACAGAATCAACAGGGAAGATAATGAAAGATCCATTCATTCATCAAATTAATAGGTTAATCAATAGATTATAATCAGTTTTAATAACAAATATAATTCCACTTAATGTTATTAATGAATATTGTATGCGGCTAAATCATTATAATTAGTAATTACATGAAAATTATTAATCTTTAGTTACGGCCAGGTTGTAATCTTGGCCACAGCATTCATGGGCTGACTTGATTACGTTCTACCACTATCTATTGAAACATAATGTTTACCAACAAATTAGATGTCACGTTCTATTTGGCCAGTAAGATAGACAGGTAAATTAATATTCTCATTTAAATACATTCTCAAAATATTGCCTTCGATTTCGACCTATAACATGTACGAGATAATATCGATGAATCCATAGTGTGAATTTCTAGCCGTTCATTCGTTCTACCTGGCGTTATCCCAGCTAATGCCAGGGTTCGCCTTCCTATTTCGTATCCACCACCTTGCCCGTATTTAATTTTAAGACCATGTGAATTGCTGGGCAGTTTGACTTAGATTTTGTTTCTCTTTCACTCTTTAGCCATAGGAAGTCCACTGCTGAACATAGGCCTCCCACAAAGATCTTCACATCGACTAGTTGGAAGCGACCTGTATTCAGTGACTTCCTGCAACCTAGACCAGGTCGTCTATCCACCTTGTAGGCAGGCGTCCGACACTTCGCTCATTTGTTCCTTTGTATATATACGAGATTTTTGCGACGTATATTAAAGTTAGTATTCAATGCTTATTTACAAACAAATTAAAAAGTTAATTTTCTAATTCTGCCGATCGAATGGTAAAGCAATTCAGCGAATTTTGCAGCCGTGGGCCATTTAAATATTTGAGTGCTTTAGCGTGATTATAAAAGGGCGGAAAGAAGAGATGATAAAACCCTACAATAAATTTGATAAATTTACGTTACAAACGAATCCCCCGTGGGCCTATACCAACCTACCCGATGAATTTTGATCCAACCTACCCATTTGCTGTACTTTAAAATGTAGATAATTGTATATAGACTTAGAATAAGTCGAAATAGAGGTAAAATATAGGAAATCTGGCACTGAATATACATATGAGTACAGTACGGGCAGAATATTGTGTTAACAACCCTAGGTATAGAATTATTATTGAAATGCCAAATTACTTTTAAATATTTAAAATACTAAATTCCTTGGGTATTTAATAACCTCTACCATTTGTTGGGTTATTAAATTTCCTCACAAGTAGAAATTTTATATTTGAGCTACTGATAATTGATTCAGTATTTATAAGTACCTACTTAATATTATTTAAGCCGATTGCAATATCTCAAATAGCAGTAATACATACACAAATACATTTTAAACTCATTCTAAACCGACAAAATATTGAACATTACACCGTCAATATCATAGTCTAAACGTACACGTGAGGTCAAAAACGATAACCGGATACAGACGGGCGTTTCCTGACAATCGCCGCTGTTACGACGTTATGCAAAACAGCGATGCAAACGGATTGCATTTATTGTGTAAAATGGAGCCTTGCGGTGTGGGAATACGTCGCATATGATGTTCGGTTATTCACCGGAGCTCACAGCAGTTGTTAACTTGTTACCATTGATCGATATATCTTGTCTATTTAATGTAATGTTTCAATGTGTTGTTTTTTGGTAGAAGGGTATTTAGAGATATTGCTAATTGTAGAGTCTCGTACGGGGTTTGTCTCGTTGATTTCAATTAATATTAGGACCCCGTTTAGCTTCAATGTATGTTAAGTCCTACGTGTTCTATATACTTTAATAAATTATAGTTCATTTACTTTATCACTTGGCTTTTCTCTTCAAAGACGATTTTTCTCTCTCGTCGATAATTGTATCCTATTTTTGAATTGGTAAAGTTCAAAAATAGGAGACAACGACAATTTTGACAAAGTGTTTTATTTTTTAACTGCCTCGGTGGCGTAGTTGTATTACGGTACAGTTACAAAGCTGAGGTCTCGGGTTCAAGTCCCGGGTCGGGCAAAGTGATATTGGATTTTTCTATTCATAATTATCAGTCCGGAGTCAGGAATTTGTGCCCGATATGGCGATAGGCTCGCCCCCTATCACATCGTAGGACGAAACATACAAGGCGAAATGTGGGTGTCCTGGTGGAGCCTCTGCCTACCCCTTCGGGGATAAAGGCGTGAGTTTATGTATATATATATATATGTTTTATTTTTTTCGCAGCTCGCCGCTATTTTTCTTGGGCTAAAATTATTTTTGTACAATATATTCACATTGTTATGTCTATTTATCTTTGATAATAACTGGACCAAGTCTTAAAATTATCAAGTCAAAGTTGTGCTACTTCACTTCCATTAAATATGCATTATCTTTTAAGAATAGCCGATAAGCTTCACCGCAAGCAAAACCGCGGCCAGTAAACAAGTAAAGCTTGTTTTTCATGAATATTTCTATTAATATGAATGGCAAACACCCAAGAAAGGGCACACCCGTTGTGCTACATCAATAAAAATTAGTGCTTTTTGATACAAAAAAAAACGTGTTTGTACACTTATGCACGCACGTAAGCAGTTATTCTTATTTTTAAGATTAAAGTCACTTTTATCACGAAATTGTCAAGCCTATCATTCACCATAGGTAATAATATAAATTCACATACACACATATGCGTATTTACATACATACATATTGCATATACATGTAAACATATGAATAAATATTTAATTCTTTATCACCGCTGATAAAAAAAAAAACACGAGTTGTAGATTTACGAATATTTAAGAAACTACTTTATAGTCATGAGTTGCTACGGAAATTTCACCGAAAGTGAACAGTTTACTTCATCATGTCGCTTTTTGGCCGTCGGCGAGCACACGCATTGTACAAATGCGCCGTTAGACTTAGGTATAACTTCAATAAAAAGTTAAAAATAGTGGCTACAATTTTCTGACTACGAAGTTAGATTATCAGAACGAAGAGTCCTTCAGTCATCTATTTTGATAATATTAAAACTCGGATAGCGGTTGAGAAACAATTTTATCCATACATACATACTATATTGAATAGACAATAGATCACATAGGTTCAATATCGCGTGACTTGATATTTTGATTTTAAATCTAACGGAAACCAATCGTATTGATAAATAAAATGTTCAAAATGACAGCCATAATTTTCCTTCAGATTATTTTGAGACCCACCGGATCACTTTTACTATAAATTTTTAAAATAGGCTATCATTCACGACTAGAAATATAATTTAAAATCACATAGACACATGTATATTTGTGAATAAACATTATTTTTTATCTCCGCTGATAAAAACAGGATTTGAAGATTTACGAATATTTAAGAAACTACTTTAAATATATTCATGAGGTTTAACGAAAATTCGACAGACAGTTTAAAGCTAACTTGATCAAGTCACTTTTTTGGATGTCGTTGTGCTCGCGCATCGATAAATTTTATTCTCATATATTTTTCCAAACGCACCCAATAAGTATAAATTCAAAAACTTTAAGTTTTAAAGGCATCCTTTAACATTATTCGGCTGAGCAAAAGGCCACAACAAAACAAAACGGCACCATCCACAATGACTTACGTAATAAAGGAAAGTAGTTTTAATTTACTTGTCAACGCGACGGTGGCAAAAAATACAAAAAGCGAAGGAGGATTAAATAAGACAATCGACTTTATTTTCAAGTTCATTAAATTTAGCTCCTCTGACAAGCTTTTAAGGTAATTGCGTTAGGCTGCAATTACAATGAAAGGTGTGTCAACCTGCGCCCCTGCCTACTCTATTAATAATAATGAACTAGCGTTGAGGTTTCTTTATCCAATTTCGTGTTTATTACTTACAATCAATATCAATTTACTCATTACATTATCTCGAAGAAATAATATGGAACTATTGTTCACGTTTATATTTTAGTACTCTTTGGAATACAAAATTATACTTCATGGAAGCTATATATATGGCTTTGATACTGTTGTAACGATGTTTTAAAGATTATATTAATAAACAATATTTGGCTTTCGTATTTCGTTGCCTACTTGAAATTATAACGGAGATTCCAACCTCTAAGATGAAAATACACTTGTGAAGCGGGCTTACGTTCTATTATTTCTTTGCAAAAGAATCATTTAGTTAATATATTTTGTACACAGCGTGGTTTATTGCGGCACTTAATCTCGAGCACAATTCAACAGTCTGTAACTTAGTTTCAAGTCGAAGTCTGGAACTTTGAAGGGCAAAAATTTAGTATCGTTTAGCAGAAGGGCGTTAGGAGGGGGTACGGATGAAGAGGGGAGTGCCTCATGTCCCCTGGTACCACTACAATGGAAGGTAATGCTCCATCCTTGAAAAAAACAAATTATTGTAAAGTAACCTCAAATTTTTTTTTCTTATATTAATTTTATTTGTAGTTCCAAATTTCGCCACACGCTAATAGAATTTAGATAATTTTTACTTGACATGTCATCAGCGATTTGGTTGTAAAATGCCCTTAATTACATTCCGTTTTGTCTTTTTTTCTGGTTGGAGATTAGACTTTATTTTTATTAATTTCTCGAAAACTATAAAACCATGTAATAAGAATGATAACGTTATAATCAGGGACCCAATCCCTACCACTTTATATCACTTTTACTAAACGATACTAGACCCAAACCCTTTGGAGTATCGATATAGGATCCGTTTACTTTCACCTTTGAAGTTAATTGATAAGTAACTTTGATTACTGAAGGTCAGGTAGTAATTACATCAAATTTAATCTCTAGAAGATTTTATACTAGATGGACCTATAGATATATTTTTTAACATAATAGAGAGGCCGCCTGGGTAGTTACCACCGCAGTATCTATTTCTCCCGCCATACAGCATTGTAAATGCACTGTTCCGGTATGAAGGACATGGTAGTCGGAGTAACTACTGGACATAATGAGACTTAACATCTTATGTCTCAGGATGGCGAGCGCAGTGGAATGCCAAGCATTGCGTCGATTCATGTTGTTGTGTTGTTTGGTTTTGCTACTGTCCATGAGCGGTCGTATTACTGAGCATGGCGAATGGCATGTTCGTCTCATATTCAATTTGATAAAAACAAAACATAATGGCACTAATAATATAATAAGCACGTGTCATAATTTAATAACACAAACGGTCGTATCAATGTTACGGGTATTCATCGGTGGCGTTGGTCACGTTTCGTCATATATTATAAACCAATCGCCAATTTACTGGTTGTTAGCATTATAAAAAGTATTGTTCTGGAACCATGTATAGGCTGTGAATAGTAGGTCCTGGCTTCAGGCTTCAGGATGTGCACATTGTTTGAGTTTTTCAGATTGATAAAACAATTTACCTGGGACTGGTTTTATAATATTCATCCCACCACGTACAATATGTGATATATGTATAACTAAATTCACCCAATAGTCACAAACATAGTCCTATCCTGACAGTAAGATGTCAAGTTCCGTGGGCATTAGAAACTCTTACAGATTATGTGGTCTCATAGTCTCCTGTCTAGTGCGATAGACTAACGCGTCGACCTTTCAGTAATGTAGAAAGAAGGCAGGGTAATGAGAAGGATACATAGCCGTTAATAGAAATATAATTTAATTTGGCGAAATCGCCCGCCTCGACTCGTAATGGTTGACTTGGAAATAAGACTAAAGGAAAATTTTGCGTAAAATACAATTCGGGGCAATCCTCACGTCACCTGTTTTACTTAAGAAATTTAATTAAGCATTTATTAAGTTTATTAAAACTTTGACGCACCTTTGTTTCATCGTTACAAACTAATTTAATGCCGATGACACGATAGGCTGTATCCCAACTTTCTTAATCTCTTTAATCTACTTCATTTCGCGTTTGGTTATTGTTTTTGTTTGCTGTAATCTTTAATTTAGTTCATAGTTTTATATATTTTTAATAAACATTAGCTTGTAAATATTATTCCAATTTTCATCGAAAATCTTCCTAACTTCCTGTAACTTATTGACTCACATTAAGTGTGAGTTGGTAGATTTCATACATTCTTGAAATTCATTTGTCGAACTACAGGCATAGGTACATATTTTATTAAAAATTTTAACCAGTAAACCGTCGTCGCAGATAATTTAATATATGTAATTAATGAATAAACGTATAACTAAGTACATAGAATAATTTACACTTGCGATAAGGATTGTATTAAATCGCAATTAATTATTATCATCGCCCTCCCGAAGTATATTGTACCATAGAGCTAGGAAATAGATTTTGAAGGGGGTTTCCAAGGTAATACCAGTGTCTATTTATATGAATATGTGCCTTTCAGAGAAGGAGACTAATAAGATTTTCGAGAACCTGGGTATAGCACACCGCCCCAAATGGCAGTTACCACGGAAGATTTTCGATAACACATGCTCTAAGATTCTATTCTGGGCGATCACTAAGCATCTGGGCAGCCAAACCATTACCTTGCTCGCTAATCGTCTTTAATCGTGGAGTACGCCTTTGCTCAGCAGTGGGACATAAGTAAAAAAGCTTGATAAGGGCATAGTATGAATGTAACACCAATAAAATTTAGTAAGGTTTGTATGCAATCGCTTAAGCGCGTAAGTTACCAAGTTTAATCTGAAATAGATATTACGCTGCTAATACAGATCTTGCAACGCATTATTAATCACCCTGCCCTTATTGATTGCCGTCATAGACATAATTTGGTCAATCAATTAATTTAGCGATTAACACCTCTAACGCCGATTAATAACGCCACTTCATAACACTATACATCACGATACAAAACTGTACTGAGCAATGTATCGAGTAATAAACGCTGCTCACTAATACCGTGTTATGGACGCATCGGCCAAAAAGTATTTTTAATTTAATTTAACAGCCTCCGTGGCGCAGTTGGTTAGACGCCGCCTGTGAAACGAGAGGCCGCGGGTTCGATCCCCGCACCGAAACAAATGTTTGTGTGATCCACAGGTATTTGTTTCGGATCTGGGAGTTTGTGAGACCGAAAAGTCTCTCGTAGTTTCTGATACCCACGACACAAGACTCGATCTTAGTGTGGGGTCAGGACTATGTATGTGTCTGTTGGGTGTATTTATTTATTTATTTATTTAATTACTGTAGACTATCACCGTCCAATGACGAATCGGTCTAGTGGATACCGTTTCATAAAAATTCAAATAAAGAATATTTTGTTACTAGACACAGGTCTAATAACGAAATATTCTTTACTCCGTGAACAGTCACAGAACGTTTTTAGAATGCTGTATTGTAGTAGACAAGAATTCTATTGCTTGAGATTTAAAGTATTAAAATACTAAATAAGGCCGATGAATACAAGCTAAAGTAAATAAATTCGTAATTTTATAGTCACTTAGCTTAGTGCTGTCAATATAAATATTATCATTTTAACTTTTACACTGCCCAGGATTTCGCTTCATATCATCTGTTCTTTGTTCAGAGCTGCCTTGCGCCATAGCCTTTTTGTTATTACTTTGTCGCTTAGTCGTGAAACTATTATTTGTTTTTCAACTTACTTCTTTTTATAGCTTTTGCTTAGTGTTGTTATCTTTCAACTGTAGGTTTAAGTTAAACGGCAAAATGTTCGTATTTGGTATGAATGCCCTAGTTATAATATCATGCCTCGTAATGTTGCATCGCATCCATTGTCTATTTTTTGATGCCTCGTAAAAGAGCAAAGATGAACAACAAGTTTCGTGGTTCTGCATCCGGCTACATTAAACATATGACTTTTTATAAGCATTGTAAACTTTTATATTCCTCACGACAGCAAGCAGAGCGTGCCAACAATTTCATTTTTTTACTTTATTTATATTTTTCTCACTGCGTTCACTATTCTGGATAAAGCGATTTGTGAGCATAAATATATCAGAAGGAAATAAGTGTAAAACGCTGACAGGAAAAGAGGAAAATCACCTTTTTAACGTAAAATACGACGTAAAAGCAATACAAGTTTACAGTTCGTCACAAAATTTGAAGTGCCTTTGGCTTCTTTATGGGATTACGAGCTTCAGTTTATGTTAGAGGCACTTAACCCGAAAGTAGGTAGCTACACACCTTGCCTTATAAGAGTGGGTGTAAAATCGCTAACACAACCTTTACGTGTAGTGGCTGTATTTATTGAAAGCCCAAATAAACTCGGAACTCGATCACGTAGTTCGTTTAAAACGAGCTGCAAATATGATATTAAAAGTGAAAGTCTTTGAATTTGTCGCTGGAACTAGATAATTTTTAAGGAGTTGTGTAAAAATAAATCTCAGCCGGGGCCGTTGATTCGCCTCGAATAATAAGAAAAGATTTTAAACAGACGTTGAGGCCGCAGAGGGCGGGAAGCACTCGTCATTAGAGCGAATAGGCGCGAGTGTCTGGCCAGTGCTCATCCCGGTTCACGGGCAATTTGCTTTTGTTCCCACTTTTTAATTTCCGCGTTAGTATTTTCGCATTGTTTTTATTTACAAGGCGACATTAATATTTTTTTATCTATTGCCATTGTTTTCGTCAAACATCGGCGCCGAACGGACGTGGCGATAACATTTGTGGTTTGTCTGGGACAAAGACGTTATCCTAGTATACTGATGTTACTTTTTGTACAACTCTTATCTGTGGACTCTTTTATCTGACGTCGAAATTTTCTGTGAACTTCCGTTGTATTTCACTTATATTAAATTTCAGTGGCTGTATAACTTTCCTACTTTACTCGATACCTTCGACTGTGAAAATTTTAATGGAATTAATTGGCTCTAAATAACTGTGAGCGACGGAATTTACCGTGAATAAGTTACAACAATGGATTTATTTAATGAAATGATTTATTAATTTCTTCCATATATGATATTCGATTATTATTTATTTATTGAACGTATTAAGGCAAGAAAATAACATGCTGCATTATAATCTTTACGGCTCAGTCACGTAGGATAACAAAAGAGCTAAATATAAGTCGATTACGGGCTTCACAAAGCGTATGCAAGATCGCAAATCCTCTTACCTTTGTCGTAGCAGAGGATCATAACCTAAGAACTGACACAGACACGAATCAAAACGATTGATGGTCCAAGCTAAACGTAAGGCCGGCGGCTATATCTTACTTTTGCAAAAATGTCTTAGATAGATTTAAATATGCTAAGTATGGCTTCAATGTAAGGATAGGCGCCTCTAACACTCGATTTTATATTTCCCGTTAAATGCCACTGCGATCAAATTAAATAGAGTATTATTTTTTACCACTGTGGTATTCAACAATACCTAAATAACAAGGTTTCGATAGTAACCCTACCTTTCCAAATTAAGTGTTAAAAGTATGTCTGATTAGTTTGATTAAACAAAATAATGGTCAAAGCTTATTTTTTTACAACATAGTATCGATGGAATCGAGTGGAGCATTAATAAACGAATAAACTAAGAAGGGTACAAAGATTTTTATTTAAATTGTAGATAATATTTAACTACTTACGTACACAAAATATCGTTATTTTTTATGGAAACAAACAGGAAGGGAGAAAGACTGCACAATTTAAAAGTGTCGCTGCAAATAACACATCGAAACAAAACAAAAACTTGAGGCAAAATTTATCTTTAGTTGAACGTCGGCTCCACTGAGCGCGAAAAAGTTATCTTGCATACATAATATCGTGTATGCTTCAAGTTTCGGTTACAGACTAAGGATGTTTGTTACAAAATATGGTATGGGAAGCCTTGCTTCCTTGTATCGATCAGGGCTGCGCTGCGGCTACGACATTCTGATCACGTGGAGTGCTGATGACACTTGTCTTGAACATTCACCTCACTCTTGAAACGATGGCATAGTCTTGTAACCTTAATTTCATTTCAAAGACAGCCACTATTTGAATAAGAGCAGAACCGTATTCCCCTCACGTGGACTTTAATATATTTATTTATCCAAGAAGATATTTGTTTAAAGCACGAATGCTTTTAGCTTTCAGCGGTCTCATTTTGCCTTGCTTTTTTTGGTTTATATTATAATTTAAATAACCAATCTGTTCGAATTATTTGTTATGTTAAAAAATGCTGTTCTCTCACTATTTCGTTACCGAATGAAAATTTTATGATCCGAAATCAAATCCTAGCATTGTTTCAAACATAAACTCTTTTCTTGTGACAGTTTAAAATGTTTGAGCGGTTAAAAAAATGAATTCACCACGGGGAAAATTACGTAGGTACAAGTAGTAGCGCTCCGGAAAAACATGATTTCCACAGAATCGGGTTTCGCGAAATGGTAGAGGTCGGATTCGACCTCGACTGCAAATTGCGAGCGAAATATTTTTGGAACATGCATAACTCAGAATAATAAGGATATTAATAAATGATTATAAAAAAATATAAATACTAATGTGGCAAGCAGATCCGCAATATGTATTCAATATATTGAGTTAAAGTCATATCCTCCGGTTACTTCTTTTTAATGCTCCAACTCCACACAAATTAAACAAATAAAACTATCATAAAATCATAAGGATCTAAACTTTTCAAACTGATATTGATTGCACTACTTATTCCTAAGGCTTCAGTTGCTTATTTAGTTTGTATGGACATCCAACTTTGCAGTCGTTTCAAACGTTACGTTGAAATATAAATTAACTTGTTCGAGAGTTCATTTAATACTTGTGTAAAGTTTTATTGCTTCACAGGTTTTACGTGAGACCATTTCAATGAAAAATACATATTTTTCTTTCTTTATTTATTTGTTAAAATACAAAGAAATACAAAAGTTTATGCATAGGTCCCACGAAACCGTATTTCTATTTGACCGTGGAATCACGTTTGAGTGTGAGTCTCACTTATAGGTACTTATACATTAAATTTTGTTAAATTTATAATTATTTAAATTTATTTAATTAATTACCTTTTCAAAGTAATATTAATACTGAACCCATAAGCAATAAATTCTATTGGAATTCTTGGATTTCTCTAAGATTTTTTACTGAAAAGCTATTAAGATTTTTTAACATCTGTATCTTGATTTAACATTAATTTAAAAAAAAGAACGACTGGAATATTTCTACGTATTAATTTGAATTTAAAAAAAATATCTTGTAAAGACTTTGAATGAATCGAAGCTATGCTTAGCATTCCACTGCGCTCGCCATCCTGAGACATAAGATGTTAAGGGCCTCGTTCACCATCTTTAAGTAAACCGTTCATTAGTTACTTTTTGATTAACGTTAATTGCCACGTAAAAGTGCAGAGTATCTTCCGTCGATTTCACAAGTGAAAATTAAGTAACGTGCTGGTTAAGTGAACGACATAAAAAATTGAACGAATCATTAGTTCAATATTGCGTCAAATGCAATTATTATAGAATATTATTATTTAATCGTTGGTCAAATATTTCCGCCCTGCATCCCGCTGAAGTGCCAGCGTGGTTTTTTTCATTAAAAAAAACGGTTGAGATTTTAGCCATCAAGTAAACACGCTAATTGGCGTTATGTAGCCAGTAAAGTATTGATTAGTGTAATCATAGGATTAGTGTAACTGGAGCATCATGAAATCGACACGTGATGTTACGGGTGACTTTAAGTGATGACTAGCCTAATCAACGGTTTACTTGAAGATGGTGAACAAGGTCCTAAGTCTCATTATGTCCAGAAGTTACTCTGGTTTCAATGTCCTTCAAACTGGGACACAACAGTGCATTTACACTGCTGTCTGGCGGGGAAAATACTCTAGGTATTTGCATTGCACTGCAGTTACTATGAGTGCATTAGAGTCATTTTGTCTCACCAGTTTAAAAATGGAAAAATATGTTAGTACTTATCCGGGAAATATTATCCTGCAAAGGCCATCTCGATGTATGAAATTTATGGCTGAGAAAAGAAACAAGACTTTTTGTAGGAAGGGGAAACTTTCATAAATCTTTATGTAAACTTAAATTCATTAAACATAGACGAAAAGGAAAGGATTGAAAGATATGAAAAAAATTAAAATATTACCTAACACCTATGTTCCATAATAAATTAACCTAGATCAACTGTACAAGGGTACAAATTGTGATTCTAAAAATGACGGCATCTTTAATTATTTCCGTTAAATTCTTGTACATACTAAAATCCTGATGGCATAGGAGCTTTCCTAGTAATACTTAGTCTATTGTTTTAGGAAGCCTCACAGGCGGAGTAATTGCTAGGAACATGGCTCACGCGGCATTAAAGACACTATGCCTGTATTCTGCTTCTTAGTTGACGATCGAAATACTTATCACTATTTGGATCCATTTTAGACCTTATTGTGTACATAATTACAAGATCTTACGATAGTGTTTAGGTGGCTTTAAAAATATTTTGTTATTTTTTCTATTTAAATGAACTATGCAATTTCCTGGCGTTAAAGGAGCGCATAGTCCAAAAATTTTTTACATATTGTACTAAGCAAAAATTATGTATGCTGCGTTGAAGGCTCTTTAAATGAATTTAAAAAAACATTCTTTAATCTTGTTACGTAAATTATTTGATTCACGTGTTTTAGAGCCCCATCAAGTTTGCTAAAATATATTTTTAAATTTAGTGTTTCTCAAAAAGCATAAAAAAGAGTGTATTAAAACAGCTGGAGGACGATCGTTTACATGTCATAGGTGCAAACACATTACCGTACCTACGTCAACGGAGCGGAACATATTATTGTTTCCAATAAATACTCACTGAGTCGTGAAAGCTTGAATGCATCCGCCGTATTAATGACATCTACATAGGCTTGCAGCTCCAATCTTCGGCTGCTGATGTTCTGATTGTGTATAGTCATCGCGTACTTGAATACATTCTGGATCTCTTCAGTGTTTTGGTCGAATATCGCACCTGAAAACGAAGAGATGTTAGTATGACCCAACTATTGGAACTAAAAACAATATTATATTTGTTTATTGAAAAACCAACGGGTAAAGAATTCAATCGTGATTTTCGATGTGGTGGAGCCACGCTGTCGTCAGTCATGACTCAACATGAATGGGCAGCTCGTCCCAGGTGGTACCACTGTCTCACAGAAGATCAATGTGAAGTGACAGCTTTGCTGTCCTGTTTTGTTCAATGAGTTAGATTGCCGGTTCCCTAATACCCATTTCCTATTCCTGATAAATATAACACAAAAAATTCAAAAAAATTGTCGTTTATTTTTGCAAGATTTATCGTTGCATTGTCTGAAGTCACGAATACTACCACATGGCTTCGTTTCCAGTCGCAGTTTGGTCAGTCCTGTATTAATTTCTAGTTAAACATTTACGTCTATATTTGAATAATAAATCGAGTTTGGTCTACATAATATTTTTTTGTAGTATTTTTAGGCAACCAATTATCATACGTCAATAGCACAACCAAACTGTTATTTCTGTAGGTATTTTCGCTTTGATTCCGTGTATATGTTGTGAATATTATAAATTGTTCTTGCTTTTCTCAAACATTTATGTTTTGTTGTTATGGACTCCGATATGACGAGCCGGCCTTATTTTTGGACTCTGAATCTGAGCTGGATGTTGAACCGGTATAATATTTACAGCGAACCCAGTTTAATAGGTCATCTTCGGCACAAAAATGGATACTTCTGTACATTACGTTGTATTCAAATACTATAAGTATATTATAAATACTCTTTCACAAAGAGACTATAATGAAAACTCAAGCCTAATGATCTTGACTGGGAATAGTAATAGGTTAAAGAAAAAGGACATTACTGATAGTTTTGAAACATTATTAAAACTCAACTGTCCTAGGATCATATTGTGTGCCTTCCCATATCTGAATAATGTGTCGGATAAATTAAATAATCACATTCATGTGTTAAATAGTCACATGCAATTCTTAGTAAGTCACTATAGTGACAAATTTACATTCTTTGACACCAATATATTTATTGGTAAAGTTTGCAACCTGACTAGGGATACATTGTATCTACCAAATAAATTTTTACATTTACTTGCTACACCTGTAGCTAATATATTAAACACAGTCATATGTAATATGACGAAGTCCTTATGTACTACCACTTTTAGTAATGTTACTAAAATAAATGTGGTAAATAATTTAAACTATTAAATTTGACAAAAGAGAATGGTGATAATTATCTAGTATTATCTCATCAAAATATAAACCGCTTCTCTGGCAAAATTTTGGAAATAGAACTTTTTAATGACATATTTAACATTAGTGTATTATGTTTCACAGAGACTTGGTTGAAGGCACACCTTATGAATTTCAATGTGAATGGCTTCAGGGTCGCCAGCTCATTTAATAGAGTATCGGCGGAAGGTGGAGGTGCGTTAATTCTAGTTCGCGATCATATCACATGTAGGGAAAGAAAAGACATCTCCTGCCTCTCTGTTGAACGAGTGTGTGAGGTCGCATGTGCAGAAACAAATTTATATGTCATATTATGTGTCTATAGACCTCCTTCATCAAACATTACGGCTTTCTTGTCAATAATGGAGGATATTTTAAATAAAATTGAACATAATAAAAATGTTTTAGTCTGTGGGGATTTTAATATAAATTTATTGGTTGATTCGGTTGATAAATGTAAGTTTGTGTCTTTATTTGGCTCATTTAATCTTACTTGTTTGTTTTTGGAGCCTACTAGAATAACGCCTGAAACTTCGACTTGTATTGACAACATTATAACTAACTTCGAAGTTCTTGAAAAATGTGTTAAGATAGGTGTTAGATCTGACCATAAATGCCAGTTAGTAAAATTAAATCATGTTGTAAATAAAACCGAAAGATTAATAACATATAGGCCGTTATCAAAGAACATCCTAGGGAAATTTAACAATAGTATTCAATCAAAAATAGGGAATTTAACACTTGATGTCAGTCCAAGCGATATGTACTCCTCATTATTTAATATTATATGCAAAGAGTTTAACCAAATATGTACTACGAAAACGGTTAAAATTAACGATAAAATAAAATTTTGTGCCTGGGCGACCACAGGCATTAAACGTAGTAGGGAAATCTTGTATGAGTTGTATGACAAAAGGTCCTATACACCTGATGTCAATTTCAAAAACTATGTTAGCACATATTCAAAAATATTTAAAAAAGTTTGCAGGCAGGCTAAATCAAATCATATAAGTGAAAAGCTTAGATTGTCCGACAATAAAATAAAAACAACCTGGCAAATTATTAATACTGAAACTGGAAAAAATAGAAAATTTGACAACAAAATTGCCCTCCGCATTAATGATGACCTAGTTTCAGATAAACTTATTATTGCCAATTATTTTGATAATTTTTTCACTAATATACCATTAGAATTGACTAAAAATTTAGAATCATCAGCAGATTTAGCAGAATCTTTTTTAAAGGAAAATGTCATTGAAAATATGGCAAGGTTTGATTTTGAAACAGTAACCAGTTATCAAATAATAAAAGCTTTCAATCAACTCAAAATGAAGACTACAGAAGATATATGGGGACTGTCTGTTAAAGCTATAGAGGCTATTATTGTTGGTATTGCTCCGATAATGGCTTCTATTTTCAATTCCTGCATAAGTGCCGGTGTTTTTCCCAACCTAATGAAAATTAGTAAAGTTGTGCCCATTTTTAAGTCAGGTTGTTCAAATAATCCGTCGAATTTTAGACCCGTTTCTATACTACCAGCTCTTAGCAAAATTTTCGAGAAAATTATGCTTAATCAAATGCTAGCACATTTTGACAAACATAAGATATTACATAAGAATCAATTTGGTTTCACAAAGGGTCGCTCAACTCAAGATGCTGGGACGTCTTTAATCACATCGATCCTAGAGGCCTGGGAGGCATCTCAAGATGCTCTGGGAGTATTTTGTGATCTCTCTAAGGCATTCGACTGTGTTGACCACCAAACACTTATTATGAAGTTGCGTTACTACGGCGTCAGTGGTACGTCGCTTGATCTCGTAATGTCTTATTTATCGGGTCGTGAACATAAGGTTTCTTTGAACGGGATCAATTCGGTAGGATCAAAAGTTAAAATTGGGGTTCCTCAGGGTTCCATTTTGGGTCCCTTTTTGTTCCTAGTATACATAAATGACCTTCCTTACATGGTACAGAAATGGTCAGACATAGTTTTATTTGCTGACGACACATCGATTATATTTAAGGTCAGCCGGAAAGACAAAAATCTTGATACTCCGAACAATATTCTGAATTTAATTTCGAATTGGTTTTCAGCTAACAATCTGCTTTTAAATGCTGGAAAGACTATTTGTATTCGCTTTGCATTACCAAATGTGGCAAGCGTAAACTCGCGTATAGAACTAAATTCAGAAACACTAGATTTAGTTAGTTCTACAATTTTTTTAGGGATTACTTTAGATAAGAAGTTGCAATGGGGTCCTCAAATAGAGAGATTATCAGGTAAACTTAGTACTGCAGCCTTCGCAGTCCGAAAGATAAGAAAACTTACTGACGTTGCAACGGCTAGGTTGGTATATTTTGCATACTTTCACAGTATAATGTCCTATGGTATTCTACTGTGGGGATCGGCTGCTGATATTGAGTCCATATTTATTTTACAAAAAAGGGCAGTCCGCGCTATTTACGATCTTGGTAGTCGCGATTCTTTACGATCTGTTTTTAAGGAAAGTAATATACTAACCGTGCCATCTGAATATATATTTCAGAATATAATGCACGTTCGTAAAAATATCAATAGGTTTTTCAAGGTTAGTGACACCCACAGTATTAATACGAGAAATAAAAATAAATTAGCTATACCCTCCTTTAGATTAGAAAAGTCTAAAAAATCTTTCGCGGGTAACTGTATAAAATTTTATAATAAACTTCCCAATTCGATAACGCATCTGCCGGACAAATTATTTAAGACACATATTAAAAGCATACTTATGACTAGGGGCTATTATAGTATTAAACAATATATTGAGGATAAGGAAGCCTGGCATTAGGTGTTTTCTTGCACTTTGCGACCTCCTGGGGCACTGAGGTATTCACTTATTACATTCTCATTTTAAAATAACTAAAATATATAAAATAAATAATTGTAAAATAAAAACTAATCAAAATGAGACAAATTAATTAATCAACAAGTTTATAAAATAAAATAAATAAAATTAAATAATGAATAAATAAAATACCTATTTAAATTATATGACGACCGATCGAGAAAAATAAATAATAATAAAAATAAGCAAGGCAAGCTTTGTAAGACAAGTCACAAATATCTATTTCAGTAACTTGACCAAAACCAAGCCCACTGAGTTTGACTCGCTGGATCTGCTCAGAACTGGGTCGCGCCGCGTAGTATCCAGTGGTAAAGTTAAGCCCGCTGAGTTTGTTCGCCGGGTCTTCTCAGTCGGGTCGCGTTGGATCCGGCAGTAAGCCTAAAATTACGGGACGTTTCGGAAATACTCATGGTCGTTATTTAATCAATTGGACCCAAAACAAGCCCACTGAGTACTATTCGCTGGATATACTCAGAATTGGGTCGCGTCGCGTAGTTTCCAGTGGTAATGGAAGCCCACTGAGTTTGTTTCGCCGGGTCTTCTCAGCCAGGGCCGCGTTAGATCCGGTGGTAACATTAAACCGCTACGCACCGCTTTAATTTAATACTTATGGTCCACTTAGACATCGATTATCGTAAATAATGTATTTCCTAAGGGAAAAAAAATTACCATAAAATAGTAATAAGTAATATAATACTTAATATAATAAAGTTAATATAAAAATTACAACGAATATCTTGTAAATATAAAATAAGTACTATGTGTATTGACTTGTCATAAGAGCTATTTAATTGCCTACGTGACCAATAAACGAATTTCATTTCAAACTTCATTTCATTTCATTTCATTTCATTTCATTTCATTTCATTTCATTTCATTTCATTTCATTTCATTTCAAATGCGATAAATCGATACGATACATAAACTGCGGCGTCGATGGATCGGATACCTAAAATTATAGTGTTTTATTATTATAAAATAAAATTATTATATTATAATATAACAAAAATAAATATTGAATATTCATAGTTTTATTTCATATTTCCATCGGTTAATTATTTTTAGGTGTAAAATATATAAAATGCAACTCATTTGAAATGGAAACACGTGTCCAAATTAAGCCTAAGTCCCATACAAACGGGCCAATTCCCTTTTATTCAAACTCTCAAATGTAGCAATAGAAATAAAAACACAATTATAGGTAAATAAGTTCTACTATTTTGAAACAAAAAATAGTCCTCAAAGCTTAAATTTAAATAAGGTGTCTGCGACGCAAAATTTAGTAAATACATTTAACGTAGACGCCGTCCGAATTAATTGAATCACACAATATCTACATTACATAAAATAGTTTTAACCATCTAATTTGGAGTTATTCAGAATCCTATGAGACTGACCACTCAATATGTAAATGTACATCGTAAAGTTAATAAACATCAATTGCTAGGCTACTCTTAAAGGCCTGAACGAACAGTTTTGAGAAAACAAAAAGCTATAGCCCTAGTATACAATCGGTTGACAGACAAAATTATAATCGACGGAAAATGATAATTGGATAGATAATGTAATTAAAAATATAAAATTATGCCGCGCGCCGCACCTTAAAGTATATGAAATTGACAAAAGCTTTGTATCTTGAATATCAAATAGTGTAATGTTGTGATATGTACGTGTTGCTGTAGAATATTGTACGGTTTATTAATTTATTTGAGGTGATTCGAAAACTATAAACACCGATGGCCGGGCAAAAGTTATATAAAGTTTCAATAACATCTGTCACTGCGCCAATATTTTTCTTCTTTCTTATTTCGACTATGGCAGAATATTGAACTACTTATATGTATATTTTTTGTGATTACAATTGTAGTTTATTTTTCGTGCCTAGGTTTAAATTTTCTGTTTCGATTGTTTCATGGTATTATTAAGAGTTTAAATCAAACCAACAGTAGCTTCTTTAAAAACAATTGATATTCTCCAATGGACATCTCCACCGTCCGCGTAGTGAAAAAGCGGGCTTTCGTGCTCCGAAAGCGTCATCGGCTTGATATATGAGTGCTGACCAAAACGTTTATCTGAATCACTAGAGCCACGGCTCGCTGGCTCCTTTAATACTTTTAAGCCTGCAAGTTCGCCTTGCTTTACGTGGTCGCACACTATCACTATGTCTTTTTACACTCCCGCCGGTCGGACATTATGTTCTAAGAGCCATTCCGAGGCTCCATTTCTAACTATATTTCTTCCATTTGCAACGTCATTTCTTTCTATATTACGCCGAGGCGATTCAAAGATTTTAAGGGAATTTGACGCTCGTTCGTCGCCAAATCATGTAAGTACGTAATTGTTCCTTGTCGAGACAACTAGCTATTATAAAAACGTTAATGATCGCCGTCAGAAAACAGTCTCTCTACCCGGCCTCTTGTAGTTTTTGCTGGAGCAGTGTGATTTTAAGCGATTTCAGCGGGATCGTGAGCTTATTATTTAAGTGTTAATAAACTGATTTCGTTCAAATGTTTTAATAGAGACATATTATTGTGTCAAATTTTGTTACACATAACAGTAATATCTGGTTAATGATATAATTCACCAATCCGTTTTGTTTGAATGTTTTGATTAGAAACATGTAATTTATTTGGAATTTGATTATTACCCCAAAGGTCTGACGCCAAGTAAAATCATAATCCTAAAGTACCAGCGGGATACAAGTATAAAAATACGTCGAACCGAGGACGAGGTCAATTAAGAATTAACAAATAATGATAAAAATACGCCGTCAAAACAATGTTTGCATTCAATCGAAAAAGGCACAACATTCGTACGAAAGAAAAAAAACAAATAAAAGTACATTTATTTATTGGCCAAGTTCGTGACATCTGTCCAAGCTGAGTGTATTTAATATCAATAAAACAATTCGAAGTCCCCTGACAGCCAATCGTCTCATCATCTAAGCAATTTCAAACGCCAAATCGGCTTATAAAAATAAACTGCTCCCAGATTCGGCTCACATTGCAGAGATTTTATTTCAAAGAGCTTATTTTAAACAACTGCAATAATTTTTCGTTATATCTTTTTTATTCTGTATTTGCGAGGTAGGATTTGTTTGTGCTGGAGTGTCTTACCTGCCGGGAGACAGTAACTTCATTAAAAGAAGATTAAAAGAAACTTTTTCAGAGTTATAAAGTACTTTAAGCTTTGGGTGGGCGGCGTTGTAGTGGCAGAGATTTTATGGAAAGATAATACCGGGTTGCAATGTTACAGTGAAAGTTATATTTTCATAGCAACCACGAACTTATGAATAATATTTGAATTGAATGCGGTTGCCGCTGCGCCGGTTAAATCTGCTGTGTGACGTGAAAAATGCATCTATTGTTTTTTAAATGGTTGCATTAAAATATTGTTGTTTTTAAACGATTGCATTTCAAATTTTCATTTCACTTCTTGATTTGATTCCGATTCAACACATTACTCCAAAGAAAATTGTTAATACATACATAAACTCAAGCCTTTTTATTGAAAGAGGTAGGTAGTCAGAAATTTGTGCCCGATATGGCGATAGGCTCGCCCCCACGTCACGTCGTGAAACGGAACATACAAGGCGAAATGTGGGTGTCCTGGTGGCGCTTTTGCCTAACCCTTCGGGGGTAAAGGCGTAAATTTATGTATGTATGTAATATTTTTATTGTAATTAAATGCATTCATTATTATTAATGTTACCACAATAATAAAGTAAACATGTTTTATTTTATCTTCCTGCCACACGCGTGATTAACCGTACCAGAAATTACGCTCAATATTCATCCATAGCCAAGCCAGCACACTTGTAGTACTGAAATGATCAGTAAATGCAATGTACATTTGATACTCCCATCCATTTTACATAGGATGGCGAGCTACCATGACTGGCCAATGAAACGTATATCGATAGAGGCAGCTTGTAGTTACACATCCGGAAACTACTAGTGGAAACTATTTTGCATCAATACGCACGGCAAATTCCACGCGGCCGCACATATTTTTGAAACTTGATTTCGTTGGTTTGATTTTTTTATATTTATTTTTTATTTGACGTGTAAATTTTTCGCACTGTTTGGTGTTATGATGGTTTTTGGTTTGTTTTAAGGCATATTTTTGTTGGTATGTTTTAAGTAATAAATTTCCTGTATGGTACACTAGAACGCTTAAGAGAGTGCTAGGCGAGAACACATAGGTACAGGACTAGAATTAATTATTGTTATTGAATTTTTTATTTTATTGTATTGCATGCTGTGGTCACCTACAAATGTAACGGGATTGAAGCAAGCGATATTTATCAATTTACGCTACGTTTGTGATCCAAATAAAATTAAATAAATAAATACACCGAACAGTCACATACATAGTCCTGACCCCACACCAAGATAAAAATATAAAATACACTTCAACAGGTTTTTATATTACACGTAAATTAATTCGTCTTTGAGGTGAACTGTCTTAATGGTCAATTCAACATTGTATCCAATAACAACAATTAGCTTTAATAAAAATAAATGAGATGGAATACTTTGAAGAATTAGTTCCGTAGATATTACAAAGTCATATTTAACATAGCATGTTTCATATTTATGCGTTTTTAATTTGATTTAGTCTAACGAACTCAAAGCACAGTCCATTCATGGAAATTCAAATAAACATGAATTCCGTTGAGATCAACTCAAAGAGCCGGCCAAGTGTGAGCTAAACTTTCTTCCAGAGATTCCGTACCAAAATTCTTATAATATTAACGAAACTTACAAATTGTATACTGACGTAAATGAATTAAGTACTAAGTAAGTAACGTAAGATTTTAGTAAAATTAATTTGCTTCAGTTTTTGGGTTCCTCTACTAAGCAAAAAAGCAAGGTAGCGACATTTTATATCTGCACATAAGAATGCTTATGAATCAAAAATGGACAAAAACTAGTTTTGTACAAAGAACACAACACTTGTGGTGTGGATCTTTAAGAAACACGGAAGGCCACATTTAAACTACAAACATCTAAACTTCTTTGATATTTCCCTACGTCAGTGTTTCTCTGGCAATCTAATTTGAGTACAAACGGAAACCGTAGACGTTGCTATTTGATCAGTGTAAAATGTAGAAAATTAGTGGTTCATTTATTCTAAATACGTAATCCTAAAGAGGGACAACACGAAACCGCCTCATAATTTGATATGCGCTAGTCTTATTTCTCCCATAGTAAGAAGAGAAGCGTGCATTTAAAAAGTAGGCATATTCTGTCGGACTGCATTATGTAAGTCAGAAAAGGGATCTGCTAATGGACACAAAGCTCGCCCGCAGTTTTACTTTTTAGGATGTTCGTGTTTGGCAATCTCAACATTACTCATTTCGAATTTTTCGACCAAAATCTTTTGCTTTTACTTCGAAATTCGCTAAGCAGTTTGAAGCTCTCTATTATTAGAAATTTCAACTTGATCACGATTTCTGCCAATATTTCGTAACACACTAGCTGAGAAATGTGGATTAACAACTGCAAGAGAGGCACTTTTTCATACCTCTTATTAAAAGAATCTGATCTATCTATGCGGAGCGCTTAGCCGATTGTAAAAGAATTTCAGTTCTCAAGGAGATAATATAAATGGAAGTCTGATAACTTCGTATGTCTCTCCAATGTATTTTCATTAACGCTGCCCACTGGGATTAATGTTTTAAAATGAATTTCTGCATTTTATCTAGGCTCACAAGTGGAGTTTTTGCTTCTTCGTTTTATATGCTATACTAAACAAGGTTTTAATTAACATGGAATGTAGTTTTGTTTGATTTTTTTAGAGGCTTTGTAGCTTTTTAACTTTTCTTTCGGTTTGGTGAAAAGTAGAATTCTGTTGTAAGCGGCCGCAGGCATGTTGACTATACATTACACATCACAATTTTATTTGCCAATATGACTGTGTTTGTTTGTTTTACATTCTATTAATACTAAAGGCTGATTGGGACGGATTTGGTGAAGTGAACTCGTAGCTCAGTTGGAACGTAATATGTTTGCTATACAACTGCGCTAAAGTTATTTGAATCCAAGATGTAATAATAAAGAAAATTGGTATTATAGGAATTAGGAAGAACTTTAGGTCCTCGATGGTAGGCTCTCGATGCTATGTGTCAACAGTCCGTAACTACCATTTTTAAGAGAGAAAATCTGAAGAAAATCAAAAGGAATATGTCGGCATGACTATAGATGGACTAAGTAAGGTACACCCTTCTCAATCTTGTAAAAGACTAGCAGAGAACCACGGAAGTTGAAATCGAAATACAGTTAAATCAGCTAATTTTTAAAAAAATGTATAAGCGTAAATCCCTCTGAATTGTGAACAATTTTTGGCAAAGACTGCACTTATGTACAGCCAACATTATATTTCCATGTAATGACGTGACTCCCCCGAGTTTTTCCGGCAAGCGGTCTATTATATTTTCTAAAGCAGCTTTATTAGGCAGGAGATAATTTTTAAACTTCTATGTGGTTAGCGCGGCGCGGTGCGCACTGGAACCGAGCCAGCAGCTTAACCCGTGAATTCTTCACATAATTACAATTTATACCACATAAATATGTTAAAATTCTCATCGCGTGAAATGGTCACGTACAAGCACTTGATAATAATAAGTCGTGTCACGTGTGTACCGGTCTGTGAGAAATCGAGTGCTTCGTCTGTTTTACTGTCGAATTACACCAAGTATCGGATTGCATAAATTGTATTGAGCTCGCTTTTGTTTCTTGTTCAGTAATAGTTTATTCGGTATTTTTACATGTGGTGTTGATAGTTTTATGTAAAACATTGTCTTAGCGGGCTGGTATAATTATGTCGACTGGAATGAGACCACCGTCTGCTGCCATTCGATGCTCTGTCTGGAAGGCATATCGCTAACCATCAGATGTAACGCATTATTACTAGTATTATATGTGTAATATTTTATTGAATCGTTTTATGTACGTGTAATCGCAGCATCTGTATTAAAAAAAAACTTTTCGAAGTATCTTCTTCTTGTTCTCGGCACAAGTGCGTGAAACCATATTTTAATCGACGTCTGCGATATAATTCTGTAATGAGTATAAAGATATATTGACTTGCTAAGAAACTTTCGCCATTTTTAACAAGACAGGGCCGATAGTTAAATAACTGTCTAATATTTATTGAAAAATATTTCTCCAATTTTATTCCCTTTTATATAACACGCCAAGGACTTGACCGAGGCAAAAGTTAGCCGTAATGCCGTGTAGAATATAAGAGGTATCTGGAAGTAGCACCGGGAGATACCTAACTTCGGTAGCTGGTAATGTTACAAACTTTATCCAAATATTGTTACAAACTTTTCACGTTGTTGTTTTCGGCCGAACTCAATATGGGAGCAACATACATAATGTTCTATTCAAAACAAAAATACAATCAAATAAGCGCCCGTGATAATTTACAAGTTAAATTAGCTATTCACTACTCACAACAATTTGCTGCTCAAATTTGATTTTGAAACTAGAAATGCAGTATTTTATTTTATTAGGAAGTGCACGTGATAATTTTATTCAAATGTTGGAATAGTGTGTTTTACAGTCTGAGAATGAAATATACTTCCATGAATAGATACTGTTAACTAATATTCAAAATGGTTGAAGATGTTTGGTTACAAAACAATACTATCTCCTGTGCTTTTAATTATTATTAAAATATCTAAAGAGCACGGAGCAAGAAGGGCAGGTCGCTCTTCCCATAATAAACTTCTTGCCCGTCCATTTACAGGTGTAGGTAACACAAGATTCTATTATTACAAAGAAAGAAAAAACATTTATTTGTCATTAATACATGTATAAATATCAACGTGAACGTCTTACGTCACCAATTGCTAAGCACTGCGCTGCGCTCATCATCATCATCATGGTGATAATAATTCCCAGTAATTTCACTTACTTTACTCTCTATCTTTCACAGCCACAGGAAGTCCACTACTGAACATAGATCTCCACATCAACCTGTTGGAAGCGGCCTCAATGCCCATCACGGATTTCTGCGTCTTTTAAAATGAAACACAACAGTGATCAAACACTGCTTGGCGGCAGTTATAGACAAAGCGGCGGTACCTTCCACGATTGCCCCTCGAGTCTCGCATACAATCCTTTGTAAGAGAGACGTACCAACGAATGCAGTAGCTATACCCTATCTAAACTAAGAAGTTCCATTTGACATTGGGAAATAGGGATGCTGTCAAATAAATCGGTTCTTACAATATCCGATTATTTAGAGATATCGATAATATTTGTTTGTATTTTTTAATCGATTACAGTTTATATTTTCAGTTTACATCATTTCGTTTATTTCTTCATGAACATTTTTATTCTAATGAGACATCAACAATTGCATAAGTCACTTTACTATTTAGGAACAAAAGGAGTGATTTATCTATTACTAGCGGCCCGGCCCGGCTTCACCCGGGTGCAGACACTTTTTGAGTCCAGTCCACATCTCGCATAAGTTCATAAGCTTGTGCTTATGAACACATGATACATACATACAATACAATACATATACTCCAAAGTGAGGAACCTCCTCACTATGTGTGCCGTATCCTACAATACTGCCTTCATTTCCATTGTAAATCCAAATCTATTATTTAATAATAAATTAATTTATATTAATATTATTATTTCATTATTTATTGATGTATGTTCGTTGACAGCATACCTATTATTAGCTGAAAGTTCAGTCTTTTTAAAAATTAAAACACAACTGTTTTATATCTGCTCGATTATTTAAATATTTTTACCGATTATGCGTATACAAATGCGTTTGAATAGGTAAAAGACCTATAGTCTATCTAAACTAACAGGTTCCATTTGACGTTTCATACTTTTAACGTAAATAACTTTGTGCAAACGTAACCCACACAATTTCAATAACACTTTCCGTAAATCCATGGAATTATGAAGCTATTCTTATTTTATCACTAGATATACAAAACATAATCACTAAATTTAAACTAGAATTCTTTAAATAAAGCAAAATAACCATTTTAAACAACATATTTTTTTTTCTAGATGTCATTACAAAGTCACCTCGTTAGGTCTTTTACCGGTAGAGTCGAGACTATTCAAATGCATTTGTATACGCATAATCGGTAAAAATATTTAAATAATCGAGCAGATATAAAACAGTTGTTTTTTAAGTTTTAAAAATACTGAACTCTTAGCTAATAATAGGTATGCTGTCAACGAACATACATCAATAAATAGTAAAATAATAATATTAATATGAATTAATTTATCATTAATTAATGGATTTGGATATTACAATGGAAATGAAGGCAGTATTGTAGGATACGCCACACATAGTGAGGAGATTCCTCACTTTGGAGTATATGTATTGTATTTTATGTATGTATCATGTGTTCATAAGCATGTGCGTGATGTGGACTGGACTCGAAAAAGTGTCTGCACCCGGGTGAAGCCGGGACGGGCCGCTAGTAATAGATAAATCACTCCTTTTGTTCCTAAATAGTAAAGTGACATGCAATTGTTGATGTCTCATTAGAATAAAAATGTTCATGAAAAAATAAACAAAATGATGTAAACTAAAAATATAAACTGTAATCGATTAAGAAATACAAACAAATATTATCGATATCTCTAAATAATCGGATATTGTAAGAACCGATTTATTTGACAGCATCCCTATTTCCCAATGTCAAATGGAACTTCTTAGTTTAGATAGACCTTAACGAGGTGACTTTGTAATGACGTCTAGAAAAAAAATATGTTGTTTAAAATGGTTATTTTGCTTTATTTAAAGGATTCTAGTTTAAATTTAGTAATTATGGATTGTAAGTCTAGTGATAAAATAAGAATAGCTTCATAATTCCATGGATTTACGGAAAGTGTTATTGAAATTGTGTGGGCTACGTCTGCACAAAGTTATTTACGTTAAAAGTATGAAACGTCAAATGGAACCTGTTAGTTTAGATAGACTATAGGTACTTTCAGCTTCACGAGTGATGCAAAATAAAATTTATTGGTTTATTAAATTAAATAGAGCTTATGAAAATCGTTTTAAAAACTTGTAGTACTATGTACAGTATTCAGTGTATCGACTGAATTCAAAAATGTTTTGTATTATACTAAAGCAATTATTGACTTATTTATTGCGTTTTTATTAAAATTAAAATGTAATATTGGATATTATTTTATCATATTTGTTACTCGTTATAATAAATAATTTATTTATCATTACAACAGTGCATGAATAGTTATCATGTTTCTGATTTAAACTTAATTTATTATAAACCTGAGACTACAAGACATTGAATTGGATTGTGATTTGTTAAACAAACCGAAAAACTACGTACAGTCTGATTGTAATTATAAAATCCATTAAAATTAAATTTTTGTTTGAGGCATTAAATCCTTTTTAATGGTAATGTTACCGTCTATTATTTTTAGGCATCGGAGAAAACATCACTTGCCGACTCGGGTTACGAACCCGAGACCTCAGCGTTGCAATCATACCGTAGTACAACAGCGCCACCGAGGCAGTCAGTCGAGTGAATAAATCTTGTCAATGTCATATTAATTAGGGGTACCTGAAAATTTTAACTAGCACACACTGTGGGTACTTACAGGTTGTACAAAAGACGCAGTGCAGACGAAATACATTTTCAATAATATTCCAATACAAAAATTCGAACGTCGTTCGTGTTTAATTGATTTATATCTCTCCACGCAAATGTTCCCGTTTTCTTTTTCTGTAGTGAAACAGTTAATGGTATCAGCATCTGATTCCAGCATAGTCGTTTTTTAAACCACAATACCCACGTTGATTCCACGTTTGCTTCAAATACTTCTCAACTCACATTTCAACGTTTTTACACAAAAGTTAACAGATTTGTTATAGTTCGATAAATTTTCTCTGATTGCACTGGTCTGTGAATATGTTTTTCAAAAAAGATTTGATTTTTCATAAAGCTCGACTGCGAATTATATTGTTTGCTTGCAGCTCTGTACTGAATTATTTTCTTTATATGTAAAAACAAGTGAGTTTTGTTAATTCTAAGTTTGAAATTGTATATGGGTATACAAGAGAGGCAAGGATGAATTAAAAAACTATAAAGTAGTATTGCATAGAATGAAATGAATAGAATGCTGAATATCCCTCGCTTGCTGAAAGCCATCACAATGCCGTATCGTCTGTGAAAGGATCGATCATATGCACCAATCCACAAGTGCATTGAATGAAAATTAATGTAAGATACCCCGCTGGATACTAACGGAAGACCTAACCAGCGATATATTATGTACGTTTAATGTTCCTTGCAGTGAATTTAGGCGAGAGATTTAACATAATATGATAACATGACATTAAAAAATATGTTTCAAAATCATATTTAGATTGAGTGAAAACATGTTCATACAAACTGAGACGCAATTAAAATAGAGAACGTTGAACCGTAGCAATCAATCTAGAGGCATGCTTTGAATCAGCACTGTAGCATATGTTTTTTCCACTTATGTGCAGAGTAAAATGCAGTTTACAATCCTTTGTTCATAGCCGGCGCACTGACTAGCGCAGGTGTATCCCAGTGTACGGGAGCATGAAACGAACTATTCCAGTGAGGTAATTACGGCAAGTCCCTACCCGAATATTGCATCCCGGTTTTAAAGCACTCCATTGAAAAACAGAAAGTCTGATACGTAACAACGTAAACTGGTATCGATTTAGTGGGACGATTTGAAAAATCGCTTGTGAATCGACTGCCGCTTTTCCAGATTGTTCGTAATGAACATAAGAAATCTACGCTTTTTACTCTTCATTTTAATAGAGACGCTTTGACGTCTATATAAAAAGGAATTCTTCAACTGCTGATAAAATTAATCGAATAGATTCCATTATAGAACTTTAGAGACTCGCCGAGCTTCATATTATCAATTCTTTGATTGCCAGTGTTGATCCTGACGGACTGAAGTTGCAGTGGTGAGCCTGGGCGGAATAATTTCTAAAATAGGTTGTATTCTAAATATTTCTTGTAATAATGGAGGGAAGCTGAGGCTAGTCTTAGCTGCGGTATACGTGTGGATTTTATGGGAAGGTGTAATCTACGTAAGCAATCGACGTTCGTCAAGTAACAACCGAAATATCGCGTTTCTTCTTCAGAAAACCATTATAATTATCTTCTCTCATCAAATCCTTTATACATTTCCAAGATCAGCAGTATTACTATCAGCTGTCGGCTGATTGACGGCAATTATAAATCTCAATAGATAGTCAACACTTTTGCGAATTCGTGTTATAAAACAAAAGAAATATTAAGCAGATCGTCAAAATATGCTCCTTTTAGTATAGTTAGTGGTATTATGGAGTCGCATAGCCCGTGAGCCCATATGACTTGGTTTTCTTAGACTTATTTGTGATATTAAATAGAGCAGGTTGGTCAAATGTATGTTTGTCTCTATTTAGCGTTTTTTTAAGTTATACTTCTTTTGGGACGCTTGGAAATTTATGAGAGTGATGATGGTGATGAGATGCGCGCGCACACCGATATCACATGATGAAGGTAGCTGTGAACTGTATGTCAATTTCCGTGACAACTCGTAACTATATTGAAAGTAGTTTCTTAAATATTAATAAATTTACAACACGTGTTTTATATCAGTTGAGATAATACATAATTTGTGCCATTCATCAAATTCACATTTGTATGAATCTGATTTATGATGAAATTGTAAATGGCAGTGAATGATGGGCCATTGTAAAATTCGTGATAAAAGTGTTTTTTTATTGATCCCATGGGTTTCAAAATCGGCGTCAGAGGGACTCTTTATTCCGATAATAATTATCGGAATAAATAAAATATAAATAAAAATATGAATAAATTAAATTCAGAGTCAGAATTGAAAATAGTGACCGCCATTTTGAACTTTTTTTAGAGATCCAAATGTTCCCAAAATTGCTATACCCTATCTTTCGATTTTTTTCTTTTATTGCAATGAATGGCGAGACGAGCATGCCATTCGCCTGATGGTAAGTGATACGACCGCTCATGGACAGAAGCAAAACCAAACAACACCATGAATTACAAGGCAATGCTTGGAATTCCACTGCGCTCGCCATCCTGAGACATAAGATGTTAAGTCTCAATATGTCCAGTAGTTACTCTGGCTACAATGTCCTTCAAACCGGAACACAACAGCGCATTTACACTGCTGTTTGGCGGGAGAAATAGACATTGCGGTGGTACCTACCCAGGCGGCCTCTCACATATGAGAGACCTACCACCAGTAAGATTTTCTAAATTAATAGTCAGAGTTTAACATTTTAGCCCCCATTTTTTATTTACCATCTTTTTATTTATCGATCCGATTGGTCTCGTCGATTTTGAGACCATCTTAGAGACCCTTTGCTACGATAATCTAAATTCAGAGTTAATAACACTAGCTTTATTCGCAAACATACATAGATGTGTGTATGTAATTTTAAATTATATATTATGGTGGTGAATTACAGGCCATTGTAAAAATAACTGATTTTTATCTTAAATTGAAGTATAACTTCTTACGTGCGTACATAAGTACATACACGTTTTTTTTTATTGCGATAAATGGCGAGACGAGCATGCCATTTGCCTGATAGTAAGAAATACGACCGCTCGTGGACCGTGGTAAAACCAAACAACACCATGAATTACAAGGCAATGATTGGCATTCCACTGCGCTCGCCATCCTGAGACATAAGATGTTTAGTCTAATTATGTCCAGTAGTTACTCTGGCTACAATGTCCTTCAAACCGGAACACAACAGTGCATTTATACTGCTGTTTGGCGGGAGAAATAGACATTGCGGTGGTACCTAACCAGGCGGCCTCACACTCATGAGAGACCCACCACCAGTAAAACAAGCGTAACGTATATAAATATGTAAAGGTTGTTATATCGGTTTTCTTGCTAATTATGTCGACTTAAATATTTATACACGTGTATAGAACGAACACAAAATAATATAGAAGATAATCAAATTTTAAATTTTATTCCCCAACTATTTTCTTTTTTAACTTTTATGAATGTTTTTCGTCACCCAAGCGTTTCCATAACATTCATTTAATAGCTATGAATATTGAAAAAATTAAAGTGTGCATGCTCACAAAGATTTCTGACCGAGAACCTTCATTCCACGTCGTGCAACGAGTTTGCAACATAGTGGTGAAGTTTATGTAGGAAAACACTCCTTAGCGGACTAAACCAGGTACACATATTTTCGTTCTATACGGGCGCAATTGAGTGTTATTAATGACACTCGGCTGAAGCCGGGTGGGCCCTTAGTATTATATTATAACCGTGCTAAAGTATAGTTATGTGTGTGTAAATGTTTCTACCAAGCCTTGTGTTACTGACATTGTGAAATAACCAAGTATTGATATTGCATCTTACGAAGTCTGTTGTTTCTGAGCATAGTTTCTGGGTTTCGAATCGACAAAAAATAATATGCACATTGGTGTGAGAAAATTGTCAATATTAACCTATTATAGCATTAGAAATGGAACATCTGGATATCATCTATTCCATCTTCTATACATATAATATTGTCAGTGATCGAGTATGTATTTGGAAGATATATATATGAGAAAAAAAATTAATTAACGTAATAAAACCCAAAACAATGGTTGTCAGAATTTTTGTTTGTTTTTCTGTGCCTTTGTGCTAATTTCACAAACGGCTGAATTAATTTAGCTTAAATTTGGTATGGAGGGAGCTGACATTCTAGATTAACACATAGGCTACTTTAAATACCGAAAAATGTAGTATGTAATCCCGTGGGTTGAACAAGCGATTCAAATATAATATGTATTTGTTACTCTTTCAAACTCAAAGGGGTGGAATAGGACAAGAGAGGACAGGATTACATTCCTTTAGTCATGGGACAGAATAAGACGGAGCAGGACGGGATATAACGGGACGGAACGGTGAAAACAGTATGGAGGAAGGCAGTTAGATTGAATGTATGTGGAATGGGCTCAAAAACTATCTGCGCCCAGGCGAAGCCAAGCCCGACCTTAGAAAAATATAATAAGTAATACATATTTAACGTAATCGTAAATAAACAATAAATTATGGTGGTGAGTTTGCGTGACATAGTGCGGAATAGCGTGGTGATGACAACTTGTGGAGTGAAAGAGGATGTTGTGACGAGAATTGACAAAGGAATGTTAGTATGGATGAAAGAAGACTTACTCAGCAAATATACAAGGCGAGTGTGGTTGGATATGTCGGTAGGGGTCGACCTCACCGAACCTACTTCATCCAAATCGGTGATACTCTCAACAAGAGTCTGGTTAAAAGTACCCTGAACTGATAAGAATGGATGAAGAGATTGATAAAAGTGGATGAAGCGAAAGTAATAAGTCAGGATCGAGCAAAGTGGCGATCCATAGGTTTTACCTACCCCTATGGGATACCGGCGTGACGTTTATGTATGTATAAACGATAATGAGGTTAGATACTTATAATTACACCAAAAATGTAAATTTCCCTTCATAGAAATAACTGCAGTTATGTAATAAGAAACAATTTCTTTGTGTACTGTTTAAGGATTTAAATTATTCTGCAAAAATCTATTAGTGTTTTTGAATCAAAATTAAACGAATTTGAGATGAATTAAACGGTTTGTTCACAGATTGTTTTTGAAGTCCTTTCTAAAGATACGTCATATTCGCAAAAAATTGTAAAAAGTAATAACATTACAACCGACTACAATGGAGAAACTGACAATCAACAACTTTTTGCTACACAGAATTGTGTGGAGCATTTCAAACCAGACCCGTGATGGAAAAAAGTAGGAAACAATACAACAACATCTAAAGCGGCTCTGCATGTTAGCCCGTGCAGTCGTGAAGCTTTTACTCAGAAATGCTCATTTGCGAAGCGTGTGTGATGCGTATGGTTAAATCCACCCTGGGAGTACGAGATTGTATTCTTTTCGATAGTTCCATGAAGACTGAAGATTTATTTCAAAGATTATGTTTTTTACTTGTATACGTGATCTTTTATTATATTATGGAAATTTAAACAAATATTAGTATTAAAGACGCGGATCCCCAAGAAATAACTTTGTAACTTTGGAATTATACTATGTAGTCTTTTTTATATAGATAATATGAAATTCTTTAAGGTTTATGATATTCCGTGACAAAAATTACTCTATATAGTATAACAATATTTTTACATTAATATTTTATACTGAAATATTTGAAGATTCAGTTGTTGACAGATAACTGTAATTTAGATTTCGTGCGATTTAGTTTGCTCAGTTTCCACTGGAGTCAAGTTATAAAATCTGAAAGCTAATCTAACCGAAACAAAAAACTAAAACATTAAGTAATTAAAATCCATGGTATTAAACAAGCATTTAACAACTAATATCACTCATAAAGTACGAATGTGATGTAATATATATATATATATTTATTTGAAGGTAGTAAAATTAAATAAAATATTAGTAATAAAGAAAGAATTTAAATGAAAGAAGAAAGCTGAAAACGAGAGGTTTTAATCAAAAGTTTGAATAATACTTTCAAAGTACCTAATTTCTATAAAATATGTAATACTTTGTGAAACAACGAGCTAAAACCAAAGGTTGCGTGTCTGTTATGGATTGAAAATATATTATATTCCGTATGTTCTTATTCTTTTTCATCTACGGGAAGTCCACTACTGTATGTACACTCTCCCAAACGTTAAGATACTTGCAGGAATTGGCCAGTATGCATACAATATAACGTCTATGGATTGTAATTCCTGCCTAGGGCATTTGTGATAAGATATCTAAATGATGAAAATATGCATGAAAGAACATTCATCGGTATACCTAAGGCTCTAACGCAAACACTCATGCAGTAGGAAAACATATTGTTTTCGTTAAAATCTCATTAATTGTATGAAAATCAGCAGCATATGACACTCTAAAAAAAGTTGTCAATCGCGCAAGTTGCGCCTCAACCGAATTTGAGAAGGACTTATTACTTGCATTAAAAATAATTGGCGTATTGACGATGCCCGAGGCCCTATTCAGTGCACGTTCGGTAGATTAGGTGCTTGCTCGTGTCGTCCGGTCTCCATAGAATTCCACAATAAAAAAACGTAGTTCACATTGACTATATAACGTAGTTCACTTATACACATTGTGTACTAGTGAAATATCAGATTGCAATAAGATTATGTTTTTATGTTTCTCTTTCAATGTCATTATTAATTGCTGTTATCATAATATTATATTCATTAGTGTCTGAATATATTTAGTAACAATCGTTTCGGTAAATTTATGAACATATTTTTTTTTTACAATTTTGTTAAATTCCATCTACATTAAAAATGTATGTCCACGTGATAATACCTGCTTATACCCCTCTGCTCTTGTCTCTTATCTCTCTTTATCTCTTTCTGTCTGTGTCTCTCTAACTCCATTGCTTTTTATAGACACCAAGGCAAATATGATCCTGTTTAATGGTTGTTTATTGATGGTGGTCACTTTAAAGTGTACCATCAGTTATATCGGTTTCAAACTATAACTTTTATTTAGTAATAACACGCAAAACATATTTAATTTGCTTTGGCTTAATTAAATTATAAATACCCGTTAATGGCGATGCTGCGGCCAGTTCGCTCAATCCATTAGCGGAAGAGTTGTCTTTAATACTGGTCTAGGTCATAATGTTATTATTATTTGTTTGGGATAAAAACATCAATCTAGATCTTGTACAAGACCTTCTTTGCCAGCTGCTGAAATTTTTTATATAGGTGCTTTTTTCGTAATTAATTTGCATCCATAGGAGTATTCATCAACTGACTGCTAAGACTTGAAAGAAGACTATTTATAATGATTATGAGGTTTTTGTTATGGTTATAATATGCTTTTATAGAAATTTGTATCTCAGATGCTTCATATGATATATTTGGGATTTAAATCTTTTAAATAGCTTACATTTACCATATTAACTTATTCCATGAATCTTAAATTCTAGAGCATTCCTCTAATTTCAAGAAATCATATGTATTCACAGTCAATTATTGCGCACGTAAGCAATGGTTGAAAACATCACTAGGAAACATTCGTACCATGGGGATGTACGATAATTTCTTCGGTATGTGAAGACCGCTAATCCGTACTAATACAGTGAGCTGTGTGGTCACCGAAGGCAAAACCAAAAGGCTTATGCTATAGTCAACATTACAACTCAAAGCCTTTCTAGAGGAGGTTCATGCTCAACAATGGGACGTGTATGGGGCACTTAGGGTCCCTTTACATGGTATCCTATAACTCAATATCAAGCCGAAGTCGGGTGATAAGGCAGGTAGTAACTAACCTAAGAACTTTATGTCGCGTAAAGTATTGTTAACATTATTGTCGATAAAAAAAAAAAAACTTTATGCATTTTATGCGTTCAAAAAATAAATTAAAATATACTACTTTGGAATTTTGACTAAACGCGCCATCTTTAGATGTCATTTTATTCACTTTTTTAATCACAACAATGTCGGGACAGATTTTTTATTTATTTTCCTGGGGATAGCTACTACCTGTCTAATGCCTACTTTATCATCTGATTCCAGCTTGACGTCGATTATTATAGGTAGGTTACTCTATGGGGTGCTATGTCGGGAACCTCCACGTGGTGCACCCTGGGCAACGTGGGTCATCGTAGTTGCAGTTCTGCAACTACTATGGCCGACGGCGAATACCCGACGGGGAGGGCAGGGGGTTTGGCGGTCGCTGTCTTTTGTCGTGGCCGCCTCCATCTGTCGTTGCAGGCGAGACCCTTCATTTGGGTCGCCCTCCGGTTCTGTCCCGGAGGTATCGGCGGGCCCGGTGTGCGCTTACCCCGCCGCCGGGCGGGCTGTGGGAGTGTCCCTCCCACGGTCACCGTCGTATATCGTAATCCGGTTGTGAGGTTTGTGGTCATGTCTCGCACTCCTGCCGGACCGAGGGTCTTGGCTTAACCGCCCGGACCGCGAGGGAGGATGCCTCTATAAAAAGTACCCCGAATCCCAAGCGGCGGCGCACCGCGAGGGGATGCATGGCTGATGGGCAGTTCAGTCTCTAGTGCGACCCCCGCCAGAGTACCGGCCGACCCTCTGGCGGGTTACGCTAGGCTTACCCAGGTACAGGGGGCACTGCCTGGGCGGACCTTCCTTTCCCCCATATTCGTGGGAACAATATGAGTTCAAAATCAAACAATTTAAAAAAAACATGTTCTGTTGTTGTGGAAAGGTTGCTCGACTCGGACACTTCTCAAGCGTCCAGTCGGGCAGCATCTCTGATGGGACCGCCTGCGGAGAGGCCTGCGCCATCCCGTGACTACGATTCGGAGTCCGGGATGAGCAGCGACTCTTCGCATGCGAAGAAAAGGCGCACGAGGCAGCGGGGTTCCCGTCCTGCCGGAAAGCGGCAGAGGGCCAGTGATGGTGGCAGTACCGTGGATACGGACTCCCGTGCTGCCACCAAGAAACAGAAACGGAGGCCCTCGGTTCCAGCGAGGAGGTCGGGCATGGAGGACGACGCCGTCGACAGGGTGCGGAGGGAGTACGAGGCCGCCCTTGACGATGAGCGCATCGCCGAGGCCAAGATGGCGGAGGCGGAAGAAGCCGATTTGCTGAAGGCCAAGGAGGCGCATCCCAGGACGAAACCGGCTCCAAAGGATGCAGCCCCGGCCACTCGCAGGGAGGCTCTTACGAGGATGGCGGAGCGGCTCCGACATGTCTCCCGGACGTCTGGACACCTAAAAGGTACATACGTTCGGGACCTAAACGTAAGCGTGTCGGAGCTGCTATCAATGGCGGAAGAGCCGCCCTCGGCGGAGCTTGCAAGAGTGGAGGCGGAGAACCGCGCCCTCCGCGAAAAAGTGACGGCTCTGGAGGCAGCTTTCACCGCCCAGGCGAAGGTGTTGGAAGACCTGTTGGCCACGGTCCGGTCACAGCAGCGACCAGCGCCTGAGCCTGAGCCTTCGGTGAACTCAGGTGGACTGAAGGCGGAAGAAATAAAAAGCCTGCTGGAGACACACATGGCGAGGGTGGACGCCAAACTTGAGGCGCTCGCCATGCGGCTGCCTCCCGAGCCGATCCTTCGTCCTCCGCTGGCTGCGGACCGGGCTAGGGCCAAGGCAGCCCCGAAGCCGCGGCCACCCGTCGCGGGGACACCGGCCACCTCATGGCCAGCTCTAGGAGCGGAAAAAAGAGGAGCTGCCCCTGCGGCCGCTGGCCGTCCGGCTGCAGCAGCTCTGCCGACAGCGGTTGCACCGATCCCACAACAAGTGGCTGGTCGGGAGTCACGTGGGCGGCGCCGGGGCAACCGCAAGCGCGCCCCGCCTCGACCACAGACGCCGCACCCACCCCTGCAGGCCGCCACACCCATGGAGACTCCGTGGACTGTGGTGGCCAGGAGGGGCAAAAAGAAGTCCCGGGCGGCCCAACAGCCGGTCCAGGCCCCACGCGGGGCTGCTCCCCAGCTCCGCCTCCCGCGCAAAGCCGCCGTGACACTCACGGTGACGCCGGAGGCGTTGAAGCGGGGAGTTACGTACGCGCAAGTCCTGCGTGAGGTCCAGACCAAGGTGGACCTAGCCAGCCTCGGCATAACAGCCGGGCTGAAGTCCAGGCGCATAGCCACCGGGGCTTTCCTCTTCGAGGTGCCCGGGCCCGAGTCAGAGGCGAAGGCCGACTCCCTCATCAGTAAAATGAGGGAGGCCCTTCGCGGGTCGGAGGAGGACGTACGCGTCTCCCGGCCCGTGAAGACTGCGGAGCTGCGCGTCTCTGGATTAGACGCGTCAGCAACCTCCGAGGCTGTCGCAGCGGCCATCGCCCATCTCGGCGAGTGCTCCCCAGACGAAGTCAAGGTCGGGGAGATTCGCGACGAGCGCTCGGGCTTGGGCGCGGTGTGGCTCCGTTGCCCAGCAAAGGCAGCGGAGAAAGTGGTGAAGACGGGGCGCGTCCTCGTCGGATGGGTGGCAGCGGGAGTACGCCTACTTGAGCCTCGGCCAATGCGCTGCTTCCGCTGCCTCTACAAGGGGCACGTCAGAGTGCAGTGCACCGGCGAGTGCGACCGCAGCGGGTTCTGCTACCGCTGCGGTAAACCGGGCCATAAAGCCCGAGAGTGCTCCGCGGACCCGCACTGCGCAATTTGCGCAGATGCCGGAAAACCCGCGGACCACCGGGTGGGCGGCAAGGCCTGCGCTGCCTCCTCGGTCCCGCACCGTTCTCAACGCGGTGTAGGAGCCGAGGTTGCGACGCGGCCGCAACCGTCCCGCCCTGAGGCGATGGAGATCGCCCATACATAGATGGAGTTTAATTTCCTCCAGGCGAACATCAACCACTGCGTCGGAGCGCAACAGTTGCTTGTTCAATCCCTGGCGCAGTGGTCGATTCACGTGGCTGTGGTCGCCGAGCCATACTCTGTCCCTGCCCGCGACGACTGGGCAGGGGACCTTGATGGCTCGGTGGCCGTCATCACCCGGAGCGCCGCCGGCTCTCCGCCCTTCGAAAAAGTAGCGAAGGGTGCGGGATGCGTGGCGGTCCTGGTGGGAGAGGTGTGGGTAGTGGGAGTCTATTTCTCTCCCAACAGGTCCCAGGCGGAATTCGAGAGCTTTCTCGCGCGCCTGGGGGCCCTGGTGCAGCTTGATAGCCAGCCTCGCCCCGTGCTTGTAGCCGGCGACTTCAACGCCAAAGCCTTGGCTTGGGGTTCGTCGGTGACCGACGCGCGGGGTGAGGCCCTGGAGGAATGGGCGATCTCCATCGGGTTGGTCGTCCTGAATCGGGGGTCGGAGAACACGTGCGTGCGGCACAACGGCGGTTCGGTGGTGGACGTGACGTTCGCCACCCCGGCCCTTGCCCGCCGTGTTCGGGACTGGAGGGTTTTGGTCGAGGAGGAGACGCTGTCCGATCATCTCTACATTCGGTTCAGCGTCTCATCCTCCCAGGTCTCCACCCGCCAGTCCGGTGGTGGTCCGACTGCCCGTTTCACGGGCGGCCGACGATGGGCCGCGAAGCGCCTCGATGTGGAGGCCGCGAAGGAGGCTGCCATTGTTCAGGCGTGGCTCCCCGTGCCGGACGGGCCGGTGCGGGTCGAGGAAGAGGCGGAATGGTTCGGGGTGGCGATGTCGCGAGTCTGCGACGCGGCCATGCCCCGGGTCACCCGCCTCCCAGCGAAGCGCCAGGTGTACTGGTGGTCGGCCGAGCTCACTGAGCTGCGTGCGTCCTGCCAGGTCGCGCGCCGCCGACTCGCCAGGCACCGTCGTCGTCGGACACGTAGACCCGGCGACGACCAGCAAGGGCGGCACCTTCTCGACCTCCAAAGAGAGGCGAAGAGAGCGCTGCGGGTGGCCATCGCGCAAGCGAAGGCCGCGGCGAACGAGGAGTTCCGGAGGTCTCTGGACAGAGATCCATGGGGGCGTCCGTACCGTGCGGCGTTGAAGAAATTCCGCCCATGGGCGCCCCCTCTGACGCAGAGCCTCCGGACCGATCTGGTCGAAGACGTCGTCGCGGCCTTGTTTCCGGCCACTGAGGAGCTCACTCCTCCACCGATGGCGCCACGTCCACCGGCGTCATCGTCGTTGGTTTCGGTAAGGGATATCCCGGAGGTTTCGCCGCAAGAGCTAGAGGCGGCAGTGCTTCGGCTGCGGAGCAAGAACTCGGCCCCGGGGCTCGACGGGGTGCCCGGTCGTGTCTGGGTGCTGGCCGTCGAGTCGCTGGGTACGAGGCTCCGCGGCCTTTTCTCCGCGTGCCTTGAGCAGGGCATCTTCCCGTCGCGGTGGAAGACGGGCAAGCTTGTCCTGCTCCGTAAGGAGGGGCGACCTGCAGAGTCGCCGTCGGCCTACCGGCCCATCGTGTTGCTCGACGAGGTGTGCAAGCTCTTTGAGCGCATAGTTCACGCGCGCCTCGTCGAGCATTTGGAGGATACGGGCCCGGACTTGGCGGACTGCCAGTTCGGGTTCCGGCGGGGCCGGTCGACAGTTCGCGCGATTCTGCGGGTCAAGGCGCAAGCGGAGCGTGCGGTGTCCCGGGGTAGGGTCGTGGTGGCGGTGTCTCTTGACATCGCCAACGCGTTCAACACCATGCCCTGGGCCTGCATCGAAGAAGCACTGCGGTACCACGAGGTGCCGCCCTATCTCAGGCGTCTGGTGCACGCGTACTTGTCTGACAGGTGCGTGGTGTATCCGGGCGCTGACGGGTGGCACCGCAGAGCGGTGTCGTGCGGTGTTCCACAGGGGTCGGTTCTCGGCCCGCTCCTGTGGAACATCGGCTATGATTGGGTGCTCCGTGGTACCAACCTTCGGGGCGTCGCTGTCGTCTGCTATGCGGACGACACATTGGTGACAGCGACGGCCAGGACTTTTAGAAGATCAGCCCTGCTCGCCTCGTTCGGTACCGGACTGGTGGTGGGCAGGATTCGGCGACTGGGCCTCACGGTGGCCCTGAACAAGACCGAGGCCGTGTGTTTCCACGGTCCTCGGTGTGGGCCTCCGCCTGGGGCCCACATCACGGTGGAGGGCGTGCGGATTCCTGTCGGCTCGAGCATGAAGTACCTCGGGCTCATTCTCGACAGCCGATGGGATTTCCGCACGCATTTCGAGACGTTGTCGCCGAAGCTGGTGAGGGTGGCGGGCGCACTTGGGCGCCTGCTGCCCAATACTGATGGTCCTGGCATCCCTTGCCGAAACCTATACGCTGGAGTCGTGCGGTCCATGGCCCTCTACGGGAGTCCCGTTTGGGCCGGGTCCTTGAGCGCTCGCTGCGTCCGCCTGCTGCATCGTCCGCAGCGCATGGTGGCGCAGCGAATTATCAGGGGCTACCGCACGGTCTCGCACGAGGCGGCCTGCGTATTGGCGGGAACTCTGCCCTGGGTGCTAGACGCGAAAACCCTCTCGTCGGCTTTCTTCCGACGAGAGGAGGCGTCCGGGCGTGGGCAGAGGCTGGTCCCCAGAGAGGTCGAGGCCATGTTGGCCTCCCTCCGCAGGACTGCCGTGGAGGAGTGGCGTTCCAGGCTGGAGAGCCCTAGTGCTGGTGCGAGGACCGTCGCGGCAGTGCGACCTGTCCTCGAGCAGTGGCTGGACAGGCGCCACGGTGCGCCGACATACCGGCTGACGCAGGTGCTCACCGGGCACGGCTGCTTCGGTGCGTACCTGTGTCGCATAGCCGGAGCCGAGGAGTCCGCCGTGTGCCACCATTGTGGCAACTGCCGTGAGGACACGGCCCAGCACACGCTGGAAGAGTGCCCAGCCTGGGACGAGGAGCGCAGCGCTCTCATCGAGGTCGTGGGAAGCGACCTTTCGCTGCCGGCCGTGGTCGCCGCCATGGTCGGCAGCCGGAGTTCGTGGCGAGCCGTGCTCTCCTTCTGCGAACGTGTCATGTCGCAGAAGGAGAGCGCGGAGCGGGATCGGGAGCAGACCGATCCCGCTCGTCGCCACAGGAGACGTAGGAGGCGCCGGGACAACAACTAACCCGGCGCCGCAGAGGCCACATGGGGCCGCCGTCCCTACCTTGGCGGCCCCCGAGACGTGACGCAACACGCGTCTGTTGCCGCGCCGTTTGAGCGGCAGTGCGCATGGAGGCGGTCCCGGCGCGTTCTGTATTATCTGTATCCCGGGGCCGTCTCTGAAGTGCACCGATGGTGGCCGACGCGGGGTTTTTAGTCGGTATTTCGGCGCATAAGCTTACGGTAGGGACCCGACCCAGCGGCCGCCCGACAAAAACGGGCGACACACAACATCTCGCTGGGCCGGAAGGCGCCGGTGAGTCCGACACACCCCCGCCCCCTTCGGGGGTGGGATGGTCCGTAAAGGGATTTTCCCCGCGAGAAAAAAAAAAAAAAAAAAAAAAAAGGTAGGTTACTCTATACATAAAATTTGTTGACTATTTGACAAAAAACTGACTTTGATTATTTGAAAGCCTCCGTAGCGCAGTTGATTAGACTAATTGTGAAACGAGAGGCCGCGGGTTCGATCCCCGCACCGAGACAAATACTTGTGTGATCCAAATACCTGTGTATTTGTTTCGGGTCTGGATGTTTGTAAGACCTAAAAGTTTCTCGTAGCTTCTGATGCCCACGACACAAGACTCGATCTTAGTGTGGGGTCGATCTTAGTGACTGTTGGGGTTATGAATTATTTTTAAAACTAACAACCAATGTAACACAATCTTTAACATCCCTCGTTAATAGATTCCCTCGCTAAATTTAAACTACGTTATCGGTTTTCAAAGGCGATTGTCGGAATAATACGGGTATTGATTACAGGTAAGCTGTTCACACGGCGAACTACTAATTTCATAACACGTGCTAAGTTATTGTAAGCTAATTGTTGCTCGTATCTTTGTGCATACGTTTAATACAATATAAAATAGTTTTGAAAGTAATTTTAAGCGTCGATCTCTATCGTGTGTTTGAATTACTGTTGTGTTGTATTTTATGATTCGATATAACGACTACAATGCGATGATAACCGAAGTGCAGTGTAGATAGAGTCTATTGGTGATCATTTCTTGCCGGTTCATACAACTGCTCGACAGCCTCCCTGGCGCAGTTGGTTAGACGCCGGCTGTGAACCAAGAGGAAACGGGTTCGATCCCCGCACCGAGAAAAAATATGTTTGTGAGGCCCACTAATATTTTGTCTGGGATCTGGGTGTTTGTGAAACCGAAAAGTCTCTCGTAGTTCCTGATATCCTCGACACAAAACTTAATTGAACTTAATGTGGGGTTGGGACTATGAATGTGACTGTTGGGTGTATTATTATTAATTAATTACCTCAGTCTATTTAAAAATAAATCTGTGGAAATCATTGGGAGAGGCCTATGTTTAGCAGTGGACTTCCTTTGGCTGATGGATGGATGGATGGATGGATTTGAGAATATGTACACTGAATAATACTCAGTAAACGGCACCGGCTTAGTCATTATGCCGGGTTTTCCACTACCCTATGTACGGTAGTTTGGTATCCGAGACGATAGCAATATCCTCCAATTACTACTTGTAATTGGAAAGATGAGCAATAGCCTAGTAGTATGTGGAACAGGCCCCGATATAGGATGTGAATTAAATCCTACGGAATGCTAAATATCTAACTTTTCAAAGGTATAGGCGTATTCACAGTTGATTGTCGGTAGGCTTAATGGTGAATAAAAACTTCGTAAGTAGACTATAATTTCGACGTTATTCTCCGAAATCTAGGAGTATGGGCAAACCCATTGCGTAGTTTGGACGTCTAAGGCGTATTCTTTCTTATTTGTAAAGAAGACCTATGCATAGCCGACCTTACTTTGGCTTTCCACCAATTAAATTAAAATTGGTATTTTATTACTTTTATTATAATCAGTTAAATATTAAATGTTGTTAATTTTTTCTTTAAGCTGTTAATTGGCTGTGTCATAATTTGTTTTATTTTGTATGCTCTATTCAAGTATATTATGACACTGGTTGTTACGCATAATTATATTATTAAACATAATACTGCCGTTTTATGATTAAACAATTTGCGCATAAAATGGGTATATAAATTAGTTGCATTTGATATATTATTATTGGAACTTTAAATATTTTATTTTATTGTTACACCTACTAGCTTACTATTTTTTTCGAAATACATTTGAATAGAAAAAACATGAAATAATTTTGCAATTGTCAGTTCTGTTTATAATAAAGACGTTGCTTGTATTCCTTTCAAATTGTTTTTGTGCCGAAAAATGTATTAAAAACAGTTGGAAACGCGCCTGAAACAGTTTGACCTCAGCTAATGTCACGTCCTACGGTACGTGAAAGAGACAGACACACTATGCTGAAAAGAGAAAATCGATCTGCTTCGTACCGAGCGCGTATAACGCGGTGCGCTGAAGCGAGATAAAACCACAACACGGGTAATCATGGAATATTAAAAAACACCTAATTTGAAACTCTCAGAGTAGTTGAAACTGCACTCTTAAATAGTTTTACGCAAGAGCTACAGTCCCTGCAAAGATACTACAACAATACACACACATGTACATTATAATTAAATTTCATGCAGTAAAATATAAAACAGGACAGTACACACTATTACATTACACGTTAGTAAACTTACCGACGGCGATCTTCTCGACTGGGAAAGGCTGCGCTGACAGCAGGCCAAGATGTAACAACAACAAGCCGGCAAACACTGAAACGTGGCGTTTTCTGAACGCCATTGTCGAAAATAATATAACGCCCTGCCTACTAATGTACTCGCACGATATTTAACATTATCTTTGGACTGTTTCAAGGATTATTTAGTGTGAAAAGTAAGCGATAAAATGTCGGGATGCTGCGTGCAAACCTGAGACTTAGGGGCGACTGATGCCGAATGAGCGTGGCATGGGATGCGGGGTGTACCCACCCCCGCTTCGCGCCTCTCACTTGTTCACTTATCGTAATATCCACATAGTTAAAGCTGTGATTAATCCCCTTAAACATTTTTATGCAATATGTTGTTGCAGCTGGCGTTTTGTTATTTTTATATTGCAGAAAAATGCGTTAAATATTACAATTGCTTTGTAAATAAAACTCAACAGTAAATGTAAATATTTTATTGCATTTTTTAATTGTTTATTTTGATTTATTTATTTATTTATTTTGATTTATACATTAGCGTAGGTATATTTGTAGAGTGCGCGCGTCGGTGGCCTCCGACAGAGGGTCACCCTCACCACCCTCGCGACCCCCTGGGGTCCCTGATCTTCTCCCTTACGCATTAGCCACGATTCACGACATTACCACTACTTCAGACTCCACCCAGCGGCTTTTTTAACCATACACCATTAGAAAACTTTTTTCTAACACTTCATAAATCATAATATCATCATATTCTATTGGAAAACAATCGTAATGTATTTTTTTTTTGTGGTGCTGTTGATCAAGGAAAATATTTAATATGTACATATAAATAAACTAGCGGTCCGTCCCAGCTTCACCTGGCTGCAGATATTTTTTGACTCCACTCCATACCAGATACATGTCATTATTCTTGCAAACTATTGTATACATAAAATCGACGGAACTGTCCTGCCGTTCTTTAATAACTGTGGGAACATAGGATATCAGATACCAATTTTGAGATCAATTGGACCAATAAATAAAAAGATCAAAATGGCAGCTAAAATGTTCAATTCTGACTATAAACTATATTAATAATGGCGACCACTATTCAAATTCTGACTACAAATTTTTGAAGTATAGAAAACTAAAACCTACATTAAATTTTTAAATTTCTCGAATTAATACAATAAGTATATTTTTTTCTCTTAATAATTTCCACCAATTCACACCTACCCCAAACACCGTTGAAAAACGTTGTCCAAAAAATCAAACCCTTTCGCCCTTTTAAACCCAATAAAGAAACTATGCATGATGTTGCTTTTCATAAGGTGTAATTAACCAAAGTGTTATTTTTTCATCAATAGCTACAGCAGTTTTGATTTTCCATACAATATTTCATCCCTTACCCCTATACTGCTGTTTTTCCAAAATTGTAGCACGCTATTATTTTTCGTTTGTAATAAGGAGCTAAAATATAAATTTTCATAGAAATATCCTCAGTGGTTTCGATTTTCCATTTCCATTTTAACCCTTATGGCAATCCCTTTAGGCAATAATATATATTCATCAAAGATAATTTAGGATTTTAATGAGGAAATAATTATTTAAATCGGTCCAGTAGTTTCGGAGCCTATTCAATGCAAACAAACAATCAAATCTTTCCTTTTTATAATATTAGTATAGATGTTTCAAATTTGGTAAAAGCAATTGTGATACAAAATATGATATAAAATGATTTACTGAATACAGCAAAATGTTGTCTAATCGCAATAAACACAACAAACATGAAAATAACTGATAGAAAATGCGAAAAAGAAAATACGTAAATCAATTTTACAGTAATGAATATATTATTAATCCTTCAAGGACATTCATTCGTGTAAAGGTTCGAGTAAATCCAAAAGGTAAAGTCTAAATCGGAAATGTCAAGCTTCGTAATAAGATTTGCCTCATGGAAAAACTAATCCCAGCTGATTGAACGCGTTGGCGATGTCGAGAGACACCGCCACCACGAACCTACCCCGGGACACTGCATCTTCCGCCTGTGCCTTGACGCATCTTCCTCCATCCGCACCGGCCCGTCTGGTACGGGGAGCCACGCCTGAATAATAGCGGCTTCCTTCACGGCCTCTACATCGAGGCGTTTTGCGGCCCACCGCCGGCCGCCCATGAATCGCGCAGTCGGACTACCACCGGACTGGTTGGGGACTTGGGAGGTACAGACGCTCTACCGAATATAAAGATGATCGGACGGCGTGTTTTCCTCTACCAGAACCGTCCAATATCGAACACGGCGGGCAAGGCCCGGGGTGGCGAACGTCACGTCCACCACTGAACAGCCATTGTGCCGCACGCACGTGTTCTTCGACCCCCCGATTCAGGACGAACAAGAAGAATATGTCTCAGGATAGCGAGCGCAGTGGAATGCCAAGCATTGCAAGACCGGACTGCAGTGAGCTTGTAAGTGCACTGAGTATTAACACCCCAACTAGATTTCTACGTAAAAGCGCATATAACCTGTTACATATCCCTTCATCCAAAACCAACTTGGGTTATTTATCTGTTGTACCAAGGCTCTATAGACAATATAACGCTCTTGCAAAGCACATGACATAGACATCACGGACATTTAACGGTAGAGGAAACAAGTCTTGCAATAGTTATGTACCCCTAATGAAAATAAACTTGATTAATTATACTTACCATTATGTTACATTATGTTGTATTATATTATGTTTTGTTTTTCTACTTTCACATTACTGTATAATGTATTGTCTATCTATTACTTAATTTCATAGTCTAAATTATTGTATTATTATTATCATTTTTTGCTATTGTATAAATATTTAAAATTGCACGCTGTGGTCTCCTGTAATTGAAGATCACGTCACAATGTAAACTAGAATAACGCTACACCATTGTGTTTATTATATTATAATGCCGTGTATCCTTCGATGGAGGTCCTTAAATAAATAAAATAAAAATAAAATAAAATAAAATTGCTTTGTTGCATTCATGGTAATGTTTGATTTTGCTACTGTTCATGAGTATTTCTTTATATGTCACCACACCACCACCAGAATTAATCAACAAAAAAGTTAAGAACTTCCATTACAGCCTTCATGAACGATGACCAAGAATTTAATTTAATAAAAATTTGAACGGTCAAAATATTATCATTTTACATTATAGGTACCCTGTTTTCCATTTATACGACGTAAAATTGTGAAACAAATGGATTATAACTTTAATCGCTGTTGTGATGAACGACGCATAAATAAATATCTATCGCCTTTGTTCTGTGATGTTATTGTAACATTAATTTTAGTACGTAGGTACAGCTAACATAAGTTTTGCAATAATAAACTTATTAAATTAAAACATAAATTGTTATTAATAAAAATCAAGTATGGGTTGCAATTAATTGCTATAAATAAAGATGCAAAAATACCAAACGAGACCGCCATTCATTTTTAGATCCCAACAAACGAGCGTACAATTCCAGTGGCAGATAATCTTATTATAGAGTTATATAGGTTCCATAAGTGGCCACTTTCATTCTTCTTACTTTCTTACATGCTGAGTGGATTGTCTAAATAGCAAGCATTTCATCTCCTGACCGTGATTAATGTATCAACACAAATACAATACTGGCCTGAAACTTCACACTATATCCTTCGTTTATTCAAAAATGTATTCATAACTGTATTTGTTGCCTCGACAAATATTACATGTAAAATCACAGCGTATCTAACAAATAAACTCTCAACAGCTCTGCTCATATGTCTTGTTTGCAAAATAGCTCCAAGTTTCTAACTAAATATTAAGTTTGTACCATCATTAGTTTACCTTTACAACTGTAGCTTTGACCGGATAAGCGTTCAGATTACCTCTCACTTTGGCTTTTAATATTTTACCGGCTATTTCATAATTCAAGTTGAAGATGGCACTTTAATAGAACATCTCTTTGAGGTGACTTTTATTGGAAACGACTTAGGAGTTACCTTAAATGGTTTATTTAGAATAATAAAGCTTGGATGTGGCCTTTTTCAGGCGCAGTTGGTAGTGGCGACATATTTGTGTCAGTTCGAATAAAGACCTGGTTAAGGTTGCAGGAAGTCGGTGGATGCAGGATCACTTCCAAAAGGACGATGTGGAGGTTCTTGGAGGAGGCTTTGTTCAGTAGTAGACATTTTGTGGCTGAAGAGAGAGAGAAAATAACGACCATGATACTCGAATATACCGGGTATATCAAGACTGCGACCGAAAACGAAGCCAGGTGGTAGTTTTAGTGGTTACAGACACGATGCAAATAAAAATTTCACCAAAACAGCGACAGATATTTTTTTAGAATTTTTTAAAAATCGTATTGTTTGAGTGGTAAATACCTAGTTTTTGCGAAAATTTAGATCGTTACGTACGATTGAGTGTTTAAAAAAAGAGGTCTACATCATTATTTTAGGAAAACTATGTATTTACCACCCAAATACGACGATAAGTAAAAAATTACAAAGAAAAAGTTGTCGATTCTTTTTTGCGAAATTTTTACTTGCTTTGTGTCCGAAGTCACTAATATACCCTGTATTAAACAAGCCATAGTGAGCCAAGCAATAATGTGGAGTTTCTGGTTCAACCTGGACTCAAGCAGGCTGGATTGTAATAATATCGGTACCATTCGCGGGTGGATACGATATGACTCCGCATTCAGGTTTTTGGGTTTCAAACAATCTTACATCGAAAGAATCACAACATTAGAAATTCTGTGTGATAACGGTACTACTACATTCAAAAACCTCTTGTTGGTTTGCCAAAAATAGTGATGACTCAAGTCGTCGAACTTACAAGAAATCGTTGTGGATACCCGATGAGATTTACCATCAATATGCTACTTTATCGACTAACACCAGCATGTACCAAGCACTGAAGCAATATACTTTTGATATAAATTTGTCTATTATAACTCAGCCGTTCCGTTGTAAACACATGGAACAAACTTCTTTTGCTTTTATTCTTGATACTACCTATCATATAAATCTTTGTTCTACAAGAACATAGTTTAAAGAAACTTACTATCATGATAAATCTTTTGATATATGCATTTTTATGTCATGATATTGGTACTCGTCCGGCTGAAGCTGGTTGTCCTTTATTTAGATTGATCTCATAACGAATATGCAAGTTTTGTATAATATCACATTTAGGTCAGTGATTTAACATATACCCGCAAAAATATAATGATTTCGGTGTTGTTTTTATCGTACTAGAGAGCCGACTTGTCATCGCCCTCGGTGCTAGATGCACTTTTTTGACTCAACTGCGCAACATTTTTTATTTATTTTTTATTTATTTATGTATAACTTAAACATCTTATTTGCTATACTAACCATTATGATTATTAGCTTTATATTTAAATTCTAAGTAATTCCCGTACCGTCCTTTATCCTTTATTGATCATTCCTTGAGGTCCGTCCTGTTACATCCCGTATTTTGTGCATTATTTTGTCAACATGCAATCCTGTCCTGTCCGGTTACACCTTATCCAACCCACTCTGTTTTATTCCATCTCTCCACATCAAAATAGAGCATTGAATGTGCGCCAAATTTCGGCCTAATACGTTTGAGTGGTTTCACCTATGTGTTGATGGATCAGTCTGACAGTTACTGTTTCCTTTTATATACGCAGATTTGTGATTGGGGTATGTAGTTAAATGTAAAATCAGAAAGTTAGGTATAGAAATACTTTATTGAATTAAATTAACAAAGATATCATTTTATAACCAGACGAACTGAATGTTCGTCAGCAGAAAGATGTTATATTATATCATAGTAGTATTTATTAATATTATTTTTAATATAATTTACAAATCAAACACAGACAACTACAGAACATATAATAATACATGATCCTTTATTTGTCGCCAGGTTGACCTTTATACCCTAAGTCCCTTAATACATTCAATATTATTGTCAGCGACACGGCGCGGCGCGGCGTCTAACGCGAAAAGGCTTTCTATAACCGGCAAGAAGCGCAGAATGGTGTCAAATAAAAAAGTGAATGTTCCCTGTTGGAACTTACCTTTATGTATCTAGACTTCTTTTTTAAATAAAATTCTTGTATTACTCAGCTGTTATTTGTTATTCAGTGCATGTTATAGCCTGAAATTAGTGCAATTAGCTTGTCACTTTGTTAGTGTGTATTAGTTATTTAGTTATTAGTAATAATCTTTAAATAAATAAGAGACTCAACTCAATACAAAACACAGAAATTTAGGAGACAAGAAACTAGCTTCTCTCATGGCTTATGACTTATATAATCTGTCGATACAGTTTGTATATATAAATTGAAGTAAGAACTGGTAATAAGTTTTCAGTATAATTTTTACGTGTGAACCAATGAGCAGATTAAAAGCCAGCAAAGTGTAGTTTCCCACAAAGACAAAAATCTTTAGATACACGGTGGCGAGGCTGCGAATAGGAAGTTTAATATCCTTAAGCTGTTGACGACCCGAGTCTCGTTAAACCTTGAAAACTCGAAAGGGAAATCAAGTGCTATTTCCATTGCAAATTTTAGCAAGTTTGATTTTGATCACTGCCTCAGGCGAAAGTCAATGGGAAACAAATTCTGTTTGAAAGTTTCTCTCTCGCTAAAATTATTAATAATTTTATGTTGTTGATAGTAACGCCATATCATAATAGAGCATAATAAGTCAGTGAAAATTAATATGTTTGAGGATTAGTAAATTCAATAACACGTAGGAAATTAATGTATGTTAGTCTTTGTTAATTCGCCTGAGAAACGCGAGGTCGCGGGTTTGTTTCCTAAACCAAGATAAGACTTCAGTGAGCTCAATAAACATAAGTTTCAGATTTGGTAGTTGTGAGACGAAATAATGTCTCAACTTCTGACCCAAACGAATAGATGAATCTCTATATACGGGGTCAGCAGTATATTATTTGAGACTATTGATCGTATTTATCAACACGCCAATTACTTTTACAAAAAGTCTTCTTCAAAAGTGACGCATCATTAAAAGATTTATATTAAATCCATTCATCACAAATGCATGGACCGGAGGTCAAGTAGAGGCGAGGAAATAGTATCATTGTAAAGTAATTGGATATACACGGGCTGACCCGAAAGCGCATTACACGGAAGTAAGTCACCGTGCAAACATTTTACCCTGCGTACGGCAAGTGAAGTGGGCACGCTCTAAAAAAAGTTAATTAATTAGTGCAAAATAGCTGGTTTACTATTGACATAGTTTTTTCCATGTGTTCTTATTACAAACTTTCTTTAGGTCAGCGCGTTGATATTATTGTGTGTGTTACAAATGTTTTGTTAATCTTAGTAATCTATTTTAGTTGATGAATAATTTTAAGGCTAATATATGTTATTAAAATAATGTACGTAAACACATTTATTAACTACCAGCGTTAAATGGCGCCCTCAGTCAGATGCCGTTGTTACTTTATAAACGCTTTTATTTATTTAAACTTTTCGAACGAACGAGATCATGAAAACACTTAATATATTGGCCATTAAAAATTGAAAAAAGCTACTCGTTCTGTTATCGTTTTTGTTTGTTATTTCTTACCGGCACTATGATGTTAAAAACTGTAATACTCTGCCAAAAATTATTCGTAGCCCCGTCCGCGCATAAAAAAGCCTGCACGATGGTGAAACCGTGGCGAGTATTCTTAGCACATGCGCACAAAGTGTACATAGCCCCTAAAATCTATCCAATCGAAAATTAGGGTTGGCCAATTCTGAATACGGCTCTCGAATCTAGTTTGAAGTACGTAAAATGTAAATTCGTGTTACTTGTGGAGGCTAAGGGTTCTTATAGATTTCAGTACCCGATACATGTCTCAATAATATGATTGGGTGAACTTCAGTTATCAAATTCGATAATATTATTATCGATTTCAAATGTTTCTTTCACTATATATAGAGGTAGGATAATTTTATTATATAATTGTGTTTTCTTACGTTGCCGTTTGCACGATAGCAGGGTTGCGTCGCACGATTATACTAAAATTTGCAATTAGGGCGTTGTAAAAAACTTACCTGGCCGCGCGGGTGGATGAGGGGAAGTAAGGATTGTGTTCTATGGGGTGCAATTAGGATGGCTTAGGTCTCTAGCAGGGGACTGATGATAATGACGAAAAAATAAATATACTTTAATATCAACAAATTTAACTGTACTATGTTACCCCCCAATGCTGAGCACGAAACTCTTCTACTACCGAAAGTTCGATTAAAATGAGTTAGGCCACAGTCATAGATCATAGTTGGCAGCCTTCACATATCATTAGAGATCTTTATGACATTTAAGTTCCTTCACGATGTTTTTCTTCGCTCAAATGACTCTAAAAAGTTAGAGGTAAAATAAAATCCCTCGAACACTGTCTCAGCAGCAGCATCCATCCGTAACCACCAGACCACCATGCATTTATTTTATACCGGGTATATCAAGACTGCGACCGAAAACGAAGTCAGGTGGTAGTTTTAGTGATTCCAAACACGATGTAAATAAAAATTTCGCAAAAACAGTGTCAGATATTTTTTTAGTTTTTTTTAGAAATCATCGTGTTTGGGTGGTAAATACTTAGTTTTTGCGAAAATACTAATTTAAACCCTTATGTACCATGGCGTATTTAAAAATAAAGAGGTTTACATCTTTATTTTAGGAAAATTATGTATTTATCACCCAAATACGACGATAAGTAAAAAAATACAAAAAAAAAAGTTGTCGATATTTTTTGCGAAATTTTTACTTGCATTGTGTCTGAAGTCATTGTGCATACGTGACTTCGTTCGCTTCGTTTTCGGTCGCGGTCTTGATATACCCTGTATAAAACGGCGTAATAAGTAGGTGTAATGACGATAACATTCGGTCAATTGATGAAAGGTCAATACGATTTCCGTTCGCAATATTAATGTAGTAATAGATCCGAATTTAAACCAGATTCTTTGGATGTTTGATAGGACCTTTTTATTTATCAGAAATGAGGTTATTATGTTCTGCTTACTTGATTTCAAGAAATTAGAACGATATAAAAATACGATTACAAATAACTTGTACAGAAAAAGTTCTAATAGAATTGCCTCGGGAAAAGTCTTCAATTTATTATAATTGCGTAATTTGTAAAAATAGGTCAAAAATCGAAAGCCTTTTTTCATAAGTCCGGAAAACGAGCATACGATTTAATAGTAGTGTAGTAAGTTATTGTAGCGAATCTTTTCTGCCCTCAATCTGTGACTTAGCACTACAAAAATGCCGTCAGTGCGGGTCGATATTCAGAGTGAAAACCACTCCGGTCGAGTCGACCCATACCTCCCAAAGTCCTAAGTTTCAATATGGCTCTACCACATTATGACAATTCATTCCCATTTCTACAACCATTTAGTAGAATTGCATCTAAAATACAGTTAGCATACCTTTCAGAGTGAACGTATGAGGATCGTTTTAAAAGAGTAACTTGCGTAGTAAAATAAGAGTGTTCACAGTCTGCTTCGATGCATGAAGAGATTGATGAGTGTGCGGAAGTTAAAGTATTAAAGAGTGCAGATATGTTGAAGTTTATTTCTTCGTAATATTTTATAAAGGTTCTGTGAATTGTATTGGAATAGCAACTGTATTAAAATGTGCTAAGAGTCGATTTGGAGTGCAGTTTTGTACAAACCTATTAATAACACGGGGTCTTAGATAGGGTAAGAGGGTATGTGGGCCGTCCACCTCAACGGCTTAGTGTTGACGCGTAGACAACTGATATATAATCACCACAGTGGCTTTTCTAATCAATTTCCTATATTAAATTAATAAATTGTATTTCATTTATAAAATAGTTTGGCATTCTATATTGACAGCATAATACGATTAGTGGAGATACAATTAATTGAAACCACATACTGTGTTGAGTTGCAGTTCGAAGACCAAATTATTAAATTATAGTCAGATAATTCTATGAGTTTCATTGAAAATAAAAGGTAAAACCTTTTGACTATTGTAAGACCAAATTTCACAATTTAACGAATTGCGTTCGACACTTACCGCTCTTGCTGTGACTTAATAATCTCAACGATATATTATAGTGTAAATCACCATTGATGTTAAACTTCGTGTTCGTTTAATGTTAAAATAATTCGATTTTTGGTACGGTTTAGTAAGAAAAATATTCCAGCAAACGCAAACATGAGAAATAAGCACAACCATAAATTTAACCGCCCAATAACCCATTATATTGAACTACGATTCTCTCCCTAAAATGTAAAGGGGTGTCCGAGACCATTAATAGGATACAAGCCAATAGCGGAACGTTAAGTCATTGAATTCAAGAGCTCTTCGAAACCTAGTTACTGCATTGTCCATTAAGCTACTTTCTCATTCAACCCTTTTGTTTATTTATTTCAATCCCAGATGGATTTATTTGTGCGTTGAATTTCAATTTAAAGATATCCCGAGATAGAAACTTCATTTGGTATATTTGGAGCAAAGCCGTAATTTGTCTAAATACGTGTACAAGGGACTTCTCAATAGTCGCGAGTCGAATAGTTTGATAGCAGGATTGGAAACAGAAATCTTTATTTTTGGTCTAGTGGACTGATTCTAATCAGATAAACGAGTACTTCGAAATGTTTGACTAGTAAGCAATTAATAGTGAAATTAACACTATATTGACAATCTGATGTACTCGTATATTACTCAGTTCTTAGGTAATATATGACAATATATGGCTTTGACAGCCTCCGTGGCACAGTTGGTTAAACGCAGGCTGTGAAACGAGATGCCGCGGGTTCGATCCCCGCACCAAGAGAAATGTTTGTGCGGCCCACAAATATTTCTTTCGGATCTGGGTGTTTGTGAGACCGTAAAGTCTTTCGTAGTTCTGATACCTGCGACACAAGATTTAATTGATCTTAATGTGGGGTCAGGACTATATATGTGACTGTTGGGTGTATTTATTTATTTATTTATATGTTATTGAAAAAGTTTTTTAAATAAAATCATTTTTTATACATTTGTCTTTCTTATCTCGCCTTTATCTCATGTTTGCATAATGGATGAATGCAGCATGACTATTTAGCCATTTCCAGAATGATTCGTCTTTAAATTTTCCGATCGGGTGGAGTCGGTTTCTTACACCCATATTCTAAGACGTGTCCTCCAATCTTCCTCAACCTTATTTTAGTCGAGGTGACTTTACAAATGAATTGGAGGGACCCTCGAAAATGGTATGCTTAGTTAAAAATATACCTTTACTAAAGGTTCCTCGAGTGAGGTTGAGTCAAGGAAAAACGTCATTAATTACGTCATTGATGTATAGATAAAGTAGGGATTTAACAAAAAACCTTTGAAAATAGTCTATGATCACTTGAAAAGTGACAGTCAAATGTCATGTCAGAGTGTTTACATAGAATAATATATAATTATTGAACTCAAAATCTTCGGGATTGTGACTGGAAGACAAATATTTAGTGAGTCGGAGAAAAAAACGCATGCAGACAGGAGGAGGGTCATACCATCCAACCCGGAAATTTCGAAGGATATTCTTATGGATTAATCGTCGTTCGGGATATTCGTACGGAGTATCGTACAAGTATTACAGGAATTGTTGGAAATCTTTAATAACTTGTTTAAAATAATAAACACTGTTTCCAAACCACAAATCTTTTATTAAATGAAATAAAGAGTAATGTTTGTATCATTCACTAGCAAAACGTGTAAACGGTGTAGAGGCACCCACCTCAAAAAAATGTTGGCATATTTAGGTATTTAAGAATTTTAAAAGGTAAACTTTATTTCTCTCTTTTATTTATAATTTTAAAGTAGGATTATTTCTTTTATTTCTTCCTTAAGGTAGGTCGCGACGTACCTTGAGTTTGACAGTTGATTCCTTTCCTCGAGACAGGAAAATTTTTGAGTGACGTTGAGTGGAGGAGATTTTTTTCTACTAAGAATACGGATTTCCTCTAGTAACGTCAAGTGGAGTCAAGAAAACGTCTTAGAATATGGGTGTTAGTCTACAACATTGGTCTAAAGCGGCAGGTAAACCTCATGTACCTTCAAAATTATTGCGGTGAACTTCACGGAATGCAGGTTTCTTCGGATGTTTAATTTATTTTATACAAGATATAAACTTTCGAGTTAATACATTCTAGTCTCTAGCTTGTAGTTTTAGTCGGGAATTGCGAGTGTCTGTGCCACTATTTAGTGAATTTCACACGATATATACTAATCCTTGTTTTATACGACGTCTAATGAAACACACGGAGGATAGATGAAAGGACGTGGATAATGAATAAAATAGCAAAGTAGAATATAAAAGAGACTACGGTTCTTGCAACCTCATTAAAATCTATCCGGGGATACAAAATCTAAATAATTAGACACCACAAAATATGCCGGAGAATTATTTTTTAATTTATTTAAAATGAAGTTCTAATGCTGAATTCTTAGGTTTGGACGTTTCTCATAACACTCTCTGTCATCAGTAACATGAACGATAATTAAATTTATGAACGCAAGTACAGAAGACACGATAATATGATATGGTTGTAAAGAGTATACCTTAACAGATAACAAGCATGAAGATAATATATTGTGTGCTAATAAAAAGGATGAACTTTAAAGAAATTGCATCAAAAGTAATCGCTATAAATTTTTTACATGTCATACTTTATCGTTCATAAATTGTATGCAATATCGAGATCAAGAGATCAAGTATATACTTAGCTTATATTTCAAAGAAACATTAATACGAACGACTAGATTTCAAAATAAAAGTGAAGGGTGTTCTCAAATTTTAAAAGGAACTGTGTACTTTGAATGAATACTTTAAATTGACTTAATTTGGACAGGTGTTTCATTTTCACAAGAGTTGCGTTTGAGATAATTTAAATTAAAAAAAACTAAGTGTTATCAAAAGTTTAAGGGGTTTATACCTTTGGGAAATTAAAACATGGAATGAAATAAAAATATTTTATACCAGGTATATCAAGACTGCGACCGAAAACGAAGTCAGGTGGCAGTTTTATTGGTTACAAACACAATGCAAATAAAAATTTTGCAAAACAAGCGACAGATTATTTTTGCATTTTTTTTTAAAATCATCGTCTTGGTTGGCAAACCGCTTGTTTTAACGAAAATATTAATTTAAACCATTACGTCTACAAAATAAAAAAGTGTACATCAATAGTTTAGGCAAAAAATGTAAATTTATCACCAAAATAGGACGATAAGTAAAAAAATAATAAATGAAATTGACGATTTTTTTCCGAATGCCCTGTATCTATAATAATATTAAACACAATTATTGTAAGCATGTCAAGATCATAAGATGCTCTAAACTACACATTCTGTGATTCGCCACATTGATGCCGCAGTTGATGCATCGTATCAATTAATTTCCATTCGAAAATCTATTTAAATAAACTATAACTACCTATATAAAGTTGTAGTATAGAGGTTCGTTTTACAAATTTACAAAATATCGATAGATCAACATCAGTAGTAAATTAAAGGTCCAAAAGTAAGGCCGGCTCGTCGTATCGGAATTTATAACAATGCATACGTTCGAGAAAAGCAAGAAATACATTGTTCTTGCTTTTATCGTAATAATATGAGTATTCACAAAATTAAAAGACGGAATCAAAGCGAATGACAGTTCGGTTGTGTTATTGACAGATGACAATTGACACAATTGGCGCTCGGTGTGAAGGGACAGAAAATTTATATTGCCTCTTTTTTTTCGCTTGTGTTTTCGCTATTTGTATCTCGTTCTTGTGTGAATGCGAAGGAAAATATCTAGCAGCCTTAATGTTTGGGACCAGCTGCCGCCTCCCCTCCCCCCGGTTTTATCCACATAGTTGGTAGCGTGATGTTCCATAGCTTACAATCTTTCAGCTGGCATCTACCTCAAAAAATAGTTGGCATAATAACGTATTTTAGAATTGAAGAAGATATTTTTAATTATATCATCTTAATGGTTTCAACTCTCCAGTAGCTAGATTGAGTAGATTATATAATAAATACAGTAATCGCATCGATATACACTCTATGTCATTACACAGTTTTAGAAAACATATGTTGGGTGCAATATCAGGTTACAATTGTTGTTTTTTTATACTTAGTTTAAGTTGATGGTTGTGTTTTTTTTTAGGTATTTGTTATGTTTACCTGTCAGTAATTGTGCAATTAGCTAAGATTATTTTGTTTTATATTTTTAGTACAAGCATCATTGTAACAATTGTAGGTAGACTTTTGATAATAAACAATAAATAAAAAAAAAATTGTTACAATTTTGAAATGTGTATAATTTTTCAAATTATTTCCAGTTTTCATGATAACACACTAACCAATGGACTAAATATGGCCAAAATTGGCGATTCCATTTATTGCGGTTTTAAGTTATTTTGAGGGATTATTTTAAGCATAAATATTGTTTAAAAATATATTGATTGGTATTGCGTTCAATTTAATCACTCCAATATACTTAATTTATTTAAAATAATAGCGTTTTTTGGGATTAAACTCAAGATGAAGCACTTAATTTTTAAAAATCTTGCTTGTTTAACAATATTAAATTTTGTTTGTCATACAATTACATCGGTTCATCCCAACATTATTTAAAATCATATTCCTTTTTATCACGACCAGCTGTTAGCGTGAAATCGTCTGGAAAACAAACCATTGCTCTGAGCAGGTGTACAATATACTTACACGATAGAAAATGTGAATAGATTTTTAGATGTATTTAAAACTCGAATTTGTCCTTAAAAGAGTCAAACTCAGTTTTACATTATTTATTTTTTGCGTGATCATTTTAAGAAGACTATTACGGGTGATAATTTACAAGTTATATGAACCAAAACCTGTACTTAAAGTCAGCAAGAGCCAAGATGTAGGGGACAAGGATATCTGGATCATTTCAGAGAAATAGATCTATGTTGCGTCGCTGAACAAGCGACATTAGTTCTGAACCAAAACCTGGCGATCTACATTTTAACGCGTCGGAATTTTGGAGCGTGGTGGAACATTCTTCTCAATCCTTCCTTCCTTACTTATACGTATATTATAAACGCGAAAGTTTGTATGTACGGATGTATGGATGTTTGTTAATCTTTCACGCAGAAATGGCTGTACCTATGTTAATGAAATTTGGTATAAGGGTAGCTGGGACCCTGAATTAACACATAGGCTATTTTTTATACATAATATTTGCTACTGTTTCAAACTAAAATGGATGGCATGGGACACGAGAGGAAAAGATTGCATGAATTTCGTCATGGGACAGAATGAGATGGGATAGAATTGGATGTCACGGAATGGGACGGTAAAAGAAATATAGTCGACTGCAGTCACATTGAGTTTAAATACAAAACAGTACGCAAAATAATATGTTGTTGATGTGGACTGTACTCAAAAACTATCTGCACCCGGGCGAAGCCGAGCCCAACCGCTAGTGAACAATATTAGTGTACTTTTGAATCGAGTTTTATCATTTTATCTCTTTTTTTGTTTTTATCTCTTTTTTATTCTTAAAGTTCGTCATACAGTTCACCCGATGGTAACTGAATGCCCATGAACATCCATAACCCTTGGATCTATAGATAGATATGTCGCCGGCCCATCATGCCGGGAGAGGAACAAGGATGGGAAGACGAAAGGTGTATTGTGCATCCGGTGATAACATCATTTTATAGTAACATCTAGTGGTACATCATTGAAACATTTTCTTATATTCAATTTTTGTAAAAAAGCTTCTCTATACATTAATGCTGCCAGCTATAATTAGAACGCAACGTCCCTTGTAGTTAATTCACCGTATTCCGCACTCGATGAAAATTAATTTATGGATCAAACAATATTTATTCTAATGCGATGCGAACGCTGTCATATTTGCCGGTCGTTAATATAAAGCAATCACCAACGTAAATTAATGCTCTTACTAATATACTTTAAAGTTTGTAGTTTTCTGTATAATGCTTAAGATGTATAAACAATAAATCTTTATATAAACTTTTGGAATGTGGTTTAAACAATGTATAAAAACAATTAAAAAATTAATTTATAATGGATCTTATTTTAATTATTTAAAAAATAATTATTTGTTTTGCAATTTTTTTAAATTTATTATTTTAAAGTTATATTTTGAAAAAGAGAAGTATTACAAACTTGCCCTTGGGCCGCAAGAGACTGCAGGTATAAAGGTAAGAGGTGGGGGAATTATAGAAGCGATAACAGCAGCTGTTGACCACGTGAAGAAAGTGCTAGTGCGTATGTACACCCAGACCCAGTATACACGAGATCTAATCGCCCGTCCTCATCACCTGTCACCTGTAATGCGTATGAGGGCCACCAAAAGGTTTAGTCGGTATCCCCTTAAACATCCTAGATCTTGGTAGGGACTTAGCCTGGCAGCAACATCTGGGCGGTTCGGACAAGCGTCCCTGCGGGCCAGACTGAAAGGCAGGGGTCCCCGACACGCCCTTTCGACCTTCCCCGAGGTATCGAAGCTCATAAAAATATAATAGTTTAATTCAGCTATTTTAAAATGGTCTGGGTATTATAAAAAATAAAATCACATAGTTTTTATTGAAGTTTAGTGTATTACCATATTATGTTTGGTTTCGACAGGCGGCGGTCAGTTTAAGCCGTGTATTTACTGTGTAACTCAGCTATAATATTTAACGTAGTTAATAAAACTATTAGTTGAGAACACTTGCTCAGCTGTGTAATCAAAACCGCACTCTCTTTAAACAGACTGCTCTTTAAAACCGCTGCATTTTCAAGCTAACAAGTTGATTCGGCTTCAAGTCTGAGTTTAATTCTGAGAACCGATTGGCCTAGTGGCTATAAAGTTAGTTTTCAGAGGTTGGGTGTTCCATTACAGTAAAGGTAGGTTATTTATTATTTATTTATTGTCCAAAGACTTTTTTCTGTAACTGTTTGTAGTTGTTAAAGAGCTTCAAGTAGCTTACGATGTCCAGAATTATATAATGTGACAATTGAGGGCCTGTCGTGGTAAGACATGATCCGACTCATAGACTGGCCAACACCAAGGCGTCGATGTTAGAAATGAATTACAGAATAATTTTTGTCACATAAGAATACATTCTTGTTATTTGGCAACTAGAAAGTATTTTTAATGATCATTTAAATTGTTTTAATCTCTTTTATCTTTTACGCATTTAAATAAATACATTATTTGTTACTAGAACATAAGTAAGATTGTGGTGTTCCTTGGACATTGCGCTTCATATTAAAATAAAGCAAACAGCAGCTAAATTTAATGCATATAAAAGTACACTCACCAAAGCAGTTTTCAAACCAAACAAAGCAAGGAACACAGCGTAACGGGGCACGTCATAAAAAATCTATTAAACAAAGAAATCCAATGATAATATGCTCATTGCTAAACAATATTATAGAATAATGCTGAATAGCCACTTGGTCTCCGAGGCCATCTTCACGACCGCTCACAAACTTTTATGTTGTGAAACTTGGCTGTTTGTGCTTGACGTTTATTGCTTTTATATTTTACGAGCGCGAGAAAGACGACTTGCTAAATGTTGTAGTACAGTGTAGGCAAGAATAATCGCGTCCATGTTGATTTTGATGTTTGAATATTTTCACTCAGCGAAATTAAATTGTTTCTTGTTGAGTGAATTTCCTAGACAAAGCGTGGACTGTGTTTCGCTATGTAATAATTGCGTGCTAGTGGAAGAGAGCGTATGTCCGAGAAAGCAGCTAGTTTTCTGGGGCAGAGAGTGGGTAATTTTGTAGGATGTGCACCATCAGCTGTCATGGTCTATCGTTTAATTACAGATGATATAGGTAATAGAATGAAATTTAAATATATCAAACTGCAAATAATTAATTTGTTCAAGTTGGATCAAATTGCACACAGAGTTCAAAATTTCATTAAAATCGGTTCAGTAGTTTGGGAGTTCCTCGCGATTAAACAACGTGACACAATTTTTTATATATTTATTAAGATACCTATTATACATATAGCCATTTTTCAATAAAATATATATTTTTTTGCAGAAAAAAAAACAATTGAAACATATTCTTTATTAAATACATATAAATACTTCCAATATATTTTGAATGTGTTTTAACTGCGAAGAAAAAATGCAATTACATGGAATGTCTCCATTTTGTTCTTTCTTCTCGTGAATAAATTCTTACCCAGACAATTTTAAACTACATATATTATTTAATTGGTCGATACACGTTTTCCTGTCGCTCCTTCCAGTCCTTTCATCCACATCCACTGGATAAATACTTTTAGTAAGCCGTTTTTCAACGATCATTCCGTATTCATAAAGCACCTTAGCAAACCTCTTAAAATATTAGACGCTTCTTTCAATCTTACAATATTATCTTACAAGCCATAAAATTAAATACATTATTGTAACTTATTCAGACAATTATAGCCCACTGCTTAGCCCGCGTCTCCTCTACAACCAAGAGGTTGCTTGAACGGGCTTAGGCCATATGTGGATGTATACAAAAAAAAAAAACAGTTAATATTTTCAAATGTTTTATTAATTGTTTATGTTACGAATGTCAGCTTCCAAATTTGTTATTCCAAGCGTTAACATTTTTTTATAGTCAAATTTATATACGTGACTCTAATTGCAGTTACATGGAAAAAAAATGTAATATAAAAAAAATTAAAACAATAACTTGAATTGATTTAGATTTTACAGTAATTTAAACTGAAATATTTTTAGTAGAAAGCCCCTTTGTTATAGTGACCCGCGCAACTGTATAGCGCCTCGAATGTAACACTAACTGAGCCGGCATAATTGTTTCGACTGGTGAGTGACCGACTTCCTCCGCCGGTGGCTACTCTTGTTAGATTGGATTGTATGAGTAATAAAATAAATAAAAATAAAATAAAAAAGCCTTTTATTTCATTAAGATTACGATAGTTATTTGGTTAGTTTTTAAAAGAAGTGACTTCAGCTAATTTAAGTTTTTTTTTTATAGTAAATAGATGTAATTATTAATAATACTAGCATTTATTTTTGTCTGCATGAATCACTGTGTGGGTAAAGGCCTCCTCGAAAGATTGCCATACACTTCGGTTTTGTGCTATTTGGGCCCAGCGGATTTTTTAATTCCATCTTCCCAGTGCACCAAAGGTCGTCCTTTCCACCGTTTCCCATTTGGGCCGGTCCAAAGATGGACTAATCTCGTCTTATCATGACACGCATACTTAGGTCTTTAGCCGCTTTGGTCGCTATCCAGGCGCAAACTAATTAATAAATGTCGTGAGCGCAGCTAAAAATCTATAAATGTCGTGAGTCCATATAATTTTAATAGAATAAAAAACTTCATCCGAAAAAGAAAGCAGTATTCATACACAAGGCTAGGAAGACGCCAGCTTTAAAATATTTTTAAAACAGTCATCTGGTTTAGTTGTTGCATACTTTTTATACCCATCCTTTACCACATTCGCGTACAATTCTCTAATGCACAGTCGGTCTTGTAAAGCTGGTGTAGAATTATTTACATTCGTACGTTCAACTTTTCACTGCCATAAGTGCAATTAATATTTTATTTGATGTTTTGTTATGTTTAAAATAAAACTATCTGCGTAAATCTAAGAAACCGTTTTGTTATGTTGTTTAATAACCGGCTGTTTTTAATGGATCGGTGTGGAAACCCTTGGAAGGCCTATGATCAGCAGTGGATTTTCTGTGTTTGAAGGTGATGATGATTTTATGCACAGCCTAGGGCCAGCCCGGCTCCGAAACTATGAGGAATAGCGAAAAATACTGAAAGGAGTCACGAGCCCGATTTTGATGAAACCTAAAACTACATACTTAGATTTTTGATAAATCAATATTCCTAGCGAGGAATTGAACCCGATGATTTTGAAAAAAGTAACACATGCTGTATTATTACACTATTTAATAATGTTGCTAATAAGGATCAAATCCTGGGAACTAATGACATACGGCAAACTAAAGGAAATAGGTTATTTTAAGCAAAATACTATTTATACAATGTGCTTTCTTCACCATTAAAGGCCTCCAAAAAATATTAGTAATCATAAACAACGATGTAGCTTTGTCATTGTAATCTAACTAAGCGAGGCATCTGCAATAAAGTGTTAGAAATAATAATTCGACCAATTTCTGCGTTATTTCTTGATTATTCCACTCCTAACGCAGGAGACTCGGTACTAAGGCAACGGGAAAAAAATTGTATTTTGATATATCAATACTTTTCCATTACATTATTACAAACAATATGATGCGATGCTATTTTTAAACATTATTAATAAGAGCAATGTAATAAATAACTCGGTTCTTACCTATCGGGCCATTGAAATTTTGTTCGTTTTCTGAAACCCGCTCAGGCATATAATAGCTGAAAAGTTCTTACCGCAAATCTATAGAATGTTGTCTCGTTTCACTAATCATTCGTTGCTGGACTACGTAATTACTTTTTTGTAAAATTCCATCGATGAGATTAAAAATAGCCGAACGGAATTTAGAGGCAGGATTTTTTCATGGATAAAATAAATTTACTTATCTATAAGTACAATTTTTATTATTCATTAAGAACTATTAATTTACACATAGGGTCCACAAAAAGCGTAGTGGACATATACACTAAACCCAGCTAGTTAATAAGTTGACGTGGCAGTAACAAACACAGTCATATTATGTATTAAGTATGTTGGTTATTTAATACTCGTATGTAGTGCATCATAGTGCCGGCGAAGGTAACTTTGGACGTCCATAGAATCACAGAAAGAAAAACATCTGATAAATGTATCAGGAAATTGATAGACGGATGCCACTTCCAACAGGTCGCTGTCGAATATTCACGGGCAGGCTAATTCTGCAATCGACTTATTCCATTTGACTAGTACATATCTGCCAAGTAAAGTACACAGAACATCTTTTTATAATATTTTAGGTTAACCTTAGTGGTTAATGTGAAGGCGGGTCGCATTCTCGATTTCGACTGAGATTGGCGACGTAACAAAGTACAAAATAAATAAATATGATATATTAAATTATTATCTCCAGAGCTTGAAATAAACAAGGTAAGAAAAAGAAGGTTAACCAGTGCTTTCCATGATAAAAAATAAGCCAGGTTTAAGTAATCGGATAAGCCTTTTCATAAGAGGTTTAACTTTGGGTATAAATAAATATAAATTCACGAGTAGTTGTCGAAAAATCTTTTGTGCTCGCGTCCAAAGTATGAGTGATAACAAAACGAGCCAGAGGCGTTTCAGCTGACATACAAATTCGAAACCCATTCAAAGAAGTGATTTGAAGTTTCTCGCAATGAAAGCCGAAACACTTAATTGCAGAGGAGAAACCGCCTTCGCGGGCTAAGACACCCAAATAATTCGAAACGATGAACTTACTAGCTTTAGGTGAAGAACTTCACTAAATATTCAGACTCCGACTATTTGTGCGGCGCGAGGAAAAGTTATAGTTTAAGATTGATTTTAGCGACAATCTTCCGACTTTAATAGTTTCCCGAGTTTGTGTTTGAATAAAATATTGAAGTGAATAGATGAGCGCGAGAGGGAGAGCCGACGAATCGAGTTATGGAATATTGTATATCTTCGCACCCCATCAAGTATGAGCGCCCGTGTGATACGTGGACGTGATAAATGGATCACGGCCTACTCGTACAGATTATATAGATTAGTTAATGTCTTGAAGCAAAACTGATTAGATACAACATGAAGTTTCGTTTCACCGCCATTTCTGCAGGAAGTTATGTGAAACGCGGTATAATGCGATACAAGGCTTGTGTACATTTTAAATTCGTTTATGTAAGTTTAAATTCACCATGTTGTATTGCAGTTGGCAGCCGTGGAACCGCGACCGTCTTATAATACAATAATCCTAGCAACCTCCTGAAAACGTGACTGTTTTTAATTAAATATTACGTAAATGTCGCTGAATCTTTTCATGAAAGTCGACTTAAAATATGGCGGTGGTTCGCAACGGAATGACCTCAACCTCGTTGCCCTATTTGAGGCATTTGTAGAATAGAATTGGACTCGGAGCTCACCTAATTAAAGACAGTTTCATTAACGATATTGCACCCGAGAAAAACTGCCCTGACTCACGTTAGCCTTGTACATGTTTTTACGCGACCGATAAAAATAATTCCGTTATGTTACTAAGAAATATCATATTGTACAACGGATAATTTGTTGTTTCTATGTCTATGACCATTTGTCTTTTACATTACCTGACATAGTAAGTGAATATAATATGAGAATCTGACATAAAACTAAGGTTTCTTTATTATATCAGCAAATAAATTTACATCGTCCTCACTAACAGAAAATAATTTCCAAAGCCCTCGAAATTATTTTCCAGCGGACATAAATAAAGCCCCCACCTGTGTATATTCACTGCAAAATAAACAAGTTGTTTCACTAATAGAACTGAAACATCCCGGCAACCGGTGAGCGCCATACACTCGCTGAATTTATGTCCACACAAATTGCTTAATTGAGGAAAAGGCTTTGTTTGTTCTCCTTTTTGCTCACGAAAGGCCAGTGGGCAGGCAGGAAACTACAGTCGGTTCAGTCGCCGTTTGTAAGCAGCCCGCGAGAGTTAATAGGGTTATTATTGATAATTTGCTTGACAATCCGCCAATAGGGTGTATATAGAAGTAAAAAAAATGATTTATGTGTCAATACATTTTATGTTAACAGATTTTTTACTATTACGTTGTCCATTGTTATCCTAATATTTACCCGCGTCTGTACTGTATCAGCCTACATATGGTCACTGCAGGGCACGGGCCTCCTCTACAATCGATAAGTAATTGAGAGGGGTTAGGCCATAGGTTGAAAAGATGCTCATCGCTCTTGAGTCAGTTGATAACGCTCTTCACACCGCCAGAGACAGAACCAGATGGAGTAACCTCGTTCGAAACAAAGTGATGCCTAAGGAATATCACCTTCAATACTGAGGAATTTGACGCAAGGAGCAGAAGGCTATAACCGCTTAATTAGTGCTTAAAAGTACTTACTAATTAAAAATACAGACAGGCGTAACTTCCATAGGTATATAAAACAAACAGGAGTTATGCGTCTCGTCTTCTTTTATTGCGATAACAACCTGTTACCCGATTAAGTTGAATCCCCATTAAAAATAATATGTCTCAGCACAATTTACTTTCTACTTTCTATTTTCTCATAGGCTTACATAAAGGTCTACATTATTAATATTTCGATATCTTTTTGTGTTTTTTTGATATTACTTTGTCTTATAATCCGATTTGTAAGCGTTTTGCTTCAAAGCAATAAAATCTTTTACTACTAGATAGAAATAAATAAAAGGATAATAGCGATCTAATGTCAACAAACATGTATAAAGTAATTGATATATTAAGAGTAAATAATCTAGCTTCTTAAAGATAAAGGTTTTATATAAATATACTGTAATAAAGTAATGCGAGCGGAATGTCTTACTAACTACATTGCTTATTTACACAAAACAAGGAATTCTATTTGAAAGCAGTGTAACAACGCTACACGTTTGCACTTTGCCTAAGTATCTTTTGTTTTCTAATACATTATGTATCAGATCGCCTTATTTGCTAGCATTAATGGTAGCAATTTAGACAATTTTATTTCTCAAAGTATAAAGCATAATATAATATGAGTTACTATTAATCCTATCTTTCTTTGCTGAGAATATGGATGTGTGTTACTTTTTATGCAAACATAAGAAATATTTAGTTTAAAAAATAGTAGACATTATAGCTTATACTTCATAATAACACATGAGCTATAATTCGACTAACAGGACAAACTTAATCTCGCAAGTGTAGCTACGGTCGAAAGTTAAATATAAAAACCAAAAAACGGTGCGGCAATTTCTGTTCTCCGCATATTAATATGTGGATTAACATCGTATGAAATCACGCAACATGAAACATTAATTAAAACAGGCCAAAATGAATCTTATGACTGAATTTGTTTACCGTTCGCGAAATATACAGCGCGTCGCACGGCTTGTTTGTTTAAAGCCCATATAATATGCTAAAGAAGGGCCCGCCTTTCCACATGAATATTTCCATTCATGTAAAGGGACAGGTAATGCATACGGTGACGATTCGGTCGTGGCCGCAACTGGCCCATCGCAATTTGAAACCGAGCTAATGTTAAAGTGGGTTATTAAAATTCTTAACATTTTGTATTACACACTGGCATGATGCCAGCTGTGAAACTGTCTACTCAACTTTTGCTTTAAAATTATAACGTCGATGCAACTGTGGACTAGCCTCATCCGGAACGCAAGCAAGCTAAGAAGAAAATTGTTTCTGCAGCGACTCGCGCTTTATTCATCTAGCCGCAGTATAAATAACACCTTCGAGTATTCACCGATTGTAATACAATCTTGTGACGACAATTCCTTTTTAACTTATTGTATTTTACTGTGGAAACCTCAGCGCGCAATCATTCTGTTACGACGAGAGCCGTCGTAAAGAGACCAGTTGGTAACTTTAGAGCCTTGCCACATTCCCCAGCAGTTAAAATTGTCCAGGTCGAAAAAAGTTAACACTGAAGCACGTCGAGGACTACGCTCGCTCCCGAACCCCCGCATAGCATAGCTTCCAAACTAAAATGAGATTGAGAAAGTTTACATAATAAAATGTTTAATATTAAAGTTGAAATGTGTAATAAAGAATTTCGTCGCGATGCATATATTTCATTTCCGACAGACAAAGACTCGCCTGAAACTTACAGTTTACCTGTTGAAAGGAACTAATATAGTTGGATTACGCGACAGGCGACTGAATGACCTAGTATACAAAATAGCCCATAGATCGATGGATTCAAATTTCTATTTAAAATAACAGCGAGCTACATTCGTTTTAAAATTAACATTATATTACGTTTCGAATTTCGATACAAGAAGAGTGAAAATTATAATTTCGAAACAGAATTTTAATTCGAATAATTTCGTAGTCAAAGTCAAAATTACTCACGGGTTCTAATTTTTTTTAAATATATTTACCAATTACCAATTGAAATAGTTTAAAGATTAATAAAGCCACTATTTTGCAGAAACGTTGAGTATTAAAACTAAGCAATATTTTCTATATACCTTAATTTGATTTTTCAATAAGCTTTTATAATAAGTATTTATGGTTTATTTTAAATAAATGGTGCAATTATAATCCCAAATAACAGTCACCAAGGTTTAAGATTAGTAAATAAACGAGTATAATAGCACTGAGCGTCCAATAGCATCGGATTATCAACACCCAAGCCTTCAGTCCGATTAACTTATTTCCCATCTGATATAGAACATTGGTCAAAGAGATATTACGGGTGAAATCGCGATAAAGAAATTCGTACTGGAAACCTCCTCGCGATCGTTTTAAATCCGTGACTCGTAGCACATTAAATCACCTTGGATTTTTGGATAAGTTACAAACTCCGGTGGGACCAATTGTAATCGCGAGCTTAGATTTTATTCTTGAGTCGGTGCTCCCGGCGAGTGGGAAGGTGTTGTGAGATTTAAGCCCAGTCGGTTATAAAGTCAGTCGTTATTACGTCGTAAGGGGGTTGAGGAGTGGGAAGTGGGGATGTGCTTGCGATATGTAGTCTCAAGGGATGACACCGATAACTTTTCTAGAAAGAAGAAAATTCATATTGAAGTAGTGGCGAGGTAGAATTTTATCTAGGTGATATTGATGGAGGTGGCTGTCGGGGCGCACAACAGAAAGGTTTTACTATGCATTACTTTAAGTTGTCACGTGATTTGTTTATACTGTTGCACTGTTTCACCTCCAAATAAAATACTTTTGTGAAATAAGACAATTATTTTACGGCACGGTAAATATTTCAGAGGCAATAACATTAGCGCTGTACTATCATTAATTTTGCTTGTTTTCGATTCTAGCGGTCCTTCCTATAATCCGAGTATAGTGTATTCGAGTATTGACTCATTAAACAGACCGACATAATTGTGTCGAGTGGGGCGAAACATCATTTTCTATATCCATTTGATACTCTATCGGCTCAGTATAATTAATTGCACGTACCACCAGAAGCAATGTAGGCATATTGCCGAGACAAAATAATAACAAATACTTAACAAAGAGAAGCGCCACAGAGCTTCAAAAATTTGCAAAAATTATACATTTTTATTTTAGCTTTAGATGCACTTTTGAAATTCGGTTCCATTCCACGTTATTAAATAGACTAAACAAAACTTCAGCTCATAAACAAACAGCTCTATTAATTAGTAAATTACAAGGAAAAATCCCGCCGTGTTTATGGAATTTTAATAAAAGGTGACAAGAACTGGAGTGTGGACGTAAGTCTATATTTAATTAACGGGATCAGTGAGCTTAGAAATAACTGAACTTATAATTTATATTTAACACAAATTTAATAAAATAGCGATAGATCGAAGTTACAACAGTGTAATTAAGAAACTGGTATTTTATGATGTGTTAACGACGTTACTTTCTTACGCAAAAATATGCGTCACAGGCACAATTTTGTGGGTTTTTAATTTTCATAAAATGTGTTTGTGTATTGTGCAGCATAGTTACTATATGAAGTAAAGTAGGAAATTATAATAGCTCTAGTACACATTATGTTATACAGTACTAGATTCCGACTTCCAATTAAATTTTAAAAAAATAATTGTATAAACTATTGTATTTACTATGCACGAAATGCAATCGAGGATTATTATAATTCTAGTATGGTTCTACTAAAGTTAAATATACGACAAGTAAGATACACTAGGCGATGAACCCAACGCCTAGATAATCCAAACATTATGCATCTGAGTACCGTGATTTAGATTGGATTATCAAGTTTCCACCGGTTTTTTTGAAAACAAGATCAGCCTCGGGTTGTTTATTTGTCAAAAATACAACCAACGTGATGGCATTATCCCAATTAATCTTCAGCATGCATTTTATTTAATTTATTTTACACAAAATAATAATTGTGGAGCTATTACGATGGTTACAGATATTATTTTAAAAGTTAATTATAACCAAAAATAGAAAAAATTACTAAATGTGAGGTAAAAATACAAGTACAGAATAAATAAAGCCCTTACTAATACTAGTAGATATTATTAATATTTTTCATTAAATTTATGTTGCGTCGATTCACTATACACTGGGTTCAAGAGGAGGAATTAATCGTAATACTATTCTAATATTTACTCGCAATAGCACATAAAATCGTCCAATATTTGCGCCTCGTTCCACTGGAAGATTTTTTACGTACGCTGAACGCTTTCATTTTTTTCCGAATTCCATGTACATGACGTATTGGATTAATAAATGATGAGTTGATAGAATTCTCCGGAGAAGTCGTCGATCGGACGAGTCTTTTAGATTATGTTTACAAACTTGAGAGATAATAAATCAACTTTTAGCCGGTGGAGTTTCTCCCGTGTGCGAAACAAGTTCGGGGAAGGGATTATTTTATAAAACGTGTACGGTTGTTTAAAATTCGAGTTTTTTCGTCTTTTATTTTTATCTTTTACATCCACATACTACAACCATGCTAGTTTACAACCACCAAAAACATTGTCATGTAAAATATTGCTAAGATAAGACCATGTCAGTCGCATCATAAAAAATTATCAGATCTCATGTAGAGTCGAGTTTCTTACTCTTTTTTTCATCAATCAAAAATATTAGTCAAAATATGTGAAAGCGCTTCGAGTGGCTCGTCTTGGCGTATACCATTGTTACGTCGCGTATCATAACATCTTGATAATAATTAAATTAGAAATGCAGGTCGAGATGCAGTATCGCATACAAAATACTAACTGAGATTGTTTTCTTAAAACCCAAGTAGCGGCGCAGTTTGGATAAGAACATTCATTACTTATTCACCATCACGCGTTGTCTGAACAAGCCTGGTTGCCGCGTTGCCTCGCCACTTAATTATAACATTTAAACACCCTGATTTTGGGCCCTGTATTCTACGGCTGACTATAAAGGATTGGAACACTTTGACGACAAAATGCGCGCCCGAGTATTAATTGCCTTTTCACATGAAGTGTTTACACTCGACGCCGCGTGGCGCGTATTTTTGAGAGCTGTCTGTGGCACGCTTTAGCAAACGTTTTATTGCTCTGTTTGCTAGCATATGTTTTTAATTTTATTTTCTACGTCCATGTATGGAGTAGTTTCGCACCATTTCCTTGATAGATTTGTTTTTGGCGGCCCAATTAATCATTTTGGGGTTCCTGTCACATACAAATTATATGTCGCAATGGTTTGATGGATTCGAAATGTGTGTTAAAATCCGTCACGACATTTAAGTCGACAGCGTTACTATAATTTTGATGTATCTTTTGATTATTTGTGGATTTATTAATTAGTTACGACGTCAATGTTGACATAATATATAGATGTTCTTGCCGGCAAATGGTAAAGTTTAGGGTCAGGTAATCAATTAATACTCGTATACTAATACAGTGCGTAGTATGAAATCCGCGCTATGGTTAGGGGACGTGAGAATTCCACTACGGTATTCTCTGCCCATTGTAAACGACGAAATAGTCATCTAAACAGGTCATCGGAAATCTTTGGTCCCACTGCGGAGGCGGTGCGCTCTCACTGGCTGCGATCACAGAGTGCGTGGCTTCGTGCCTGCCGTAGAAGCCAGTTGCAAGTCGGGATCAAGATTTTTCTCCAGTTAGAAGCACCAGTATGAATTTGGTTCTGCGCCGGGCTGTCGTAGGGTTGGAATCAGTGTGCTTCTCGCTCTGTGATGTTCAGGGCCGCTGGTAATGCGCGTGACGGCCGCCGAAGGGTTTTAGTCTGTATACTCTCAGGGACCTGGCCCATCTGTAACATCTGCAGCGTGCCGTGCTGGAAGGTCTGTGAAACCGGCATAACCCTATCGTCCTCCTCCGGGATACCGAAAAGAGAGCTTAACGGCTTTCCTCTCGCCAAAAAAGAACAACAAGGTTTATTAGGCGGTTTATAGATGAACATTTTATTTCTAAAAAGTAGCTCCAGCAACTTGCAGTTCGCTAGATAAGCCTTCCGGTGTCCAAAGAGTTCATATGAGGCTCGTTATCAAAAATTTTATGACTTTCTCCATTGTGTCGCATCTGTCAAAAGTCTTTTGTCTACACATAGACACCTGAAGGGATAAATAATAAGTAATAAAAATATTAATGCTATTTTTTAATAATTCAAAACGTATCGAGACGCCGCCCGCACGGTGGAACGTTCCATTTCACTGAAATCCTGACAATGAATTAAAAGCAAATAAAATTGTCAAGCGATAAATCTTTTGCGAATCCTATAAGTCCAAATGGTTCCGCAGGAGAGTATATTTGCTTATTGGCTACCTTATCTGGATTTAAATAACAGTTTCTTAGATGTAAATTTATATGTATACACATATTTTATTCAAGCTGTACGACTCACGGTAGTAATTTTCAGTAAGTGCATACCACTGGGCATAGTTATTCCACGATATTAAAAAAAAGGGTTTTCAAATATTTAACCCTTTTCACCCCCTTAGGGGTAGAATTTCCCAAAATCCCTTCTTAGTGCAACCCTACGTCACAATAGAAATCCCTGTGTAAAATTTCAAGTTCCTAGCTCCAGTAGTTTCGGCTGTGCGTTGATCGGTCAGTCAGTCAATCAGGTTCCTCTTTTATATATAATTATATTGATAAGCTCACGTATATGCCTGGAAGTTCAGGTGCTATAACTATTCACTGAACTTATAAACGTCCCAAGATGTAATAGAGGGCGAATTCATAATGAGATTTTTTAAACTGAACGATTTACACGTAGTCGATTATCTGATTTGGATTACCCGGGATATCACATTCAGCAACGGTAAAAAAAATGACATAATCATTATAATTATTTTCATTGCGAATGTTAGCCATTTTTCTATTTTGTTTGATAAAGTCAGCACAAACAGCTATTGGGATCGGAGAATTTGGTGACAGAAAGCAGCTTACTACGACTCATTAGGGAGATACATTCCCGAAAAATGTTGTTAGGACAATCAATAAATTTCATTAGGCGAGAACCACAACAGATCGTGACAAATAAACAAGATATTTATCTTATTAGCTACTTATGTTGCAAGGACTACTTTGGTTTTTGCGCAAAATGTTTGTTAGGGGAAAATATGATTTTTGTATGTTTTTGGAGTGAAATGAATCTCAGGCGTGGAGGTGGCTTAATTGTTCAGTAGCTAATATGTTTATTCCTTCTGTGTCTTCTTACTACGTCTAATATTGAGACCAATGCTTAATGTCATTAGTAGAGTTTGAATTGGTAAGTTTATTAAAGACTAATTGCCCTAGTACCTATCGGAGTTGGCTCAGAACCGGCTCTGTGAGAGGCCACGCGTTCGATCCCTGCACCAAGACAAGCGTTTTGTGGCCTATACATTTTTGTTACCGATTAGGGTGTTGTGAGACGAAAAAGATTTATTTAATTTATTTATTACATAAACTGTTTAATAATTAAATTGCCCCAGAGAATTGCTGGTGCAGTTTTTTGTCGCAGTTTTCGATATCCTCTACACAATTTTTTGCACATCTCGTGGATTCAGGATGGTATGTGCGAATGTAGGGTGTATCAAGTATAATCTTTAGTCACCGTTATTAGGCTATATTTCTAAGCCCATATAATTTAGAAACCTTCAAGTGAATATTGATCATGATATAAAATAATCAATAGCGCATATGAAATATGTAATAAATATAAACGATCTACGTCTTATTACAGATAGTAACCAAAATTAATATTGGGACGACGATGTAAAAATATTTTCTCATTTTTATTACTCTTTCCTGGAAAGTGTGCCGGTTTGAATCGCCAATAGCCGGCTATATTTTAATGGCATTTGTAAAACGGAAAGTGTAAAAACTAAACGCAAATGGTGTCAGAATAACAACGAATAAAAGTGGATTATTCTCGTTCCTTGGCATGCCATAATGATTTTAGTAGCTTTTGGAAACAGATGAGCCATACCAGCGATACTTTCCCGATAATCGTGAATAGCGCGTCTGATTCTAAAGATACATACATACATAAACTCACGCTTTTATCCCAGAAGGGGTAGGCAGAGGCGCTACCAGGACACCAACATTTTGTCTTGTATGTTCCGTCCCACGATGTGATAGGTGTGCCTCCTGCCTCCTGTTCCATCAGTGTTCCTATCGCCATATCGGGCACAAATTCCTGACTTCGGGCTGATAATGAATAGAAACATCCAATATCACTCTGCCCGACCCGGGATTCCCGAGACCTCAGCTTCGTAATCGTACCATAGTACAACTAAGCCACCGAGGCAGTCGAAAGATTCAAAGCATTCTAAAGATATTGTAACTATATCCATTTATTTCTATCAATTTTTACTTTCCACTGTCATTTATATCGTTATAGGTATAAAATATATATTAATAGATGAATTGTATAATTTGTAACGAATAAAAATAGATCGGTCGGTAAAAATAAATGATCAGAAGTAGATACCCCAAACCAACAAGAATGCATGAAGAGATTGATGAAAGTGGACCAAAAGAAAGTGATATATTAATAGTATATGCGGATCGAGCAATGTGGAGATTCATAGTCTCTGCCTATCTCTATTATTCACAGGCGTGGCGATATGTATGTATGAAAAAATACAACCTTTAATAATTATAATTAAAATATTTGTTGTTCCTAAAAATACTCGCCTAGATGCAAAAGTTGATTGACCCCTGGTTTTAAAACTTCCTTTCCTCTTTTATCGGGTGGAAAACTATGTATCCCTTCCGGCTTTAAAGGAGAATCGAAAGGGAATCTTGGAGTCACAGATCCAGTCAAAAGTTTATTTTATGGAGCTAGAATAGGTTAGCTAAAATATAAGCTAATAGCTAAAATGTGCCTAAGCCGGTATACCGACTCAAGTGCTGCAATAGCCATCCTCTGGCATTTGGGCTATTGTAGGTTCGCCAGGACAAGAGTAGCCACAGATTTATTTCTCACATTGTGGAGTACCAGGTCTAGGCATTGAACCTAGTACTTCACAGCTTACACTCACTCTCAACACACCATCAAGTCGACGGATCAATGACCTGTTTTATAATATATCATTTTATATCCCGCTGAGATTTGGCGACAACATATTGCTTTTAAAGGTCAGTGTTCTTTTAAAAAATATTTTTATACAAAATCAACATTTTCCTGTAGTCGTTAACAACCAACAACTTCGGAAACTTATAAGATGTAATGTTTTAAAATTATGTAATGTTATCTTGTAGGCTTTTCCATGTCGGTCTACTTAACACGATCCTCGTAATTACCTATTTCATCCCATTAACAATGTTTCGTCGTTTTTCCGTCGTATTTGTATTGTATCTATTTTAATAATATCTCCAAGTTATTTGATGTTCAATAGACAAATTATGAAACAGTTATATTTTGAAGCTGGCATTAGATAATATAATAGATAAAATTAAGCATAATCATTAATTATTAAAGAAATTATTTCCTCTTTTGTTTATTTTTTCAAGATTTTGAGACGAAAGGGATTTATAAATAAAAAGTTTAAAATGACGCCCAAAGTATTCCATTCCGTCTATCAGTACACATTGTCGGAAGAAAGTTTCCCTTAGACATCGAATTTGAGACCATTCGGACCAATAACTACAAAGTTAAAAATGGCGACCAAAATGCTCAATTCTATCAAGCTATAAGCATTTTATACTTTGCTATAAATAAACTTTTTTCAGGTTGTCTTTTTCGTATTGATTTTTCGTTTCATCGAATTCTAAACTAACCTGATTACAATTAAAAATACACACACATCCTTTTTGTGGTTGAGCGTTGGTCGAGGGTTGTCCGAAGAAACAGGTTGCTTGTAGTAATTCGTGGAAATGTATGTAAACATTATCCTTAGTGCCTTGCTCGGTGGGCCGCGCAATACATCACTGGGCCTTGAATAAGCCCAGCAACGAAACGAGCTTGTTAAATTAACGTCATTGGGCGGTGAATGTGGGATTACAGCATCCGCACACTGATCTTTAAGGCCCGCGGGATGTTTTGAATATTCCACTTTACAAGTAGTCCAGAAAATAAACGTTGATAGCGGAATTGTCGAGTTTGTATGGAACTTAGCCTTACTTTGCCAGGTGTTTTAATTTAACATGAGAGAATTACAGAATAGCCTTAACCTCTTATTTTTATAAATATTTCGTTTTCCAGACATATTTCGAATGAATTTCGAAATATATCAACACATAATCAAATATTTATTTTCATGATACCTGCTAAGGCAAACATATGAACCAAATTTAGCCTAAAATGAGAGATATCCTTTGTGCGATTGAGCAAATCACATGTGATAATTATGATTATAACAACAAAATTATAATCATATTTTCTGGTGGTAGGTCTCTCATATGTGAGAGGCCGCCTGGGTAGGTACCACCGCAATGTCTATTTCTCCCGCCAAACAGCAGTGTAAATGCACTGTTGTGTTCCGAATTGAAGGACATTGTAGTCAGAGTAACTACTGGACATATTGAGACTTAACATCTTATGTCTCAGGATGGCGAGCGCAGTGGAATGCCAAGCATTTCCTGGTAATTCATAGTGTTGTTTGGTTTTGCTACTGTCCATGAGCGGTCGTATCGCTTACCATCAGGCGAATGGCATGTTCGTCTCGCCATTCAAATAAATAAATACTAAAAAAAAAGTTTAGCTTATTCCGTTCGATTGCCAGGTGAAATGCCTAGTTGACTGGACTATTATACTACATTTTATTTCAAATAACAGAATGGAACAGAAGAAATTTAATTTGTGTACTGCCTATTTTAATTAATCTTTATTATAATTATATACTTTTATATACAGTGTATCTTTTCTTCTCAGTAATACAAGCATACTCCCAGCCCAGATAATTATTTTACAGCTTACTCAAATGTGGATTCTAGCTTTTTTTTTAGTTCAAACCCTACCGAAGTACATATTTAGACCTTACATAGATAGATATTGAGCTTATGTTAAATACTAAATAAAATTAATCAAGTAGTATTGTTTTCTGTATAACTAAGAAAATTATTTTATCAAAATATAATAAAAATTATACTATAACATAGATTACAAATATTGTTTACAATTTTCGTAGTTAATATACGATCGAGTGGAGCGCAAATCAACGTTCCCGATATGAAGCCGGGGCCGTACTGAAGCGGCGCGATGCGACGCGGGCGGCACAGCGGCCCTCACAATGAGAAAATGGCTGCAGCGCGCGTTAATTTAATTATTTTCCCCCTACAGCAAAAATAATCATTGGTAATTCACAACGCACGGAGTGCTGGCGTAAATCCGAGTTCAGTTGTCGGACCGTTTTCTTTTTCAAATAAACAAAAATAATCATGTTACACAATACTTGCGTAATATAATATCATTCTGTAAATTTTGTATATTGATTTTTGAAATAATTGGCGTGAGCAGGTAGTTGACGTGTCCAAAATGCGCTTATACCGTAGGCTTGTACCTTCGTTAACAAACAGACAAAAAAAGGTGTTATAGTTTTATAATACTATATTTATGTGTCAACTGTCAGATTGGAAATACATGGCTACGTGACTGGAACCGTATTTTATTAAATTGTAGACTATCAAACCAATCCATGAAAATACGCATAACACAAGAGCGTGTCCGAGAACTGAGCAGCAACGGCTTATTTAGAAATGCACTTGTCCAGTGTAATGTCGCCGTAGCCAAAAATATCTCGGAAGTACATACATGCATAAACTCACGCCTTTTTCCCAGAAGGGGTAGGCAGAGGTGCAACCTGGTAGTAACCAGGACACCCACATTTTGCGTTGTATGTTCCGTCCCACGATGTGATAGGGGGCGAGCCTATCGCCATATCGGGCACAAATTCCTGACTCCGGGCTGATAATGAATAGAAAAATCCAACACAACTTTGCCCGACCTAGGATTCGAACCCGAGACCTCAGCTTTATTTGCCTCAGTGCCGTAGTACAACAACGGCACTGAGGCAGTCATCATCATAATTGATTTGAGAAGCCATTGGCTACAAAATGCAGCAGATCTATTGATATTGATACGGCCGTATGAATTTCTATGCTTACCTCTCATTAATCAAAACGCAAGCGTTGACTACTCGTATTAATTATGATAGAACTTAGTTCATAATATGTCATGAATGATGTGATGATCAATGTGATCTAAATACCATCTAAACTTATTGGTCTAAGATGACTTACCTGTATTTGTACAATACCGGGTATATCTAGACTGTGACCGATAATGAAGCCAGATGGTAGTTTTAGTGGTTTCAGGTACAATGCAACTTTTATTTTCGCAATAAAATTCGTAGTTTTTGTTGTTGCGATTTTTTTGTTGCATTTTGTATGTAGGCACTTGAACTACCACCTGGTTTATTGTTGTTTTTCGCAGTCTGGATAGACCAGGTATATTAGTCAAGAAATAATAGGTTGTTAAATTATTTATTTTCCATGTATTTTTTCTATTATTGCCCTTTATCCGCAATTGTTGTTCAAATCTAGTGTATTTGTTGTAGGTACATAGCTGTTGAACATAACTTCCTCAAAGAATTTCCGTAGTTACCTGTTGGAAGCGGTATAAGCTAGGCCTTCTCTCCAGCTTGAAGGCAGACATCCGAGGCTTCAATTTTTAAACATAAAATGTTTTTTTTTGTCAAGCTTCTGTAGTGTACAATAAAGAATATAAATAAATATTATACATAATAAAAATGAATTCGCATTGCTAGATTATTGCAAGTCGTTGATTTATGGTTTTATAATAAATTATATTTAAACTCAATGTAACTGCCGTCCTCTGTACTCCTTTTCCTGTCCCGTTTAGTTATATTTCGCCCTGTTCCGTTTCAATTTGTCCCATAACTCAAGGCATGTAATCCTGTCCTCTCCTGTCCCATCGCATCCCTTTCAAGTTTGAAAAGTAACAAAAATATTTTCATTCCTTGCTCATCACACGGGAATACTAGATTGTTAGTGCTAAAACGTGTTAATCCAGCTACCTTCATACCAAATTTACACGAAATCCATTTTTGAGATTGGCGTGCACAACCGCACAGACAAACAAACGGAATAAAAATGTTATTATTATATTTTTTGGGTTCAATTTCGTTACAGTCCACCATAATAGTTTTTCTCAAATATCTTCCATGTAGAATCATCGATCAGTTACAGAATTATTGCAATATGCTTATATAAAATCTAAAGTCAAGATTTTGATAACGATCCTAGCTAAATATTATTCAGAAGCTAAAGAAAATTTCTTATAACTTTTAGGCGCGATGCTCTATTGTTTATAAGACTGTGGGCGGTTGCCCACTTCGCCCACGCCTTGCAGCGACCCTGATCCTTACTAGGTAGATTTTTATAGACCGTAAAACTTACAATCTTGTTACCCGATGGTAAGCGAATGCTGCCTTTCATGAATAATTACAGTTTTATAGTAGAGAAATAAATGTACTAAATATGCCGATGTAATGACTGACCGCACAACGCTTATTTTATGATAGTATTTTTTCCACTCGGTCAACTCTTAAAGTTTTTATTTGTAATGCATTGTTTGGAATTTAATAAAAAAATGTAGTTTCTAACATTGATAATATTCGGAATTTATCTGATAAAATCCAGATCTTAAAGCGATCTGGAAAATAGTGTTCAGTTCGTTTATTGTCATTTGTATTCCTGTTAAGTACTTATAATAGATTATACAATGGTACGAATCATATAGTACATCACTTTCTTACGCATAATGTAGACATAATACATAATTATATAGCTTAAGGCGATCAATTAACGCAAACTGCCAGGTCAGCGTTGATAATAGCCATATTATCACAGGTTTATCTGTAATGAGTTATCAACATAGATAAAACACATGACTTTTTGCGAGAGAATGCGGTACGTCCGTAATTTGATATGAGGATAAGAATAATATCCCTTGAGGGATACGAAAACTATCCCTTTTGACTTACGACTGCATACCTCAATTTGTTCGTATTATTCGACTCGTTGATTCTGTTGAGAAAATGGAAATTCTAATTTATTTGTAGATTTAGGGGCCGTATTAAATATTAAACGATGTAAGTGAGGAGGAACACGGAGCGATATTCCGTTTTAATAAAACTTTTGACTTTTATTTCCTTAATTGAAATCAAATTTGAAAGATGACCAGCTGCTACATTTGAACCGAGACCGCAATTCGAAATTGCTTTTTGCTTTTCGATAAAATTGTATTAGACTATATTATGCTAATTTTCAAGCCGCGGATGGGTGAAAATTTTATAATGAAAACTTAAACACTGTAAAAGTATGAATGTTGTTATTTATTTACGTTTATGCATCGTGTTTGCATGGACAAATGAGATGGTTCATATGTTTTTACATTACCAGAATATAATGAATGCGACGAATTTATTTATTATAATCACATGTATCCGTACTTACACGTTTATCAGTGAGTTTCAGTTTTAAATTGACTTCTGAATTGTCCTACAAGTTGCAGTTGTAATCTGAAAAGAGAGGTTTAAATACTTAAAGTGATGTTAAATATTTAACAACCTTCTAGTATTTGGGTATAACCTAAATATTAATAACATAAAACGATATAATCTTGGGTAAAACAACAAATTATTTATTGAGAATCATCATCATGATCTTCCACATAATTTAAAGACCTCAATTCAAAGCCTGATAAAATCATTTTACATTAGTTACAAAGTACCTTAAATAAAATGTTAATTAAGCCTACAGACTGATCTTATAAAATCAATTTAATTTAATTTAGTCTCGCATCAGAACTAAATGGAGTTTTCAAATGGATCCTTCTCGTACGTGAGATTAAATTCTACAGCGAGTGTGTACATTATCAGCGGATCGGATAGTTATACGGATGGGAAATTTGGGCGCACACGGCCGATAGGTATTTCCGAATCTCCTGAGGCCTGGGGTATAACTCTATGATCTGAAACGTAGTTCGAATGTTCGAACGTCATAAGTAAAACGGTACGAATGTGCCGAATGTACGACGTAACCATAGGCTAAGTTCGGAATGAATTATCAGTGTCATAGAGAAAAGTATTGATTTTAAGAAGCGGAAAACTTATAACTTAGACGTGGACATGGAACGTTCGAACATTCGAACGCGGTTGCGGATTTGTTAAGATACAATGTAATACCATATTTAAATATAAGTTTATACTGTTTTGTTTATTTTTTAGTGTTGGTAATTTTTTTTATGTCAGAAGGTTCTAGAACGTTTGGAAAATGTAACAGTAACGGATACGACTTGTCACGTGTTGCTTAAATAAAAGTGTTGAATCATAAAGTGCCTTTATTTAATTCCATATAAAACATAACAACAGGATTATAGAGTAAGCCCCATGTCCATTGCTAAGATTCTATGTAATTGTGTTCAAAACCCATTCATCTGGGGAGCATCCAGGTGTTTTCGGTATTGGTATGCAATCATTGATATAAGTGAGCGACAGACTAGATTAGAACGTACCGAACTAATTGCCGATTTCATAAGCGATCTTGATATCTAAATAAAATTGATTCTAGAGATAGACGAATTAAGTCAAAAATTTAAGATAAGACACGCCCACATTTGAGTTATAATTGCTTTATTATGAAGACCGGTTACTAATTTTAGCAGTAATAATAAAAAGGCTTGGTTATATCTTAACAAGATTTTTCAAATTATATGATGCTAGCCACGGGGCAGCGTCCACAATGAGAGTAAAGCATGATGATTACAAATTATAATTGTCGAGCCGTATCATTATCATCAATAACATCCTTAAGCAATTTATCAAGCCATACCTGAGATTAGCGTGCACAACCGCACAAACAAACAGACAAAAATGTAATAATCATTGTTTTAGGTTCTATTACGTTCATACAGTCTCCCCATTATAGATTTTCTCAAATATCTTCCACGTACAGAATTCGATCAGTTGCAAATTTATAATAAACGTATAGACGAGACGAGACGAGAGAAGACTTAATAAATTTAATTGACGTACCTAGTTAATAAAGAAGTGATTTGTGTTTCAGGCTCAGTCAGTGTGGGTCCAGATCGGTTAGACTTGCATACATACATAATTATCTCGACAGAAGAGAAATTCTTGTTCTTCGTCGTTACACTCTTGACAGAGCGGTGGTGGTCACGATGATTTATGTCCTAACGATGATGTTGCTCGCCGCACGATCTCTCTCCATCTGACTCTGTTAGACGACAATCGGGTGCATTCGTTTACAGGGCCTCCCACAGCTGTTTTTATTTGGTCAGTCCATCTCATTGGTGTCCTACCACGAGGTCTATTTCCGTCTACTCTACCCTGAACGATTAGGCGCTCTATGGAGTCATTATTTCGCCGCGAGACATGACCGAAGAATCTGGGTATACGAGACTGTACTATCTCGGAAAGACGCTGCTTGATGCCGAGTTCTTGAAGTATGGATAGGTTTGTGCGGAATTCGGTCCATGAGAAATTACCATCTGCAATTTTGGAACCTTTATTAGGATTGTACTGCAGCATCAGGTGGATTTTTGTCACTTTTTCTTGCAAGAATAAAAAAAAATACATACATAAACTCACGCCTTTGTCCCATTGGGGTAGGCGGAGACTATTGAGCGCTAAGTGCCACGATTCATACATACCTCATTCGCTTCATGGACTGTCATTAATCTCTTCAAAAAAAAAACCGATTACTTATGTCAATATTATTAATAGAATTTCTTTTGTTATCCCGTTGCTAAAATTCTTACTCCAAACTTTACCAAACAAAAGCATCAGCACTAACAACATCACCATATTGGTTTTTCAACTTACGTTTATCTTTTATTAGTTCAATACTTAAGTTAATATATCGAAGTTCCGAAGATTCTATGGCAACAAAACATATTTTTCTAATTATCAATGGATGAATAAACCCTTTGCGATGTGTAAGGAGGTCTGTGCCCTAGGATGACATACTATTTACATACATACATACATAAACTCACGCCTTTATCCCAGAAGGGGTAGGCAGAGGTGCCACCAGGACACACACATTTCGCCTTGTATGTGCCATCCCATGATGTGATAGGGGGCGAGTTTATCGCTATATCGGACACAAATTCCTGACTACGGGCTGATAATGAATAGAAAAACCCAATATCACTTTGCCCGATTCGGGATTCGAACCCAAGACCTCAGCTTTGTAATCGTACCGTAGTACAACTACGCCACCGAGGCAGTCATACTATTTGTACAATATTATGGATTTATTACTTTTTAAAATATTATAACTAACTAATAATAGACTAAGTAAAATATGATGGACCTTTCCAATTTGCGACCAGCATTGTATGTATACAGATTGATATAAATATATCTATGTATAACTAGTGTTTTTCGCAAGCCTCATATAGTGCTAGATGTTTAAATTATGATAAGAGCATCGGGCTAGTGGTTTGTGTTGAACAACTTGGATACCATGTAAAGATCACCGTAGTGCAACTGACGCTATTTCGCCGAGTCACGCTAACTATTAATATTTACCTATTATTATTATTAATAGTCTTGACCGATATGTCTTTTATTTCCTTTTTTAAATCACCAGATGAGCTGGTCGTTTGTGTGATGATAACTTAACTTCTTCCCATAAACACCAGCGCCACCTCTCAGAACTTATTACACTTAAACAATGCATGGCGCTGCACTGCGCTCGACACCCTGCGACATTAAATATCAGTGTCTTAAACCCAGTAATTTCACTACTTTCTGTAACAAATACACTTCAGTTTTTACATTAAAATACCGATATCACATACACCAACCCGGCTTATCAATAAACATGCAGATAGCGCTATAAAAAGTTTTAAGTTCAAGTAACACAAAAATTACCGAGTTTAGAAACAGGGATTGGTCACAGCTACTTTGGCCGTATTGCCGGGTTTGGGTGGACATTGGACCCAAAACTTTCGCTCTGTGATCATAATTTCAATTTAAAAGTTTAACAACTTAGTTTGTTTGCCGTATGCTGAAATCAAGAGGCTCGTGAATAAACACACGAGGATTGTGTTATTAGTTTTATTGGTAAGTATGCTTTTTTGCATAAAAAGTGACTAAAATAAACCTGTACCAGTAGTGTAAACTGTTGTGTTCCGGTTTGAAGGACATTGTGGGCAGAGTAACTACTGGACATAATGAGACTTAACATCTTATGTCTCGGGATGGCGAGCGCAGTGGAATGCCAAGCATTGCTTTCATTTATGGTGTTTTTTTTTGTTTTTATTGTGTTCATGAGCGGTCGCATCGCTTACCATCAGGCGAATGTTATGCTTGTTTTGCCATTCATTGCAATAAAAAAAAACCTGATGGTAAGTGCAATACCATTCAAATAGACTATGTGTTTTTTTAATTGCATAGGCCCGGCGAACGAGCACACAGGTCCCTTGATGGTAAATGATCACTGCCGCCCATAAACATACACAACGCTGGATCGACACTCATTAATGTATAGCCGGTCCATCAAATTGACATTAATATTTAAAGTGTAATCTTTACAAAATACCGGGTATACCAAGACTGCGACCGAAAACGAAGCCAGGTGGTAGTTTTAGTGGTTAGAAACACGATGCAAATAAAAATTTCGCCAAAACAGTAACAGACATTTCTTTAGAATTGTTTAAAAATCATCGTGTTTGGGTGGTAAATACCTAGTTTTTGCGAAAATACTTATTTAAACCCTTACGTACCATAGCGTGTTTAAAAATAAAGAGGTGTTCATCATTATTTCAGGAAAACTATGTACATATATCACCTAAATACGACGATAAGTAAAAAAAAAATTTATCGATGTTTTTTTCAAAATTTTTACTTGTTTTGTGTCTGAAGTCACTAATACTACCACCTGGCTTCGTTTTCGGTAGCAGTCTTGATATACCCTGTATAATATTAAAAACATTATTCGTAGGTATGTTTTTGAAAACTCAAAACAAAGAGAAGCAGTGAAAGAAACGTAATGTTCGTAATAAACCCAGAAATGCATCTTCACTAGTAATGACAGAAAATATTATTTGCAGCAGAAATAACAATTTACTAGGCATATATCAGTCTGCTATTTTTAGACGTATCCAAGTTTCCTATGGATATTCATAACACCGCATATCTATTATATTCCTTGTCACAATATACTATGGGGGCTCAAATAAATTCTTAATTATTGATATGCTGACCAAACCAATGCGAAATGAGGGAATTAATGTCATACCATTGAGACTGCGTCAGCTGTCATGTGCGAGATTAAAATTCATTGCCAATTAAAGTTAATATATGTCATGGTATCTAGTGCAGATATCAGAATAATAAAGTCTGTAGGGAAATATCATAGATAATGTACTTCCTCGTACATTATTTCGTGTTGTATGAGATTCAAACATGATGTCAAGAGGATTATGTGAAGCAGTAGGAATGGTGTCACAAGGTGATGAAATGATTTATTCGACCTATTGCAAGGATTTATATATAAATATTTGATTGTAACAAACGTTCCTTAATTTAATGGTTAATCAGGCTTACCAGAAAATATAACTTTGTCAGTTTTCGTTGCGCAGTTGGTTAATACCACAGGTTGTGCAACGAGAGTTTTTTTATTGCCTTCGCAGGCAGACGAGCATGCGGCCTGCCTAATGGAAAGCGGTCACCGCTATTCATGGACTTTCCTAGTGCCAGGGGCCCAGCACCACAGGGCGCTGTCTATCGTAAAATCGCGGGTTTTATGCATACAAGTTGTGAGACCAAAGTCTTTCTTAGTTCCCGATAGTCTAGACCCAAGCTTTGTGTTTAAGGAGGGGTTAGGCCTATATGTGACGAATTATTAATTAACGTATTTTTGAAATTATTATCACTGTTATAACTATTATTTTTATTCATCGCTTGGTAATTTCGGTATTAGTTGATTCAATGCAATAACAAAAAAAAAAATGAACGTGAAACACAAGTAAAAATAACCGCACCTTACACATCCCACAAGGATAATACAAAGCAAAAGTCCGGGAGAAACGATTGCAACGTTTCATCAGCGATATATTCGGCATCCTCGATGTGATCGGAGCGAAGCCTTCCGCTCTATCGGACACAAAACCAATCCAGAGCAAATCACGTTTTTCAACTCAAAAACACAAGCGAAAATTTAACCAAGGAATCGAACGTAAAATCACCAAGTTTAAAGAGGAAAATTTAAACGAATGCGATTTATGTTAAGTTTTATTTCTGTTAAAGGCTGTAAGCATTACATTTAATAACATAGTTCTTTTTATTCATTTTATTTTGTATGTAGAAAGATTTGTCTATTTATAGAGTTATACGAAAGTCTATGTAAAAATATTTATAACAATTTTTATAAATTTTATATTGACATACTGCCTGAAGCATTCTCGCCAGACTATTTAAAAAAAGTTAAGCATTTTCTTTCATTATTTTTTTGGACGGCGCAGCTGAGATTATATTTTATTATTGGACATAAAAACTAATAGTAGCGTTTCTTTGTTTGTTATTTAGTAAGTTTCACATGTACACCGTTATGTGCAAGGCGGATTTAACGTTTAACTTCCAGGTTAACTTATATGATGCAGAGACGAGCTAAAACAGATGTTCTAAACCTAAATACTATTGATCCATTATACCGGCAATTGCAGGAAATGTTCAATAGTACCAATAACAGCTCTTTGATACAGCTTCGTCTTAAAATATAGCAGAGATCCAGCGCTGATTTCCCATGAAATTATTAAAAGACGCGTTCAAACGCCGACAGTCACACAAAGCGATTATTTCTTATAATACATTAAACAAACTAGTATTAAAATTGAAAATAAAACCAAAAATTACATATTTTACATACATTAATAATGCTATTAATGATATAATGAATAGCCAAGAATAGAAATCTTTTGTCGTGGGAATCAGATTCTGTGAAAAACATTGCGTTCTCGCGAAACCCTGATCTGTAAGGAATACGCATCAGTGTTTTAACACAAACAGTTGTCTTGCTGCGGATGTTGAATCCGCGACTTCTCGTTCCACAGCCGGCCAACCAACCAGCCAAGTCAACCAACTGCGCCACGGAGGCTGTAATATAAATATTTCCTATACTAGTATTTCCAAAATGATAATAAGTCCTGCCATTGAAGTCACTCAGATTGAACTTTAGTCCTTCTCAAAGCAGAACACAAATCCCGACTCCGGAAAATTACCTGAGGTTTTTTGCAAATAGAAACTCACTTCAATTAGATTCCCGTGACCTAATAATTAAAACTATATTCATAATAAATGCCAACACGCACTAAGCTACCGTAGTGGACTATATGGCCTGACTACTCTCAATCGTACTCTCAATTGTAGAGTAGGCCTGTGCCCTGCAGTGGTATATATATGGGCTGATACAATAAAATACAAAAAATATATATTCATAATGCGTCATGACCAACACTTTCCGAGTGTTAAAAATAAAGATTGTTATCGTTGACGACAACAATATAACTTACGAATATTCCAAAAATTACGAAACTAAATTTAATAAATAATACAACCAAGTTATACGGCTGTAGCAGTGAATAAAACCGCACAACATACATAAAATAGCTAAATAAAGCGTTGTAATAGATTTTGCTGTAATGCGTCAAACGACAATAATTTATGAGCAGATATTTGGCAAGCATCGTGCGCCGGAAAAGCGTGATAATTTCTGGTGAGTGGATGCACCGTTTAAGGCGACGCGACGCATGTTTCATTGCTATTCCGACGTGTACATTTATTTTATTTGTTTCAAGTAATTATGGCGCTGGGGTAGTAAATATTTACTTTTATATTGCTTTTTCGATAAAATTCCCTGTCCTCGACGCCAAATCACCGGATTGTTTGGAAACGGTCTAGTGGGCGGCTTCCGTTGTAAGTCATACAAAGAACTTATTTTTAGGCTTTGTTTATAGCACTGCCATGTTTTGCTATATTATATTGAATGGGCTCTGAACATACTTTTAAAGCATTGTATTATATAAGGGCAGATTATATATTTCCGGACATAATTCGGTATACGTGGTATATCAGACCTAGATATTATTTGTACAACATTTTAATATTATGGAGTATAGACCCGAACACATATTTAATCCGCAGCCAACGCCGCAGAGTCAACATTCCAGCTGCTACGTTTATAGGTCGTCTTGTTCTATTATTACGCCATAGATAATGAAATATATTCCAACTAAATTATTTTAATTATCAAGCCATAATGCTTCGGCTGTTTTCCTCTAGTCGTGGGAGTTATAAGATTAATTTCCTTAACAGATGAAGTAAAACTTATGCCCAGTTAAAAAATTAATTAAATATTTTTATTATTTATATAATACCCATAATTAAAACGTTAGAGAAAAGAATCCATCCAAACAATATTTATAACCGCTACATCCGCTTCATACTCCGGCCTAGACAGAAAACGTAACTTTACCTTAAAATCTAATGTATAAATTATATAAACTCAATTAAAAATATATTTAAAGAAATCAACGCAACGTAAGCAAATATTTGTGCTTTCATTAAAAGGAAATACACACAAGAGACAGTGTAACAACAGAGGCGTTGTAGCAACGTAACGCCGCCGTAGAACCGTAGCGTCGCGTAGCACTTAGAGGCGGCGTGCTTTCGATTTGCCGTAGCAAATATTGCCGCTGTTTGAAGGCAAATACGATAAGCGATACCAACTATCTACAGGATAAATAATATAATTTATAGTTGAAATATTTGAACTTTTTAATGTACTCTAGTTTTCCTTGTTTTTGCACATTTTATCATATTTTATTCTGACACTGATTTTAACTTCTTAAATAATGGATTTATCGAATACTTATCTGATTTAATAATAATAATAACTTATTAGGTGTATGTGCCAATCCAGATCAACAATAAAACAAAAAGTTTTGCACCAAAATGTTTGCCTAAGTTCGGAAGCAATCTATACCCTCGCGTAATAAAAATAAACGTTCATTGGTTATGAAAACCGCATATCATTACACGAACTCCCCCCTTGCTCTCGTTTCCTTGATGTTCTCTTTCACATTACATAAATTTATTACTCAATTTTATTTAACAACATTAGATGTTTCCTTAAATAATAATCTGTAAATTCAATAGCAGCAAGAAGATATCCTGGAATTACAAAAACGAACCTCGCTTAAAATTAATGAATAATTTAGCTCAAATAAATGTTGTTTCATTAAGGCAAACGCCGTAAACACTGACGACGTCATATTCGAGTCCGCAAGTGTCGTTCGGTCTGACAGAACTTATTGCGCGCTATTGTGACATTTAAGGAGGAAATTTAAGAAGTTTCATTGAACAACGGAATAGACCATTAAGCAAGATTATTAAAGAAAAATAAAAGTAATAAAACAAGTCGTGCGTATCGTGTAGAAAAGAGGATGTTGAGGGAGGGAGGGGTGTGGGGTAGGGCGAGTGGCGTCGGCCGCCAGTCGTTAGCCGACTCTCGCCTGCGTCGCCGGCCGCCAGTGCAGCTCCGCGAACCAACTTTTGGTCCTTCGAACCTCTCGCTGTGATCGCGCGCGCTATTCGAACGTTTGAAACAAAATGTGATTTGCTTTACTCAGAGACGATATAAAATATAAAAAATGGCTGCGTTTAGAATGGTGATACGTACTATGTTGTTTGTGTTGAGTACATTGACATTATTGGAATTGACCACAACTTCGTCTGCTCCCACTGCCCAACCGAAAGGAGAGAAAAAAAGTGGTAATACAAATTCCTTCTATTACTGAAATTTATTTAAACGGTGTTTTATTGTTTTATTTAAAAATGGATTTTGAAAGTTTGCATGTGTTCACTCGAATTATTTTAATCTCCATTAATTAAAAACCCACTAAAACTTATAAAAGATGAAATTATATTTTATACTTAACCTGAATATTATTTTAGCCGTAAAATTATTTCCATTTTTCTTGCTATCTTTTTTCATACTATTTTAAAGACATGAAAGAAATAATAAAGTGAAAAACAAAACAATACAAATTACCATTCCGATAAATCATCGAATGTCGGTGGCACGTTTATGCGGAAATTTTAATGTTGTATTTGTGAATCTGGTAAATCGCTGCAGAAAGTTTTTGTTTACAGTCACGATAACCGACATCCAAGTGGAATGAATAAAATAAAATGTCGTCAATTTTGGAGGCCACCCTCGGCGCAAACATGCCACGGTTTTGATTCCGTCTCGTCTATTGTTCTTGGCACATTATTAGTGACATTATTTTCTCAAGTATCTCTGGTTTTAGCAAAAAAAACGAAACGTGCTCCAGGTTCTTTGATACAATAGCGTAATTCATTTTCTTTTTATTTAAACAGCTTTCATTATATTTAAATAAAAAAATATGCGCTTGAAAGTTGCTAAAATAAAATAATAAACTTCATTTTTTATATCATCATATTTGGACTTTTCTCAAATATTTTGTAAGGCCGCGAAGCCTGAAAAATTAAGTAAGAATAATGTTTTAATCCTAATTACTGTGAAATATTGTTAGTGGGCAGTAAAGGAGTTGTAACACACGCAATCTAGGAAATAGTAGTCGGGACAAAGATTCCTTTTGATAACAGCCACTTTATTATGAAGCTAATGGGGAGGTGTTTCTTATTACACCATAATATATTTTGGTAAAACGGATGTAATTTCATATCGTTAAACAGTTTTAGTACGTACCTTGATTATTTTAATACTAGTGCTCCAATAACATTATTATTTAAGGGAACACTTAAAGACGAGAATTTATGGACAAGATCCAATTACACGGACTTCTAGGTAACGAATTTTAGTGCCAATTATAGATTGAGAGCTTAATAATTTAATTACTAGCTAAATTGATTATTATTAAGGCCATGAAGTAACAATAAATAAAGTTGTGGGCAAGACTTCATAATGTACCTCAATAATTTCAGAATGACTCAAACTATTGATATGATATGTTCGTGAGGAAGGTTGTAGAATGCATTGTAAAAACCATGGGATTGGAATGAGCAAATGAGTACATAACTTAGCGACTCCTCTCGCTTATAAGCCCGAGTTTCTCATCGCATTAAAGTAGTTAAGATGTCAGTCCTAGACAGTTACATCTCTGATAGTTACTAGATCATTAAGAAGTCTCACAATAAACTAGATACAATTCTAATAAAATCTTTGCAATTCTACCTGACTTGAATCAACGCTTTCGATAACATGCAAATCCTTTACATCTTATTTTTCGATGTACAATTTATCCCTTTTTATTTTGAGCATACTAGATAGCTTATTAGTAATAAAACAGTAATTTTGATTGCTTCTGTGGCTTGTTAATTACTCCACTCGAATCGAAAGGCCACGATTCAATGCCCGTGCAGAGACAAAAAAATATCGAAATCTACAAGTATTTGTTTTGTGTTCAGAGTAATAAAAAGCAGAATAAACGTCATAGTTTGCTACACTTATAAAACTTGGCGGGTCTCTTAACTTAGCTTTATCCCGCAACAAAATTAATTAGAAACAAAACAAAATGGATAAGTTGGAAACACATTATTTTCTTCTTCGTTCTAAAGCAAAGAGGGGTAAAATATTAACTATTGACTGGTTTGAAGTAAACTAAGCGCAAAAAGGAATTAAAGCCATTTTAATTATAAGCCGTATCTCATTGGCTTAGCAGTGCATAGTGCTATAAAACGTGCAGTCCTGGGTCGGATCCCAGGTTGGGCAACGTAGCGCAAGATTTTCAAAATCTTATTTGATTTACACTACTTACTGAAGCGGAATATGTAAATGGCGACATGCTTGCGTTCTATAATATTAGGTGTGACAATAAATTCGGTGATTTGTGAGGGCTAAAATAACCTCGACATACGCCCACCGGGATATGGCTGTGAGCTTATGTATGTGCTACCCCAGTGATATCGATATCGATTCTGAGCTATGAGCCATTGATATGATAATAATAAATAAATAAATACAATACGTTCACATATATCGTCCTTACCCCACATTAAGATCAATCAAGTCTTGTGTCGTGGGTATCAGAAACTACGAGAGGCTTTTCGGTCTCACAGACACTCAGACCCGAGACAAATACTTGTGGATCGCACATATATTTGTCTCGGTGCGGGGATCGAACCCACAGCCTCTCAATTCACAGGCGTCGTCTAACCAACTGTCCCACGGAGGCTGGCCTAGTTATAATGAGTAGGTAATATTGTTTATTAATTTAACAAAAAGGGAAGATATATTAATATAACACCTTCGAGGTTCGAAACTAAGATCTTAACTTGCTTCAATATAATTAATATATAGTTTTGTACCGGTTGTTTGCACGGAACCATCAACTTTATGTCTTTTTTTTTTAATATCGGACCTAGATTATTGTCTAGTATTACTTCTTAAATACAATTACAATCCTGAAATTCTAAATCATCAGCTACACGACATTTGCTGTTTTATATATAGAAATGGTTCTTATTTATTTATCCAAGTTTCTTGTACATTAAAGACGTGTTAAAAAAACCTTCTTAGCAATCGAGTGTATCAGACAAAGTATATTATGTAATATGTATATTCCTTTGTATATAAAATGACTAGACCTTAGTTAAATTTATATCGCCTTTGGAAACTCTACTTTGTTTCATAAGATGATACATAAGTTTCGCCTAGGAGCCCGAAAGGTTTTGAGAAAAGAAAGTTAGACGTGCGCTGCGCCGCAAGTTACAATCGGAAGTAATAGATATGTTTAAAAAATAATCTTCTTTTTACACTCGTTTTTGGTAAGTTTATATTCGCCATGATAGCGACGGTACACAATGGCAGAAAACTCGTCATTCAACTCAAAGTGTATCGCATTTTGCATTCTACCTTCTTAAGCTAGTTGGTGTTTGTCAAACAAGATGTTAAATATTTCGCCATAAATACTTCATCAAGACTGTACTGCACCTATCATCATAATAATATGCAGTGCAGTTAATTTGTCGTGCCAATAAAAAAAAAACACTACACGCTTGTTCCCAGAAGTGGTACAGAGAGGAGCGACCAGGTCACTCATGTTTCTGTTTTGTTTCTTTCACTCGCAATGAAAACAGAAACACATTAAAATCGCAAATATTTATTATCTACAGAAGCAACACCCAGACCCGACACATAACATAAAGACATCAAATTATTGTCTTAGCAAACTACTAACGAACATATAATTAATGCATGTATTATAAGGTAACTATAAAAATCGAAAATAATACGTAGGATGATCATGCAACCTCTCACACACGAGCCCAGGTCACTCATCTTACGTTTTAATTCTGCTTGTATCATACTTATGACTAAATTTTTAATCACAAATTGGAAAGACAAAATATTGAAAGTAATGAGTTGTATAAATCAATATTTATAGTTGTGTCGCTTTATTAATGATACGAATGAGTTATGAGACAAATGTTTATCAGGCACACGAGTATTTGTCTCGGGTCTGGGTGTTTGTGAGACCGAAAAGTGTCTCGTAGTTTCTGATAGCCACGACATAATACTTAATTGATCTTAATGTGGGGTCAGAACTAATTATGTGACTCTTAGGTTATCATAAATAAATATTATCTGGCGATAAAAAATATTTTTTAATCTGTGAATTAAAGTGTGAAATGAAGATAGAAATTACACAAGTACAAAATGCAATCGTGGAAATTCGATGACAGTGTGTTAAACAACCGAACAGCTAAGTAAAATATGTTGAGTTCCCTCTCAAGAGACATACCTATAACTTTTCGAATCTACATAATATTTCGTGTTCATAGTTAATTATGTCTTGTGACATAATCTTATGAAAATCTGCGTATCTAAATACATCAATAAAGATTTAGTCTAACAAATTAAGTTTGGCATGCAGAACTAACGACTAAACTCTATTAATCGTAAAGCAGATGTGCCTAGTAGAATATCAGTTCAGATATTATTATTATCGCTAAATGTTGATTTGAAAGCGTAAAATCCCTGTCGGAAGCTTTATGATTGATTTTAAAATTGTAATAGTCTGGCCGTTACTCTAATCTATCGAATCCGTCTTGGAACACATGCTCACATAATAAATTTTATGCCCCGCTTTCGATCTTATATCTACAAACTTTTATAAATTCAGACAACGCAAACACATAAAATTGAACGCAATTTACTTATAAAAATGTTCGTAATAGAACAACCTTAATCGTGGCATAAATTACATTTCTGTTTTCGCCGCAATCAATCTGATTATTTATGAAAAATTACGTAACGTTAATGTTGTTGAAGAAGACAACTCTGCTGTGTATCAGCCCATATACGTCTTACTGCAGGGCTTGGGCCGCCTCTACAATCGAGAGTACAGCTGAGAGGGGTTAGGCCATATAGTCCACCTCGCTGGCCAAGTGCGGGTTGGCGGATTTTACATACCGTAGAAAATCTTTAAAATTACTACGTTATGCAGGTTTTCTCACAAAGATCACAAAGTTTATTTAATTTAAAAAAAAATAAGTATTTTAAAATTTATCATTTTGAAATTATTCTTATAATAGACTTGGCTCGTGAAAAAGGTGGGCCAAATAAAGAAAAAGGATCTAAGAATTGAACTTAGGACTTCTTGGTTACCATCCGACACAATATGTTGAAATTATGCCATCTAGCAAATATCATAGCATTATAATTTCAATAAACAAGATAGATTTAAACAGTTATACCTTTACTACACAAAGATACAAAAACATCACAAGAAAAAACGCTAATAAACTATATTGAATTCGCTAACAAACATTTATTATTCAAAAGGAGGTAGGTATGTGTGTCTCCAAACTGCTTAGTTTCTTGTGTGTTGATTGGAGTTAGGAGCTCTTGTTCAACTTGAAGGTTCACACAGATTAAACCTAATAGCTTCAACTATTACTAATGGATTCATGGTCTGATGGTGATTAATTATCGGACACTCTTAGAGTTAAGTGCCCCGATTGGACAAATCCGAATGCAAACACTGCAGTATGCAAGTACCTATACTGGAATATAATGGGAAATGCTAAATTGTTAGCATTTAGTAGTTTAATGTGCTGGCCTGTCTGTTACTAACCGACGAGCAGCCGACATATATGTCACGCGTTTTAATATTAATGACTAATAATATTATGAATTCAGTCCTGTGTGTATTGAAAGTCAATACCTACACACTTTGACGGCAAATGAGAAAATCATGAATAAAGTGAAAAAAAAACTGAACTCATGAACCGTGAGCAATAAAGATCTTTATAATATGTCTTTAGTATGTAAAATCTGCCATCCCGCAATAAACCAGCTTGGTGGACTATAATGGAAACCCTCTCAATCGAAGTCTCACTTGTAGAGGAGTTTCATGCTGAGGAAATTATTTTCAAGGTAAGCATCGTCGCGGGTCTTCTGTCGTGTATGTATTGTGCTGTACTGTATCAGCCCATATACGTCCCACTGCAGGGCACAGGCTTCCTCTATAATCGAGAGTCCGATTGAGAGGATTTAGGTCATATAGTCTAACTCGCTGGGCTGGTGCGGATTGGTGGACTTTACATACCATAGAAATTTCCTGCAAATCGCCATAGTATGCAGGTTTTCTCACCATGGTTTCCTTTACCGTTATGATGCATGGTGATTGACTATCAATACACACATGACTCCGAAAAGTCAGAGGTGCGCCCTGGGATTCGAACCCGCAACAACCGTGAACATGTTGGCAGCCGTGTCTAGTCTGTTTACCACCAAGCCACCACGCACTCTGTCATATTGAACATAAATCCAATTTTCAGCAAATCAAGATATACACGTACAGATGTTTTCGCACCGACAAACTAATTTTATATTATTTGACCGAAGATTGTCACTCTCGTATTTGGGAATGAAAGTATCGAAGTAAATTTAAGTTTACTTGTACTTGTACCTGTAAATAACAGGCTAGTATTTTTTATAAATCTTCGTTACATTGTATTGGTTTGTAAACCTCTTAGTTTAAATCCGTAGCTTTAGAAAATTAACTGTGTAATGGAGGTTCTTGGTTTATATTTGCCGAGATTGGGAAAATTGCCTAGAGCCTTTTTGATCGGGCTTACATCAGGACAAAAATAAAATCAATTTTGATTATTAATACATGGAATTTACATAGACAAGTAAACGCCATCACACCTTTATCCCAGAAGGGGAGGCAAAGGCGCCACCAGGGCACCCACATTTCACCTTGTATGTTTCGTCCCACGATGTAATAGGGGGCGAGGCCATCGCCCTATCGGGCATTTTCTGACTACGGGCTGATAATGAGTAGAAAAACCCAATATCACTTTGCCCGACCCGGGGTTCAAACTCGAGACCTCAGCTTTGTAATTGTACCGTAGTACAGCTACGCCACTGACAATGGAATTGTAAAATAGCAAAATATGGTAATTCAAATCCATCTCACATTCTTTAAAATTATAGCTTATACTTTCCTTAAATCTTCCTTTACGTGTTCCCATACATTAGACCCAGATAGAATTAATAGCAGATATTAATGTGTCATACATACACCCACAAGTGTGTGTTTGTTCTCGGCCTACAATACGTAATGGAGGTGCAATACAATAAAGGTCTATAATTCTATATTGTTCCACGTATTGCTTTGGCGGATTAACCTGAAACTCTGAATAAAATATATTGCTTTCTATACAAGCTCACTTGGTATTAAGTGCATCAAAGATGTGCAGGGAGCTAATAAAGATAGATATTTACTAAGGATTTTTCTCGCCGTTTCAATAAATTTATTTTCCATTAAATTGATAAAATAAAATCTACTACCCATACTATCATAATTGCTATTTGTTGGAATCCGATATCACTTTTTAATCATTCTTTAGGCACCGGACATCCCAGGGCGAAGAGCGTCCCGATTTTACGTCCGCCTAACCGCCTTGCGCATAACCATCGCTGACCCTTCCATAATATGACACCCATTTATGCCTATTTTTTGACGCCCGTTTAAGGTGTTGTGGGCGTCCATGACAGAGACAAGGCAACTCTGAAAACCTTCTTTAGGTTGCCTCTTACGATGGGCAGGGCATGCCGTGGCAGAATACTTCTCCCCCCCCTCGGACCATAGGGCAAACTGGCGAGATTGGCTGGCGTTTAGGAAAACGAAAACGTTATCGTTTACAACAACGGTAATTTTAATATTAAATTATTTTATAATTCACTCTATTCACGCATCTCTATTTTATAATACGAGTACTTTAAAATGTACTTGTGAGTAAATTAATAATAAAGTTATTAGCGTGACGCGTAGCTCTTCCAATCGATGACACGCAGAGCTCACTTGTACAATATTCCGCGATTTCTAGATAAAATGCACTTTATATGTTGACCTGAATCGAAGTCCATTTCCGTGCCAAATATCTTGAAAATCGATTCTAGAATTTTCTCATGCCGGGTAACGAGCGGAAATAATTCCTACTACGCACGTACCTCCATGGTATCAATATTAACGGTGACTTAGAGATAAAGAGATCAAACCCAAGTACATTATTTTTGTTCCTTATCGTGCTCAGTATTATTGTCTATTGTTCTGCTGGGATCAGAGCACTTAGTCATCATAATTCTTTATAGCGTATTATCCATTACACTGAATTCGACTTAGTGGTTGGATCTTATGACACTATAAGGAAGTAGTGCGTTAATTTAAATTGAAGCGTGTTCTAGGGTTCTTAGATACCTAAGGTATAGGGGCGCTCTAGATTTTTACTGCATTTGCTATAATCCTGAATTTAAATGCATGTTACACCGAGATTTTCGTTTTTAAAAATTAACTTAAAAAAATCAAAACAGTGAATATGACCTGACATTTATTATTTACCCGGTCTTCCGATACAATGTTTTCATAAAGAATCTTTCATACTGTTTTTCATACCATAAGCTTGTCAGCAATCATATCTATATTGACAAAAATTGGGACACCTATACTCAGAAATGTAACGGCATTCGACCCCGTTGCAATAAAATTATAGGGCTTGTTAAGCCTTGGAAGTTGCATGAATGGCTCTCGGCCATAATCTGCAAGTTCATACAATCAACGTATCTACTTAGGTTACAGTCTATTCTCCAATAATTTGAAACTAGGTGTGGGAATTGTGTATTAGAGCAGAACGGGTACAAGTACATGATAGTGGAATTTATACCGGCCCGAGTCTTGCGATTAGAGCAACCCATTTTGCTTTATTGTTGTCCTTTGTGTTAAATACATATGAAATTTTCGGCTTAGCCAGCCAAAATCAAGTCAAAATTCATCTTTCAGAATTCTTAATGAATTAGGTTCCAATTTATGTTCATAAAAGTTACGCACTAAATCTCTACTATCATTTTTTTGTTCTGAATACAAAGTTAAGTGACGTGGATACAAATTGAAGACAGCAGAGTTTGAAATGATTTTTTTGTCTTCTTGAGACAACTAAATCTACAAGCTTAAAGCTTATTGCTCATTTAAATCAATCATTGAAAATCCAAGCAATATAGTGAACATAAAAGAATTGTAATTACCGAAGGATCTTCAATAGTCTGTTGATACCGACGATAGAAAAAGAAGAATAAGAGGTTTTTCAAAGATTCAATAATAGATAAAATAGTTGGCGAATTTAATGCAAATTCGAGCGGACAGCTCAATAAATTTTTCTAAAGACAAGTCCCCTGCCTTTCACTTGATTGAATTGAACGCAATCTAAATTGACAAATTTAATTTTCGTCTACTGCATTAAAGTAATTGACCAAGAAACCAGATCCACGTCATTTTACCAAAAATGAAATTAAGTGAGAATTAGTGGCCTAATGTACACTTAGGAAGGTAGACCTTCAAAGCAGATTTTTTTTATAGATGGTTTCTTTTATTTCCAATTTTTGTCCCTTTGCGTTGTGGCGGTAGCAATTCACCAACTTAGATTTAGGCTTTATATTTATTTGCTAATTTTAACTTTATTTAAACACGTTATGTTATTTTAAGCAATAATTCAGCAATCATTTAACATTTAACATAAGCATGTTTAATGTTAAAAACATGTGCGAGTCGTCAAATTTATTCTAGCGAGGATTTTTAGGTACTGTAATTAATTGTTTGTGTAATTTGAGTTAAAAGGTTCTGTTGTAAACTATTGTTTACAATAGTTCCGAACATTTACTGGTCTCTCAACATATGTGAGAGGCCGCCTGGGTAGGTCGTTGCACGACGTGGGATGAAGGTTCTCGGTCAGAAATCTTTGTGAGCATGCACACTTTAATTTTTTCAATATTCATAGCTATTAAATGAATGTTATGGAAACGCTTGGGTGACGAAAAACATTCATAAAAGTTAAAAAAGAAAATAGTTGGGGAATAAAATTTAAAATTTGATTATCTTCTATATTATTTTGTGTTCGTTCTATACACGTGTATAAATATTTAAGTCGACATAATTAGCAAGAAAACTGATATAACAACCTTTACATATTTATATACGTTACGCTTGTTTTACTGGTGGTGGGTCTCTCATGAGTGAGAGGCCGCCTGGTTAGGTACCACCGCAATGTCTATTTCTCCCGCCAAACAGCAGTGTTAATTCATTGCTGTGTGAAGAACATTGATGCCAGAGTAACTACTGGGCATCATGAGATTTAATATCTTATATCTCAGGATGGCGAGCGGAGTGGAATGCCAAGCAATGCTTTGTAATTCATGGTATTCATTGAAATAAAACTATTTTTTACGGATTTTAACGCCATTTGGTTTAACTTTTACATTTTTGAAACTTCCAGACGTTTCAATAATTATTAAATTAATAATTGAAAATAAAGGGTAGAGCGGATGACTAATACCTCAGTCTGCCCCGTGACCACGGGGTAGTAAAAAATGTACAACTTAAAACAAATCGCGATAAAATCCGAAAAAAAAATAGTTATATTTTAGATTTACATTCGCGTAAATCTAAGATTATATATAGCTTATCATCAGGCAAATAGCATGCTCGTCTCGCCATTCTAGGCAATTTATTTAAAATAATATGTATCATCCGTCGGAAATATCTGTGAACCTGAATAATTGACGTCATTGGAACATAAGTTCATCAAATTCAAAATATAGGGTAAACAAATTGAATTAAAATAGAAATAAGAATAAAAAATAGAATTCGCATCCATCTCAAAACGTTTTTAATGTAAAATAACATAGTAGATAGGGAAACCAAAAAAAATGAAATGTGAACAGCATTCCAGCTGGGTTCACAGATATTTTCGACAGGTTATACGATAGTTAATTCCTGGCGTTTAGTGCTTATTTTAATACCTACACTTAAACGCACTATAGCATTGATTTAGGTTTGGCGGATCTGGAATTTTATTGTTTACTGATTTGAATTTACTGCAGTTCTGAAATAGTTATTTATTACCATAAGCATTTATTACCATAAGCATTTATTTAATATTTTTAGACACGATATTGGTAGATATTTCGCAGTTTCATTATGCCACTTAACATGGCTTTGAAACCTGGATTAGAATAATTTTAATTGGTGATGAACTTTCCGAGCGGTATGTCTGCTAGTCATAAGGTCTAAGCAGAAAGTTGCAATAATAGCTACATTCAGACCTGGCCACTAATGCATCCGATGCATGCAACCTCGGTCAGGTAAGTAATTACATATATATCTATGTATATCAGCCCATATACGTCCCACTGCAGGGCACGGGTCTACTCTACAATCGAGAGAATCGATTGAGAGTGGTTAGGCCATATAGTCCACCACGCTGGCCTAGTGCGGGTTGGCGGATTTACATACCGTAGAAATTCTTTAAAGTCATACAGGTCAGTAATTAGGCGTTATTAACCACCTGCTGGTTTAATTAAACTGTTATGACGTGTTTCACCATAGCGGTGGCTTTACTAGTTAATGTAAAAGAATGCTGTATAAAATAATAATAGTAATAATTCTTTATTTCAAGTACAAAGCCTCATAGATTATTATTAGGGTAATCGGTACACTAAGTTGGTGAAAAATTTTACATACATTTCACCTATTTTCTAAATTCTGTAATAATTTGCCTCTAGTATCTTTTTTATTTGTGTTTTTTATTATTTTTTATTATGTTATTCTCGCTAAATAAGTAGATAAATAAATAATTTTTAAACGGTTTTATTTAGCTTGCCCTGTATATTTGCCTTTTGTTTAAAAGCTATAAAAAAGTAGGGACAATATTTTCTTTTCCCGCCTTTGCTCATTATAATGTTTGGAATGAATCTGCATGCCGGCAATGTATAACCTTTGACACGTTGGACGTAATGCATCTGTCGTCCAACCACAAGTCATGTGCACGCAACATGGCATATTCCACTAGACGTGCGGCGCGGCGGATTGAAGCGAGTGTGAATTTCCGTAACCTTAGGAAAAAACGAATGAACTTTATCAAAAGAATTCAATATTAAAAGAGTGTTTTGTATCCTGTTTTAGAAGGAATATATCAGAAGAAATCACTTTTGAAGGTTTCTAAAATGTTTAAATGTTTGAAATGAAATGAAATGAAATGAAATGAAATGAAATTCGTTTATTGGTCACGTAGGCAATTAAATAGCTCTTATGACAAGTCAATACACATAGTACTTATTTTCTATTTACAAGATATTCGTTGTAATTTTTATATTAATTTTATTATATTAAGTATTATATTACTTATTAGTATTTTATGGTAAATTTTTTTCCCTTAGGAAATACATTATTTACGATAATCGTTTTGTATGAGTATTAGGTTTGGACGTTTCTTTAATTTATATAAACACATAAAAATTCTGTTAATGGACTCATCAACGCTCGATCGAACTTGTACACTCTAGACAGCAGATTTCGTTATAGCGATTGCCTGTATGTATTTATATACTCGAATAGTATATGCAAGGATATTTCACACTACAATACTTAAACAGCAAACTAGAGGTTTAATTTTTGAAAGAATATTGACAAGAAATTGTGACTTAATAGTTCGTAGTATTAAATAAAACAAATATATACATAAAAGTGGTAGAGACATGACTCAGAATGAATGGGCAGGCCCGTCCGAGGCGGTACCACTGTCTCAGAGGGGATTGATGTGAAGTGACAGCTTTGTCGCGTTTCGATCGGTGAGTGAGATTGCCGGATGATGATGCTGGATTGCCGGACGCCCAGCACCCTTCTCCTTATCCTATCCTTTTCCCTTCCCGCTCCCCTCCCGATTTGATGTTCCGGCAACGCATCTATGAACCAAGCGTTGTGCATGTCCATGGGCGCCAGTAGTCACTTACTATCAGGTGACCTCTTCTTTTGCCGGACCTACTTAAATAAATTAAAAAACATACATTGTCATAATTTTAAAATTAACCTGTTGTGTCTTGTGGCTCGTACTCACAATGGCCCAGCATCGGCAACTATGGCCGATGACGGACGTGGCCATCATCAGCGATAGTGTGGATGGGCCAGTAAAATTACTTGTTTTATTCAAATAAAACATGATATAAATAATTGTAAAATGAAAAGGAAAAATTATTGTACCTAGCGAAAGCAGGGCATGGCTGTTAGTAATTCGACAAAAGGGGTTGTACTGTCAACGCGGAGGACAGATGACTTGACAGAGGTCGCGGGAGGTCTCTGGATGCAGACCGCTTTCAACATGCCACTTTAAAAATATTTTTAGGATTTCTTTGTTTATGTGTGAATAACGTGCTCGATTATATACTTGATATTGTACTGACGGCAAAATAATATTATGGGCCGGGAAATCTTGATGTCATGACTTCAATATATTCCAACATAATATTCTCTTTGAGTGCATTTGGAGCGCTCTAGTACAGCGATTAGAGGCTTTGATTTGGATTCGATTGACAGATGGAGCACTCCATTATCAGTGAGAATTTGCATTAAAAAATCTCAATTGAATTGTGAAATTGTCTAAAGTTGTTGTCTCACCGTAATTTAATTTATTTCACGCGCCATGCCGTACACGAACTAGTCATCAGCAACTTATCTGACATTTTTCAGATCGAAAAACTCCTAACGTAGATTTTCCGGCACGGTAATTAAATCCAAGACCTTACCAGCTAATACGTATACGTTGCCACTAAATGAATAACTTTATTGTAACTGGTTAGATTTTCACACCGCGAACTCTTTGATTACGCAAACTTCTATGAGAATTCATTAACTTTAACTTATGAAATGTTAATAACTTGTGACTTAAATAATAATAAAATCCATATGGCGCCTTGTTGCGTATTTCGTGTCTGTTAAAAAATGTGGTGCAATTTTAATTCGTATGCAAAAGGAAACAAATTAATATCGAAACGAAGAAAATATTATTTCAGAACACAATAAACGCAACGTTTTCAGTGAATGATGATTTAATTGATATCAAGAAATATATTCGAACGAATAATATTTATATAAACAAGTAAATATAAATCAGTTTGATTAAAACATTTTATTAGCGTTAGACAATATGTGGCAGTAATGTTTGCCGAACTAAACAAATATTTCGACATTACTATTAATTCCGTGTAACGTAACTTATTCAAAAGCTATTAAAACAATGCATATTGATAGTACGCTCGGGAATGTATACAACGAAATTTCGGTTTATTGTTTATTTATGGCGCATATTAATTTGTTGCACATAAAAGTATGTCCAGAATAACGTATGACACGCAATATCAGACGCGTCTGCGTTGACCGCTCGAAGTTTAATGAATAGTTGGAAATATAGAGATGGAGTGCGACGGGAAACGGCGGCCGTACACGGAATTTAGAATAGCCAAACGTCTGCGTTCGACGGACAACGTGTAGTCACTAAACTGTTTTTAGACAAAACGATTGGGAAACTTGTAGTCTAAAAGCCTATCACGGCTTTCAGTATATAAGTCGTTTTTAATTTGTCAATTGTATTTAAAAATATGAATAAATGGGCAGTTTAAAAAGTTATGATAGAATTTAGCTTCTTATCATCTGTTCAGCGTGAAGAAAAAAGATCAGACGAACTAATAATGCTTGTTGCTTGTAGGGTTCCTATAAATCAAGTTGATGGTGATAATGATAATGGACATGTATTGTTTGACTAGCGATGCCGGAATTTTTGTGTTGTTTGTTGTCATGCTAGTATTAAAATCTTCGTAGTCGTCTATGTACGTAAAAAAATATAGTTAAACATCTGCAGTCATTTCTTTAAGTAAAAATACATGGTTAAATAATGTGAAAATTACAAATAATTAGCAAATAAATATAAAACCAAAATCTAAGTTGGTGAGTTGCTACCACCACATAATTATGATCTTGACATATTATTATAAAGCTTTATTTTACATTTTTATATTGGAGCTGAAAATCCATAGTGCATTTCCGAGACACTAGACATGACAAGTCAATTCGAACTCATACTAACTTACAAAATATGTCCCTAAACAGTGGCATACAACGCAATATCCTATAATGTGAAAAATGTCCGGCTACGACGTAATTTTTCAGAGTATCTCGCAGCCAAAATAGGATTTCTCCGTGACAAAAGGCAGACCAATGCCCTGTCGTATGGCCGGTGCTTATCGACAAAGATCCACGGATCGTACTTGAACAAAGAAATGGAGTTGAGATGAACCGAGCCGCATTCCAATGTGTCATCGAATCTCAATGGGGGACATAACGCTTGATTGCGAGGCGATATCCCTGCCCACGCCGCATCGACCAGATTAGTCACTTTAATAGACGTGCAGTGCGGTTAGAACGATTTATTAGAGCGGTGATTGGTTGTAAATAAAGGGATGTTAATTTTGTTTACAAACTTTACATTTGATTATTCATTATATTAGCTTAATAAACTTTACATATATTGGCTTGTTTCGTGGCTCCATTTTTTTACGCTTTATATGGTCAGTATTTACGTGTAGCAATTTTACACAAATATTGATGGTACAAATTTCAATAATGAGACATTTTAATGAATTATAAATAAAAACGGAGACTTTTAAAATTAATTATGGTTTTGACATTTTAAAAATATTTAGTATGTAAGTATTGTAAGTGTCTCTTAATTTTTAAAGTATCTATTTAGATAAAATACTGAGACCTAATCACGCTCAAAATAAAGACAGTGATACATTTAAAAAAGTCAAGCCGTAAGTCAACTATCACTATAGCGTATAATATGCTCTTGACAAAATATGGTCATAATCAGCTGTGTTGCTGACCGTATAAGATTTGTAAGTACAGCGACACGTGCGCACGATATATGAGTGGGGAAAGATTAATGACTCGGAAAAAGTCGGAGTTCCTTCGGTGTTCTAAGGAAGTGGATTCTATTTGCACAAGTTTGAGCACACTCCCTACCCAGCCTCTCGTTATGATATTGCTTTTTGATGTTCATTTGAAAAATGGTATATCTACGTTTTATGTCTGCGTTTTATTGTTTGCTCGGTGTTGTTTAGTTTCTATAGAGACTAGGACATAGCAGAATGTGTGTGTGAATGTTGTGCGCCCACATGGCCATATTTAAATGTATGGTTTATAGGAATTGAAACTAAGTGTTTTTCCAAGAATATATTTGTTCATTGCATAAATCCATCCAGTCGCTGATGCGTAAAGCAGCAGACCGGGCTCTGTGGCGTACTTTGGGAGAGGCCTAGGTCCAGGCTCCAGCAATGGTCTGCAACGGGCTGATGTGATGATGGTGATGATAAATCCATCTGAGAAATTCTAGTGGAGTAAAGTTAAAACATTTTTATTAAATGCTAAGAAGCTTTTTAGTATTTCGACTTGGCTTTGTTCTTACTTCTTAATATATTTTTATAAGGTATAAAGTAATACATGTGAATGTAAAAACCGCACATAAATACGTATATTATTGAAAGATAGAAATTTAATAGGCTGGCATTTATGAATTATTTCTTTGGTATCTGAAATTTCACAATATTTCGGATGGAGCGTAAAAACAGAAAAATATTATCTCGTTGATAAAGATAATTAATTCAAAAGCTGGAACCCTTCGGCGGGTCGTTAATTCCGGCGTTTGACCTTTTTTATTTTATTTACGTTTCTGTTTTTAGTTGAAATTCCGTTAGTAAGCTTCTAAGTCATTAATTTTTTTTGCTGTCCTAATCACGTATTTCTAAGCGACAGCGAAGTGCACGGATAATTGTCAAGGTTTATTATCTTGATTCTATGAGACAAATTAAAATTATAATCAATTTTATTTTATCATTTGCGTTTTATGTTTTCTCGAATAAATTCAAGCTGATTGGTCTAGATGCTTTTGGATAATATTATTATATTAAAGTCTATAGTCAAATCGCATTCTAAAGTTTCCAGTTTACTAAAACCATTTCTATCCAATAACACGATGTTATAGCAATACAAAAACACTCAAATTGTGCAAACGTCTTTCTAAAAGCACTTACAAACCTTCAGAAGCAATAATGGAATTAGTGCCGCCTTTTCATTAGCAAACTTAGCCCGTACTTTATCGCTATAAAGTACCGAAAATGAATACGACTACTGCATCGAAATTCTGGGCAATTCTCGGCAACAGTTTTAGGTTAATACTAGTAAAATTTATCTTATGTTCTGACACAAGCGCTCTGGGCAGCGATGAGTTTTCCCTACGGTAGTCTTGTTAGAGTAATTGTGGGTGGCGAGAAATTAAATATAATTAAACGACTTAATTACTTATTGACATTATTTTTTTACTCTAAATAACCCGGCCTATCTCCGCTCGGGTGCTGACACTTTTTGACTCCAGTCGACATCAGAAATGTAGTATTTCGCTTTTTATTATTAAACTCAACGTGACTGCCGTCCTCTATATTGCTTTCTCCATCCCGTCTTGTCCCGTCTCATTATAGAAATGCGCACGTGATACTTGATCATTACAGCCTCCGTGCGCAGTTGGCTGTGAAACGAGAAGCAGCCGGTTCGCTCCCCGACCAACACAAATATTTGTGTGAATCACAGATATGTATTTGTTACGGGTCTAGGTGATTGTGAGATCGAAAAGTCTCTCGTTGTTTCTGATACCCACGACACAAGACTCGTATATAAATTTATTATGATATTAAATATTTCTGGTGAATAACATATTCATTTGGATTAGGATTAATGCCATAATATGGATAAAAGCCCATTAGCAGAATGTAGTGCATTATTTTAGAACATAACTGATTAATATTGAAAAGATTACATTGAGTCAATTTAGGAAGATAGATATGTAGGTACTATCGCGGACTTTTTTAAAATATCTTTTTAAGAGAAACAATTCCGTCATATATGATTGTTGGGTAACCTGAACCGTTTACACATCGCATGCAACGGAAGCTCTAAAAAGGAATAAAATTTCCCCGTTTTGCATTATTTTTCACTACTGCTCCGCTCCTGTTGGTCATGGCGTAATGTTACATAGCCTATAGCCGGCCTCGATAAATGGGCAACTAACACCAAAATACGTTTTTAATACGTCACCAATAGTTTCTGAGTTTACCGCGTTCAACAAGCAAATAAACAATTTAGCTTTTTATGTATAGATTTAAATTGTAAAATATTGGGAGTATAATTTAAATTCCGTAGCTTTGAAACAAACAATCTAAGATTATTTATTACACAAACAATACGGTGTTATTTAACTGTTCGCTGAATGGTTGGCCTTGGTAGAATTTGTTATATATATACAGGTTTTCTATTGTAAGTAGAAAACACAATACATTTTTAAGAATAACATAAATATAAAATAAATGGAAACAATTATCTCGATTTATTATGCGTTTTTTTTAAATAACATCTTCGTACATTACATATGTATACATAAATGTATACATACACTATGCAGAGGTGATACCAGAACACCCTCGTTTCGCCTTGTGTGATCGGTCCCACGATGTGATAGAAGGCGAGCCTGTCGCCTGAACGGGCACAAATTCTCGACTCCGTGGCGATGTATAATGAATAGAAAAGCTCCACTACACTAAGTCATACCCGGGATTCGAACCCGAGATCTCAGTGTTGTAATCGTACCGTAGTACAACTCCGCCACCGAAGCAGTAAAATCTTCGTATACTCGTATATTATCTAATACATTTTTAATGAAAATCAAAAAGAAATTCTAATTATTTAACTTAACTTAAAATTGATTAACGTTGGTTCTCTAATTTAAAAGATAAACGACGAGGTTTTACAAATCATTTTACTGTGTTTTTAATCGCCCGTACAGATCCAGTTTTACCGGTCACCCTACAAAAGAATACAAAAAATTACTGTTGTGTTTTCGTATAGATCGTGGTTATATTATGTTTTATATTTTAATAATAAAACATCTTATCGAAGTATATGCTATAAAAATTATTTATACTATAGAATATAACTTATCAGTTCTCTGGCTACAATAGGTTGCGCAAGAGCCCGTGGCCGCGAGACCTTCGTAATGTTATAAAAGCTGAAAGGCTGTCTGCGTATGCCTCTAATATAGGCATCACACGATCAGTAATTATGACGTTTGGATCGTAAGAGCTTAAGAAGTTATAAGCTTCAATATGTCTGCCAAGTAGAAAGAACGGTAAAAAATGTCTGGATGCTAAGGAAACACCATTTAATAGTTGCCTGAGAAACTGAAATAAAATTCAGCTTTTATACTTTAACGTTGTAAATGTACATATTATTATTAAATATTACGATAGCTTCAAACTTTAATAAATATGTAATTTTGCCAGCGTTGTAGTATAAAAGTTGAATTTTATAAATGTGTTTAGGCAACTAGCAAAAGGTGTTTCTTTGGCAGCCAGACACCTGTAATGGTCCTTTCTACTTGTCAGACACATTGAAGCTTATAACTTTGAAAGCCCCCACGTTCCAAGCCTCACAATTACCGAACGTGTAATGCCTATGTTAGAGGCATGCACAGACAAACTCTCAGCTTTTATAAAATGACGAAGGTCTGGCGGCCACGGGCTCTTGGGCTATATTACATTACTTTTAAATATTATTTTAAAATGAGAATCTTGTCCTATTAGCACAGTAACTCTGCGAGCAATATGATAACAAGATAATTCATTACTACAGTGCATGTTACATTGTTAACTCTAATGTTTTATGTAGGTACCTATTATTATAATTGAGTATAACAAAGTCCTCAAAGGCCATTACTTTTTCTGATTGAAACCACTTTTCTACTTGGTCCTCGCTCCATTACTGTCTGTATTTTCACATTGAAGTTAAAAATATCTATCAAGATAAGAAAAATTAAACGGGATCTGACGCTCATATCTGAAATTGCAATTGCTATTAATCATACGGTATAGCTCATAATAGGTACTCGCAGAACTACTATCTGCGCCGAAATTTCAAATGTATTAGTTTTAAACGACCTCCTTGGACGAAGATCTCTTATATCAATACCACGGACCATTGGCCAAGTTACTTTATTATTTGGGCACAGGTTTACATTGAAATTTATCACCGATCTAGAGTTGATTTTGCTCTCTAGTTCTGATAAGACGTGGATATTACTTGCGGGTATTCGGAATGTCACTGATGTCTTTGTGAAGAAAGGTAATATTAAATAATAAGACACTGTTTATAAATTATGTTTCCAAGTAAAGGGGCGTTTTGAAAATAACCATGAATTCCATATTAACTACTAACTCTAAAACTTCTTGATTTCTAATTTTTCCGCCCCTTAGCAATGAATTTTCAAATTTTCTATATGCGTACTTACTCAGCTGTTAGTGATAATTACTATTCTTTTATACCTCCCTTTTTATCTCTTATTAATCAACTGGTGTCATTGCAGAAAATTGTGTAAAATTGTGTATTATTTATTGAAAGTCGTACTATAGCAAATTATTTTATAAATTTTATTGTTACATGAATTAACTGGTAGGCTTATTTTATCCTTTAGTCAAGGCGCATGTGAAAGAAAGCACCGGTTCGCGTATAGATACAGTGCCGTGGTGAAAACTGCGCTGCGCGGAGCGTTAACTGCCAACATAAATGTTTATTTGTTAACGCCGATAATCCGGGCAGAATTTTATTTTACTGCAACTTTACCGCGACGGGACGTGGTTTGTTACTCTGTGTTACGTAATTGCGTTGTGCAACAAATGTACGGCTCTTAATCGTTTTGTAATATACTTTTTATGTAAATTTTAAGGGGTATGATCGGTTTGTTTTGTTTTGTTTTATAGTTTAACATCCGTTTTTTTGGTGTATTACTGGTGTATCTGCTGAGTGTCTACTGCACCAATACACACGTCGGTATTTCGTCTGTATTTCAGGAGTTAAAGATACTGTGAATCTACTATCAAATATGTATCTTTTTTAAGCATGTTAAATAAAAGGAAAAAGAAAAAGAGTTAAATTTAAAAATACATACTTCTATAATATAATAAATATTGTATATCGTATTAATATTCTTGCTGTTATATTGCCTTCCTACTAGTTAATTTTGGCAGTCAGCATAACTTCGATTGCCTTTTACGAGAAGAAAATGTTCACAAATAAATGTTTACCAACAATTACCCAACATCGAAAGGGTCAAATAAACTCCGAACGCCAATAACTTAACTTACATAATCACACTTAAAGTGCCAAAACTGGGGGTCCTAAGTTGAGCATTTAGCAATATTGCCGATCAACCAACGAGGATGCATTTCGGTATAGATTTCTTTGGTATCATGTTTCAACTTGGGAATTGAAGCCCAGCCACCCGGTCGAACGCAGTCGAAATTAATGTATAGATTCATTTAAACTATATTTGAGAACGAAAACTTACCTGTCTTAAAATCGCTCGCGGGCGTAATGGAGAGTTCGGGTAACTTCGGCAAGCTTCCGGTCAATTCGTTTTTGCCGTCCTTGGCAGTTCCGATCGGTAGCGGATACCAGGGCTGTGTCCATTCGCTTTGAAATTAACGCTGGAGGATTTTAAACGCAATATTGAATATTTAAAGACAGTTCCGGTCTTTTATTATTACTAATTGTATGTATTTATGTTAAATAAAACGAAAATAATTTATCAGTTAAAAATAAATACAAAGTGCTATAAAATGTAACATTTGGTATGGATAAAAATAGCAAATTATTGTATCAGAAAACGAAAGTAAAATTGAAATTGCGGGCTCGTACGCCTTCGAAACTAGTTTCGAACATACCAAAACTCTATCGATGTGAAACGTTTGTCTGTTGTTACAAAATATGAATTTATTTCTCCGTTTGTTTTTAAAGGTTTCAAGTTTTTGAAGTGAAACTTCTTTATCGGGGTTGGAAAAATTTTTGCGTTACGCGCCATCTTTATTTCTAAGTCACATTTTTGCGTTACGCGCCATCTTTATTTATTTAGTAAATTAGTAATACTTAGTAGTAATCCTGTGTATTGTAACTATATTTAGTACGAATCCCACACTAGTGTATCATCCCACATTTGGACATAATACAGTGTATACCATTAGAACACATTCTGTACCCACTTCAGTAAGCCACACCCCCAACCGTTTCCAAGCCCCACCCAAAATTTTAAGTCCCACCCACTTTTTTGTAATTTGATCCTTACCCCCCCTCTGGCCTTCCCCCACCCTAAATCCAAAACAGTGCCCAATAGCCTCCCCACGAAACCTCCCCCCCCCGCTTACCCCCACCCTAAAAATTTTACCTCACCCCCCCTACTCATATCTCCGGCATTATCCATCGTAGACCCAACAACCTTGGGTTCATTGGAACCGGCTCGGTGAGGGCTACAATCCTGCCCCAATAGAATTCCCGAATTCCCCCTCCACAACTTTCCCCACCCAAAAATATTTTAAGGTGCCCAATAGCCTCCCCACGAAACCTAAACCTTTTTTCTGAACACAGGCTATTACAGTTTTCCTTTGAGTGTTTGCTTAATATCTTAGAAACTTATTTTATTTCTTTATTCCGTGAATTTTATTATTGCAAACATTCGTTTACTTTTACGAGCACAATCAACCTCATCCGCCATAAAAGCTCCCCACATCGATGTGACATCAAATTCTTTAATTAGCTAACACACCGAGCCTTTGTGTCTCGGGAATCCAGTACACAAGCACTCCGACAGTCACGCAGAAAAGTCCTTTTAAGAATTTCGGTTAAGGTCTATTTGCGAAACCGAAAAAAACACTGGACTCCGAAGGTCTCTGTAAATTACCTCCCGCTGGACTTCCGCACCGCTGCCAGGTTTTATTTAGCTGTAGTTCCAAAGAACCTAATCAGTTTTTTGCCCTCATGCGTTTTATGGGCCAGTCGCAACTGTTTCCCACGGAAAATTACTCGTGTGTCCAGGAACTCGAATGTATGAGGATATTTATCACATTGATTCGTTATTATTAAATTATAAATACTAAATTACATTTTCCTGCATTAAAACGCCATTAATCCCAATTAAATTTTAACTGCATCTCACATGATCCTCGGTTACATGAGTTTTTCCAGCCATAAAGCAACTCATATTTAGCCATAATTACATTTAATATCCTATAAAATGTATGCTAAAGTATTTTGGTTTGTTTTGTCTTTCACGGAGGACCGGATCGACATAATATTTTTTGCATGGAGATGTTTATTGTCCCGGGAGCGACTATGGCTTTTTATCCCGGAAAAATGAACGGTTCCTGTGGGATTTATCACAGTGAATTTCTCATCTGAAAGGCAGCAGGTCGCGATACGCCAAGTCTATATTCATAAACTAAAAATATAGCTTCACTCAATCATTGGTAGCGAAAAAGGTAGAAGAAGTGAGATAGATTTTTTTTGTTTTAGATATAATATAATTTATCAATGTTTAGTCGAAGCAAACAGCTAATATATTATGTTCCGTAGTTAGACAGCTAGATGGAATGAGAGGCATTTTGACTTGGTTCACCATGGGGGTGTAAATCTGATTGGCAGAATTTAATTTGTCGTTATTGTAATCGTCAGTCAATTTTGTCTGAAAATGGGTTTTCCTAATGGAAAGTCAGCAGGTTGCCAATGTGTAGGTTCTTGGAGAGGTGTATATTCAACAGTTGACTTTTCGTGTCTGAAAGCAAAGACAGAGGGAAATTCTAGAGACCGAAGGTATGTGTTCTAACATTGCACACTCACTAATAATATTAACAACATGGTGTTTGGCAGTATTAACTAAATCAAACAGACTGTATATACCGAGCGAAATTCTGATCGTATTCTCGACGGCATTTAACGGAAATTTATACGTTAAATAATTATATATTAGGCGAAATATTACTAATGCAAGGTAAGTGCTTGTATGTATTATGATGGTCAATACGATGTATTCACAGCAAAGTTTGAGCCACGTGGTGGTTTGTATAAATCCCTCTAGATCCTATTAAGATTGGCACCAGTAATTCCTTCCATTCATGGGTTCAGCAACTGTACTAGCTGCATTATCTATCATAAATTAATGTAATATATCCACTTATGTTGTAACATCGTATTCTAGTACCATTCTAATTTAAAATTACGTAATAATTTCAAGAGACATTTTTTTCCGTATATAACGGGTACATCCAGACTGCGACCGAAAATGAAGCCAGGTGGTAGTTTAATTTCAGACTGTTGTATGTTTTAAATTATGGATGAATTGTTATTTCTTGTGATATTTTCATTTAATTCTAAATATGTTCCAAAATCAACTGACGTACGGGACGAGTCAGCTGAATCAAATTTCTTTACGCGTACAAATATTGCATGACCCACGAGTGTTTGTTTCCACTCTTTGTGTTTCGAGTTCAAAGAAACGACCACATTTTGTTAAAAGTGATGGATAATTATTTTATTCATTTTATATTATATTCAATTCTAATTTTAATTGTTATGTAAGCCTATATCATACATCCCGTTTTGTTCACAAAGCCTACATACCAATCTTAAATTAATGAATATCTTCACCTTCAAGAAGTCCACTGCTCAACATAGACTTCTCTAACAGAATAATAATAAGAACATTATATAAGCAGCTACTTCCTGCAACTCTAATTTTAAATAATAAATAGATATTTGCTTTAAAAACATTTGGTAGTTTCTAAGTATTTGGAGAATACCGCTGTATTTAATGAATTAAATTAAAAAATAACGAAAAAATTATTCAGCCGCATTATCATAATATAAATTAAAAGTCCTTGTTAACAGTTATTATCTTTAACCGCTTTATGGCTGGGATTAAATCATACCTGATACCCAACCGAATCATCATAATTTTATTCCGATACCTGAAACCACAACGCCAGCTACAATTTCAACAATAATTAATATAATTAGAGTAGATAATTAAATGGTTCGATATTTATTAATAAACTTTGGTATTTTATTTACGATAAAATGCAAAGTGGAATTTAATGATTTCGAATTGCGCCTAGATGTATTAATAATATTAATTTATTCCTCTTCAGCCTTTCTTTATCTATATTTTTATATAATTTAGCTTTTAATTTTACTCTGAAATAAACTCATTCAGACATAAGTCTTTTAGTCCAGCATGCTGAGTTAGTCCTCCACGTGTCTTCAAAATTGTTGTACAGAATATTCAGGTTTCTTCCTTATGTATTATTTCGCCATTAGCTAGCGATAATTACCTAATTTATATATTTTTTTGAATATAATTTTGATTAGGTAATACTCGTTAAATTAAAATTAATTAGTACTCCTTGGATTACTTCACGTAGTCGGCCAATAAAGCGTTGAATGAATTTCGTCAGGTAGAAAGAGAGCTCATACTTATAAAATCTAAGACGCTGAAGATCGGGTGAATTGGTGGCAATTACCGTCAATACATCACTAGTAGGTAAGGGGAAGAAAGTAGAAAAAAAACCTCAACGAGAGGGCCCAGAGTTTTTCTAAAAATAACATTAGATTTTAATGCAACGTCGCGGTAGACCAAACCGTGGCATATTTCAAAGAAATGGCAGATCTTATATTGCCGATAAAATATCAAGATACTTTTGTGTGCGTGAAAGCTCGCTCTTTATTTAGTTGCGTGTACAGTTACCTTGCTATCGTAATATTTTCTAACGAGTTTTGTGATAGGGGTTAGACTGCTGAAATTAATACCGTAAAACAATATTAAATAGTCAATCCTGGGGAGAAGTTTTAGTATATATCTTCGTGTATCTTGTTTGTGGTTTGAATGAGTTTTACCTAAGTAATATAGTGTGGGCTGAGTCATTTCTGAGAGGATGAACGAAAAATATTTTCTTAGAACCCGATTTTAACTTAACTTGATGAATTTTTATTAGAGTAAGCAAAACAGATGCCTTTCAACCAAAATTGTCTTTTATTTTACTTGGAATAGAGTAGAAAAACGAATAGATGTATTAAGTGAAACATTAAGGGCGTCGAAACATCTTTTTACTAAAGCTTAATAATAACAATAAATAATGTAATCTGTGTATTATATCCTCGTGGAGACATTAAATTATTACGTGGCCCGGTGATATACCAACGCCTATCGTGTTTGGGACCATTTAGCTGGAAAGTGGTTGATCTTAACGCAATTACCTCCGAATCGACTTCCCACGGGTCACTAGCTGAAGACCATGCGGTGTTTATTGCAGCGTAATTGTATCTCCGTAGTCCGACACATAAACCTTAAAACTATTGAATTATATTGCTAGAAGTATGACATTTTAAATCTTTATTAATAATGTTTCGCTGTATAATTGGATGTATTTTACACGTTATGGAACCTTTTCAATAATTAAGAATCCTATTTGATTGGGAACTGGAATGATAAAACGGAGTTCGAACACAGAAACATCACTCACTTTAAAATTGTCTGATGATTTCTGGTTAGTAATAGTTTGCTGTAGCAGCTTAGGTGATCATAATGAAACCTACTTGATTTGAGAATCATCCTTAACAATTTGAATTCTACCAACGCGCATTAAGACGCTGTCCTCTAATGTACTAAAAGACCCATTCTACTGAGAGTTGAGGTTAGGGATTATAAATTCAATCGTACCGCAGTACGGAAAGAACTCATGATGCCCTGACCCCGTGAGTGTGGGATAAGGGAGTATACATTTTAGTGTTTTAAATAATGCTTTTATGTGTTTACATCAAAAGTATATAATAATAACCAATAGCAAATTAATGACGTTACATTTCACCTTACACACTTTAATTACAGTAAATAATCCATAATACACAGACCATCACAAGCTGCATGAGAGCTAAATGAAATTTATACAAACAACTTTTAAAATCAATACACGAACGTCGGAGATACCAGAACATGCTCAAATGAATATACACATTAAACTGAGAACCTTTCGCATATTTTAAATGATTTAAAAATGCAATCGTTAAAATCGGCGCGTAAAGCGAACATTAAAAGAGGAAACATTAAAAACCTTTTTTCCTTTTTCTTTCATAAAACTTACACAGCTCGGTGTAATTAAATAATCGGCTAAAGAAAATGTAAATACCTTCGAGTTTTAATATATTATCAATACTCGAATGCTAATGGCCATTGCGTCCAGGGAGACGAAGAGTAGGTGGGTCCAATATTAGTTAAGTGGTTGATAAAGGTCAGAGGGCGTTAGGATAATCCCGTCTGCCGATATCCACCTCTTGCGGTATGAAAAATATGATCTATTGCTTTGATAATTGCAATATACACATATTGTATTATATTTTATTAATATCAGATTATATATTATGTATGACTGCCTCGGTGGCGTAGTAATACGGTAGGGTTACAAAGCTGAGGTCTCGGGTTCGAGTCCCGGGTCGGGCAAAAGTGATATTGGATTTTTCTATTCATTATCAGTCCGGAGTGAGGAATTTGTGCCCGATATGGCGATAGGCTCGCCCCCTATTACATCGTGGGACGGAACATACAAGGCGAAATGTGGGTGTTCTGGTGGCGCCACTGCCTACCCCTTCGGGGATAAAGGCGTGAGTTTATGTATGTATGTATGTATATATTATGTCCCACCGCCGGACCAGGGTCTATTCTGAGGTTCACTGATTTTCAGCTTTAGCTCAAATCTTCAACCATTGTCTTGTCAGCTCGGTTCACAGACAACTTTGCTGTATCGCTCACCTGTTAATACAATTTTGAACTCCATATTCGATTTTTAAATAAGTAGTGTTATCCCGCGGATTATCTTGTTTAGCTGTCAGATTATCTGGTGGTCATCCTCATTTTTACGCGAATTTTTACGGCCAATAATGATGCCGCAAATTAAACTTCGAAGTAGGCTAGCACCCGCTTTAATATTATAATTTGCCTGTTGAGTGAAATACAACAATTAAAGTCAGTTTAACACGGCCTAATTGACGTATCATTAGTCCAGAGGTATTTGATCCCTGTAATGATAGACGTTTGAGAAAACGGTCGTAAAATTATAACCTAACTCATTCTATAACATATAGGTAGTATCATATACCTTATAGTTATTAGCTCCATTCTAGAATGGGTAGGCAGAGATGCCAATAATGCTCTATTTAGTTTGTCGAGTTTCTTTCTCCATCCATAGATGGAGTATAGCCACTGCCAGCTTCGCACAAATCGCATGAATGTTTTGAACCTGTTATATTTGCTTGAAGTGAATTGTAACTTTTGTGAATCAAACCCAAGACTTCACGCCTCAACCCACATGCATGCTTTAAATATACAATGAGGTATTTATTTTATAACATGCATATACTAACGTTTTGGTAACTAAACAAGGGATTATTTAAGACAAAGTATTAGAAAAGTAACACTACCCGCCCTTAAAACATCATAGTATTAAAATACTGCAAACTTATAGTCGCAATATTTTAGTCTCTAGTGTATATATTTCTAATATTTCACCTCAAAACTGGGGACTTTTTCATCTCAACGTGACATCAAGAAGTTGAGATATACGACTGAAATAAAATGTGTCACTTGCGCACCGCGCTCCGAAGCGTGGGGGCGACAGATAGCACACACAATCCGTCTTTTCTCCATATTTCTGTACTTTAACGTACAACTGTATGGTGTAGTATTCGTATTAATTTAATATAAATATTATTTTTAGAAATTGATTATACAAAGATTATTATCAGCAATTTTAGAAAATATTTTAATTCCAATTTGGAAATATGTGATTTGGAAAACAGGGTTTTTAAAGCAATCTCTCAATCCACAAAGAAGGGTTCTGCAATATTGAAATGACATCAGCTTTAGAGATTTATCAATTTGTCGATTTTTTTATAGACTCTTGTCCAACTATGAGACGTAGGTGGATTTGATTTTGATATAGTGATTAATTTATTTATACTGGTGGTATGTCTCTTATAAGTGGGAGGCCGTCTGGGTAGGTGCCACCGCAATGTGTATTTCTCTCGCAAAACGGCAGTGTAAATGCACTGTTATGTTTCGGTTTGAAGGACATTGTAGCCAGAGTAACTACTGAACATATTGAGACTTAACATCTTATGTCTCAGTGAGCGCAGTGGAACGCCAAGTAATGCTCTGTAATTCATGGTCTTGTTTGGTTTTCTATTGTTCATGAGCGGTCGTATCGCTTACCATCAGGCAAATGGCAAGCTCGTCTCGCCTTTCAAAGCAATAAAAAAATACACATATCATTTTTACACAGCATATGTATATGTTTAACAGATATTACCTGAACAACAATTACAACACGTTTTAACTAGAATAGCAATGTTTATCCACTCAGAGCCATTCGAAAATAATAGCTGCAATGACAACGCACTGCGATAAAAGAATAATTACATAAAACAATCGAGTCATTATAATGTTTAAAATCCACTCCAGTGTGGAGCTCATTATTCATGTACACGCAACATATGTAGGGCAGGGAATGTTAATATTTGTGCGCTATTTAATTGACTAACAATATTAAGTAATTATGTCGAAATTTAACAGCAGATTTCGTTTCATCTGCGTCTGTTAAAAATGTTTTTTTTTTTTAATTTTCACCGCAGTATTTATGTTATTACCATAAATTGCCAACATAATTGAATTAAATTTGGTGGTAGTTCTTTCATATGTGAGATGCCGTCTGCGTAGGTACCACCGCAATATCTATTTCTCCCGTTAAACAGCAGTGTAAATGCACTGTTGTATTCCGGTTTGAAGGACATCATAGCAAGAGTAACTACTGGACATAATGAGACTTAACATATTATGTCTCAGGATGGCGAGCGTAGTGGAATACCATTGCTTTGTAATTCATGGTGTGGTTTGGTTTTGCTACTGTCCATGAGCGGTCATATCGCTCACCATCAGGCGAATGGTCTGCTCGTCTCGCCATACGCCATAACGTATTGATTTAATTGATGGTAATTTATCGCTCTTTGATGTGAAATGACTATTGTATTACAAAATAATATCCTACTCGTCGATCAAGGAATATTATGAACAAGTTTTCCTTTATTTTAAAACTTAAATTACGGTAATAAATAAAAAATACAGATGCTTTCGCAAAAGAAAAATCATATATTTTGTTGCGCCGCTGGAAAATGAATACTACAGTTTATTGAAACAAACTGCTAGTAACTTCTAACAGTTTAAGCCGAACTTATAGCAAAGGCGGCCAGCATCGCATCGGGGAACATTGGCTACAAAAATGCGCTTGGTAAGCGAGCCCCTAGTCCGTTGTGCCACAACTTTCCTTATAGAAAAAAGTACAAACGTGATTCAGTTGGATTTTTGGAATTCCGTCCACTGTCCTTTTCAAATATTTTTAATTGAGTTCAATGTTAAAGGATTAACTTTTCCAACTATTATGTAGTTTATTTCTACAGCATAGTATTTATCACCGGGAGAGTAAAAAAAATTATTGCGCCAGTCGAATACGCTTGCTAATAGTAAAACATGATATTATGACCAAAAATTAAGATGAATAGCGACTAATCCCTTAATCAGGGCTTTTGGACATTATTAGAAGTAATGTCTTATGATTCAAAGTAACAAACGCAGTACACTGCCATGCAGTGCTTAATAAGTTCTTGTTGTTCCTGTTCATAGGCTGATGGTTACCTACAATCAACCATTACGTCTCCTCATTATTGTTAATAAAACAAATATTAATTATAGTATTAATATGTAAACTCTTTAATACACGTATGCCGGGATATTAAAAATAAACTGCGGCCAAATCCGAAAATTAGTTAATAAAGTATCATTGTTTTAAAACTTCACTTTCTTTTAAACATTTTATATACCAAAACAATATTTAGTTTTTTTTTTTTACAAAAGTGATCAAAGTCACCCATAAAAATACAATACAAAAATTGAGTGCCGATGCAGTGAAATACCGGAGTTTCTTTCACACTCACAAACAAATGGTGGGGCGTCGGCGGCTGTGCGATTCGCAAATATTTGTACCAAATCTGGGAAATGTAGAAAACAAATTCCTTTACATTTTCATGTTGGAAATTCGAGAAAAGGTGGAATATGTTTGTTATTTTACATGTTTTTTTAAATATCATAAAATATTGCTTCAATTAACTTCATACGTTGGCGGCCTTTGTTCGAGTATAAGTAAGTAAGTAATTTTCTACCATCACACAGTTTTATGAATACTCTCGTCCATCGAGGTGCAATGGGATATTTACTCTACTAGGTTAAAAACGAATGGTAAAACTAGCACTATATTGTATTATAAAAACTTATTAAATTATAAAAAAGCAAATATCCGACAGCTTAATGAAGCTGAAAATATGTAAGCGAAGCATACAGTATAGTATACTTCATTATCAAGGGAATGAAATCTTAGTAATGGAGTCATTTATTTTCGAACACCAATTAAGATTCACCAATATTTTGCTATATAGGTAATGGTACCTACATATGTAACAAAGGTACTGGCTGAGGAAGGAAGTCAATTTAAATGGAGGAAGCTAATGATTTGAACGGAATCGGGGAGACTGACCAGGAGTGCATAAACTAGTACACGCCAAAAAAATCAAGTCTTTACTTAATCCGTTGTTGGAACTACCTAGCACATAGTTGGTGAATAAGGTGTCCCGACTACGCTGGAAGCTCCTTAAATAATGTATTAAACTTGATGTTATATCAGGGTACTCAACGTAATTGTTTCGAAAGTGTTAAGTTAGTCGACGGACTTGCGTAAATCTCTTGAATGTATGTGTGTTTGTTTACAATCAACTAACTAAGTAGGTTGGCAGATCAAACTTTCGCGTGGGCGTTTGTGTTTCCCTCCAACTGTCCTTACACCATAGTTGTGTGGAATGACACAACATTAACTTGAGCCACGTTGCTGAATGATTTGACTTATGATGATGCCTTTCTTTTTATTTTTTGATGCTCTAAATTTTTTTATGTAGCTGTTGTCTTTTTATTCGAGGTTTTAAGCTTACTGATTCACAATTTTATCACCCTTTTTGCTTGAACTGTAATTTATATGAAACTTATGTACCTTTGATTAATTTCCTTGTGGGTAGAAGACATTCCAAGAGACGCGTCGAGCTTCAGTGCTCAGTATTATTAAAATGCGTGCTATTGTAGATCTTCGCTTGTAGGAGGTACTGTAAAGGCAGTGAGAGCGTAATAAAATAATAAATAAATACACCCAACAGTCGCATACATATACCTGCCCCCATATTAAGATCAATTATGTTTTCGGTCTCACAAACATCGAATAGTAATAGTCTCGAATGATCACGACGTGAGGAATTAGTTCTAATTAACTATGAATAACCATGGAGTAGAGAAATTCTGTTAATCCTTGAATAGAATGCTGGTCACGAGTGCCTTTTCGGTACTTAAATACCACCTCAAAAATCTCGTCACAATGTCAAGTACGGCAATATTTCTAAAGAGATTCACAGGTCATCTTTGATTAAGTTTTTCTATTCATGCACTGAAATGATCTGGGATCGGATAATTTTCCACTAGAGTTGCCATTAGGCTGGCAGTCGATCGTAAAATGACAAATTGAATCTATCTGCGACATGCATAATAATAACAAATGGCGTCGGCCACTGCTTTACTTTGTGACGTCGCTTTTTACTTTTACCCGATATGACTGATGATATACATTGTAAGGAAACCTACATCCCATGAAAACGTTCAATTATTATAATATATAGTCTAGTCAACAAGTTCAAAAACGTGATAAATAGAGATAAAGGTCCTAAAAATATGAGCGATAGCTCATTCGATTCAGAATCACCTCTAGAAAAATGTTTTTGAAGGATTTTGGGGCAGGTAAAAAATTGCAATTGTTATTAACAAAATAAGATGAAAAATAAATGATATTTAGTTTTTCGTTAATAACTCAAAAAATGTTAACATTTAAGCAATTGTGAAAAAAGTTCGTTAAAGAGGAGGAAATTTCCGATAAAAAAGTCTCGACTCCCGAAACTCTATCCCGATTATTTGTAATTTTAATTTGACGTTGAACATAGGGCGCCGCTCTGCAGTTACGGCATGCGCGCGCTGCCGCTAAAGAGAGTTTATCAAAAGAAATAATTTTATTATAACATAAAATGTCATTTTAAAAATTGGAAAAAATGTTAGTATTTTCTGAACACTTGAATGAATCGAGCCCCGTTGAAAAAAAAAGTTTTATCACCATTTTTCAAAAAGTTATTCAATGGTTAATTAACAATTTTTTTCCCAATCTCCGTTGGCATAAATAATGGGATAAAAGGTATAAATAATTGGCCTATAAATTTTAAACTTCGTGGAGCCCTTGTGGTATATAATATACTTCATAAGATCCTGCAATAAAAGTTCATAAAAAATTATTAATTTGTTAATTATGATTTTTTATAACTATTGCAAAATGAAATATCTAAAAAATGTTGATAATTTTTTTTCAATTAATATTTAGCTATGCCTGTTTTCACATTAAACAATTTTTATCAACAATTTTTAGATTGTATCTACTATAATTGTGGACAAACATTAGTGTTGAATACGAGTATTATATAGTTGACTAAAATAACATATGAACACGGCAATGGAATAACGAAATGATGAAATGAAAATTGAATAATATGAGAATCAAGAACACATTATCAATCCTAAATGGTTTGTAGGTTATTCTCCCGTCGAAGAGCGCTATAAATAAATAAAATAAAATACGAATACCTAGTATGTAATCGATTGCCTATTGATTTACTGGAGCTATACATGTATTGACGGACGGTATTGCGCTTAACATCAGTTGCAGTGCAGAAACTGCTGTGTCAGGCTAAAATAAAGAAAAAAAATATTTGTAAGTACAATACGGTTCAGAAAGTTTGCCGATCGGCAACAAATTGTCATCCCGTACCACTCGACACAATTATACCGGTCTGTTTTACTGCTCCTTCACGCTCCGCTGAAAGGAATTATAGGAAACTTGGAACACGATTATTCGATATTTGTAATCGTTTTGTCTTGAAAATATTATTCCTAGAAAATGTAGAATATAGCAGTTTGCATGTTCTGTCAATTAGAGCAATCGATCTTAAAATACCTTAAATATGGGTAGATTTTTTGTTTCGCTATTGCTGGCACCTTTGGTGAAATTGATCATAAATCATAAAAAAGACAATCCCGTTAAATGTCATTGACACCAAAACTTATTTTACGCTAGATCATAAACTAGACTTGCTATTTCTAATGGAATCTCAGCAGCTTAACAAACTCTTCAAAGAATAATTGACTAACCCATAACACTTCTTGCATAACGCCTTCCTAAACGATGTAGTGAATTATACATGGAGGGTTTCCTTCATCACTTGAGTGTACAGCCGTGATCATTTATTTTTATTGTGCCTTGTGTGTTAAACCCCAAAGTGGAGTACTTAAAGAAAGGTACGAATTAAAGTGGCGCGTGCATTTGATGTCTTACTCTTAAAGTATTTTTGCCGAGGAAACGGACAGTGAGCAAACTTAGGAAAAAAACCCAATCATAGTAATGCGTTTTTAAAATTAAACGACAATCAGGACGCGAGATAGTGAAATCAATACGATTTAATATATTTGGTGTGTCAACAAAACCATGTACTAAATTATACAAAAAAATTAGGTTTATCAGCAACTTTACGGCGCGTCTGCAGCGAGTCCATTTATAAAAGGACAAGCTCCGTTAGTATGATTTTAATTGTGAGCATTTGTTGTTACTCTGGATAATATCAATGAAAAGAAATGGAAATGAAATGAAATCTCAATTTACTCCCAGTTATGTTGTTTAAGTCGTCAGCTTATATTTTTTTGGACTTTATAACATGCTTAATATCGTTTTTATATACTAGAAACAATAAGGGTCCAAGATGGGATCCTTGTGGAACTCCAAAAGGAATTGAATGTCCGAGATTAAAATCCGTTAATATGAACCAGTTGTGTGCGCTTTCGTTTGAATTATTCACACCAACGAAGCAAGGTTTAATGGATAGCCGCATTCGCCAATTTTGTTAGCAAACTGTTATGATTGACCAAGTCGAATGCCTTTGTGAAATCTGTGTAAACTGAAGGCACTTTACCGCCCTTATCCATAGTATCCGCAATATCAGAAACGCACCTAACTAAGTTGGTACTAGTAGATCTGCGAGCCAAAAAACCATGCTGATTGGATTCGGTTACTGGCAGCAAATTTCCTACGATTTTTTAAAAAATAAAGATTGGACCGTAATGAGCAACATTATTCAGTTTCCCACCATTGTATATAGGTGATAAATACCCATACATCGCTCTGTTTTAACAATATCAAATCTGTTCGGCTGTTTAATAATTAGATGTAGAACGTTCTGTTTTTTTTAGCCCGAAGATAGGGCGAATTGATCGATTGATGGAAAATGTCACGCCTGACCATAAATAGCAACAAAAAACTCCGAACATGTTGTTACATATTAAGCAATGCATTTCACATGGTGCTCGATGACGATGTGCTCAGCATCCTGACGTGTCCTAATGCCCAGTATTTTAACCGACTACAATCGACTAACTACAAATCAGAACACAACAGTGCTGCGTCATAGCAACAGAAATAGACATAGCGATGAAACCTCCCTAGGCGGTCTGTTTCATATGCCTAAGAGACCTACCACAAAAGAATAAAGATAAAATTGATGACAAAGTTTGATAGAGCCACTAATATAATATGGCATAGATATATCGGGCACAAATTTCTGACTGATCGGGCTGATAAAAAAATAGAAAAATCCAATATTACTTTGTCCGACCCGGGATTCGAACCCGAGACCTCAGTGCTGTGCCGTTGTGCAACTGGGCCAACGAGGAATTCTGTATTCGCAAATTGGATGCTATAATATTTTTTGTAGGAGTACTATAGAAAGGAGTAAAATATAAGTTTTATACTAAAAAAGTCGAAAGTTGTAAGAGCGAGCAACAGCTGGTTACAATATAAAATAAAAGGCGTAATAACTTACTAAAGCGTCTTGCACACTCCTTAAATAATGCATAAAAAATTACAACGAACTCAACCAACAGATACATAACATCTCCACATGGATTGTGCAATTTTAATATTGAAAACAAAATAAAATGAACTTCTAATAAAATAAGTCAAAACTGTTTTAATGTAACGGTTTCATTGAGAAAAAAAGATAATAATGACGTAAATAATGTACGAAAAGGTAAACAATAATTCGGAAGCTCCTCGGTAGCAGTCTTCACACCACTCTCCACATCAAACTACAGCATTTATCAGACAAAAAAATCGTTGAGGGTAGTATTTACATATTTACTCAAGTAACGTTTAACGCTACGCCCACCGAGCTTATAACGAAAAATGTAGTGTTCCCGTGGCATGAGCAAGGAATTCAAATATATTTATTACTTTTTAATCTCGAAAGAGATGGGATAGGACTGGATTACATGCATTGACTGTGAATGAGACGGGACAGGGCCGTATAAAACGGGACGGGTTGGGACAGGACGGGACGGGATGGGACGAGACGGGACGGGACGGGAAAAGCAGTACAGAGGACGGCATTGATTTTTAATATAAATAAAACAGTACGGGAAATAATGTGTTGCTGATGTTGACTGGACTCAAAAAGTACCTGAACCTGGGTGAAACCGGCCGTCCCCTAGTATTAAAATTACATTTCTATAACCTACTATCTGCCCAGACTAGCTTTACTTACCAGAAAACTATGCAATACAAATAAACTACTTGGTGAATTTTTCAAGTAGGTGTGGATGCCGAAATCCGAAACTCTGAAGAATAGCAAAAAATTCTCAAAGGAGTTATGAGAACACTAAAACTGCATACATAGATTTTTTAACATCAATATATACATAGTGGGGAATCGAACACAGTGATTTAGAAAAAAAAACACATGCTGTATTTTCACACCGTTCAAATATTGTGTTCCTCTTAATAAGGATCAAATTCTGGGAAGCAATAACATACTTACGGTAACACAATGATATTTTTGTCTAATTTTCTATAATGCTCTTAACTCCTTTTAAGATGCTTCTTTCTTCATAGTTTCGGATTTATCCATCCAGGTCAATTTGAATAATTGACCCTGTATACATCCAAACCTTCTTCTTGACTCACTCCATTTATTGAAAAAAAAAACTACATTGGAATACGTTGCGTAGTTTCAATGGAAGCATTCATAGAGACAGCAAGCAGCGTGTTTGTAATACTTTGTATTGACTATGTAAAACTTGATAGTTACGTACATATTGTAAATCATTTTCATGCATCTATAACCATTGCCATATGCTCAATCTAAGAGCCCACGCCACCTGCATCACGCGATATTTGTCAGGCCATCAGTTTCCAGAGAGTCCGTCCAGCATTTCAAGATCCCTGAAACACATGAGACGTCATTCGTTACGCAGCACGATAATTTACCTCCTGTCGGTTGCACAGGGCAGCGACTAAATTACATAAATAAAATTAATAATAATCCTGAACTGTAAGACTTGTGTAGTGTGATTTGTTTATGCAGTGATTTTAATGTTAATTAATTAAAATGAGCTTAATGTCATTCGCAGTCCTAAGTTACGATTCCTTTCTTCAACGTTTGAAGCTTGTGTTGTTGTGAGCTAAAAAAAAGAGGCACTTTTGGTTCTACAACTCGAAACTAATATTTGTTGTCCGCACCTATAATGTTTAAGTGTCTAGTAGCTTGTTGGTAAACGGACCAGACGCGGCTGCCAACATGTTCAAGGTCGCGGGTTCAAATCCCAGGGCACACCTTTGACTTTTCATAGTTGTGTGTGTATTGATAGTCAATCACCACGCACTATAACGATGAAGGAAAACATTGTGAGGAAACCTGCATGCCATAGCGATTTGTAAGAATTTTTAAGGTATGTCAATTCTGTCAAACCGCTCTAGGCCAGCGTAGTAGACTACATGACCTAACCCCTCCCAATCGTACTCTTGAGTGTAGAGGAGGCTCGTGCCCTGCAGTGGGACGTATATGAGCTGATACATACAGTACAGCACCTATCATGTTAACCTATAAAATGTTTTCTCTAGAGCTAGACATATTTACGTAATATTTCCCTCTACTTAAACAGAAAATAAAAATCCACATAAGTATATTCAAAATCCAAGCAAATAAATTAGCTCATTTGTAACCAGGCATAATGAAATGAAACTCGGCACCAAAGTGCGATACCTAGTGGTGAAATAATAAAATAGCTGGAGACTAGCAGCTGAGGAGAAGGATTTAAGTGGCAAGACATAACCGAGATCAAAGATATGATATTTCAATGGCCGTACGAACCTACCGCGCTTAATATTAACGTAGGTCCTACATGTAGAAGAGCCCTCAAGGGTTTTTCGAATGCGAGAGGCCGAAAATATTTAAATCGAGATTGAACTTAAATGACCCGAAATCCTAAGGAGTGTGGTGTGCCGAGAGGATTTAGAAAAAAGTGAACTTTATCTTAAATGTCTTTGGTTAGTTGGCAACTGAGGTGTCAGTTAGGTGGCCAATTATTGCAAGGATATTATAGCGTTTGATGTTATTTTTCTTCAAAAATCACCAAATGACAATCAAAATTAGTACGGACGAAAGACTCCGCGGATATTGTACGCCAACGCAAATTACTAACTTTAAGCAGCAAATACTATGTAATTTTTTTCGATGGGATTAAATTAAATATTAATTATTTAAATTCCGATTTTTCCTAACCACTATTGAAAGAGGATTTAGAGTGTCCTTTATAACAATCCCAATATTTTCAGGTGATAGAAACTACCGTAACAAGTCAAATTACCGCTCTAAAATTATTATGTGTGAATAATACTAATTGTATTTATCTCCACACACGCTGCGAACGCTTCTGAGGAGCTTTGTTGTGCATTTCAAGCGCTCCTTGCTTCATGATTAAATTGTGGGAGCTATTCTTTTAACGTAATTAAAATTTCTGTTTTTCAGTCGCTTTTGACCGGTATACTTTTTATTATTTAATATTCAGTCCCCAGATAACACGCGCTTTGTAGTGCACGTGTAATTTAGCGCTATTAAAAAGAGGTTGTATTTCAATCTACAAATCAACAAATGCGAGCGCCCTGATTTGATTTCTTTTTACTTTTAACAATGCTGACTTGTAATTCAATAATTTTAAGAATGAGAATATACATTGATTTTAATTATATTAAATTTAAGAAGAGAAATCAATAAAAAATAATTTTAAAATATCACAGTGACTTCAAAATTGTAATTAAAAGGAGAGAAATAAAATTAATATTTTAAAATTATAATATTATACTTAAATATACCAACTATTTTTTTGAGGTCGTCACCAGCTGGAAAACTTTAAGCTATTTACTACTTTAACTCCGCGGGTAAAACCGCAGGGCACATGCAGTCTTAAAATCACACCGGTATAAGAACGCAAAAGCAATTAGCATCCCTTGTCACGTCAATTTAGTTAAATTTAATGCAGGGTACGTGAACAAAGCGCACAATACTCGTAATCTGGCCAGTTGCGACAGTCGGGCCGTATGCCATTATTGTGATTTACTTGGTGGCTCTTCTCAGAATGTGAGCCAATAAATTAGATCTCAATCAGACCGTTACCGCTATTTGTTATTCGTACTTCACACATATTAATGGACACGTATGTATCAGACGTCTTCATTCAATATGTCATAAAGGGAATTTGTTATGCCGTCCTTCAGTTCATTAGAGTGTGTATTACAATACATTAACACTATTAGTCACGTGAAGCACAAAAATGATAATGTTTCTTCTGAAGATATATTATCTATATTATTTCGATTCTGCAATAGATAAAGATTAGTTTTGTTCCTAGTAATGATACCTTTGTTAGTAAAGTACCTGCTAAATCTACTTCATTGACAGCGTGGCAAACTTGAACTCTACATAAATATTTTCATGACAAAACATAATCTGTCTAAAATTAGAGCATATGTCAAAGTTGAGATGTTGCGAAATAGATTTTCTGTTTTTAATTTCGAAGTGAAAGAAAAGTTTGTTGTGTTTTTGTGTCGTTTCAAAATTCAAGCTATAGTTGGACTGGAATGTTGACAGAACTGTGCTGTCATAATATAAAGTTTAAAAGTCCGCCCTAATTGCTTCTATATTTCTCGTCAGAAGATATTAAATAACTGATATATGCGGGATTACTTGTGTTGTTTATGAGCTCTGTTTATTTCGCCCGAGATTGGCTTAGTTTTGGAAAGTTGATTTGAAAGTGGTGGAATATTTCACAAATATGTGTAATAACCGCACTAGGCCAGCGTGGTGGATTATATGGCCTAACCCCTCTCAATCGATTCTCTTGATTGTAGAGTAGGCCCGTGCCCAGCAGTTGGACGAATATAGGCCGATATACACACATGTACATATACATGCGTAAGATATATAATATTGTTGTGGTGCATCGTGATTGTACATCTATGTTAACTGATTGTGAAGATTCCCAAGCTTACCTTTTTGATACTGACACGATAAAATGGTCGCAATTTATGTACGGTCCAGGTACACTACCTCTCGCTAGTCGACACAGTTACGCCGGTTTGTTCGGATGTGTCCAGGATCTGGTGCCATCTTTGTCAGTGCGTAAAAGTTCCCTACGCTTACCATTTTTTGGTGAACACAAAATTTTCTACGCCGTATAATTTGGTATTAAACTCGAGAGCGTATGGGCAATAAAATATTTTTCAGCTTAAAGCTAAAATGAGGTGTATCGTTCAATTAAGTAGTTATAAATATTTCGCGGTCGCATGTGTAGAAAGTCAAATAATTTTAGTCACATTTTAATTTATACCCAATGAGGGGTCCGAGCGCCGAAATTTAAAAGTAGAACAAGTAGGTCGAGTGAGATGTTATTATGGATATGTCACGTACACTTTCCTATATTTTATTTTTAACGAGCGGCCCGTCCCAGCTTCGCCTGGGTGCAGATATGCTTTGACTCCACTTCATACCAGATACATGTTATTATTTTTGCAAACTCTGGTATACCTAATATCGCCGGAACTGTCCTGCCGTCGTTTGATAATCATTTTTAAGTTTGCAATGTAAATAATTGATCTTAATTTGCGGGTCTGTAAGTGACGTTATACAATAATTGTCTACATTTTAACAAATAATCATATGAATTATATAAGGAGGGTGGTTTTTTTTAATCGAAACCATGTGTGGACAGTTGTCATAGTTCTTTTAACATGCGTTTTAACATTAATTAAAATGTAATATTATGTAATCAGCAAAAATGTATTTCATATAACGGTCATTATTACTTTCGGGACTTGAAAAGCTTTATCCTATTTTAGCGTAAATTTCTTTCTTTGTGAGTACCAAAAAGGTACAATTAGTGGCTACGCGAGCCGACGGTCCTTTTGCCACGTTTATATTTAACACATTTTGAAGATTTTCCGTTTTGAAAAGAGTTTTGTCATTACTCATATCATATTTTTCTTATTCAGTTGCATGTTTATTTTATGTAATTTAAAGCGAATTTGATACATTATAATACATAATATGTTGTAAAATAAATTACACGTAATTATTCGGCAGAAAAAAAAAGCTTATTTTTATTTATTTACGGGTAATTAGTCTAGAAGCTTAGGGACAAAGCGATATTTATTTTTGAGAAAGTGTTTCAGAAATAGGATTTTAATTCAAATTTATTTATTACAAGTTGAAGGACTTCCCATAACTTTAACAGCATCCTGAGACTTATGCTAGTTTTCTCACGACGTTTCTCTTCGTGTATACATTGAACAAACCTAAAAATACACAAGTGACTGAAAAGCCAGAGATGTATGTAGCTATAGGTATCCTGCATTAGAATAGTGATTAAAAAATTTAAAATTATAAATTAAATTATAACCACAGATGTCCACACATCGTTAACAAACGAAAATGTACGGGAGCGTGAAGCGAGTGTGAGAATAAAATTCACTCTTACCCTTGATGTGTTTCATGAAAATTATGAATGGATGTCGTCGTTGGAAGCGAAGAAGCCCAGTTGGAGGGAGATGGTTTCATTGTTTATGCATGAAGTTATTATTTACGAGCGTCTACTTCGCCATTCGCGGTACAGACACGGCTAGACTATTTCTTCACTAATTTTCTATCTTTAAAAGTAACAGGCCATTATGAGACTAATTTAAATTATTAATTACTGTTTCCGACGGCTTCTGCGAGTTGTGAGGTTGAATGTCGCGTTGTTGCCGCGTAAATACTCTCGTTCCATTTTCAAGTATGATGTTTTTAAAAATAAATATTTTTCGAAAATAGTTTACTAATGTTTTGGAAAATGCTTCGGTTAGATTTCAATAGTTTTGCTATAATCTACATCTACATAAATATTAAATATCCCAACAATAGCCTTTGAAATTAGAAAATTGAAATATCGAACAGAAATCCTCTTCGAGGTAGGGTAGGGAGTAAGGAAGGATATTCATAAATTAAGCCCCTAAGGGAATAGTGACAAGTGAATAAAAAAACATAAAAAAATATATATCTATAATTTTATGGGACAAATATATCCCAAATCCATATGTATGTTTTTTTTTTGAGACGCTAATGACGTAAATCACTCCAATCATCACAACTGTATTGCGATAGGATAACCTAAATTGTCTTTCTAAGCTCGTCAATTCAAGTACATTTTTAACAACATCTTGAAAAACAAAATAATATTTAATACATCGAACCTTTTTTATCTAAATTCGCATCGAATATAAAAAGGGAAATAATTTAAATAAATCTTTTCAAGGAACAAGCGCCGTTCTTTCAGCTGTTTTCGTGACTCTTCAGTTTTTCGGTGTATAGGAGGGGTGAATTATTTTTAACCGCTGTAAAAATTACCTCGAAGTGAAGCCCTTGTTGACTTTCGGAATCTTTCAATGTTATACCTCGTTTTACGGCTCTATCAAGTTCAGGATTAATATGGATGAGAGACGATTGGAAAACCAGCGCGCCGTTGCCTCTTCGCTTCGTATTGTTATATGCCAAATTATTATAGCGAAACTAATGTACTTTTTTAAAGTTATTAATGGTACTTTTATGTTTATTTAGTTATTATACTTTAGATCTTTTTTCTTTCTTTGGTTCTTGCTCAGAAGAACAATAAATGTTTTAAAAGACCTAAAGATTAATTTAGTTTTGGATGAGTTTATAATTTGTTAAATAATAATTAAAGGTCTCTTATTAGTGTGTTTACACATCATAATAAGACAAGAAGAGATAGAATGGGTGACAGAGTCTAAGATAAAAGTCTATTTGCCTCATATAGGATATTAAATGGTAGCTAAAAAGACCAAAGGTCTATGGCCTGATGTAAAACAAAGGCTACTTCCACTCTAAATATTTATGAGGAGAAAGAAGGGCAGAGTTTTTATCAAAGGTTAAAACAAAATTGCCATTGTCGATGCTATGTCTAATACGTTTGAAATGTAAATGTGAATAAAGTGTATGGTGAAAATAGTTTTATAATGATATCGCGATTAGACACTTAGCTAAGTTTAGGCTTTTATGTAAAGAAAAAAAGATAAAATAATTCCGATATATTTGCATTATTTCACTAGTAAAAAATGTAATGGTCTTTCTTTGCCCTATGGTGTTACAGATGTTCATGAGCGGCGAACACTTACCATCGCGTGAGCCGTATGCTTATTTGCCCCCAATAATAATAAAAAAATTCAGTTAAACAAATACGTGTTATGTTAAATACATTCATTCTGCTTCGGCGTCATCCCGGCCAGTGCCAGGGTCCGCGTTCCCGCTGAGTTTCCTCCATTTCGCCCGGTCTTCGGCGTCCTCAATAGTGTTATGTTTATACAATAGGTTTTTAAATATTAAATACCAATAACATACGTACACACATAAACTCATGCCTTTTTCCCAGAAGGGGTAGGCAGTGGTGCTACCAGGACACCCTCATTTCGCCTTGTATGTTGCGTCCTATGATGTAATAGGGTGCGAGCCTATCGCCATATCGGTCACAAATACCTGACTCCGGGCTGATAATGAATAGAAAAATCCAATATCACTTTGGCTGACCCGTGATTCGACCCCGAGACCTCAGCTTTGTAGTCGTACCGTAGTACAACTACGCCACCGAAGCTGTACCAATAACTCTTTAAAGTAGGTATGTGGAACAAAGGTATTTGCGCAAGCTGTTAAAACTAGTCGATGATATTATGCATCTTGATGCATGTAATTGAATAATGTATATGTATAAAAAATGCACCAAACCAAAAGTTACTTCATGGTTATTAGAAATTCCAATAATATTTTCGGTATTAAAATACCCACACCTGAAAAAAAAACGTAACGGAGTGGACTTTAAACTCTTGACTTTCATTTCATTGTCGAGATTTCCAATTATACTGAGGCAAAACCGGGCCAGACCGCTAGTACATTGGACATCAAAAGCATGACAATCCCATTTCTATTGATGTGCTAACGTTAATGTGTGGGTTACCGAACTGATTCATGCACAGTTGATCCTTGCGCTAGTTCTATTGTGTACAACACTCGTGGATCTAAACTAAACTTCGCCATAGACGAACGTTTTGGGTCAGTTCATATTACTACCCCTAGTAGAATCTCTGTTTCAAACTGTTAATTTAATACCGAGATTGCGTTCATTGCAATATTGAACTATGGATATACTCGGTGTCATATTATAATTGCACAGGAAATTGTTCAGTTTATTTTAGTTGTGCTATATATATGCTCGTATTTTTTAGGTATGTTATATGCATGCATATAATAACAATATGCATGCATGTATGTATAAACTGTATTTACTTTTCAAATAAAAAGTAAAATATAGGGAAAAATAATTAATGGTGAAAACATACCTCAAATGATTACATGTCAGTACAGATGTGGACGCGTCTTCTCAACCGCGAAGCTACATGCACAATGTTGTTAGCTAAACTTGAGGTATTGTGCGACGTCCCATTGTATTCCGAATTCACTCGACGTTTAAATTCCGATGTAGGCATTGAGGCGTGAGTTGTGATGGTATGCTCAACTTTATTCAATACTAGGAATAATCTGTTGACTCTGCGTGAACGAGTTGTCGTGCGTGTCACGACCGACTGTTCGAGCAAAAAAGGGACCAGACTTTTATGATTTGATTTTAGACTCATTACTGCATTTTTAATAGTTGAATTTGTTTCTTCCATTTTAATCGATTGTACTAGGTTTGACTATAATTACAATTACATGTATATTTTACGAATGACGGCGGATCTGTATTCATCTGCATTATACTGCAAAAAATATCTTTACCATAAACTATGAACATCGTTCAGTCTACTCGTATATGGCCAGACTAGATTCTAAATTTTAAATAATTAAATGTGCAGATTTTTGTTACTGTTGCAAAGGAACCTCGGTGGCGTAACACCTTTGCGATCGCCTTTCGTTCCATTAGTGAGATCGCCAGAAGCCACTATCTCCGTCCGCTTACCTTTTACTTTTTGTATCTATAGGTACTCGTAGTTTCCCATTGATTTTTACTGGCAAAACAAGGTTCTATTACGTGCGTTTTATCATTCTGATATTGAAAATGCTCGCATCCAACTATTTTTTGTTTGGATGAAATCTTACGAAATTACGGCTATTAATCAATTTCATTTTATTCATTAGGTCCGGCAAACGTGCAAAAAGGTCCAATGGTAAGCGATCACTGCCGCTCATGAACACCCAAAACGCTTTAATCATAGCTGTGTTGCCGTCTATCAAACCAGGAGCGGGAAGGAAAAAGGATGGGAAGAGGAAGGGGTATTGGGCATGCGGTAATCTCAATTACCGACTGAAACGCGACAGCAAAGCTGTCACTTGACGTCGATCTTATGTGAGACAGTGGTACCGCCCCGGACGAGCCCGCCCATTCATGTTGAGTCAACAACAACAGCGTGGCTTTCTATATCTATATCAGCCCATATACGTCCCACTGCAGGGCACGGGCCTACTCTACAATCGAGGGAATCGATTGAGAGTGGTTAGGCCATATAGTCCACCACGCTGGCCTAGTGCGGGTTGGCGGACTTACATACCGTAGAAATTCTTTAAAATCGCTACGGTATGCAGGTTTCCTCACGATGTTTTCCTTCACCGTTAAAGTGCTTGGTGATTGACTATCAATACACACATAACTCCGAAAAGTCAGAGGTGTGCCCTGGGATTTGAACCCGCGACCACCGTGGTCATGTAGGCAGCCGCGTCTGGTCCGTTACCAACAGGCCACCACGCACTTCACGCACGTGGCTTTACCACGTGTTAAAGAAATTTAATAAATTCCACTATATCCAATATACCATGTTGTCTTTTTTGTAAAATGTACCATTATCAATGTGATTTGAAACTCACAATAAATATAATAGATTGAAATTAATTTTCCGCTCATAACTTTATAAGTAATATTTGAAGTGCATACAACTTCACTTTATTCTGTTCAATTTAACGTTATTAAATTAAATAATATTATATTTCTGGGAACCACTTAAAGCTTTCGCTCGCACCATAACGAGCTTTGTTGCGAGTATTAGGAAATTCAGTAGAATTTCGGTTCTTCAGTTCTTCGAGTCTGAGTAATTTTCGACAAAACATACTAAAGTCTCAGTAGGATAAACATACATACCTGCAATTTCCCGTTTCATTGCTTCTCTACAAAGACTATGTATTTATTATACAATCATTATCATACTTATCATCAGAACAAACAACAAATAGACAATCACATAAACAGACAAAAATTCCGACGATCATTGTTTTGGATTCTATTACGTTAACACAGTCCACCCATAAGAGTTTTTCTCATAATATACTTTCCATGTACATTGATGAGTTTCGTATTTATTATATTTATGTTATGTATAGATTACGGCAACTGGGATTGCGCCATTCTTTTTACGTCATAAGCGGCTCATAATTAGCAATGCTTCTGAGATTTTCCACGGCGCAAGTTTTAATTAACAACGCTTGAAATAAACTACCAGGTCGGCTTGTGTGTCTGCAAAAGGAAAAATGTGTTTTTTATGGTTAATGTTTTCATCATAATGATCTATCAAAGCCAGTGTAATTTATAAATGCTTTATCCGGATTAAGGTCGCGTTATGAGGTTTACTGTTTCTCTTATACGTAAAAAACTCTTAATCATTTATCATTAATGGTAATTTAATCATTAATGGTAATCATTAATGGTAATTTGACAGCCTCCGTGGCGCAGTTGGTTAGACGCCGCCTGTGAAACGAGAGGCCGCGGGTTCGATCCCCGCACCGAAACAAATATTTGTGTGATCCACAGGTATTTGTTTCGGGTCTGGGTGTTTGTGAGACCGAAAAGTCTCTCGTAGTTCCTGATACCCACGACACAAGACTCGATCTTAGTGTGGGGTCAGGACTATGTATGTGACTGTTGGGTGTATTTATTTATTTATTTATTTATTTAGATATATGCGAATATTAAACATTGAAATAAAACTATTTTCACAGCCTTTTAAGTCCACCTGGTGATCACGAAAGGACCACTCCATTAATGCTGTGCACAAAAATGTTTTATGGAACTGTCTTAAGATTAATTTCCAGATATTGGTTGAATTAAACTTGACAATATACTTATCATTCACAAAAGAAATAACTACATTATTGATGCTACACTAAATAAGTCCATAAGCTACCGAAAACTTCATGCACATTATTCAGTACGTCACAAAACTAAGATTTTGTACATACAGTCCGGACGCAGTACGTAACATATTTTAGGCGATACAATGAAACAATACAACTGACAATCATGTTGCAAAATCAATTGTAACTTCCCTTTTTTCATTAAATTCTCAAACATGCTATTTTATGATTGTTAAAAAATTAATAATGATTTTTATATCACAATAAATGGTAAAGCACTCATGTAGTTTCAATTTAGATTCTGTCCTGGCATTATAAAATTGATTTGACAAATTGACTACAATGCACTTTACAAATTGAATTCAGTGCAATCAAAATAAAGCTTCCACTGGCAAAATACGATTAGGTATAGGATTAGGTACAATGGAAGCGAAGTGGTGAGTACACCACATGAGAAATTATGTCAGCCTGCTCAAAGCCGAATACATAGGTACTCGTAAAAGCAGAACCCGATACGTGAAATATTTGTATAAGTCATTATGATTTCCCACGGATTTACGGAGGTCACTACTGTGAGTATAGCGAGTACGAATATTCTACTACTTCTATAACATAGAATAAAAATCAAAATAGTGAAAAAACCTCCGCTGGTCGCAGTCCGGTCCTATACAACCTGTTGCTCAGTTCCAACTTAGATTTGCTATTGAAGTTGCCGAGAAATCGTGCAGCTTTGCCGATTTTTCTCTATAATAACTATTCTGAAGGATTCATAGCAAAGTGTTACTTTCAATTTACATAATATAACGAATTTATATTGACTTTACATTGGTACAAAAAACCGGCAGTAGTGAATGATATCTCACAGGATTCATTTAAAAAAGTTGAGGCCGGTAGGGCGGTTGTATCCACACAGAAAGCGATAGTCCTACACAACAGAGGAAAATTCAGCTATAGTGGGTTAAGCCTGTGTATATCTTGTTTGCAGGCCGACAGAATTGTGTCCACTAGCGTGACCACCGTCTCTAGCCAGTTTTTACTGTAAATAAACGCTGACTATCCGATGCATTGAGCTGTGACTTTTAGATGGCATCATTAAAAATATTGAAAAGGAGAATATCCTATCCACATTTTATTGAAGATTTTGCGAGCCACGATCGATTTCATTCGCTGAGAGTGGCATCGAATTCCAAATAATGTCAGAAAAATCACTCGTTTTCAACAACAATAGGCTTAATAAAACACTATAACGAATTAAGGTGCGTGAGTGGCGCCAAATGTATGTCCGCTATTGGATTAACAAACATGTCGGATTTACTTTAGCTAACAGATTGAACTCAAATGTATTGATTGAAATAAAACTATTTTTTTTATCGCGATAAAATCCGTAAAAACCTATAACATTCGTGTAAATCTAAGAAATCAAATGTATTGTTTTGGCAGAAATTTTAGTCTCTACTTGATGAGGATGTTAAGCCTTCGTTTATGGATGTTGCCATACAGCATCAAGTTAGAAGAACACTTAACTTAAATAACTACAACTATATTATATTGTAGTCATCTTTTACCTATATTGTTGTGGTTGAAGGCTAATGAGTCGCATGAACGATGAGTCTTCTGATATTGTGGATGTTCAATAAATACGGTCACCTACCACTATGGAGCTGATGAGGGAGTACTGTATCAGCCCATATACGTCTCACTGCAGGGCACGGCCTCCTCTACAATCGAGAGTATGATTGAGAGGGGTTAGGCCAGAAAGAGGGAGTCAGGGGAATGAGGGAGTGCCCTTCTAGAAATAGAGAGGACCTTCCAGCTCAACGAAAATAACTTTTATTTAAAGTTGCTCTGGTATAAATGGTCAGAGGTGCCTCGTACGCAAAGGGTTGTCTGCATAGCTACCACTGTTACGTCTGCATCTGCAACAAACTATAAATGTGTAAATATTCTATATTTAAAGACATTCTAGTCAATTATTACTAGGTTATTAGACAGTTACGGCGTTATTCATAGACAGTTTTAAAACCCATTTTAGTTACCGAATGTTTTGTCTTCTTCGCACCAACTGAATTCAAAAGTGGTTCTGTCTATGAATAAGGCCTATAATCAATAGCTCTGGGTGATAAGTGCAGTGTAGTGCTATGTAGTGCATAACAAGTTTTCAGTGGTGTTGCTTTTGTTTATAAGCAGCCGTGAAACTTACCATCAGGCGAGTGATCTGCGCATCTTTTCACTCTTGATATTAAAATAAGTGACCCGCGGGCATTCGATTAATTTACTCTTTGTTTTTCTTTAATTCAGTTATTTATTTTTCATTGTGACCCATTCAGTATAATTTCAAAAATCATAAAAAAAATATAGATATTACAATATTTGATATACCTATAGCAATTATTAAAATAAACGTTGCATGGAGGACGATATTATGGATTATATTGTGAAAAATAGCTTTACATTTAACCTTAAGCCTCTTATATCATCTGAGAGGATTCCTGCAGATCGATTTGATATCAACAGATAGATGTAGAATATTTTGCAAGCTATTTAAATACCGATTTCTTAATATCTAATAAAGTATGAAGGTAATTTTTGCTTTTAATATGATTGCAGTCCATCTACATCAATACGGCTTCTGATTATAAGTCATTTTAACGACTTTGAAAGGTTTGCCTTAGTTCGCCATGCTGGCCCAGGGCAGATCGATGTAATAAGCGCTCAAAATGTATTTGATTATTTAAAATTGAATGAACGAAGAACCTGTTTATTTTTTTAAGTGTAAAATAATATTTTACTATTAATATTGCGGATATTAGGTGCTAAATAATAGAAGTATCAAGAAGTATAATAAAGAAGCAGTGGCGTGGCATGGCGCAGTTAGACGCCGGCTGTGAAACGAGAGACACCGGGTTCGATCCTCCCACCGGTACAAATCGACGGTTCCTACGTATATAAGGACAAGTCAAAAACCGAGGTTTACAGGAGAGCGTAATTTGTGTTCAATTCGCCCTAGAAATAATTCTATGACCAAAAATAAAAAACATCTTTCTACAATCAATTAACTGTTGTAAGAGCTTTATAAGTGCCATTTACACATATTTTATTTTTTTACGTTTTCTTAGAAAACTTGATAGATGACTGTTTCTACACCGATAATAAAATAGAAGCATGTAAGTCATGTCTATGATATCTTTTTATACGCAGGAAACAAAAAAACTGTGTCTGATATAGAATTTAAATAAAATGTTTTATGAAAATATAGGATTAATTTACTATTTTTAAACTAATACATTAAATATCCCCAAATCATCACCCATGTATATAATAAGTACTCCAATGGAAACATATCACTTTATACGTGGATTTAGTAATTCGGGGTAGGAATATGTTCTTTTAATGTATACAAAGACATGTCTTTAAATAAAATGATCCGGTTTGTGTTTTATTAATTAAATAAGGTTTATAAATTCAACATTATTTATTATTAAGCAACAATCTTCTTAACATATAAATAAAAGGCAGAGTTGACCTGGGTATTCTCTCCAGATAACTTCCATGTCCATTATTAAAGCCTTAGACCAAAACTAGTTAAAGCAACAGGCACATTGTCTAGCCTGCTTCTCAACCTCGAAGGTCCCGGCATCCTTTGCCGGAGATTGTACGCGGGAGTCGGGCGACGATCAATGGCCTTTTACAGATTTTTTTTTATATTAATTGGAAAAACGCTCGTAAGGTTCACCTCAGGGTAAGTTATAACGGCCGCCCATGAACATCTGTAACACCATAGGGAATAGAGATGCGTTACCGAACTTTAAGGCAGGAATACGCTCTTTGAAAATCACCAGATTCTTCTGTGAGGTCGCACGGTCCTATTTGTCCAGAAATGCTGCTGTTGGCAATTGGTTCCCGAGATTTGTAGTATGTGGAAGAAAATATAGGGAGAAAGGTACCGTGGTGGATATCCAACTTCCGAGCTAGTGAAGATGGTATTTGGAGGTTGCCGCGTTGTACGGTGGCGGAACTCAGCAGCAGAGATAAGTTCGAACTTCAGGGTACTTCCCGTGGTAAATGCAATAAATAACGCAGAACGGTGTTACATCTCTACGCAAAGCCAAGGATCAAGCCGCTCGGAAAGAACTGGGTCGTCGATGACTCAAGCTGCCCGGCGTTGAAATCGGTCGACAGGGAGAAGTTGGTACCTACTGGGGTGGCCCCGCCTAAATATGGGTGCAATGCTCGTGAGGTCAAACCTGTGCCTTATAAAGTGGCAGACAATGACCCGACGTGAAATATAGTCCAAATCCAACGAATGTCTCGTTGTCGGTTGAATCTCTACGCATACGGATGATCACGATTCAGGGGAAATTGTATGATCGCCCAAGGGGCGGCCTGCGTTCTTGCTGGTTTCCTTTTTTCTTTGGAAAATTGACGCCAAAGTTCTGTCACCGGTTTAGTTTAACAGGAGGAAGCCTTTCGTCAAGAGGAACTACCAGTCCTTTGAGAGAGAGTGAGGGAGTGGTTGGACTATTGTGGCAGTGCGTCCTGTTTTTTACTAGTTGCCAAACAGGCGCCACGGCGCGGCGTATTGGCGGTCAATTTGATACAGGTCCTATTGGGGCACGCCTGCTTCGTTAGATACCTGTGGTGGATAGAAGCGAGCCTGAAAGGAAGAAACTGCCATGTGAGAGCGCGAACTGAAATCGTGACGAACGTGATCGAAAAATTCCACTCGCCGCCGCCTACAAAGAAGGGGCGCCGGGTGATAAATGGCTGAACCCTGTCGTGTAGGTGCAAGAAGTTTGCCCCTGCCCGTCGTAAGAAGCGACCTAAAGGTGGAGGCGGTGCGCCCTTACCTATAGCGAGAGATGGGTGCCAGAGCCCATGGCCTCGTCTCTGCCGTGGACGCCTATAATATCTTAAGCCGGCGTCCAAAAACACTTTTAAGTGAGGGCATCCGGGCTCCATACGTAGAAGGACCAGCAATGATTTTGCGCCAGGCATCGACTTGTCTCGTCCGGGGAACTCCCGTAAATGGCGACAAGTCTGACAAGACCGCGTACGCACCGAGTGGCGCGCATTTTAAAACACCGTACAAAAAGATATGTATAGATGTCTGTATCTACGACACTTATTTGTTGTATTTATAATACTTGTTCTTTTATACGATTTGTAAAACAAGGTAAATAAATAAAATAAAATAAAAAAGAGTATGTCAGTATGTGCGCATAGATCATCTAAAGCCAATGACACAATAAAAAAAAAATGGCATTTTCGACATGTCTTTATATACGTAGGAACCGTCGAAATACTTTTGTGAACCACAGATATTTGTTTCGGGTCTGGGTGTTTGTGAGACTGAACAGTCTCTTGTAGTTTCTGATGCCCACAACACAAGACTCGATCTTAGTGTGGGGTCAGGACAATGTATGTGACTGTTGGGTGTATTTATTTATAGAAGTGTCCTAATATTTGCTGTTTTTTTGTTTCAGAAAAGCCCGAGCAATGGAAAGTTGGTAAGTAAATATTGAGTTTATTTTCATAATATGATCTTTAATTGTACAGTATACTATTAGACATAATTTTGAAAACATGCAAGGAATAAATTTATCTGGCGGTCTTATTGCTTAAGGCAATCTTTTAGGTTTGATACGATGTAACGGGGTGTAATGAAACATAGTTACAAAGCGACCAATGCTTGTGTCGTGGTGTAGTTAGTAATAATAATACAATTATTATTACCACCTATTTTCGCATAAGGCGTAACTTTTGAGCTCTCTGCGATTGTTGCGAATGTTAGAATTCAGCGCGTTAAACCGGTCAGTGTCCACCTTAAGAGGAGGAAATATAGAGTAGCATGAAGTATGAAAAAAAGAAAACATAATAATAATATAACGGGTGTTAGTATCCATGATAACAGGCCATCTTTGACTTTTAAAGCTTCCTGTGTTAATTTTATTTAAATGTTTATTAATAAATCTGCGAGGAGCTCGTAAGTTGCGTTTCAACACAATTTTAACCGTAACTCGAAAAATATGATTCAGAAAATTAAAAATCCCCTATCAGAGTATCGAGTAACCTCACCATCACAAACTTTGTAAGTTTTAATATCAATTCGACAATGATTATAATCTATATATTATGTTCATCATATATATTTCTCGTTTATTAAAAAAATGGTAGCAGTCGTGTAATTTGGCCAATATAATTATTATTAATCATTATCGACTGAATGACAAAGCTAACAATATTTTTGCGCACGGACAATAAACAATTAATATAGGTATGTGTATCAAAATGCAAACATTACGTGAGCCGCATTTCAACACAAATATTACATCAGCTTGTGTCGAATTCAAATGCTTGATATATGAATTGAATAGCTGTCTAATTGCCAACTTGGCTATGGTGCAGTAAGTAATTATTTTTTGACAAGGGATATTACGAGTATTTATCATAGAAACTTTTGTACACCTAAACTAAACCTAAATAGGTTATACTGTCTTTTTTTTAATTTAATACAAGTTTTATGCATAAGAAAGCTCCAGAAATAGATAAAGGCTAATACGTGATATAGGACAACCAACAAAGAATGCTTCACGATATTATCAACGTCGTGGAAACGACTAAGACCTGATTACCTTAATCCAAAGATGAATAGGATATTTCCTATTATAATATAGATGCGAGTACAATAATGATGAATATTAGGTGCAAGAAGTGGAACTACCTAGTATAAAAATAGGACGCATTTATGAAACGAACTTTACACTCCGGGTGTGAAACTCAAGGCTTAGAAGTGAAGGCTGTTTCTATACGAAACAACAATAAAACCGAAAACTTGAAATGAAATCTCCTACAATATCAGATACCTGTTGGAAAAATGAAAATATCCGAGTTGTCAGTTTCGGTTGGTGAGCCACATTTTGTTTAGACTTAGCGGCATTAGAAAACAATTTGTTGTTTTCAAGAGAAAGTCATGTTCGATAAAGTAATCTAGCGGAGTATTGAAAGTCCAAACTGGCTTCTTGATGAAAACGGACGTAAAACAGAACACGGGAAAAGTAACTAATAATAAAACTTTCCGCGGACACCGCCCTATGTGAAGTTATTTTTTATAGTTTTTCAACGGGTTAGGTTACGCTCAGACTTAGCTTTGTGTTGACTTAGTAAAAAATTTGTATTAGTTAATTGCATTTTCTCATTTTAGCATTTATAAGGGCTGTCCTTCATTTTTCTCTATTAATAAGATTAACGCCTGTATATTTGTAGTCTGTGTTAGTTACACTATTTATAACTCAAGAACGGCTTTACCGATATGGCTGAAAATTGGTGAGGAGATAGCTTAGAACCAGGAGACGGACATAGAATGCTTTTTTTCCCGTTCCCGTGGAACGTGCCAATAAATAAAAATAAAATGTTTTTCCCATACAAAATGTTCATAGGTTTTGTAACTGTCAAACATTTAATGTTCATCCTGTCGATACAGTAAACTCTTCCCTCAAATTAAAGAACGTATTTAAATAAATGTTTCGAATCGACAACATACTTATATCCACAATATTCGGATAATGGCGTATTTTTGATTTTAAATATGTAGAATAATGTCACTAATGAAAAAGGATTGACATTTAAATTGGTTGTCAAATATTTATGCGTGAGCTTAGAAATTTATTTTGTTTCAACTTAACTTCTTTTTAAGATCGAAAGTCATTTTATCACAATTTTGTACAATGTCCTATTCTTCACCGGCGAGTATCATTTAAAATCACACATTATCATAATCTCCGGAACTACTAAATCGATTTTAAAAATTCTTTCACCGTTAGAAAGGTATAACATCCCTGAGTGTCATAGGCTATATTGTCTCCAAAGGGGTTGAAAAAAGGGTTTAAAAGTTTTTAATGTCAAAAAATCGTAAGGCACACTATTATTAGAGAGATGGGATAGAATAGAGTAAAAGGGACGGTATAGGACTGGGATAGTTGACAGATTTCATTTGATGGGATGGACGAAATGTAAAGGCACGGGATGAGACCGGATGGATAATGAAGAGAAAGAACGGGACGGATCAGTGACTTGACAGACGGGACGGGACGGGTATTGAGGCGGACAGGTCATTGTTTGAAGAAAAAGGGACAGTAGAATAGCTACGTCGAGTTTAGGTTTCAAAAGGTTTAGGTATACAAGAGTTTGTACGAAAAATAACATCTATCTGATGTGGAATGGAATCAAAAGATATATGCACCCAGGCGAAGCTGGGACGGGCCGCTAGTATCACATAAAATATACAATAACAATTACTCAGACTTTAAATTCGTCATATATTTTCATCTACATATCTATACAATTCTAAATATAGCATTCATGAATTCATCTCCGTTTTGGTGTTAGATGTTGAATCGTCTGGAAGTTTCCACAGCAGCAGCTTTCGGATGTAAGCTTTCCTGCTCCCCTTTCTGTCGTAGGCCGGTCGTCCATCTATTCAGCGGAGCGCTTGTGAACCTAGTTTCATATTCCAATATGCATCTGAGAAACTACGTGAGTATATACTTAAGTGCTTCAAGTTAGTCTTACAGGTACACATTTTAAAGCATCTATAAATTGTGCCCTTCTAAGATAGGATATGTAGGTAAAAACGGATTTCAAAATTTATTTCTGAATGGTTTTGGACCATCGTAAATGAGTTTTTTAGCTATTTAAGTATCATGGCAAAGTTCTAAAACTGATGATGATCACATCAATAGCGACAACGTGACATATCATCCATAAATACACAAAGTAAAGGATTTTAAAACCACGAATAAATTATTGACAGTGCTTTAAAAATAGAATAAAGAGAAACGGGAAGGACACGAGAATTAGTGGTCCGCGTCCACGCTTATGACAAAACGGAAGAAAAAACGTCCGTCCTAACTATGTGACCAAACACTAAACATAGTTAACTGCACAGACCATAAAGCGGGCTCCTCAATCTACACTCAGCTTACTAACTGATTTTCCACGAGACCGAATTCGTGATACCGGTCTCATTATTCATTAATATCAAGTATGTAATTATGGTGTACACACTGTCTGTCTTTGTTCCCTATAATTATCACTCCTAATGGGACAACTGTGATCTCCAATAGCAGTATTAATAATGTATTAGCGGCTATTTTTTCCTTATAAATAAAATTTGACGATGGCATTCGATACTCGGCCTGGACCTCATTAGCGTTTATCATTAGATGCAGTGCAATCACAACGCCGCGCTAGAATAAAAAAAAGCGATACATCATTAAGAAAACCTGACTGATGGTCCAGTCATAAAAATGAAAACCAAATGATTATACAAATCCATAAAAATCCGCCCTATCGCAAGTCGAGGATCAAGTAGCAAAAATAGACCTGTTAAATATCAAATAATACAGAAAGCAATTAGAATAAACTGTTCATTTTACAATCAATTAACTACTCTTAGTTGTTGAACTGTAAGCGTACTGCGTAGTAAATTTGGATATCGATAACTAACGGTTTATATGGATGCACCGACCGCTAATATTCGGCAAGTTTCATGAAACCTCTCTAAAGCTCTTCAGCGGCTCAGGTATCGAATTCGATTCCAATAACATACATCAACACCGTGCGCTAATAATTTCGATGCAGTAATGAGTAATCAGTGTGCATATTAGCTTTAGATAGCAACATTAAGTATTTGTTTTCTCAACAATGCGTAAAACTCGAAGTCAGGTCGTGCACAACACGGGTGGCTTTCAAAACGAAGGTTCGGCAATTACTCCTCGTCGAAGTAGCAGACTCTCCTCCTTGATGTTGATATTTATTTATGTATGTAGTTGTTTATGTATATATTTTAAAGTATTTATTTACGTACATATTTATTTATGTAGTATTTGTAAGTACTCATATATATAATATTAGCTCTTTCCTATTTATATTTTGTTGTCCTTTTTATTTTGTGTTGTATATTTATATTTATTATTATTTTTTGCTGCATTTATTATTAACACCTGCTTCCGTCTCTCTGCACCACCTCAAGGTTGACTGGGAGAAAATGCCCTTAGGCATTAAGTCCGCCTGTACTATTGAAATGTACAAAGTGTTAAAATAAAAATAAATAAATAAAACTTCTGAACAATGCGCGACGGCGTCCAAGCTTTTTAAAACGTTTATGTAAAAGGCAACGCCGGTAAAAAGATGAAGATAGCTTCTCTTTAAACATTATTTCACAAGACACTTTTGTCTGGCCGTTTCTTGAACGACATCTAAGAAAATATTACATAATGGTCATTAAAATATAATATTTAACCGTCACACATACGTTTAAAATAAAATCTATCATAAATGTGTCCAATTTAATAACATTCAAGAGTTTCAAGACAGTGTTTCCGAGACGGGCCTTTCGCTAAATCATTTAGCCGTTTACGACCGATAGTGGTTTTAATTTATTCGTCGGTGGAAATTTGTGGTTGGTACGCAGAGCGTGTACAAACGTAGGCTGACGTGATAAATAGTCATCAACGGTTAGTGCGTCCATGAAGCTTCCCGGTTGATAAACAGTCCTCGTTTGTATTATGGCCCGCATACGTACCAGTCAATCGCTCGAACTTGCCTCTCAAATGCCTCAAAATGGACCGCTTGACACAACTAAAGGAATATACCAATTTTAGGGTTGAGCTAGGAAAAAATAAACTGACTAATATGCACAAAATGTTAGAGTTTTTATTTCAGTATTATTGTTAACCAAATATTTGAACTTAATTTCAAAAAGCGGGTAAACAAGCTAGTAGACTTAATTCGTAAAGGCATTTCAAGACGAATGCAAGAGAATGTAAGAGCATTTAAGGATAATTTCTGATTCCCCTTTGCCCCAAAGACCATATTAAAAGTAATACCCACGTTGTTGCTATTTGTCATATTAATATGTTGACCAACACAGCCACTCGCCTAATGAAATTCATTAGTACCCCAAGCCGCATTGGGCCAGCGTGGTTGACTACAGTAAAATGTAGTCTACAAAGAGTGAAAGGCCGTGCATAAGTGTACATGTCGAGTATACAGGTGCTATACCGCGTTTTTATTTACGCGACTAACCACCAATTAGATCAATGATTACAAAGTAATTCAACTTGATAATGATCATCATTAGGCTTTGAACGGTTTTAGAAGCTGTAAATGGACTTAAAATATGTTTTTTTTTTGTGATCCGTTGCCAACGGTCATAATAGAAATAATAGAGTACGAGTATGCTATAGGTACAAAGGCATTCCTTATTAACAATTAATATTGACACAACGCAGTAAAAAAGGAGCAACTTTTTCATCTTCCAACACAAATCGGTAAATCGGTAAAATTGTAAATCGGTGGAGGCTTGTAATTAGCTATAGTTGTCTGTATTGTATTTGTCTGTAAGCTTCTCTAAAATAAATAAAAAAAAAATTCCAAGCTGTTAAACTCTCCATTGAATGAGATAAACATTAGAAGATCCGCAATTCTGATAAACCTTTTCTAAAATTCTCTATTTTGTATGTGTATGAAGCGCAAAGAACCCTCTCTAGATATCTCCGGATTATTGACTCGGGTGTAACAAAGGATACACTTTATCTTGATCCAGGGGCGAAGACCTAAGCAATATAATAAACTAGTCTGTAACAGATTTGTATTGGAGTAGTTGTAAACACGCTCTCTGTGTTCAACTCAGCTGAATGTGGTGTTAACTCGTACGTTAGTGGGAACGATGGTCGAAAGAGTAGCTGTGGGCTTATTTATATCCATGTTATACATATGTTTACACCTTTTCTCTTGTATCCTTAAGGGTAAGTAATATGCGAAGTAAAGTTATCTATTTTTGCTAAGCGTATTTTAGTACTAAGATATGTTTTAAGATCAGTCTGCTATTAACTCCCGAGCAATCTCATATGAGATTTCTTATACAAAAATCAAACAGATTTTATTGATCTTTAAAGCCAAAAACCTGAAACTTCACTTATACACGCCACCACATAGTCGATAAGAGCATTATTTAATCTACGCAATCAAAGAGCGGTTAAATAACTAAAAACTGTAGCAAACCCATAATAAATGCAGGAAGAAATTTACGAACACTTGTCGGTTTCATTGATTCTAATGTTCCTCCGAAACCCCAATTGTGAGATATAGACAACGGAACTAAGTTGCCTGCTCACGTACATAAGTGCATTTGGGCAGACATTGCACCGTTACAATCAATTCCAAAACAATCCATGTCGATGTCACTGCTATGATTGAAGAATGCATGGGGGTTACGGAAAGGGTATTATTAAAAACACATTAAAATTTAGGATTATACGGTTTTTTTTAAATTAAACCTTTTGGAAGGGTTAATAAATATCATAGAATTTAAATTGTAAAAATACCAGATCAATATGTCAACAGGATGGAGGTCAAACTTCAATTACTAAATTTGACTCAAACAAACAAACAAACAAATAAATAAATAATCAAGACAAGCTAAATAAAAACCTAATTTTAAATAATTTAAAAATATTTAATAATTTTAAAATATTTAATCTCTCATTTTACATATTTCGAAAAAGTGTTCCTAACTAGTTCTACAAAAATAATTACATCGCACTACTGTGGAATAGAAGTTACAAGAATTACGTACAAAAAGGGAGCAAGCGTGAGGCGCGTAACAGCATTATCTATTCTTCCCTGAGGACAACAAATCACTCTTAACTACACGGACGATGAGGTTTTGTAATTAATGTATCCAGTAGGTATTTGTATTCGTGTGAACACCGAACAGCCGTACATTTAAGGGAAACGAATAAATACGTTCAGTTTTTGTTCATTCAATTTATTTAACGCATTTCACAAAGAAAAATCTGTTTGAAATATTTAAATAAGAACAAAGTATTGTCTTTTTTTACATTGCATTCCGTCTCGTCTTCTGCCGCGCTTTGCAAGAATCTTTTTATTTTATTCGCCAGCTTACCGATATTATGCGAAACGGTTGTCGCTTCACATGCAAAGAAACAAAACTACTGCCGCACATTCGCGTTCTTTAATAGTGCATCTCCTGTCTAAGAGATGATTTGAAACGGAGAGTGGATAACCAACAACACTTATAAAGACTTTTAGGGAGATATTGACCTCAAAGAGACGACACAAAAGAGACATAAGTAAACGTATCGGCGCAGAAAAAATCCTCGACAATTTTTACACTTAGCGGCTTAAACAAAAAAGTCTTCAAAGCATACAACAAAGCTAAATCCACTCGTCGCCGCTACTCAGCGCCCCGAGGCCTGATTAAATGAAGTGGGTGCGGGTATTTTGCCACAATACAAAGCTGCGTTATTGGGTGTATAGTCATTGGCACATACCAATCAACCGGGCTAAATATCGAGTGATGCGTCGAGTGAGCCAGTCGACAGAGAGCCGTTGCATATATTGTGTTTACGTCAGCTTCAAGTACTCTAAAGGAGTATCGAAGCCCGGTCTTAGTATGTCTTATGTTTACCTCAAAATTGATGCGCGCAACCATAAATTCGTAGTGTTTTATCAAATTGCGGCACCAGTGTGAGATACATTTCGTTGTAGGTGTCATAGTATTTAAGATCATGCGATTTAATTTCATTTTCGTACACAGACAGTTTTTAACTTCAAAAACACATTATTTTACAAAGGTCTTATTTTACAAAGGACTTTCTAAATATAATGTATTATTCCTTAAATATTGTTGAGCCAGTGCAGGATAATAGCCTCGCTGCCCTCCTTCCATTATTTCCAGCTCAGAGCCATAATATTCAGGCAATTTATATAATAAGAAACTAATTATAATGGTGACACAAATATCGCGTTGCCTGATTAAAACATCAACAACATTAAATTGTGTCATCAGAAATAATTAGCAAACAAAACAAGATTAATCCATTGCTAACGTATAAAACAAAGCGAGCCAGTCCTATTGAATTCAACAATGCTGCAACTGTTTTGCCATTTCACATAAAACAGTGTGTAGTATAATTAATAAATGGCCAAATACTATTCACATATTGTTCACGTTCAATTCATGTAGGATTGCTACAATTTATAAATGCATAATCTATGAATATAATAAATTTGTGCAATATTATGTTAATTTAAAAGCCTGAGTAAATTATGAGTACATATTATATTGACAGTACGTATTTTTACTGGTGGTAGGTCTCTCTTATGCGAGAGGTCGCCCGGGTTGGTACCATCACCGCAATGTATAATATCACCCATATTCTAAGACGTGTCCTCGAATCTTCCTCAACCTTATCGTAGTTGAGGTGACTTTATAAATGAATTGAAGGAATCCTCGAAAATGGTATGCTTAGTTAAAAATATACCTTTACTAAAGGTTCCTCGAGTGAGGTTGAGTCAAGGAAAAACGTCATCAATTACGTCATTGACGTATAGATAAAGTAGAGATTTAACAAAAAATCTTTGAAACTAGTCTATGATCACTTGAAAGTGACAGTCAAATGTCATGTCAAAGTGTTTACATAGAATAATATATAATTATTAAACTCAAAATCTTCGGGATGATGACTGGAAGACAAATATTAAGTGAGTCGGAGAAAAAAACGCATGCAGACAGGAGGAGGGTCATACCATCCAACTCGGAAATTTCGAAGGATATTCTTATGGATGAATCGTCGTTCGGGATATTCGTACGGAGTATCGTACAAGTATTACAGGAACTGCTGGAAATCTTTAATAACTCATTTAAAATAATAAACACTGTTTCCAAACAAAAATCTTTTATTAAATGAAATAAAGAGTAATGTTTGTATCATTGACTGAGAAAACGTGTAAATCGTGTAGAGGCACCCACCTCAAAAAATTTTTGGCATATTTGGGTATGTAAGAATTTTAAAAGGTAAACTTTATATCTATCTTTTAAATTACAATTTTAAAGTAGGATTATTTCTTTTATTTCTTCCTTAAGGTAGGTCGCGACGTACCTTGAGTTTGACAGTTGATTCCTTTACTCGAGAAAGGAAATTTTTTGAGTGACGTTGAGTGGAGAAGATTTTTTTCTACTAAGAATACGGATTTCCTCTAGTAACGTCAAGTGGAGTCGAGAAATTTTCGAGGAACGTCTTAGAATATGGGTGTATGTCTCCCGCCAAACCGCAGTGTACATGCACTTTAGTGTTTTAGTGTGAAGGACATTGTAGTCAGAATAATTACTGGACATAATGAGAGTTACCATCTTATATCTCGGGATGGCGAGCACAGTGAAATGCCAAGCATTGCTATGATGCATGGTGTTGTTTAGTTTTGCTTCTGACCATAAGCGGTCGTATCGCTTACCATCAGGCAAATGGCATGCTCGTGTCGCCATTCATCGCAATATAAAAAAACGGTAAAAGGTGAGTAAAAATTAGAAACATATGCACCATGCGCACGAACATCTTTAGGGTATTATCTTCATCCTAACTTACAAATTACAATCCACTTTTGTGTATGTGCTATTACTTACGTTATAGGTAGTTAATAAATAGGCGGGCTCGTCCGGGGCGGTACGACTGTCTCACAGGAGATCGACGTAAAGCGAGAGCTTTGCTGTCGCGTTTCGTTCGGTGAGTTTGCCGGATGCCCAATACCCCTTTCCTCTCCCCAAACTTTTTTTTCCCGCTCCTCCGCCGGCAACACATCCATGATCAAAGCGTTGTGGATGTTCATAGGCGGGAGTGATTATTTACCATTAGTTGACCTGCTTGCTCGTATGCCGGACTTATGCTATAAAAAATGCTTTGTCTCGGCAATAGGCACCCCAAGGGCCACTCCAATAATGCTGCTAAAATGTACGAATGTATAGAATTCCGACTTTTAAAAATTGGTGATACCAGTTTTATTAAAAATCTTAAGTTTTACTTTATGGGTGATGCCTATGAACCTTTATGTTTATGCCTACATAAAGTGAACAGAAATTTGCCGTATCAGTTTGCGCCTTAGTAGTAATTAATTTAAAAAGAGAAGTAGTGATGCAAACGGGCAATCACGCCTGTAGAACAAGACTGACGCGTGCACCAAGGCCGCTTTCATCATCTTCATTATGCACAAACAAACATCTTATAGCGCACTTGTACATACTAGTATTCTCAATTGCTATGTAGGTGGCATGTACACGCAATCCGTAACAAACACGCCCCGACAACAATCAACTGTACTTGCAAATGTTTACCCCCATCTGAAATCAAATCTGACCATGGTTTCAGACACATACACGCTTTGATGTGTTCATTATCTATTATTACATCATCATTATCTACATTATCGATTATGTTGGGGACTTAAATACGTTTTTTTATTTGTTTTAATATAACGGTGATTGTAATTTGTAATCACAGTGTAATGTAGTAATTGATATTACTGCCATTTGTATAGTGTATATTAAAGCGAAGTGTTGTTCTCAATAATATAATTATTATGTTAAAATTAATATTTCTTTATAATTATTTAAAAAATACCAATACGTTTATTTTATTTGGGATGAATATATTTTGTTTGGGACTGTTGCAGCTGACGATCCTGGTAATGATTTTGACCAATTACTATACTAATTGTTACACCTAAAGTTCTTACGATATTTTTAGAAGAAAGTCCGTGATATTAAATGATTTTTGAAAACGAAATAACCTAGGCAATGCCTAATCGCAAAAGTATATGTCCGTAGAATAAAGGCACGTCAAAATGGACATTGTAGTTACTCTTAATTTCACAAACGTTTTACGCTATAAACATTTTTCTCAACAAATTTTCATAAAATTGTCCATGCGATGAGAGAAATAATTTCTCGTTGTTTGCGACGATAGGCAGCGGTTGGCTATAAATACGTCACTTTTTTCGCCCGTATTATAAGCCACCGAAATCGATATCGAATTAATTCAGTGCGAAACACACGTTGCTATAAACTGTTAACAAATCATTCTTTATTATTATTTCCATACGTGACGAGAGTGCTGCCCACTTGGGTAAGTTTCTAGAAAAAAAAAACTTTTTAATGCAACATATTGGAACCTTTGCGGGTTTACCTACATTGTAGCCATATTAACTACAGACTTTCATTTGAATTATTAATTTATTTATTATAAATAACTTTCACGTTGAAACAAAAGCAGATAATAATTTCACTTGTACAAGATCGTGTCCAGAGACGTGATATAGGAGAGGCCTATGTCCAGCAGTGGACGCAGAAGGGCTGATGGTAATAATGATGATGATGAAGGTGTTCCGATTTTAAAGTATACCTACGAGAAATAATTGAACATAACTAAAATTATAATGCAATGGAAGTAAGAAAGCAATTTACAACCACTTTGGAAGCTGCTTTTCTGAATGGCAGGAGGAAATTGCTATAATTATTATTATAAAAAACTAGCGGCCCGGCTCGGCTCCGCCCGGGTGAAGATAATATTTTTACTCCAGTCCACATCAGAAACATATAATTTCGCGTACTTACTATTATATATTTAAACTCAATGTTACTGCCATCCTGTATATGCATTTCCCATCCCGTCCCGTTACATAAATAAATAAATAATAAATAAATACACCCAACAGTCACACACATAGTCCTGACCCCACACTAAGATCGAGTCTTGTGTCGTGGGTATCAGGAACTACGAGAGACTTTTCGGTGTCACAAACACCCAGACTCGTCCTGTGTCGTCTTATTCATTTACAAATATTAACAAACTTTAGGTTGTTAAAGAATATAATATTGTAAAATAATATTTATATTTTTTATTGAGTAAAGTATTACAATTTACGCGTAGGTACTGTTGTACTAGTTAAAGAACCTATTAAAGCCCGGGATTAGGCAACAGCCTGTACTAGATAGTCAGTGTAATTGTCGCTAGAGATACATAAAATAATAAGAATACAACACGCGAGACGCTTATTGTGCCAGAAATAACATAAAAGTGGAACAAATGACACGGAAACGCAACAGAAGTTATCTCGACACACACTATACTGTGAGAATTAAGTCTGAGATGAGTTTTGGTGTGTGAGAGCGCTCTTAAACAGGGTGTAATGAAAACAATATATAAATGAAAGCAATACCACATTGTGAGTGAGACTGAGCTAATAAAACAATTAGCTTTTATAAAAGGAACTGTTTTGCAAGTCTTGCTTTTGTTATTCATTCTTAAAGCATATTTTCTGAACTTTATTATGGTTTAACATTAGAACTTTTTAGTCAACAAGCGAACACAATTTTTTTTAAATTAGCGCAATAAATACCCTATTTTTAGCCCTATTTGTACACACTACACTAACATCATAGATCCAAGCTTAGAATTATATATTACAATAATTTCATTTCGGGGTAATTGCTTACCATTTTTCGCTTACATTTGAGAAGATTAACCACCGCACACTGTTGATTTTGCACGATCAAAAATGATATTTTGCAATGTTACTTTCCGATTCACAATTTGTCCCTCGGGATCGACGAGGTTCCGAGAAACCGTTTTTAAATTGCCAGCTTACTTTTATATCCAATTTGCGTTTCCGTGCCACTCATCCAAAAAATTCACGAACCACACAGTTAGACAAATGGAAAATCTAACAAATAGTGTCACAACAACATAACAATGTTTTGACATTGTTTTATATGCATAATGTTGGTTCCTACAGATTTTATGATTGTACATGACGTTGTAAATATTTATTCATGCGCGCGCAGTTTGATCTTCCCAGAAGTGAAGTAATAGTAAATTTGCTGGTGGTAGAAATATTCGTATCCATCCCGAGCGCGACCACTGTACCTTTTTTTTGCTGTTAAGGACCTGTCACACTGATCGATGCAAGTGCGACGGGCTTCGAGTTTAACCTGTCCGGTTATAAGGGCAGCATACTTATGTCGACCGGCTAGAGACAGTCATCTAGCTGGACCGCACTGCTTCTACCATCAGGTGCATTATAATCACATTAATAAAATATAACTAAAACAAATATACATACATACTATACATGGCCTTATTCCCAGAAGGGGCAGGCAGAGGTGCTAGGGGGCGGGCCTATCGCCATACCGGGCACAAATTACTGACTACGAGCTGATAATGAATAGAAAAATCCAATAGCTCTTTGCCCGATCCATCCGGATTTAAACCCAAGACCTCAGCTTTGTAAAACTAACAAAAAACTAAAACTAATGTAAAAATAATAAGTTTCAAACTTTATCCACGAATATTAACATTTTCAGATAGAATAAAGAGTACTTTATACGTTCATAATATGCAAAGCGAGTTTACATAATACAGGAACATAAGCAATAAAAACTTATGACTCTTTCTTGTCCCCGTTTCTTTGGTGCGCCCTATATGTTTAGTAAACGGATGCTTGAAATAAAACACGGGAGGGGATGAATTTCGAGCTGTTTGTCGATTTATTATTTGAAGGTTCATCTAATGGTATGTTGGAACCGTCAGAAGCGTAAACAAATTATTTAAAACATTATTAGCAATTAATTGAATTTCTTATTTAACAAATTGAAATTGAAAAATCAATTCATATTTGTTTAAGTGAAAATTATGACAATCAAATAATATACCTATATATTTTACCTCAAAATTGTAACATTTTTTTAGCCAAGGTATTTATGGCTTTTTGACATGGAACTGCTTTCAATGGAATTTTTGCCCATTTTGAGGACGGTTGCAATGACATTTAAGTTAGTATGCTGCAAAAATATGTTAAACAATAAGGTGTTGAACAAGGAATTTTGTTGTACCTATGCCTAAAATATGATCGTCCTTGATATAATAACTATAAACAGAAGACGATGTACCTGCTATAATTTGAAACATACTTCTATATGTTAGTTCAGTTTTAATAATATTTTAAACTTTCAGACATCTGTGTTAGTTGTACGAATGCAATCAAGGAACCGTATAGCATGTCCTTAGGACGTGTTCTACAAAAGTTTTAGTAATTCTGTGGAGAAAGATAGCGAGCACCAACTTTATATTATTTGTCTTTCGTAGTCTTTTCATTACACTTCTGAACGCACCTTGAGGTGATTGATACTCATTTCAATGCCTTATAAAAGTGATGTTTTAAGTTTTAATATGACAAGAGAACCCGCACCGAGACAAATTTGTGTGATCCACAGGTATTTGTTTCAAGTCTGGGTATTTGTGAAATCAAAATCTCTCATAGATTCTAATACCCACGACACATAACTCGATCTTAATGTGTTCAGGACTTTTATGTGACTATTAGGTGTATTAATTAATTTAAATGTTTTGCTTCGAAATAATATAATATCTTCATTAGAATTTGTTTTTGTAAATATGTGTAACATTACAAACATATATTATTGAGTTTATGTTGGGTGTAATGAACTAACGTAAAACATTCACTCTGATTCACCATTTTAACAATATTAATGCACGATACCCTCAAAACAATACATTGATTAGACTGGATAGTTTGTGCTCATTGAACAAATGTACTCATACGATGTCTACTTTAGTTCTATTAATTTAGATAACTATCAATTCCCTTAGAGAAAAATAATTATCCTATGTTAATATTGTTGACTTTAACACACTCGTAAAAAGGTCTATTCGCTGTAAGTATTACAATAAAATATGATCTTATTGTTTACTAACAACCAACTCAATATATTATTAGGTTGTCACATAATTAAGATCTTAACAGCTACCATACTCACCATTGCAACTCAATATACCTTCGTGTTCCATTGCCTTTGGATTGTGTACTTGTTTTATATTTCTCTCTTTTAATTTCTCATTTGTTTCTTTTAATTATTTTTTTTATTTTTTGTTTTAATGAAGCCATCTTGTTTACGGTGGATTGTTTACTTACCTACATGTGGAAGCTTGTAATAAGCAACTTTCTTTATTAATGATTCATATCTAATACTTTGTTATATTATAATGTCTGTAAGCTTCACTTAAAAATAAATAAAATAAAAATTAATAATAAAATCTACAGTGGCACCCAACGTATTTACATAGTACAATTAAGTTCGGCTAGTTTCTAAGATAGACTGCCTTCTCTTTGAGCTTCTAATTAATTAATACATAACTAAACGAAGTTAGAAACGAATCATTGTTCACTTCACTTTTAATAAAGGAATCTAGACAATACAAATTCTAAGAAGACGCTAATTAATAGATTAAAAATGTAAGTTCAATTATTTTTATTCCCTCTCTATATATTTTGCTAGTTGAGAACTAATAAGAGACTTCAAGTGAACATTGAGAGCGCCTCAAATATTACACTGTCGTCTTTTAAACCTAGAGTATAATCGGTAGAAAGCGAAACACTTGAGACTATCCGTGCATGGGAGGGCTCTTCAAAAACCAGCCGTGCAACAGCAACTATAGAAGTTGTCTGTGAGTTGGATAATATTTTATTTCGCGTGTATATCTGAATATTGCTCACTTCATTTTAGAGCACCTTATATTTTGTTAGCGGTCATATTCAAAAACACGTTTTATAGAGGAATATTATTTATTGGTGCCGAAAAAAATGTGTTTCAATGAATTAATTTATAGACAGACATTTTGATGAAATATGCTTACGCGCTTTTTAGTAGTTGCTCTACAAATCTTGTGCGTAGGACTAAAGTATTTTTTCCAGTGATCCAACACATGAATTCTCTTATTTATTATGGATTATATATGTCGGAGATCTATTGTGTTTCATTGAAGCATACATTTTAATTAGAATTTGTTTGGAATACCTTAAAGACAAATCTGGCTATATGGGTCTTGTATTGACTAAACTTTTGTTTACTCATTAATATGCTGTGTATATTTGCAGAGAGGCAACGAATCGGAACATACTTATTATATCACTGTTATGTGTTTTTCATCATATGAAGGGTCGCTATCCAGGCCAATGCGATTATTCTACCGCCAACTAAAAATTGAACACATATTTACGTTGAGTTGCTAACATTAACTGAAACCAAATCCTACTAACATTTAATAGTGTTCGATCAATAACCCGACATGCTATGGTGAGATATCTGAGCTGTGTTATCCAAAGAGGCAAGAGCTATCAACGCACTGTCTTTGCGAATAGGAATTAGGCATGTCAAGCTTAGTTTATGGGGGCTAAGGGGTGGTTTCAACGCTCGAAAATTATAATGATCATCACACTAACCCACTGTAATTCCACTGCTGAATGTAGGCCTCCAAGGATTTTCACAAAGACCTACATGCAGCCTCATCCTAAACGAATATTTCGGCAAGTGGCACAATGGGTTGCATATACAAACCCTCACGTTGGCGAACTATATTCTATAGATTTCGGTTATTAGGTCACTGCTGAACTTTCATTTTCATATAAAATTCCCGTTTTAAACATTTTAACAGTTTCATTTGGAAATCCACATGAGTAAAATTGTGCGCCAGTTCATATAAGTACGTTGCGCGGAAGTCGCGATCTCAATTGCGCAAAACTAACCTACTTCTTCACAGTGCAAGTTTTAATGCTTTTTGTGTGTAACAACAGTCAGCGAACTTTGCGCTGGTGCCGCGTAATGCCAACAAGCACGGCTCTATATATCATTAAAGTATTTAAAGGTCTTTTAATGGAAAAATTATATGTTTTAAGCGACTAGTAAGTTAATATTTTAAGTGCGGAACAAAGTAGGTTGCGGTTGCTGCCATTTTGAATTGGGATCAATTATTCTGATATTAGATTGAATTCTAACATTTTATCAAGCTGCTCGACGCTGACGTATTAGGCAATTTGATGACCTGTGTGCCCTACTATGAGTTGTACATACCTAAGCTTATTTTATATATATAATCCGTCAAGAGAAAATCTTGCAAAAACCGGACATTAATTCGCTCTTGTGAATCCATTTTCGGAACAAGCCAACGCTACTATTACCCGTGGCTTTACATTTCAGCATAACAATTGCGACTAATGGATTTTATTTCGACATCTCTTCGCCATACTTAATTTTTTGCAAGTATATTATATGCTGTCGACATCACCTCGTTAAAGTCTAAAATTAAGGATTTAACATTAAAATAACCCGCTTTCACATATCTACATATGGAATATAAAAATTTTGATATTATATTATATACCAATGCTGGGCTTGACTTATTCACCATACTATACTGTCCTAGCAAGAGTGGTAGTTATTAGAAAAAATACAGAATTTCTTCACCACAACGTATCATACCATGAACGTGTTTTATACGTATCAGGGTAAAAATATAATTTGTATGCATTATTATAGATTTTCACATGCTGATGACAGAAAAACTATTATATTATTATTATTATCAGTACATTACTCTGAGCACCGAATCTATGTGATGCTGATGTAACGAATTTACAAGAGTATCTTGAATGGATTACCGAGTCCCTCTTGCTATTAAATCGAATTATTCAGACAAAAAGTGGCAAAATGCTTTTTTATTTCGAGCCTGAATTATATAAAGCTTCATTAAATAAAGGTTATGATGATATTTTATCTAATTTTGGAAGATACTTAGAACAGCATATATTATGTTTTGAGTCTCTCCTGAATAACGTGTAATAACTTCGCCAATCAACCACTTTGAAGAATAAAGAGCTCTATAAAAGTGTAGTAAAGAGCACATTGCCAGGTTCCTTTTACCCAGTCACAGCCAACGGCCGCCGAGGGACCAAGCATTTTTCTTAACGCCTTCTCCATTCCTAAGGTCGTTCACGTCAATAGCTATGCCTATTTTGGCAAAATTTCTAGCCACCCTCATTTTAGATGTTTTTCGTCAACCTACGCGCAAGGTACTTCCAGGGAAATGTACGTATTAATATTATTACATCTCTCCATTCATAAGAAGCAGCTTGGAGTTAAATTTTACCAATATAACCAGTCACGTGTTAAAAAATCGAACAAGCCGACTACTTACGCAAACGGATCCTAAAAGCCTGGAGACTGCCGGAATAGGCCCAAAATAATTATTAAACGAAAAGGAAATACGTCAATTCAATTATTTTTGTCGTATAAAACGATATCATATTTAATGAAACCTTTTCTGGATATCTCCAAGATATAAGAAATACGCCTTGGGGTATAAAATAAATGCCTATACACAATACAAATTAAATAAAGCAGTCTTTGTGCCGAGACAGACCCGTACAAACCTCGTTTTCCAACCGCCATAAAATAGTAAAAGTATCCCGAGATGTTACAATTATTACTGCGCCCTCTTTGTAAGCCTAAGCAAGCCTGCTTAAAGCGGCAATAATTGTGCATTATGTTCTCTCTGTATCCCTGAATGTCGGCTGCATTTATGAAGATATAATGTACTATATATATAAAGTTATTGCGACTAAGGACAGTTAACACAAAATAATGCTTTAAGTTAAACAAGTTTGAGCGCTCCGAAATACCAGCGGTTTCGTTCTCAGCTGTTATTTATTTAAAAACGTATCCTGGCATTCTTCTTTATACGGCAAAACGACAATTTGTTTTAAGATAAAGCTTACGGACGCTGTGTAGTTTAATTATGTACTTTCATCATACAAATTAAGTATGTACCCAAGTGAATTTCTTTAATGTTAATAGTCCGGGTAATCTTTGTAAAGCTAGAGCCACGCTTTGGTTAATTAGATGGCGTAATAATAATAAAAACCTTTATTTGGTTTAGAGAAATGAATACTTACAAGTTTAAAAAGATAAACATATCCCCAAAAATTAACAATAAAATCAACTAAACAATAAGTATCTACTAAACAAATTAAGAGGATAAATAAAACAAATAAAATGAAATGTACTCCCTAAACCAAAAAGGTTCCACCTCAGCTTAATGCCGCAGCCTGAGCTACGGCGTTGATTTGCAAGGATTTTTCAGTATTTCTTTTAATCTGATCTGATTTTTTTCCGTAAGGCACGTTGGATCGTGAGTTTCAACTTAATGCAACCCAACACAATGCCGAATACGGCCTTAATATATTTGGCTAACGCCACCCATGCCTTCCGTCCTTCCTTCTTTCTACATACGTTGCCTTTCATTTAGTCAGTAAGATGGCTGGAGTCTTAATAACCCCTGACCTACCGTTGCCCCCTCGTTGTTTATCTTCAAAGTCCGGCTTGCTATTTTTCAAATGGTTTGGATGTTTCGTCAGGGGCACTTATTTGTTTACCTACTATTGAAATTATCTACCAAAACTTCAACTTACAAAGATAAAACAAGATAGAAAATGAAAATACAGTTTTCAGTATATTGGGTACCGGAGTTGAAAAGTAGTGGTGAAATTTGTTTAGAGAAAAAAGAAACTGGCAAGGCAACCTGATACTAGGCCATGAAAAGCTTTTTCTGTAGATGGTGTTTGGGCTGCCAATAAAAAAAAATACCTTACCGGACTTTTTCTGGAAAAATAAAAAAAATACGTGCAACATGCAATATCGCGTAGTAAAACCGAATAACACAAAATTAAAATGAAATTTAACGAAAAATAGAAGAATGCGTCGAGATTATCCTGTCAGCGAAATTCTGTTACACATATAATCGTTTGGAGAGATACCTACGTAGGTAGCGGCCGAAGACATGCCGGTTACACAGTGTTACTGTCTGCCGCGAGATTTATGTGAGTGCGGTCTATTCGACCGGGCTGGCTGTTTTCGACCCTTGCAAAAGTTAAGGACACTTAAACTCAACCCCCCGAGCTCTATTCCATTTCGAGTGTTTTCTTTCAATATGAGATGAGAATGTTCTCAACGACGCGTTTTGAGAGGGTATGGGAAATATAAACGATCTAAAATATATTTTTTCCGATGGGATGTAGTCAGAAGGTCTTATTTGGAAAAATATAAAATAACAAGCCGATGATGGAAATTGAAATGCGTCGGATGAAATTAAACTAGTTCTGCGAGTTAAATTAGTGAACAATGTTTCGGACAATTTTGTTTGGAGTTTTGGCGAGTCACGCTGGTCACGTGACAAGGGTTGAAAACAAAGGTCAGATAGACACGATGTTTACTCGATAATGGTCTAATTGCTACGAGTAGTATTTGTAGTTTTAATACCCTTATCTTATTTGCGGCTTTTATGCAGTGTCGCTTTATGTGGAACTCAATTTTGTCTGCGGTTTAACTAATGACGGTTTGATGCTACATATACGTGTAGATATTTGAGCATGTAGTTTGAAACACGATCACGGTCCATTACTTCCAAGCCGAGGCGTCAACCGCACTATCGATCTTAACTAATGTTCGGTAGCTTTTAGTGCATCGCTAGAAAGATTTCTATTAAAAATTTCAAATGTATGACTTTTCTTAGCAATGTGGATATTTGCTTATGACACTTATTAAATTAATGCTATTATATTTACTTTTAATTTATATAATAACTAAGGGCCGGCCCGGCTCCGCCCGGGTGCAGATACTTTTGAGTCCAGTCCACATCAAGAACATAATATTATTTTCCGTATCGTTTTATTTACGTATATATTCAAACTGAACGCCGTCCTCTGCACTGCTTTTATCGTTCCATACAGTCAAATCCCATTATATCCCGCCCTGTAGAGTCTCCATCTCTATTGGGATTAAAATTAGCCTATGTAATGGTTTCTTAGATTTACGCGAATGTTACACATAGAAATTAAACTATTTTTTACGGATTTTATCGCGATTTGGTTTAATTTTTACATTTTTTAACTTCCCGACGTTTCGATTACTTTGCAGCTTTCGTGGTCACGGGGCGGACTCCAAATCGCGATAAAATCCGTAAAAGTAGTTTTATTTCAATTAGCCTATGTAGTTAGTTTTATGTCAATCTAGGGTGTCAGCTACCAAGTTTGGGCGAAATTGGCAATAATGCTAAAAGTCATTGTTTTGGGTCCATTTCAGTTCTTTTAATTTATCTTCTCCGTAACGATATGGATCGGTTACAAATTGATTATATGAATAGATGTAATATTTATACACACAGACGAAATACGTAGGTATCATTTAAATGTATTCTATAAAAACATAATATTATATCTCTGTACAAAAATTTTATACGCGACCTATCATCTCATTTTACCATAGATTTCTTCCCTACTATGCCAACGTAGGATAACAAACTTTAATTTACATCTCTCTTTAAAATTTCAACGTGAATTAACCACCGACAAATGCTCTCTAAATAATCAATTCATTATTTGATATAAATTAGCTATTGGAATTGGAGTCCCTATTAATTATAATCACTTAATAGCTCTATTGATGTTGTTAAATATTTAGTCATGATCAAATATTATACGGTAATTCAAACTGATTTTGTGAAATGGTAGAGAAACGTTGGAGCCAGTTTGTTGTATAAAAGGGCCTTGAGTAGGATAGTAATTAATAAAAAGCTCATGTAAAGTTAGAATTTTCCTCTTACAATTCTTTCGATCAGAAGTATTGGCGGAAGCCCGTACCTTGTCGTCGATAGTCTTTTAGCATGTCCGTGGTAAGTAAAAGTCATAAAAGTCTTCACTACATTGATTAGTAAAAAGAAAAATATTTTTTCTCGTGGCCTACAACATCATCATCCGGGCATTCCAATATTAAAAAAAAATTGCTTATGAAATGCATTTTTTTTTAAATTGAATAGTTTCCCGTAGGCATTAACATGATACTATGACGGGATGGCCAGTACAATAGAGGAAAAGTATGTTGCAGCAACATGAGACGAGCAAGTATTGTAGTAGTAGGTGATCACTGCCGCTCTAATAAAAACACACAATACTTGAATTAGACGACGATCTCTGAATCGATTTTAAAGGACGAAGACAGGAACTGTACTAAGTAGTGGTACCCAATCTAGTATTTATTGTTCAAAAGCCCAAAACACTTGATAGATCAAACAAAATTTATTACATCGATGTGTAATACGATTTTAAGCTATGTGAATAGGAGCAGCCTTCCGGCTTCAGGTAGCGATCTGCACTGCCGAGCCAAGCGAAATCGAATAGCTCCGAATGTCGCCGATGTTTGACGAGCCGAATGCGCCCGAGCGGGATTCTACAGAATGCACAATGGCATAAGTATATTACTAAAGCTATTGAAAATTGGGGAATTGGCGAGAAATAATTGATTGTTATTTTCTGTGTATATCCAGCTCAAATACGTCTATCACAGGGTACGATTCTCATCCACAGAACAATAATTGCGAATGAGATAGGTTATGTTATGTATAGGCTCCACACTAGCGTCAGTGAAATGAAATGAAATGAAAATATTTATTAAACCCATGAAATTATTACCAAGTGGTGGAACGACCCCGCGTGAAACCAAATTGTTTACCATGAAGCATTTTATTTTTTGAAAAGTATTTTTCTGTTTGTAGGTTCATAAGTTTTTCAAAAAATTTGCCTAGTAAAGGTATAATTAAAAAAGAGTTAAGGGAGCTAAGCCCAAGCAAGCCAAGTTAAGATGTAACAGATTTTAATATTTTTGTCGAGATTCCTCAAATGTCGAATATAAATATTTTTTAAAAACGGTATTTTGGCTCTGGGAGAGTTCAATATATCATAATACTTTTGGATGTTCAGGATAATTTAACAGAACGATCACAGTTGCAAGTGTCATTGTTCATTAAGGAATTATATTTTTATTCTGTATTATATTGCCACTTATCTTCTAAGTCACTTAATAAATGATAAATAAATAAATACACCCAACAGTCACATACATAGTGCCGACCCCATAATAAGATGTAATCTCGTGTCGTGGGTATCAGGAACTACGAGATAATTTTCGGTCTTACAAACACACAGACGGGAAACAAAAACCAGTTGATCACACAAAATATATATTTTGTTTCGGTGCGGGGATTGAACCCGCGGCCTCACGTCACAGTCGGCGTCTAACCAACTACGCCACAGAAGCTGTCAAATAATAATAAAACATGTTAATTTATTTCCTTTTTAGAAAGTTCATATTTATTCGTGATAAAGTTTGTCGACTCTTCAAGGACTATTATTTCCAATTCTAATTTCACAGTCGTTGTGTTTTTAGTTCAGATTTATTTCAAAGTAACAAGGCTGTAACTATTATTTCACAGCACACAGCCTCCGTGGCGCAGTTGGTTAGACGCCGCTTGTGAAACGAGAGGCCGCGGGTTCGATCCCCGCACCGAGACAAATGTTTGTGAGAACCACAAGTATTTGTTTCGGGTCTGGGTGTTTGTGAGACCGAAAAGTCTCTCGTACATTTTTTTTATTAATTTGCCCCGTGCTATCTGTGCAGAGTTTATATCAACATCTGCTAGTTATCGCTGCAAGCATCTTTTTGTACTTGTTTATTCCAGTCTCATTCATTTTCCTGTCTCCAACTTTTGTTGAAGTCGGAAATTAGCCTGAATACTTATCTATAACCACATCTCCTTAATTATTGCGTTTAATTTCATTGAAATATGAGTAGCTTTGTGGCTTTTATTGTAATTTGATATTTTTTACGTAATTTTAATTTCATTTTTCGTGGCATAAACAGTAATATATAAAATAACTCCAAATAAATATTGATAATAAAGACGATCAACGCAAGGAAATTTTAAGTGGTATGCATACATAAGGATGTACAAAACAATTAATTTACTTCATTTATAAACGGTAAATTTAAATATTTAAATTTCTACGGTATGTAAGTCCGTCAACCCGCACTAGGCCAGCGTGGTGGAATATATGGCCTAACCACTCTCAATCGATTCTCTCGATTGTATAGTAGGCCCGTGCCCTGCAGTGGGACGTATATGGGCTGATATAGATATAGATAGACATTTATAAACGTTACTTATTTTCATTTTTTTCCAACTTTATAATTAGCGATTTTACATTGCCATTTTATAAATAATTAAAACATTTAACTTTACACACTTCGAAATTAGAATATTTCGTCGTTAAATCAAAAAATATATTATAATCATGTGCATATCGTTGAACATCACTTTTTAAATAATCAATTAAATGCTGCACATGCTAAAAATACTAAATACCACCAAAACGTTCACTTTATATCAATGAGTGTTAGCTAAGTACAAAAATAACAAAATGGAAGTGCATAAACTCTACGAAAATTCCAAAACAACACTTGTTGTTACTAAACTTTCAGTGAATGCACAATGCCGACGAATGACACGGCCGGCTGTTTGCCATTTTGTCGGCGCTTAACTAAGCCGCACATAAACTGAAATCAAATATTTTCACTTCAAGCAATAAAATTCACTGTATACAAAGTTGAAACTACTACACCTACACTGCTCCATATTCGTTATAGCTCCCCTCGCGGACCGAAGACCGCATCTGTGAGAATCTTATGCAAAATCGATGTTTTTATTGCTCTTTTATGGGCCCCACAGTCTTTCAGCCAAATTGAGCAAGGAAAGGCGTGAGAAAATTCATTTTGGAGCCAAAGCGTTTCTTTAATTAAACTTTCTCGTTTATTTTTCACTTAACGACCAAAAGCGTCCAATGTGAATTTATGTCTCGGCCTCATTGTATAGTTGTGGTAATTTGGTAAATATAAAACGTTATCATAACTTCAAATTGGTTTTGTGATTTTACAAAACAAACAGAAGGTCGAGAGCGCTGGTTTTTATTAGTTGTGTTTTTGGGGCAATCACTTTATAACTATGTAGGAATATAAATTTTGATTTTTGAATGTTACTTTTTAAATACTTTACTACGCTTAATTTGATTTAAAGTCATTTAAACCGTGAATTAAGGTAGATATTACGTATATGCAACAAGTTATTTGATATAAATTATGTAAATCTGTACCAAATTATTTGCAGTTACTTGTAAATGCACAATTAGTGCAGACCATTATAATAATTACATTCTGTATCAGCCCATATACGTCCCACTGCAGGGCATCGGACTCGAGAGTACGATTGAGAGGGGTTAGGTCATATAGTCCACAACTTTGGGCTAGTGCGGTTTAGCGGACAATATAATATTGTATTACGTACATTTAACGTGAATATTGATATATCTAGGGTTATATCACTTTGACTCATCATGTATGTACCTATCAATTCAAATGTGAATTTATGCTTTTAATGTGCAAAGTCATACATCTTAACACACATCATTGTTCACAAATTTATATTTTATGTTCAAACGAATATAAATCCAGTTGTATCTTAAACTCAAACAAATTATAAATATATTTTATGTCGAGTAAGATTTGCTAAGTGATACAAGTACGGGTGGTGGGGTGAATTTGACTAAATTGTATCAAATAAAAATATGCCTCAAAAAAATATTAGTCCAAACGGCAGTCTTATCGTTAACGGCGATCTCTTTCAGGCAACCTTTTACTCGGACTGGAATTAACCGTAGAAGGAAACCGAAGGCAGTAATTAAAAAGGACAGAAAAACAACAAAGTACAACTAATATTGTACTGGATTGTGTTTAATTCGATTGCATTATGAATTTAAACAGCTTAATTGTTTATCTAGTTAGTAATCAACAATCGTGTACTTAATTATTTAAATTTTTAATGTGATAAAACAGTAATAGGTAAGTTGTGAATCTATTGAATGTATTAATACACGACCGTAAAAATAATTAAATAAAATGAAAAAGGAACTTATACTTGGTGAATTTATATCTTGTCAAATATAGTTTAATTGCCCAAAGGTATCAATTCGGCTAACTTATGATATCAGTTGATTATTTTTAGGTGTAAAATATCTAAAATGCAACTCATGTGAAAAGAACACACCTGTCGAAGCCAAATCCTTACAAACTCACCAATTCCCTTTCCGCAGCCGACAACTGACCGTAATAGCCGTCGAGAAATCCCTTGATAAACGACGAACTCGTTATATTTAAGAAGCTAACAGCTTCCGTTCCAAATACTGACACTACAGAATAAACACTACTTGACCGCTACGCAAACACCGACCCAAGCAAATAGAACATTCCATCTAAGATCAAGAGAATGCAAGCCAACTCTTTCAGTTGTTTGGCGACAATGCGCGTTATTTCCACGGGGCTTATTGTCTAAAACAGAAAAAACTTACTATGGAACTTGGGCTCTAGATTTCATATTTTTAAATATTACAACGGTTTTAAAATAAAGAATGGTTAAGATAATAAATTATTTTTATTTTAGAGGATTAGGTAATTGTATTTTTGGTCCTAGTGGGAAATAAAATTGTGCCATAAATTGTCTATTTATATTGTTATGTCCTGCCATAATTCTTTTGTTTTATGTTAAGTAAAGTAAACATTATAGAATTGTTTACAAAATAATGCAGAAAAATATTTAACAGAACACACAGTCTGTACAGAAGATAAGTTGTTGAATAGCACATAACCTTACTATAAAGCATCTTGGCTATAAAAACTAAGTTACTATACTATAGTAAGAAAATCGTTATGTGACTTCAACTCGCATAAATTGTATCTGTAACTAGACCACAATAGTAATATTGCAGCTTCGACGTAGGTGCTTAAGAACTTTAACATTGTTTTCATAATTGCTGCTATCAGCGTCCCGCTATTGCCGAACTGCAGTTGTTTATGGCACTACTTTGACATTTTCCGCGCAATTAACATTTTACATTAGAAGTACGTGTCACTTAAGAACTTGTTGCGTTCGCCGACCTCCTAGGCGAGAACTGGCCGTTAAACTTTTAATTATTTTTATTTTTAAATTCTGTATTCTATTTTTAAATAACATTTTATTTTTCTGTACATCAATACAGTATTAAAATAAATAAATAAATAAAATTAATAAATATTTACATGCCCAATAGTTGGACAACAACGCTATCGGTGACAGAAGATCGTAGGACGTATAGTAGGTGGACACCCTATAGTTAATCTTCAGAAGCACTCTTTAACATAATATGATGAAGTCATAACTCGTTGCACTTTGTTTCTAACAAGTCGCCCTGTATCATTAGATAGGCCACTGCCTAAACTGCCTGTTAAACAGTATAAATCCTATGTCTCATGATTATTATTATATAATTAATGTAAATTACATTCCTACTGGCCTATATACGGAACAATTGCTCGTACATGGCGTAGAGTACTCAGTCCAAAGTTTCGCCACGCTACACGCTAAAAACTCCTGCGCTTAGCATGCATGGAGCACAGCAAACTGCGGCGCTTCATACATTCATGTGAGTTTAACTATTGTACTGTATAGGTACGGGTTTTTTTAAGCCAGCTTTGTATTTGACTTGGGACAAAAACTACGGTATTTCAACAACTGTATAAATCTGTTTCAATGCGTTTTGTGTGCCATATATAGTTTCATGTCGAATTATGTCGTTTCGACTGCTTCGGTGGCGTAGTTGAACTACGGCATACCGTAGTACAACTACTAAAGCTATGGTCTCGGGTTCGAATCCCGGGTCGGGCAAAGTGATATTGGATTTTTCTATTCATTGTCGGCCCGGAGTCAGGAATTAGTCTTCGATATGGCGATGGGTTCGCCCCCTATCACGTAGTGGGACGGAACATACAAGACGAAATGTGGGTGTCCGGTGGCACCTCTGCCTACCCCTTCTGGGAAAAAGGAGTGAATTTATTTATGTATGTTATGTTGTTTTAAATACTTTTTAATACAGGTACGCTTTGCAGGGTGCAAAGTGTATATTTTTAAGTTCTCCTCTCTATTTTTATATTCTACCCAACAGACCTACATATTATGTTTATTGAGTGCTCAGGAATATTTCTATTAATATTTCTAAATAGAGCAACTGCATCTTGGGGTAGGCTTTAAGTTTAACAAGAAATCTCATAAAATAGAATATTAAATATACGTTTCACAAACTCAAGGCGCAACAGACATACTACAAAACCAAGACGACTTGAATTGCCATCGGGCTCAGGTGGGTCACCGCGTACAATTACAAACATAATACATTAAAAGTTTGAACAAAATCTAAAAATGTTTCATGTTTATGGCAATCTACTTGGGATTGCTGCGAGGCATCTGGCCAGCGGTTGTCTCTAGAGGAAACACCGCCGATGTATTCCAATAATTTGTTATTCAAAAACAGAAATGCGCGTATGTCAATATTTTTTTATGCCTTTAATATATTTTCGTATTTTGAATTGTAAGTTACGTAATATTTCATTCTTGTAATTGCACCATAACCATCATCAGCTGCTAAATAATAGTCACCACAAAATATTTTCAAAGAAGCCAATTGAGATGAGTATGCTAACAGCGTTCTTCTGCGCTCTTTATCATAACGCCTGTCACATTCTGAGTTCAGATGGACATTATGGTTTTCAGAAAGCGGGTTCTACTCGGAATCTTTTCAGCTATATCGGCGATCAGTTCTTCGCACCATTATACCATGTATCCCCGCACATTGATACTATACATAAATCCACGAGTTAATTTAATGTAGCAATACGTACTTCTTTTAGGAGGTTCCAATCGAATTCAAGATCCGTATTTTTAAGCTTTTTATTGCACGCCTTGATAGGGATTATAAGAATTGATTAAACATACATTTAAATTTCTCCTAGATTTCAAGGCAATTTTTTTCTTATAGATACTGATCACTTTGAGGTTTTAGTTTTTCTTCTTTGACGCTCATTTTGCCTTGCAAATACATTAAACTTGCAACATCGACTTTAGTTAACATAACTGTTTGAAATAGTTATAAGCCATTCGTCCCCCGGTTTGTTGGGATGTTTGGGAAATTAAGGACACTTGTATGGGATAATAAGATTTAAGACTATTTCCCGGGTCATAGTCACCTTCCGCTGTGTAATTTCGTTTGCACATTTCCTATTTACAGTAATGTTATATTGTACGAAATATTCACCTGAGAAGTTGTTAGGTGCCAGAATCGGGCCAATATCAACACTTCAGTCCGCTAAAGTGTTACTATAACTAAAATGGTACTCGGTTTGAGACTATTCCGTGAACTTCGAATTTAGTTTTAGTTTTTGTTGAATTTAGTTTACAAGCGCGTTGATATAATATTGCAATGCAAATAAATTATTTGTGGTAAATAAAACAGTATTACTTACTGGTAGGTCTCTTATAATATTATGTGAGAGGCCGCCTGGTTAGGTACCACCGCAATGTCTATTTCTCACGCCAAACAGCAGTGTAAATGCACTGTTGTGCAGGACATTGAAGCCAGAGTAACTACTGGACATAAGTCTCATACTTAACATCTTGTGTCTCAGGGTGGTGAGCGCAGTGGAATGCCAAGCATTGGCTTGTAATGCATGGTGTTGTTTCGTTTTGCGGGACAATAGGCCCCTGGACGGTCGTATCGCTTACCATCAGGCGAATAGCATGCTCGTCTCGCCATTCAACGCGATAAAACAGAAAAGTGATTGCTTAACATAATATGATTTTGAGCATGCATAATAAAAAGAATATACCGTGTTAAAGATACTATGTAAAAGTAGATATGAACGCAGGCGCTTCTATCGCTTGTATTTGCATGCTGCTCATTTTTATAAATAACGAGAACTGAGCGTACCAACAAAGGAGATATTGAATAAAGAACTATTTGCAAGGGTAAAATGATTTTATTTTATGCTTAGTACGCTAGTTATATTTCACAAAGGCAAATTCGGGACGATATTATTATCGTAAGCATCCATACGCACTAACGATAGGTGTTCGTTTTAACCAATATTGCACTAGTAACAAAATAATGTTTTTATTGGGAACACAGATTGGGAGTTATCCGTGAGTCAGAATGAGATGGTTTTTGCCTGATGGTAAACGTCTAGAGTACCTCTCGCAATTGATTAATAATATCTCTATTAACTAATTACCCTCTCGCAATACTAAGGATTACATGTAAGATGTAAGCTGTATGTAACTTCCCGACGTCGCTAAATTCGCGATAAAAACCGCAAATAAAATGTTTTATTTCAATTTATAACATTCGCGTAAATCTAAGAAACTGTTAGTTTTACTACTGTGAATCGGTTTAAGAAACTCAAGGTAAACTTCCGTTATAATAAAGAAACTAAACTGGCATCGTATTTTTTATTAGCTATTCACGGCTTTGGCTGTGTGGTCAAAGTGCGAGAGTTTAACACTACATAATTGAATAACACCAAAATACGTGGTCAGGACACCGAACCAAGCACTATGTCAAAACGTATTATAAATAGGCACATAATAAATATTTCCTTACATTGACAAAACAACAAAGAGAAGCACGGTTTTAAAAATCCACTCATGCGACACTAAAGGGAAGCTAAATAAGCTTCTTGCTACTAATTTTGAATGCGTTTTAGTAGCTGTCGGTGTTATACTCGTAACATTCACTAAATGCTCCTCCACCGCCATGACTTGAAGCCACATTCTCATCTGAATACGAAATTATGCGAACTATTACAATATTACGTGGATATAGAATAAACCAGTAGTAGATAGCTACTTAGACATATTATGAGGAAATATTGTACAGCTACATAGTTTCTGGTTTGTAAGTACGTAGTAACAATATATAAATTTACGATTGTATTTAGGTACTAACTACTATCGTTAAATATATTTTTGGCAGGTTTGGTAATAAATTTAACTGCTAATAAAATTAGCAACGATAAAAATATCCATAAATTCATGTAATTCCAAAGCTTGCAAGAGTAAATCCTTTTCCATTGCAAATAATCCACAATTCAAAAACACCACTCTACTATTGTTACGAGATGCAATTGGAGCCACAGCACCTCGACGAATTTTAGGCAAGTTGCGACGTGTCTTAAAAATATCGTGTCCCAAATCGAAACCACGTCTTCAACTTCGTATCCGCACATCGTCCCTGATATATTTTCGTGAGTCTTTGTCCACCCTCCCGAGGGAAATATGGTATGAGATAAACAAAGGCGTATCGTATATATTACGCCAAGTTGCAGTGTTCAGTCACTATTAGCATGGACGGGAAATGCATGCACATTTATTCGTTGCTGAACGCTATGTCCGCCACTTGAGACCTCTCGTCGCTGGTTGCCAAGTGCAGTGCTATGGAGGTGTCGGAGTTATCATCAAGCCAGACGTTTTTAGAGCACAAACGTTATCGCTTCACGGGTTTACGGATATTTTGAATATCGAAAGAGAGTGAGCTATTTCGTTAAATTTCCTTTAGTATTTTCATTGAAACAAAGTGTCGGCGACACGGTGACTTTTTTGGGAATCACTTAAAAGGTGTCGTATCAGAAGTCCCTTTATCAAATATTAATAATTTATCTTCACCTGTACTGTACTGTATCAGTCCATATACGTCCCACTTCCAGGCACGAGCCTCCTCTACAATCGAGAGTATGATTGAGAGGGGTTAGGCCATAATATAGTCCACCACGCTGGCCTGATGCGGGATGGCGGACTTTACATACCATAGAAATTATGTTATGTAGAAGTTATGGTATGCATGTTTTCCTTCACCGTTATAGTGCGTGGTGATTGACCATCAATACACACATGACTCCGAAAATTCAGAGGTGTGCTCTGGGATTTGAACCCGCGACCACCGTGAACATGTTGGCAGTCGCGTCTGGTCCGTTTACCTACAGGCCACCACGCTCTTATCAACACCAAATATTGCTAATTTTGTCAGGGGATAGTTTTTTATTTTTACACATTCAACCACCTGCTGTAGCGATTTGGCAAGGTCATTGGCCCAAAAGGTAATAAACGTTACAATTGACATTTACAACCCGTTTAGATTATTCTACATAGGTAAATCGCTACAGAAGACGGTTGAATGAGTGAAAAAAAAAATATCCCGTGGCTAAATGGTTGATGATAAGTTATTATATTTGGTGTATGGACCTCTAATTCGACATCCTTTAAGTGCTTTCAAAAATGTCATGATATCGCCGATACGTCATACCTCATTCGAAGTGTCTTGATGGTTTTACTCACACTCTCAGGATTTGTGTTATATATAAGTCAATAAGGATAATATTTCACGTCTCATCCTCTTAACTATTGTTTGTATTATCTTAAATGCAGATGCAGACAGTGCATAGAAAGAAAATATCGATGACATACTGTCTAGTCCAGACAAAGGTCACTAAAAGGTTTTCTATGCTTTTCTTTCTCAAAGGTATTAAAAGTGCGTGATTGTTCGTTGCACAACAAAATCATTTTGCTGTATATCAGAAAGCATGACAAAAGCGTAATTAAATTTTTAAAAAGGGCTCAAGTAATTAAGAATCTAGCAATAGTGCTTTCAACTTTGTTCAGGTTTAGTATTTTTTTATTTAAATGTACATTAATACAACAATATGCTTCAATCGAAGTTTAATTATTTTACTGCATACATTATTACCGACTCTCAATACGCTAGGACACTTAGTTTAAGGAATCATGACACTGTCATAATATATGAAATCTAGTCTCAAGAGTTATTTGCCACTCCAGGCTGAATCCAGAGATAATATTAGTCGGCGGCCATTACATCAGATTTGTGTGCGCTTCCAAGATATTTACTGATTTTACCTTGTAGGAATCTAGTGCTTTCAAAGGAAAAAAACCTGGAATCGAATTTGTTACTACTAGAAGTTACCTATTTGAGATTTAAGGTCGTGATAGTCACGAAATAAATCAGCAATGTAGATTGTAGTGAATACGCATTTTTTTCTTTTATATAGTACAAGCGGCCCGGCCCGGCTTCGCTCAGGTACAGTGATTTCTTGAATCATCTTCATATCATAAATATTTCGTTTCCCGTGTAAGCTCTTGCATATTTTAAATCAACCTAAGTACCATACCAACCTCTTTACTTCCTTTGCCATCATGTCCTCAGTTTTACAGTCCATAAGAAGCAAAATAAAGGGTGGCCCAGAATGAATGCACTTACTTAAAATTCACAGTTAAATCCAGTTCATATTTATTATTTATATTTTAACTGTAGTATCGAAGTAATGTTTAACTATTATCCTAGTTTGGCGAATTAAAATCAAACGGCTTTTTAGTATGATTATATATTTAACATGTTATTTATTTATTGACACATTCCATGTATCTATTCAGCCACAGGAAGTCCACAGCTGAACATAGGCCTCCTCCAAGGATCTTCACATCTATCTGTTGGAAGCGATTTATTAATTATTATTATTGTCTATTGACATATTATTCATAATTTTAAATTAAGAGCGGGTCTTGTTGTGTAGCAAGGAAAGTATTTTAAATCACTGATAGAACCTAAAAAATAGCTGTCATACTGTTTATAGTTTTGAAAAGCTTTTTAGGTGTAAAAATACACTTCTCACTGATTTTCTGTCCTAAAATTCGCGAAACTAAACAATCACCCATTGAAATGTGTTCATTGATCATCAGGTTACTAAAAGAAACAAAAAGTAAGCGTGAAATAACCGCAGCATTAAAAATATACCGAAGAAAGGTAACCTATAATTTGAAAAATATGCGGAGACTAAATGTTTCGTAATAAAAAACACTCAGTACGTTTACGCAAGACAACTAAAGCTTTAATTACATAACATTGACTACCCGGCGCAATCGAAAACTAAGAGCACCAGTAATCTCAGTACAACTTAACAAATCCCAGGAAAACTCAATGATTAAGACTGACAGAAGATAAACACATCCATACTTACCTATCTTTCACAAGATAACTTGATGCATACAAAAATTGGGAATTTTTGCACTTTAAAAAAATTAGGCTACGCACATTGAGTAGGCCATCCGAAAGGCTTTAAAGATTTCCTATTAATGATCCTTTAGACTCGAGGTCAGCGGACAAATAGTTGTTTAGAGTGGCTTAACAATGACGAATGACGAGAGAGCCCCACCTCGTTAGCTGTTTTCGTTTTTCGGCCTCACACCCGCGCGTTGCAGTTATTTTTCGAGTGTCGGGATTTTTTTTCTTTCTAATGACTGTTTTTAACTGGCATTGTGACTGTATACCTTCACAGCGTTAAATTCGTTTTTAATCCCGAAGAAATAGTGTTTCCTGTTCGAGCTGTGTTCACTTGTTTGTTTGTGGATATGTCGAAAGTAAGTAGTACCCAGAAAGGTTTCAGGATAATATTCATTACAATGTTATCCTTAATCTTTAATATTTTTTTATAACTTTACTTTTTCTAATTTTTACTTTACTTCTTGTGGCTGATAACGATGATATCACCGGGGCAAACAAAGTGGAATAAATTGGTCTATTGACCGATCCATTATACGTAGATTATGACAGGTGATACATACCTGTATATAAAAATTGCATGCTACTGACCATGTTTCACAGGCTGCCAAATAATTTTGAAATGAAAAATTGATAAAAAAAAAATACGTTTGGTAATAATAATTGCTGTTTGTTTAATTGGATTTTTAGAAATTTTGAAAACAAATTAATCAATACAAAAGAAATGAAATATTATTTACTTACACGGTTACACGGTTTATTTTTGCAATGATTTCCTTCATGCATTTTGTAAGAAGCATTAAAATCTAGTTGTTAATACTTATAGTTATTAGAATCACAAAATATTTAAAGCGTCACTAAAGACTTTGATGCCTACCGAATAGAAGCAGAGATGCTACTAGCGCCAACATCACGGCTTGGAACTTATATCTGTCTAATAATAAGGCACGAGCCTATCACCATGCAGAAATAATACACCAAAAAATTGAATGAATATTTTATTGGATCAATCCTAACTCACATAAGCAATGATAATTTCGGCTAGCAAATTAAGTATACGCTGTACCTTTTCCTTTCTCACTCTCAATAGTTGATTGATTAATTTATCATAATCGCCGTTTTTTCTTAACGTAGCGATGGCCTGTTCCTTAACTTTAGGATCATATCCCGTGTATACTTTAGTCCACAATGTCTTGAGAACCATTCCGTCTAAGGTTTTCTTGTCGTAGGTTGTGGAGTTTACCTGAAATTAAGTATTTTTAATTAGAATGGCGAACTGACTTACTCAATTCTTGAGGGCAGATAATACCTTGATGGCATTTGAGGAAAAAGGAGGAATAACTGACGCTTCTGCAGTTACAGTAACCGAATGAAACATAACAGCATAAATGTGTGGCAGTGATATCAGCCGACTTTTTAACCTACCGTCCATTCCGTACCCCGGCCACTGCAACACATATTATGCGCCATTATCGAAAGTGGCATGTATTTTAATAAAACTGACCGTTTAAGTTCTATGAATTTCCAGGAAAGCGAAAGTTGTTTTGTCCCACAACGAAATAAACCCAGTAAAATGAATAGATGGAAATAAATTATTGTCCACATCTCTCTGTAGCAAAGCGGGTGACAAAATGAATTGAAGAGGAAAGAAAGAAAGAAACAGAAGGACAGACAAATCTCGGACAAAAAGTTTTATGTAAACAGAAATGTTATACCACAACTCAAAAGTTTCCTGTACTTTATTTACACAATTAATAGGCACTGGCAATGTCAGAAAAACCCTCTAAACGAACGTACCACTTGTTCCATATTAAAACTAGTGACAAGAAGTTACTTCTAACGCTGTTTTACGAATAGACGTATGCTGTTAGCTTCTAGTGGCTTTTATAGCTTCGGCGGGCGTATTAGCGAGCGCGGTTAGTGCTCTAGCTAGAATAATATTTGGTTACGGCTCAGGAGCGCCCTAAAGACTCGCCCCTAGAGACTACGCTTGGATATTTTGATTGGGACAATGGAGCTTTAAAATGATAAAAGGCACTGGAGTTTTGCTGGTTAGGATGGATATATCCGCCCGGGTATTAATCGTAGATGTAAAATTCGACTTGATGATTTAGGATAGATCGTCGTTTTTTGAGACCGAGTTCTGTTATATTTCACATTGGAGTACGTGGCAAAAATTCTCAACTACACTATGATAATCGGGTGGGTTAAGTCACTTACGACAATAGTAAAAAAATAGCTCGAACACAAGCTACATCATATTATAATGTTGGTATGAATAATTCCTTGCAACACAGCAATTCACGGTAGTTGTTAGTAAACACGGCTGCCAGATTTGTGTATAACTGAATATAATAATAATATGATTCCAACAATATTTTATTCCCAAATACGCTCACGTAGAATTGATTACCGTTGTTCCGCACCGTTATTGGTAAAACATAAATAAGCTACTAATAATAATCCGCTTGAAATTGTTTAACGTAGAAAATAAATCCATTAACCGTTCTAATCATAACTGGTTCCAACAAATATTCAAATATAAATTTGCTGCTTTTTACAAATTTTCGTAAAATCGACACAAATGTGTGACAGCAAGAGTACAATTAATTCACATTACTCGTATAATTATCGTTTTGTTATTGACTCTTCATTAATTATAAAATTGATCACAAGATGAAATCGCTCAATTAATCGGTTCATTTAAATAAAAACGAGGCCATTAGTTGATGCTCTTTATTTTGCCAATACGAAAATTGATATTCATTTTGATAATTTTTAACCTGGAGACATCATTACAATAATGGTAATTTACTGTTGAAAACTGTAACTTACATTTAGAATTAAAGTGCGATTTCCTGCAAAATTTCTGAACTCTTATTAGAGTTTATTAATCAAATCTTTGATATTTAATTAAGTAAACCTTAGGAATCTTTTTATACGAGTACGAGCATGCTTTTATTCCTTTGTCTGAGCAATAAAATTCCATGACTTCGCTAAGCAATAATTAATTCCTATTCTTATTTTCAACTACATATTGGCGCTTATTATTTTATCAGACAACAAAATAAAAAGACCACTCACCAACACGATTTCGTGGAGCAGCAAACACATCAAGAGCGAGACAGTCGTTTTACGTGCCATATCGAGTTAATTCCAGTACGAACGTTTGAGAGCAACTGAGACCGATTCACTAAGAAACAAATGAAATTTCAAGAATGAACTAAACATCCTTTTTAGTCATGGCATTCATTTCTCTTGAACTGCGGTGTTGTTCGGTACATCGAATAACTTTGATATTACATTCTTGCTGTCTGTATTAGTCAATTTTAAGATATATGTGGGTAATACATTTGGTATCATAATACTCAGATCATTATATGCTTCAAATGAATTTAAAACACTTCTAAAGCCAATAACTTCGTTGTACTGAAGATATTGGTTTCTTTAAACTTTTGTAAATAATAATAATCATTTCCCTACTCTGACGTCACAGCACTGAAAATCACTTACTTTACTGTCAGTATAAAAATATGATAACTTAGTAACAATCCCTTATAACGCGTGGAAATGTAGATCAATCATTTTATTTCTTGCATAAAAATCAACGTTTATATTTCGAAGCAGTCTCGAGTTCACTCGCACACAGAACAATATTAAACATTTTATTTCTTTATTCCTCGTGTACAGTTCTCCCAATTGTTTTACAACAGCTTTACGAGTGCGCCTTAAGAAATTGCTTAAGGTTTTGGCAGTAGGGATAATTTTACGGCCGAGTATCGGCTACAGGCTCCCAGGTCAATTACTCGTTATTTATAGCTTTATCTTTTGAATATATCGTTAAAAGTAATGTAATTACTGGCGTGGTTTTCTTGTACACACTTTTTATTTAGGAATTGGTTAATGATGCAGTACCTACGTTTATCCAAGCCTATTCGGCCACTCAATCCGTTTGCGAAGTAGGTACCTTGCCTTCGCCGTCGAAGTAACCGATAAATAATTGATGAGTACACACGTCAATTTTAAAAGTCAAAGAGATGCGGATCGAATCTGTAACCTCACTCATTGTTCAATCTGCAAATAAACTTTTACTTTAACTATACTAATATAATAAAACTGAGGTTTGATTCTTCTATGAGTACTTCGAACTTCAGAACGATTTATTAGAAAGTTTAAAAAATCTTTTTGTATTTCACACTGAGATAGATAATATGATAGGCTATTTACACTAAGATCCTGACGAGCTGAAAAATAAAATATATAATATGGGAAATATGATTCTAATTAAAATTAATACCTGCTAATAATTAGAGTGCTGAAGAAATTGCACCCGAGCAAAGTCAGACTGAACACTTAACTTATTAATAATATGCTAGAAGACTAAAACAACATATTTAAAAAAAAGCAGTTCTTGTAAATAAATTTACTTGCATTCTCAAAGTAAATTAACATTTAAAATCCTTAAGAGCAGTGTTCAGACACGTGATGGGTTAGCTTTTAATGTAGTCAAGTATGGGACACTTACTATCTTGCTTTTTAACTCAGTGAAAGCATTTTAGTGGAAGTAGGCCATATGAGGGTGCACTAATTTTGGAAGTTACTGGCGTCGTCTCCCCAGTTATATTACATTGTCGACCTCCATTTGCGACAATCTTTATCTAGTTCAAATACTACTTATTCTGTTAATATACTACATTTCGCTGTGTGACATTTTAACACTTCAATATATTATATTGTATTACTGTGTAAAATAATCTTTCTACTTCCACCCTTCATTTCCATTATTATTACTTGGGGCCAGTTTTCAAGATGGGTAAATAAATATAAAAGTTATAATGCATTCTAGTTATTCGACAATCAGTAGACTCTCTCTGTACATGTCAATTTTATATGAAATTCTAGAAGTTATATAATTCTTATATTTCTTGAATAATTATACCTGCGTCATACGTGGTTGAACATTGAATGCAGTGATTTTACTTCTTAAATCGTATTTTTCAAGTTCATCATCTAATAGAAAGCTAAGAATGCTTCTGATTTAGAAATGAAATAAAAAAGTGATTGCATTATTTTAGTTTCACTAAGGTGACCCTTGGCATCTAGAGAGCTTTCAAAGAAAAGTCTTTCACAACCCTAACCACGACTTAATTCCTTTCTATCTTAGTAACTACTTTACGTATGTGTATGCGTTCAAATAAATGTATTTTTCATATAAATTGATGTAAATTAGTGTCCCAAGCAGATACAATGGTAGCTTTAACCCCACTTGTCATCTTCACCTTTCTTCTTCACTAGCCACACTATCCCAGTATACCTCTCTTAACAACTACTTGAAGTATACTTTGCTATTTATATAATCTTTATTCTTCACGTAAATTTATTTAAATTGGTGTCCCTAGCGATTACCATTACCATTAACTCCACTTATCTTCACCGCTCTTCATTCAGTAGCCAAACCGTCCCACCAATATCTTCAGTGTTAATAACTCCTTTAACTAAATGATAAGTATACATATTTCCCCTAAGCTTTCTTTATTTAAATTGATCTAAATTGGTACCCCAAATTTACGTAAAAAGGAAGCAATTATTCACAAATCATAACATTTCCTTTTGGGTTCCCTGTAGTTGCATGAAAAATAGGAGAGCAGCTAGCCTCAGGGCATCTCAAAGGAGGCTTGGGCCTCGTTTCCAAGCCCCGTTATTTATGCTCTACAAAGTTCAAAGTGTAGACTTGTGGTGTGGCGTACAAAGCAGAATTGTTGGTATCAATCATTTTGATTCCCCTTGCCCCATTTTGTGTTATATAAATTTAAGGTCAATTATACAGGTTTCTTCAATTCGATTGGCGGTTTTTGTAAGTCTATGTCACGTAAATTTTATTATTATACTATTTATTAAACATATTTCGGCTAAGGCATTTGTACGAGTATCTGTGATTTGTAACATGTGCTGGAAAGCCGAATCATTATACGTTAACTGATGCGTATTGATTTATCAAACAAATAGAAGATAGTGTTATCAAATACATAGTAAATCTTTTCGTCTTATCCGGATGTCCATAATTTTCAATTCCTGTAATATTCTTCAAAGACAATGTTTTATGAAATTACATAAGCACAAATTAAAAAAAAAATGCGGTTAATTATATTTTTATGAGAAAATCCACTTATCTTTTAAGAAAATAATGTGAATCAGATACGCAACAATAAAAAATTAGACATTTCTCATAATTTCCCTAAATTAATACAAAGCCTGAACAAAGTCTTTGATCTCAATTTTATTTTTAATTTACTTTGTCAAGTAATTAAAACTCGTCTCGCAAACAATATGAAACAATTTCGTTTTCAAATATAAGTTGTACTTGTTTTATGGGCTTAGTAATAAAATTAAGGGCACAAACATGTTTGACAGAATTGGACTTTAAATATATTAGTTTTGAATCCGAAGTTTGAATCAGAAGGATTACTAGGAAAACTATTTTCAGTAATACCATTTAGTTTTTCAAAATGAAGCTTGACTTCAGAGGTTTAACTTACAGTGTATGTTTTAAATTGTTCTTTCGTTTACCGATGCGCTCTCTTTCTGTTTCTCTCCCACTCTTTTTCTCTCTAGCCGCAGGAAGGCCACAGCTGAACATAGACCTCCCCCAAGTATCTCCACATTGACCTAGAGTTGTGCTACAGGCTGTCAAATCCTTAATGTTTTAGAATAGTCGATGTTAAAATATTCCAAATTCTGTAGTTTAACAAAATATGGCAGATGGGGTAAAGCAGTGCTGGAATGGAGACCAAGACCTGGATATAGAAACCGGGGCAGGCCTTTGACGAGGTGGACCGACGACCTCGTCCACGTGGCGGGGAGGAGCTGGATGAGGACTGCCCAGGACAGAACAACCTAGCGTGCATTAGAAAAGGCCTACACTCAGCATTGGGTGGATACATTGGCTGAAGAAGACGAAGAAGTCAAAATAATCCATTTTACAGTTGACTATAAAATTTATCAGCATCATCAATAACTTACATTCAAACCTTTTAAAATTCTGACTAAAATATATTGCATCAAAAGTATTACTTGAAAAAAAACTAATTAGAAATTACTCTAGCGAAAACATTCCTTGAGAAAATATTCACACAACGACATACATAATTTCTCACTTTTGTTTGTAAACAACAGTCAAAAAACGTCGAAGGAATATTTCACATAATGGCTAACGATTGGACGGAAATAGGCCACGTCATAACACAATTTCAGAAGCTCCTTAGTAAATTGGCGATGACTGGACTATTAAGGTTACGAGCTAAGACATTAAGTACTTATTTTTTACGAGGTGGACGTAATACATGAACAGCTCGGGAACATAGCTTCTTAATCGACTAATATTTTTGCTCTTGTTTTTACTTATACGCATTTACACTTTTTTCTTTATCATAAAGATTACACTGCACCTAATGATAAGTACAGAGTCATAAAACATTCATAAAAAAGGGTCTACGTAGTTTGGTACTGCAAAGAGGCATTAAATTAAAATTCTGTATTAAAATATAAATTTATTAAAAGAGTCTATTATTATGAAAACGTTTTATAAACAGAAGATATCATTTCTTTGTGACTTGCGTTTCTAAAGCTGCATGATGCTCTTCGTAAATATTATTTTTTGTCTGTCGCGTCACTCACTCTTTATTAACCAAAAATCAAATTTATCTTTACTAAAACTATGTATGTTTAAATTTTACTAGTATTTTATTTATATAAAAATATTTTGTTAATCGTATTTTAGTTCTAAACTTTAAATGCAGAGGAGGACTGACGTATACACCAAATAATAATTACTAATTCTTTAAATTGCGATCTCTTTCAGTAATATGTCTTAAATACTTTTATTTAATTTCTCCGAGCGCAGTGTCACTTCGATAAAACAAAATCATTTCCATGAGTATAAGCGTAAAGAAATAATATCACGGCGGAAACCTAAAGAGGTAATCCGTATTCGTATAAACAAAAAATCCGAGAGCCACCCACATCAAAATGTAGTTCAGATAAAAACGAAAATAAGAACCCACTCGGGTTCCAAATCCTTTCTTCTGAATTGTGTTACGTAGTATTTGAAGTCAAATCGAGAGTAGAATTGCAGTGGGCTACACTCTACAGCACTGTCGCAAATTACACTCAATAAATTTACAGTACGGAAGAGAATCTCACTTCCTTTCCTACTGTGGTTTATCTGCTCCACAATGGACCATCGTTTATGTTAAATACACTCATTAAGTTCGCATTAAACGTTTCATATATAATTACTATGACGCAGCAGACACATTGTTGATATTAACTTTTTGAACAAAATATTAATTTGCACGGAGCGCCACTTTTTCTATATTTAATTCTGCTTTTTCGTTTGTATTTGTAGTAGTGGTGAATTATTTTGTTTCTCTTTTATTTACTCTGTTTTAAAATGTTTTTGTTTTTCAAATTTTGCAACTAAACTCTAACATAATGAAATGAAAATAGCTATAAATATGATCCATACTTCGATAGGGATATTAAGGATTCAAGCCAGTGGTACTTAGAGATTCAAAGTGGGGATCCTCTCACCATGCGGTCTCCAACAGTATTGCCTTCTAGATCAGGTTCTTGACCCAATGGCCAATTGAAAACCTCTGGAGAAATTACTCACGTTTCTTTGGCACCATCTCATTTGTATAAACGATCATCATTAAAATCATTGTTGATTCAATATCCCACAGGTCAGCTACCTCGTGTGCCAGATTGGTATATTCGGGCATTTTTTCCTTTTCAGCCATAACGAAGTTACCGTCACGTGGATTAGTATCGTCATCAATTACCCGTCGCATTCGAATCGTCGCAAATTGATTTACTTTCGCAATACTGTTGCACTTACTGACTGACACTGAGCTGACACTATTATAAATAAATACACTCAGCAGTCACATGCATAGTCCTGGCCCATGCTAAAATACCAAGTCTTGTACCGTGGACACTTTTTTCATCTCACACCCAGATCCGAAACAAACAAATACTTATTTGGCCACACAAACATTTATATATACATTCTGGACGGGTCTTACAACTTCATGGAGGCTGTCGTACATCTTTTTATGATTTCACAGTACCCTGGTATGTCGCACTGTTAGGCAATGGCTTACGTTAAATGTCTTGAGTCCCTACAAACAGGCAGCGGTTAATTTAATACCTTTGCCCCATGTTTCATATTTCCAAAGACACCCACAAAGAGCCTTTGGTCTGTTGTCCGTTATTAAAATTGCGAGAGATTTGTTTGACCTTTTCAATCTATAAATTAATGGCTACAAATTTACAGGCAATATTATTTTAATTAAATTAGTAATAATGTACCAGAGTCTAAAACGTTAATTGAACTGAAAATTGTTATTTTCGAGGTAGCTATCGTAATTTTTTTGTTTTCATTATTAATTTTCTCTAAGTAATAAATTATCTTACTGTCTTAGCATTATTTAAATAGGCTTTATTAATTAATATTATTATGTTATGGCTTTTCATAAAGAGCAATCAAATATAAAAGTAATTAGCTTAAACTTAATTAGACATTACTGCTTTATGACCACCTTAATGAATAACTTTGACGTAGGCATGTTCAATACTGGGAACATTGTCGCTAATTACGAAAATGATATCTTATGCCATCATACACTTACATGAGTCCAGTGATACATGTTTTCCACCTTATTGGCGAATGATTTGGTTTATATTTTTTCATCCGCTTGCCTGTTATCAAGCTTTTATGTTTGTTGGTACTTCACATTTCTACTAAATTCAAACAAAAATCTCTCAGACGTACGTTCATCACTTTATAAAAATCAAATCGATACTTACAAAAATGATCAATATTTAATGAAAACGATATTATGATAAATAAAATGATAATACTATAAATATTTACTGGTGGTAGGTCTTTTATATGTTAAAGGCCGCCGGGGTGAGTACCACCGCAATATCCATTTTTTCCGCCAAACAGCAGTGTAAATGCACTGTTGTGTTCCGGTTCGAAGGACATTGTAGCCAGAGTAACTACTGGATATAATGAGCCTTAACATCTTTTGTCTCAGGGTGGCGAGCGCAGTGGAATGACAAGCTTTGCTTTGTAATTCATGATGATGTTTGGCTTTGCTACTGTTGGTTTGTATAGCAATAAAAAAAAAACATAATGAATAACATACTGATTATATGATACGGTGTGCGCTCATCGCTTAGATTCACGAATACGTGGCCACCAATATTCACTGCAAACTATATCAAATATGAACGGTACTGTTCGCGAAGTTGTATTAACAAGTTTGCTACAATGGAATTCAATATGTCAGTGCAGATATTGTGTGATAATAGTTGATCGCGGCTTGGTCTAGCTTTGGCCGGGTATTCGCCATTCAATTATTACTTTAAATACACTTATCCTGCTTACCTCTAACACTCATAACAACAAACTCGAACCATTCTCGTGAGAGTTATTTAGTCATTTGTTTGTTATCTATGATTTAAGTATGTATAGGTAGTATTTATTCTAAGTATTGGACTCGTGAGTCTTACCTGGTATTAGGCCCCGCTACCTAAGTACATAGTGGTGAAGTTCAACTGGTGGTAGGTCTCTCATATGTGAGAGGCCGCCTGGGTAGGTACCACCGCAATGTCTATTTCTCCCGCCAAACAGCAGTGTAAATGCACTGTTGTGTTCCGGTTTGAAGGACATTGTAGCCAGAGTAACTACTGGACATATCGAGACTTAACATCTTATGTCTCAGGATGGCGAGCGCAGTGGAATTGCCAAGCAATGCCTTGTAACTCATGGTGTTGTTTGGTTTTGCTACTGTCCATGAGCGGTCGTATCGCTTACCATCAGGCGAATGGCAGGCTCGTCTCGTCATTCATAGCAATAAAAAAAAAAAAAAACCTACATTTAAAATTTTAACGATCACATTTTTGGCAAAAGCCTTGTAATTATAATAAGCAATAATTATTTATGAATATAATATTCGTATGGACTGTAAAATCAACAACTCATAAAACTATGCCATAGCTACATAATTGAAAAACCCATACTTCATACACATTTCCGTTCACTCTATTCCGGAACACAAATAAAGAAGGATTCCCAAAAGGTAAGCAAACGCGAGATAATATTTTCGGACGCGGCGATAGCAAATCTTCACATAAAATACGGCTATCTGCCAAGTCACCCGCCGTAATATTATTAGTGTAACACGATACCCACTTAATATTATTGTATTGTGTTGGCAATTCCGGGCATTTTTCAAGGCTCGGCCGATTAAGCATGCGTTGTGGCCGAACAAATTGCCAATGGATAAAACTCGCGTTACAGATTGACAAATTCTAGCTTAACACGCCGACGGGCTGACGCATCGTGATGCGGGCCACGAATTAACGAGTAATGTTTCAGATAAGCATGCTGTTGAATAGCGGGGTGGAGGCGGGCACATAGCGTGAAGCCGGATGAAATGTGGCGCGCTCGTCCGACAAAAAATGACTGTACAAATAGCGCGGCTGAGACACGCGATGAAAAATAACAAAGCGAAATAAATTACGACTTCAGTTCAAATGTGATTCGCTCGCCATTGTCGTCTTCAAATAGGATTCGGTCTCGTTGCGTGCCGTTATATAAATGTTGGAATATATTCTATTGCAAGTATTATTTGATTTGCATGTTGCTGGAGTTATAAAATATAGAGTAAATAAATAAAATGCTATAGCCTTTGCAAACACTATTAAGACAGAAGATTTATTTTAATACCATAAAGTCATCTCAAGAAAAGACTTCTTAAGTTTTTTTTTTATCTTTTGCGTTAAGTTAATCCATTAGTAAGAGGTTAAACTAAGATAAAATAATGAGAACGTGGCATGTTACCATTAAAAATAAATTATAATGTTCATTTAAGTATTAGGTAATACTTTCGGTCATTGTAATAGTGATGAGCGTATGTGGTTTATTTTTCAACCAATTAATTGTTTAATTTATTTTTCAAGTAACGCCATACATTATTTGAGATATTTAAATAAAAATATCAAGTTTAATGTTAAGCGGGTGGCGTGTCGTAAAATCATAAGCTAACTCACACTGAAATATGCATGAAACGAGGCGCCTATTTCATGTGAGTACAAGGATATACTATAATAAAGAGAAGAGTATATAATACAATTATATCTTATTACATGCATTCAGGTATTTATTCGTTTCACATACCATGTTTAGGAGCGGGTATTTATGACGTATTATGTATTTATTGTATTCATGACTTCTTCAGGTTTCTCAAACTGTCAAATGTTTTCAAGGTAAGGGATTTTACTAAATGTCGAATTACTGCTCAATTGTTATGCTTTTTTGCGAGGTTTTTATTAATGCCGCTACCCGAAGAGCTTATAATATTTCGCAAAGAACCTGTAATTCAATTAAAATTTCTAACATTGCGAATCAATGCGCGTTGAAGAGCGAGATATCGTAAGAAAAGGGTCCCGCGTTAGTAAGCCTCGACTTCGTGCTTCTCAAATACAGGAGCAAAGAGAAGGTATAATGAACAAGCCTCATATTATAGATAAAAGCTGCAATCCTATACTTGGTTTTGTTGAACAATAATTATGTTTTAATATGAATATAGGTGAATACCAACCTGTAGTAATAACCATGAGGTAAGTGACAGCGACTGTGCAGTGACGTCAGGAGCCGTTGTCAGCCGAGCGGGCTGCAGCGCAGTCACTCTACGATCTCGAACGTCTCGTGTTCATCTGCATTAACATTATGATAAAAGCTGCTAATTTACACAGAGTTTGGTTACACATAATTAAGGTATAATAATATTTAGTATAGGTAGGTACTTATTATTTGTGCCCGATATGGTGATAGGCTCGCCCCTGTCACATCATGGGACGGAATATACAAAGCGAAATGTGGGTGTCCTGGTGGCTACCTCTGCCTACCCCTTCTGGGATAAAGGCGTGAGTTTATGTATGTATGTAGGTGCTTATAAAAAACTCCCATTAGGTCTCGGCAGAGCTCTGGTATGGGTAGAGTGGACTGGTCTTTGAAGTAAAAAGAGGTAGATTGAGGTAGTAACAATTTCAGGAACCAGCGATGGTTCTGCACTGGCGGTCATACGAATATAAGCCGGGGCCGCTCTCGTTCTTAGATATCTGGCTCACCCGTCAGTATGCTGGCATAGGATTATTCAGGGACTCTGCTCGGCCCCAATCAATTGTGCTGGATTGGCAAGGCCAGTGACACCCGTATACTCCTTCGGTCCTCCCACGAGGTTCCGAAAGGGGAACCTAAAAGCATTCCTCTCGACACAAAAAAGTGTGAGGTGGTAAAATACCTGGTGGTAATAATTGCTGCCGGGTAAAAACGGGTTGAACGGCACGTTTAAATAAAATAAAGTATAAAATGTATTTTTGCCTTTTAATCAAAGTTAACTTAATAGGTGAAAACAGATTTACTCGGATGCACCGGGCTTAAATTCCGATTATGGAACTGTCAAAAGTAAACGACGAAATGAACGGCGCTTCGCAAACAATTTGAAGCAACTCCGGGATATTATCAGATTAAAATACCAAAGGAAATATAAATTTCAGTACATTTTCTGAGTGAAGCATCATTTCAGAAGTGTATGAAAATATTTTATTACAAAATGAACTGCGGTCACCTAATTTAATTCCGTTAAAGGTGCAAATTATTTTGCAATTTAATGGTGATAATTTTCGTTTGAGGACATAACTAGTGAATAGACTTTCAACTTCACAGCACTGTTCTTTATGAAGTATAAAAGCGGTAAATAAGCGATCGATTATGCTCTACAAAGCGATCATTAAAGCTCATTTGTAGCCATAACACTTATAGATTCGAAGATGCCTTTGAGAATGAAAGAAAAATAGCTGGAAAGATAGCGAATATCGGACTGCCAAGGGACATCGAGTCATTGTTATAAAGACTAGAGTATTGTCGTTGTAGGTTTAGCCACCCGGAGTATTTCTAATTTATTAGAATCCGTAAGACTTGGCACTAATCATCTCATAGCCGTAATTTTTAATTTTAATTTTATTTTGTTTCTCATCCCACCACTAGCATCAAACAGAAGCCCAGTTTTGTTGCACTGTAATTATGTACTTGTATTTATAGTTCTGTAAATATGTGTTTAAGAAATACAACCTTCACAGCGCAGATGGTTAGACACCGGCAGTGAACCGAGAGGGTTCGATTTCCGCACTATGACATGAGCTTGAGCGAACCACCGGTATTTGTCTTGGATCTTGGTCTGGTCGTCGTTTGTTTCGGATATGGGTGTTCGTGAGACCGAAATTCCCTCAAAGTTTCTGATTCATCCGACACGAAACTTGTACCTTAGTGTCAGATCAGGAATATGTATGTATGTGGCTGTTGGGTGTATTGATTTATTTATTTCATATATATTTATGTAAATACGAGTGACGAGTATTTTATAATTTTAAATACAAAAATTGTAGGTTGAACGCTAGGATTTGCATCCTCTTACTAAAAAACATGTCGAACTCACAATTTTATTTGAAAATGTCATACTAAAATAATCGTTACGCACTCTATTTGATGAAAATACCCAATTTACAAAGATTTACGTGACATACACTTCGCGCGAAAATGGCCTTTATATTGCTCAAAATAGTTAGATATGCGGATAATTATGCAATAACATTAGGTCGATAGTCGTCTGTCAGTGTCCGCTTGGCCATATCATCGGGTGACACGCCGGCAACACGCAATACGTCTCTCAGACACGATGGACTACATGAAGATTTACAGGGCGACCCGCCACTGCGGTATTGGGGCTCTACAAATGGACTACACCGGAAAACATTTTCAAAGTGTATTCATGCTACGCGCAGCGACTTTTTAACAAGCATTTACGACGCTGAAAATGTGTAGGTGCATTGGAAGTAGTTTCGGCGCAAAATCACGCTATTTTTCGTAATAGTTATTTGTAATTTCAATTTCTCAATTAATTGCATTCCATACCAAATACATCTATCTATAGCAAATATACATAAACTAACTTATATCCCTGAAATAACAATCAATACTGCTACCAGAGACAATCAAAATTTGCCAGACATATTTTAGTCCCAAAATAATGATATTTTGGGACTAAAATATGTATGAAGATATGCTCGTCTACTCATCTTCATACTGAATACATATGCTATTCCCGATCAACTCGAACCCATTTTTACAAACTAAATAATATTGAAAACTACAATTTTTCGATCTAAATCTCGTAGATTTATTTTATGAAGCGTGAAATACAGCGTACTTGCCTAAAAGTTTAAAAATATTTCCCGGCCATACTTGCAGAGCGTCGATGAATATGTCAAAGTCCGAACGAATATCGTTAGCATATGACACATGTGAAAAATTTCAAAATGCCGGCCAAGATAACTTTCAGTGGATTGAAACAAAAAAGTTTGGCGGTTTGAAAAACTACTGCTTAGTCTAACGAGTTTGTATTGATGTTGTGAGAGCCGACCCAGTTTATATTTCCACGGCAATGAGTTCATTTGCTATTCTTATAGTACATATTCACTCTCTCTGGTGGGACCCTCATGTCTTAGGATCGTGGTCAGCATCAGGGTTGCACCTGGAGCGGACGATCTGCCTCCACCAATTTCTGTCCAGCGCGTCTCTCACGGATCTGTAGAGTTTTATATATATATATATATATATTTTTGTTGAAATAGTATGCATTACATATGGTCAAAGTCTCTACGGAAAACGGTATAAGTATATAAACATTCGCATAAAGGGCGTCTGACACATCTGAAACAATTGTGAGGATACGTCCAAATTGAAAGATTAATTCTAGTTCTGCGCGGATAGTTACAGAAAAGAAATTACGTGCGCCTTCCTCTGTGACATCTAATACAAACCCTGATAAATCTTACACGATGGTCACCAAGGAGTTTTAGCCGGCATGCCAACGTAGAATTAGGGCCCAGCTCGGCCGCAATATTCGTAAATGCGGGGCTACAATGCCAGTGACACAGACATAACCTTTTCCATCTTTCCTTTCAGTCTTACTCAGTATGCAACTTGAGAAAATTTAATAGTTTTCGCCCTGTTAATAAATAGAAATAAGTACTACTTGGAGTAACACAAACTCGGCATTTAAATTATTATAAAATCCGTTTAAATTGACCCATGCTATTAATTAATTAAAGCATTACAAATACACGGCCTTATTCAGTCAGTATTAAACTTGCTTTAATTATCGAATGTTTTGTCTTCTTCGCTCAATCTGAATTTGTTCGAGAGGGACGAAACATTCGATCACTAAAATAAGTTTTAAAACTCTCTACGAATAAGGCCGATAATATATATTTTCTTATTAAAAAGCAATATTCATAACAAGTACCGCAAGTACCGTAAGTACATCAAAGACATCAGCATAGGAAAAAAATTAAACCAAGAACAACGTAACACAAATTAATTACAACCAAAGAAAACATTCTAAGTACACGCGCAATATTAATAAAATTAAAGCAGCACATATAATATGTTTAATAATTTGACTAGCGTTCGCGCAATCGCTCCAAATGCAATAAAGGCACAAATTACACTTGTGTTTAAATCATCGTGTGGAGGATTAATTAAATTCATATGCACCCTCGTCGTGAGAAGATGTGCGTGTATCTCGCGGGGTTAGCGCCCAGGCGGACTGAGGCCTAAAGTTAAATGGAATGTAACCGCACCCTTCGGGTAATGGTCGCCGGCATTATAGCAACTATAGGTACGTTATTACGGAGCGCCCAAAGTGGTCATTATTGTTGGCGAGTTCAAAAGTTGACTCAGATCACAATTGTTCGCGTATTTATTGTGCTCTCCTATTTCGGTGCTTTTATGTTGTATGTCAATGAATTATATTTTTTATAAGGTTGGATTTTTATATTTTAGATGATGTATTGACAAACATTCTGGTAGATATCGCTTGATGAAATCGCATGATAATTTTTTCTCTTTTATTATTTTGTAATTAATAACAAATTTCTATAAGCCAGTAAACCTCATTATTTATAAAATATAACATTTCCTGTAAAAATATTTTTACTCATGATACCTAGAAATCCATATAAAAATCTATAATAAAGATATAAGTATACGCCTATATAAAATAACAGTTTCTCGCAGTTCACCGGATATTTCTGCACATTACAATGGTCAGATTTGTAACCTCTGCAAATACCATTAACGACCCTTATTTAGTAGACACAACAAATAAATTTAATAGCGGGCCGAATTCACAATGGATCTTCTGGGGTAATTGATCCAAATTACTAGTGTACAATATGTAATATTATTTGGACAAATGACCTTTAATCATTTCAGCAGCCACAGAACACTAATTAAACAATATGAGAGCCTTAATATCATTTGGAATGCACACGACAGTTACATCACAATATAATTAACATCATACTCTGATGTCACCAGTTAATAATCTATAAGATTATATTATAATTTTAACACTTCCTACTGAATTATCGATAATCAGGTCTTGTGAAGTCATCTGGTAGAATATACTGCTACTAATATACTGCTACTGACTATATTAAATTAAATAGACAGATTTAAAACCTATTTTAGCTATCGAATGTTTTATCCCTTTCAAACGAGTTTTGAATTCAGTTTGAGACACGAAGTCAAAAGATTCGATAGCTTTAAAAATATAGGTTTTGAAACTGTCTATGACTAAGGCCTTAAATGTATTTGTCCCGTTTACTATCATGAGTTTAATAATGTCTCATATTTTTATTGTCTTGTTATTAAGGTCTATTGATGTACATGCTGTGTAACTACCAATTGTAGGTATAATCAAACATGATGCCCCAACTTGTACATAATTTCTTTAAATTAGTTAATTTTTAGTTTTTAACTTTTGATGAATAGTTGAACTTTGAACAAATTACACTATACCCAATGGCACAGGGTTAGTCAGCACTATATTAAATTCACTGATGTTAATTGTCTAAAATTGATTGGAAAGTTATATGGAATCAATCGGGCACGCATTTAATTAAATGCTGTCTTAATTAACTATTGCTTGTGATATTGGTAACAATATTACCGTTATTGGCTGTGGCATATCGAATGGAATCGCAAGCCCGTGATATTCATAACGTCTTGTAGCACAACTGCATCTAATATCATCTTACGTACGGAGTTTCTGATATTGTAATAGGGAGTTTCTGATATTGTAATATAAAAAAATACAGTTTTAGTTCATTCTACTAGTTGATGATATTGATGATAGAGATTTGAAAGAAAAATACACGTAAATAAAACATCAGTAAACGCGGTAATGTTAATGGAAAGGTTAGTCTTTAATAAACATTACCTGTCATGTAAAAAACGTTTCACGTATATCTAATTTACCGTCAATTTTAAATTAGAGAGAAAGCCAATGGTAAAGACAGTCAGTTACCTTTGTAGAAATATGTTATACGTTCGCAAAAGAAAATATACACCGATTTTTTTTATTTATAGCCTATATGAAGATACAGACCATAGCCATAACAAATAATATACCTACTTCATAACAAAGAATCTTAGAATTATCAACAAAGGCTTTAAGAATGTATTGCCTTAAGCATATTTTTGCGGGTGATTGTAATGGCACGTTTAATTATAGAATATGACAAAAGTACGTTTCCTTGAAATTATTTATGTAAAACTAACGGAATCCGTGGTAAATCAATTCTATTTTATCCATAAATTTCTAAGAGTTTGTTTATATGAGGATGTAACCTCTGGAACCACTGAAACTTAATAAATCATCATTATAGATGGAGTTAGGTTATAGACAGACATAACTTAATATATAATATAAATAAATGTATGCACTGTAAAAATATGTTAAAATAATTATGATATTTACCAACGGGTAGAAAAAAATACCGTTCCTCTTACAACTTTCACGGAGTGCGCTGAGTCAAGATAAGTTGCAAAAAAATGTCTGCCTTTTTTTTATTGCAATGAATGACGAGACGAGCCTGCCATTCGCCTGATGGTAAGCGATACGACCGCTCATGGACAGTAGCAAACCAAACAACACCATGAATTACAAGGCAAAGCTTGGCATTCCACTGCGCTCGCCATCCTGAGACATAAGATGTTAAGTCTCGATATGTCCAGTAGTTACTGTGGCTACAATGTCCTTCAAACCGGAACACAACAGTGCATTTACACCGCTGCTTGGCGGGAGAAATAGGCATTGCGGTGGTACCTACCCAGGCGGCCTCTCACATATATTATAGCCTGAATTATAACCTCTCCAAAAATTTTATATTTCCGCGACAGCATTCATTTATATACCTTGTAAGGTTAACTCGCTGTTTGTCTTCAGCCACAGGAAGTCCACTGGTGGACATAGGCCTCCTTCAAAGATCTTCACATCGACCTGTTGGAAGCGGCTTGCATCCAGCTACTTTCTGCAAGTTTAACTCTAGTTACGATCTATCGTATGTGTATCTTCTACACAGACCGCTTGTAGGCAACCGAAGTCACGGACGCCCTCCTAAGGATTACTCACAGGGTGCAAATTATCTTTCAAGTTTGGATAGAATAATATGTATTATTATATACCTAAGACGTTTTAATCGATGCAGTGTTTATTTATACTTGTATATTTATATTATTGTTTATTTGCAGACATAAGTGATTCACGATAAAAGATTTTGTTTCGCATCGCATGTTCTGTTATTATTTGTATATTTATTTCTGACATATATTCAAAAGTCTCTTTACACTAACAATCACCCACGCTTTTAATATAAATAATTTTTGGTTTCATACAAACAATAATCTCATTTCAATTACTTGTACTGTAATAAAATTTGCATTTGCATACTTTAAAATTTAATAACTTTAATGCACACACGTCTTTTAAAAATGTTAAAATGTATTTTCTCTATTTTGTATATTTTTCGCTCCAACGTACAAGAGGTTGTGAGAGGTGCAACAGTCGCAATCCGATTTCACCGATGGTAATTTCATAAGGAGCTTGTCGCTATCCGATCCCAAATCCAATATCGGGCAAACTACATTTTCGAAACCTACAAAATCACTCACAGATTCGAAAATCGAACTCGATAACTTTACCACAACTATCATTACATCAAAACCTAAATAAAGTAATCAAATATTTGGCCAAATTACCTCCAAATCCACGTTGATGGCTCCTTAATTCCTGTAGCTGTTATTGATCGTGGCTTAGCATGAGTTATGTTTACCCTATTCGTTTGTAGACCATTAGCATGCATATAAGACGTCTTTACACTAACAGCCTAAACTGCGCTGAATCTTGCATATCAATATGCTTTAGTGATCGACAAGCAATGCTTCCACTGTAACCTCGTACACAGGGTAACTGGTCATTAATTCTAAATTAATTTATGAAAACGGTTCACTACACAAACACTCTCGTTGCTTGATTGGAAACAGTCAAATGCAATAAGTACATGTTTAAGTTAAGTATAACAGAAGGACCTCTAGTTTTTACAAAAATCTACGTTTGTTTTTCGTTTCTCAACAAACTATCTGAGCGTTTCGTTTTGCGATACTGCTTTTGGCATCGGTGCAATTGTCGCTTGGCGTTCTTTAAATTAAAGCTGCTAATAAAGTTCTGATATCTAATATTGATTTGCTGCTAATAATTATACTCTAAATAAATCTAAACATAACAAATATAATATAAAGTTCAATAATAGCGATCCGTTCATAACAATGAAATACCTTCTTAGTGAATGTTATAACATTTCTCAGCGGTAATGCAGAACCACACACTTAATTATCGGGCGAGGCCAATTCTCAAATAGGAGTTTGTCATGAGCAATTAATATTAGCGGAGTAATTTGAGAGTGATATTAATCATAAAGGAGGAACTTGTGGCAAGTTTACTACGGTGTCCAAACTTGTGAGCGGGGCTTAATTTCGATTACTTAGAACGCCCTGGGTTATTGAGAATACTTGCTAACTGTGACATATTACCACAGAATATTAAGCGCATTGTACACAGCGGAGGCACGTGCTTCCCTCGGTATCGGCGCTGCGTACTACCACCTAACCGCTCTATATTCAGTAATGAAGCTTAGTTTCGATTGTTACTTATCTATGATATCTGAGAACGGGACGTGTTTGTAATAGTTAATAAATCTGTCCTACTTGTTTGAATTGGTTATTAAGTTGTTCAAATTAGTCCAGACAAACAAGATACTTCTATATTGCTTTGCAAGTTGCAACCAATTAAGAAGTTCTACCTTAATTAGCTCAATTCTGAATACTTCAATTTAAGTTTTACTTTTGAGGTGTCTGCAGTGTTATTATTTTTATTAGCGAGACTGGCGAGACGAGCAGCTTGCCCGCTTGATGGGAGCTTCATGCCCGCTCATAAACGTGAGCAACACCGTTCAGAATTTATAATTATTAAGCGCATCATAGAACTGCGCTGCACTAGTCACCTCGAGACATTAGATGTTAGATCTCCTAATGCCCAGTAATCATTGCTTACAATGTCCTTTAAACTGGGGAGCAACAGTGATTACACATAGCATTTGGTAGTAGGAAGAGACAAAGCGGTAATATCTAACCGGACTGCACCTTGCTTATGAGATTTATACTAGCTAACAGCATTGTATAGCACTATAAATTCGTTTGATACGGTTTGAGCCCGTGTTGTTTCACTCGAAGTATTATTTGTTATGCTAGCTCAATTTTATACTCTATTATGAGACGCATTATCTGGAACGAAGCCCGTCCATAGATCGGCTTCTTCAATCTTTTGACCTCTGCTTTCCCAAATGTCTTTGCAATCTTTGTTACATATCCAATAGCTACATTCATTAGCTTTTCCCTGTTGTAATTTCCGTAAAATATAATATAATCGTTTAGCTCAGCGCTATATTGATTATTATTTTTAAGGCTATCATATAATAATGTCGCAATTTTCATAGTGGCAAGAACAGTTATTTATTTATTTATATACACTTTATTGCACACACACAAAATAAAATATAAACAATTAAAAAGAAAATCACATACATAAAAAGTACAATTGTCGGTCTTATCGCTCAAAGGCAATATCTTACAGTGTTGGCGACCGCGACATCTAGCGAGCCGTTCTGATTTTATTTGATTTTTACGTTTTATTTTTGCGCGCCATCCGTATATATTAACTCTTTATTTTTGTATTATATTGTATTAGCACTTTTTCAACATACAGATGGCGCCACGTAATTTTTAATATTTTTGTTTCATTACTCATACTTGTATAACTTCACTAATCACTTTGCTCGTGATCATTCTAAAAAAAACGTATTAACAGTAAACGCTTGAAAGTATTTTCTTTATTTCATTAACCGCCTTATATTCGCCAAAACACAAGTAAAACACACAAACAAAACACACGAGTCGTCTTCGCAACATACAGTTATTGTTGTATATGAGTCTCATACGTACTTGATTGCCAATCGAGCTCCATAATAGATTGAAATACATGTTTGTTTCAATACAACTATTTACATTTCTAAGTGATCAATGGCAGTTACGAGAATTTATCTTCGAATACGTTGTTTTGTGTTTTTCATCTTGATGCTTCATCCTCGAAGTAACAGATTCTGCTTTTTTATTGAATAACTACTCTTTCAACTACTATTTTATGAGATTTCTTTACTCAGTAAACATAGATGTTTAGTTTCACATTTTTGAATATTTTTTTCTTAAGAATTTATACCAATAATATTGATATTAATTACATTACCAATACATTATATTGATTGATCACTGCAGATATAGTTAAGTAAACCATTACAATAAAACGTGGTAAGCACTTAAAAACAAATACATATACATTTTAAGACAATACAACATGAAGAACGGAGAGTAAATCCATTGGGATTACGAGTAGGTACTACAGCTTAATGACACCGAAGCAAGAGATTAGTTTTATTGCATCGAATACAATGCAAACATATTATTAATGCATTACTTAGTTGCAAAATGTTACAATACGTTATTTATACTGCGCGAAAATGTTAATTGTACGTTTTACTTGAAGAAATCGATAACAGCCTTTATAACGTACCTTTACACGTCGCTACTTTATCCAGAACGAATACACCTTTCCTGAAGGCTAAGGGGTCATGGCCGCCAAGTAAATTCTTGGCTTTTGATCTGTCAGTTTATTATTTATTACTTTGGTAATGGATTTCCCAATTGGAAAATAATAAGGAAAGCTGACTGACAATTTGCAAATTTAAATTGGAAAATAATTACCGCCAGCCATTGCTAATGGTTTTGAACTAGTTTTAATAAAGTAGTTTGTATATTGAATATGTTTATTTTGAAGATGTTTTGCTCGTGGATTATACAAGGCAACCCTTAACTGTCTTGTTATATACTATTATTTACATAACAAAGTCTATAAAGGTAAAAAGAAGAACTGGCAAAGGTCACGCAGTTGTTTTTCTGTTAGGAGACCAAGTTCTTATAATCCTAAGATATTTCAATCAGTTTCTTCAGAATTCGAAAAGTATTTTGTTATTCAATCAATTTCGTGTTTTTTAGGACTGGAATAAGGCAGTTAATCTTCCTTTTTCATTCCTTGGGGCAGGCCAGGCAGGCAGGCGAATATTTTAGCGTTATCAGCCTTCCATTCTGTGCGCTAATATTGCCGCCCGACCATATTACATCCTCGTGGTCAGTCGGCACTGACACTCTCTAACTACTTTGTTTGGACGTCCATTAGAGATGTTGCAGGCGTCCATGACAGACACGAGGCTCTCACGAGGGTTTCTTTGTAGGCGGACTGTCCCCACAGTGTGCCAAGCAACTCTGATGATTCCTTTATGTCGCCTCAGCATGCAGGGGATACCTTCGCCGAATACTAGCGCCCCCTAAGGCAGAGGGTAAAATTTCTGATTTTGCTAAATAAATTCCTTCTGTAAAATAGAATTTTATTATTATTAACACCAAATCAATTACGTACCGCCTTTAAACAAAAATTAACAGCCAATGAAATGCAATCACACTAACGTCAGCATGTGCAAATACGTGCTGTCATTGCACAATTTTCTGTGAGACACTGGAGCGAATCGCGGCATGAAGCCTGCACAGGCGTATATTTTACAGTATAATAGTTAAACAAGCTGCAGCCAAGTTGAGTTTACGCGTCGCATACGGACGCGACCGCAGCGCACGGATGGCGCAGCATTCGTAACACGGCGAATGTATCTTTTCCAATTATTAACACGAAATGTTTGCTTGCCAGTAATGATGTGTGTTTTACCGAACGTGTCTTTCGATTTTGAATTTGATTTGTTGTTGTCTAATCGTTAAGTTTTACATGTATTTAATTTGCTGAGCGGCTTCAGAGGATGCTCAGACAATGATTCGCTGCACGGGAAGTGATTGGATAGATAGACCAAACTCAATGCAAAGAAAAAGGAATAACGTATAAACTCTCAGATGAGGTTCTATGGCTTATTGCAAAAAGACGGTAAGGCACCCAGCTTACTTCATTAGAGAGGACAGAGCCCAACAAGTGTAATGCGAAAATAATACACCGGGACCTTCGGAGCTCCAATACTCGCCATATGAAAGACGCGATAGAGTGAGACCGAGGTTCTAAGTTATTCACTTAGCAACTTAGAAGAAGCCACCAGACGATGTTAAAGACGGGAGAGGGTAAACCACTTTGTCCATGCTGGAGATTTTGGCCAAGATCGAAGATTTTTATAGTCGTTTAAAGGCTGCACATGTTACATGTTCCCATCGTGACGACTACAATTTCAGCGCCACTATTCCAACGAGTTGCCAAACATCGACCAAAACCAGGTCATGCCTGGTTGGTTTCGAGACAAATTAACAGTGACAAAGGCGTGCGGGGAAAGCATTTGACGCCGTTAAAACCTAAGCTATCCTGGAATCCTTACAGCTTAGCCAAGTGAACTTTCGCTATATCGAAGAGCTGAGATGTCAATGTTCAAGTACAGGACTACCAGTCTGGGCCCATACAGTTGCAGATGGTTGAGATAACGGAATATAATTTGCTCGAAACTATTCACAAGTGCGCTAAAAGATAAGACGCTGGATTGGAACGGTATGGACATGAACGTTAACAGCGAGCATATCTAACATTCGCCATTCGCCGACGAATATAATCAAAAATACACCCAATAGTCATAAATACATAGTCCTGACTCCACACTAAGATCCACTCTTGTATCGTGGGTATCAGATACAGATAGACTTTTCGGTCTCACAAACACCCAGATCCAAAACACTTGTGGATCACTCAAAGATTTTTTCGGTGTGGGAATCTTAATGGGGGAATCGCTTAAGGGGCTGCAGCGGATTCTGAGCCTAGCATCAGCCTCACAGCAAATGGGTCCTAAAATTATACGAAATAAAAAAAAAGGTCTGGGTATGAGTGGTTAGGTTGTATCAATTTATTCATGACAAGTGCTAGGATGTAAAAATTCACAGGATTGTTATATTAAATATTGTAGTAGGTTCGTCGATTAAGATAATCAAAGAAGGTTTAAAGTTTTTCTACTTACCTCTTGGTAGGAACCAGCTTGTGACTACAGAGCAGACCACCAGTCCTTTGGTAAAATAATTAATTATTGAAAGATTCTAAAGGCTGTTAACTCGTTGCCGCGAACATAGCGTATTGGAGTAGGTCACCCAGCAGTGGGTCCAATAGTTTTTATTTATATTATTTCTGAAGTATAATAATTTCGTATCATACAAAATTAAATGTAGTGTTAAAATAAATGAAGCAATGCGTGCTATTTAAATATAATGGTAGTTTACGAGGATGCGCTTAGACTAAGCTTCGCTTGCTGAGATTTTCTCTGAGGACATAATGTATGCGCGATTCCACTAAATACATTTTTCAGGCTTTAGTGCTTCGATTACAAGCGGTATAGCGCTGGAACATGACTATATTGAAAAAAGTATATTTATTGCTCAATTTTCAAAAAAATATTTAATTTCTAGTTGTAACAAGTAACATTTACAAAACAAATTTAGAATTACCTAAATGGGCTTTTTATAAATATATATTTATTTGTGTTTTTTTAAGGTAATTATTTATTAGCTAATTTTACTAAGAGGAAATCTTAAATATGTTTACTGGTTTTTAAGGAACCCATTTAAACTGTTTCAATATTTTATACTCATTGTATAACATGATTAGGAATAAGGACTGTGCATAATAATATACATAGGAAAACTTAGGGATACTTTTTAAATATTTGTACCAAATATTCGGCAGAAAAAAAATACGAGTATTCTTTTGCGCCAATTTGTATACAATATATATTACATAACCAACACCAATACATTTAAAAACATTTACAAATTGATAAGTTCATTGCTTTCAAAAGATATGATAATAAAGATAATAAAATACTATTTGTTGAGATTGTTAAAATTCCGGTTTACACCAATGCAATGTTAGCGGAGTGAATCAAAGTGCATCAGTTAATACGCTTAGGGATATTGCACCCCTGCGATCACATCCTTTATAACGTGAGGGATAAGTGGATCAAAGGTAGTTGTTACATACATACATACATAATATACTCACGCCTTTATCCTAGAACCAGGACACCCACATTTCGCCTTTTATGTTCCGTCCCATGATGTGATCCCCTATCACGAGCGAGTCTATCGCCATGTCGGGCACAAATTCCTGACTCCGGGCTGATAATGAATAGAAAAACCCAATTTCACTTTGCCCGACCCGGGATTCGAACCCAAGACCTCAGCTTTGTAGTCGTACCGTAGTACAACTACGCCACCGAGGCAGTCTAGTTGTTAACTTCACATGTTTTAAAATACGGCTAAATATTGATGGTACAATGTTTTCTTACTTGTTGATTAAAGTAAATATATAAACGTCTTCTCGTACGAGCTCAATTAACTGTGTTAGGAGTTTTCTAAAATATTATGTCCGTTTAATAATGTTCGAATTAATTAATTTCAGAAACTTCATTTAGGCAGCGTAGACCCAACTCGCCTCGGTGCTGTCACAAACGTATTTCCTGTTTAAACGACCCAAATTGTACTGTTTATATTGACATCAAATCCTGTTTTATTTAGATGAAGGATAATTATAAAACACCCTTACGTACATAGCGTCGAATGCACTCGACATCATGGCACGTAATGGAGAAGAAATATTTTTTCCAGATCTAACTTTTCTAATACAGAAACCTCTCGTTCTTACAATTGCGGTAACACTCGTGCCCGTAGAAATCGTTATGGCACGAGACTCCGCTAGAATATAGGGTAAATGAAATTAATTAATGAAATTAGTATGGACAACGTTTACATTTACCGTGAGTACACTTTTACGTAACGTTTCCCGCAGATATATTTTTTTTAAATATTCAATATGAATGGTTAAGCCCTTGGTGAAGATTTAAACGCCAACATCTATGTCACTTTGCAGTTAATCCAAGCTTTAAAAAGATTATCTGAGCAGCGAGTGAATAAGTGAAACAGGAAAAATATAAAATATTCATAGTTGCGGTAAAATGAACATGGTATAAACTGTTTTCAACTGTTCATAATTTATTGTACCTAGGCATACTTGCGATTTTACTGTCGTGTACGTGTGAGGGTATTACTTCTCAACAGAATCAATTAAATACTACTTACACGTAAATGATAAAAATGCTCGAATCGCAATGTACAACGTTTACCGTGTCATGTGATATGCCGGGGTGTTGTTGAATTAATATCAGCTGATGTTTTAATATAATTACATTGCTTTATTTAAGCAATATGGGCCGGCCCGGCTCCACCCGGGTGTAGATACTTTCGAGTCCAGTCCACATCAGCAGAATATTATTTCCTGTACTGTTTTATTTATATTCAAACTCAATGCCGTCCCCTATACTGCGTTTCCTGTCCCATCCCAGTATATCCCGGCCTGTCTCGTCCCATTCTCACTCAGGATTACATAATCCTGTCCCATCTCATCCCTTTCGAGTTAAAAAAGTAACAAATACATCAAATACATTTGAATTCCTTGTCCATCCCATGGGAACACTATATTTTTCGGAATAAAAAGTAGCCTATGTGTTAATCCAGGGTGACAGCTACCTCCATACCAAATTTAAGCGAAATTGGTTTTGCCGTTTCTGAGGTTAGCGTGCACAATATATTTTTCATTTATTTTCCATGCACAGACATCGATCAGTTACAATTATATTTTGTATAGATATCATTAAAATGACTAATTGTTAGGGCACTACCACTTTTATTTTTTAAAAGTGGTTTAACAGCGCTGATATCTTTCATGACTCAGCATGAATGGGCAGGCTCGTCCAGGGTGGTACCACTGTCTCACAGGAATTCGATGTGAAGCGACAGCTTCACTGTCGCGTTTCGTTCGGTGTTTGATATTGCCGAATGCCCTTACCCATTTCCCCTTCCCATCCTTATTCCTTCCCGCTCCCCTCAGGATTTAATGGGCCGGCAACCTATGACCAAGGGTTGTGGATGTTCATGGGCGGCAGTGATCACTAACCATCAGGTGAGCTGTTTGCTCGTTTGCCGGACCTATGGTATAAAACGAAAATATGTAAAAACGATTTCTTACAGAACTATACTTGTAGTTATAGTGTAGGATATGGTAGGATAGGACAGGGCTTAAAGGACCGCGGGTAAAAAGGTCCGCCTAAAGTATCTAGCAAACAAGTGACATATCGTTTGCTCTAACTATATGAATGGAAAGGCAGGGATGGAGGAGGCGTACCACAATCACATTATTTTAACTTGTTGTTTTTAGGTGAAAAATAATCTATGATTTTTTTCAATAATATCTAATTATTATTTTATACAACTCTTTTTAAAACTGAAATTAATTTCTTGACCTTTTTACCTCTACTATGGGGCAAAAAGGGACGGCCGACATGTTTAAGAAAAATTGTCATAATATGACATATTTATATTATCTAAATTTATCAAAAAGATATAAACATGCTTGATATTCACAGTATAATTCAAAATAGTAAAATTGAACCTTTCAGCCCCGCCCTACCTTACATCGTATCGTAGATCATTAACATAATTTCTAACTACAAAATTGTTATCTTTTTCATGTGTGAGGGATTGTGTTAAGTGCCTGCTCAGACGCCAACACCTCATTATAAAAACAGTTAAGCGTCTTCCAGAACTTTGAGTTAAACAGTCTGGTATTACACTGACAACAACTAATCTATGAACATCCATCATTCCTTACTAACGGTCCTTCATGCATCGACTATGCAGTGTGAATAATAAATTAGTTTGATGTATGTTAACACGGAATCAAAAATAACAACTAATAGTTACGAATTTTTATTGGTTTCTGTTTCACACGTATTTCCATTTGTTTCGTGTGGCAATGGGCCTCTTACGTGTTGTATATACAATCTAAGTTACAATGAGTTGAGACAATAACATGTTTTTATGTTTCCATCTTTGTTACTCCTATGCAACCATACTATTATTTTCTCTCTAGCTAAAGCAACTCTAAATAAAGCAACTTTAGTTGAAGAAATTGTCAATTTTTTCTAGTTTTCGATAAATAAAGTAATAAGATATAATGTAATAAAGATATATTAGTTCTTACTTTTAAAGTAAGCAAGTCCTAGGATGTAAAATCAGCTCACTATATTAGTATTTACTTATAAAGTAAGTACTATATGTTGATGCTATTTTAACAGAATTATTTTATTTTTACTGTGTAATGAATTCGGTGGAAAACTCTTCATAGACACCCGATTGTGTCGCGTTTAGTGTTAAGTCTCTGTTTTTAATATATTTATGTCGACTAGCGAGATATATCCATCTCATTCCGGCAGACAATCTATGTGAATTGCGTTTCCATTTCCCATGAGGTGACTACAGTAAATAAAAAACATAGAAAATCAAATTTACGCAAATACTCCAACAAATCACGGCCAGCAATTGTGTTAGCTAAGTTAAAGTGGCGACACGTGTCCGAACCAATAGTGCCTCACCCAACAGTAATATGTTTCGGAATGGTTTGTCGATTTAACGGGCAAACTTTTATACCTATATGTTAAGTACGGTCTACACTAGCGTAACATCTGTCGGATTCGACACAATTTTATGTGAAATCACTATAAGGACGTAAAAACTGTTCGCGCCGTGTATTTATAGGAACAGTGTACACTCTCCTATTTCTCATATGTTGGAAATGAAATGTGTCGAATTAAACAGCGATATAAACACACCGTGATATAATCACGGGAATTTAACACAATGTCTTTCGAAGCGTAATTTACGATACTATATATAAGCTACTTATACATAAATATTTTTGTTTTTTAAATCAAAATTATGATTGTTATAATGGAAATCATGTCATCACACTCTCTATTATAGAGTAGAGCCGTGCCCTGCTGTGGGACGTATATGGACTGATAAAGATACAGATGCCATAGAAATAATATTGAAAATCTTAATGTACGGAATTGCGTGTACAACATACATGTATACGCAATAATAAGCTCACAGCGACATTCTCGGATGAGTAGAAGCAATAAAATAGTGCCATCCGCAGATTGCCGATTTTATTCTGTTTTTTAGGTGCGATAGAAGTGTAATTTTCCCACAATGGGTACAAATTCGAATAACTTGCAACTCCTATGACCTTTAGTATACCGAAAAACTCACACAAAATGATGGGTTCCACTTGGAACTCAAATCTATTTTCTTTCGTGTTCCACTATATTACATAAACATGGTTGCCGGAGGTATGCAAGTGGGTTTCTTTTAAAATATTTTCATAAGTAAGGAGATATCAAGGTCGATGATAATTACAAACTCGTAGCAGAAAAATTTCCTTGCTGGTAGGAATGCAGGCACGGATTCACAGCCGCTAAACGCTTTCTTGATGTAAAAACAGAACCTTTAAGAAACAAGCAATCCGATATCATAATGCGTGTTCATACATTACCCATTTAATACTTTATTCACCACCGATTTTATACTACTTGTACACATTTGTATTTTCATTTTAAAATCGAATAGTCCGAGCAGGACAACGTGCGATAACATTACGAGTCGATAGCGGAAAATAATCCCCTTAATGCGCAAAATAAACGCCCGCTGCATTGACAACGGCTGATTAAATTAATTATTGCGCAAATTAATAGCGCAGTTGAAGCGGCCGTCCACAGTTTGTTTGAAGCAGCTTCAGTCATGCCATTGGAGTCAATTATTCCATGTGTTGTTTATCCGCACTAGGCAATGTGTTTTGACTGATTGCGCCTTTTCCCTGCATTGTGCATTTCAATTCTTTGCTCATGTCAACAGTCGACCTAATAAAGGTCGCCGGATTTTGTTCGATGACAGCCACTTTCAATAGGTTTCAGTGGAGACTTTTTAGGGGCTTCCGCTGATTGAAGATGGTAACGAACCGTGTAAATATTGCTTAATATAATCTAATATCATCATGGCCACATATGAAGACATCCTCCCACGCAAACATCCAGGTACACGGCGAATAACACACGTAGAAATTAAAACGCTCCATTAATAACAATAAGAGCAAGACACCCGCGCCGATGTATCGTCCTAATTACAACATTCGCAATACGTCCGCCAACGTACGTCACGTCGCATAAATTTCAATTTTCATGGTGGATTTACCGGCATCTATAACACGAGATGAAGGCTTCGTTCCTGTTTTACGGGTAAAGAATAATTTGGCAAGCGTTACGCGGCATACATAAGTAAGTATAGTCCAATCTGCTCGAAGGGGGTGCTTCGGGGCCCGCCGCCGCGCCGCCGACGCCTCGCTGACATACGCCCCACATTTATTTACACGACACAGATTAATTCCACGTCATCCGACATATCCACTGCGACCCACCGCTTCAATCATATCGTCATGTTGAGTGGCAAGTTCTTGAGGTGGCTGCAACTTTTTATAAAAGAATCATAAGATTTTATGCGAAAACCTCTGGTCTATTAAGAGTTAATATAATGCCATTGTATCTGGGTAATGATAGCTCGTTTAAATGTCAGTTACTCGGCTTAGATTCCAATGATACGATGGGTGGATACTCAGCAACGAAACAATTAACGCTATACTAAAGATATACTCGTATTGTCATGGCAGTTGGTGTAAAAATAAAATTGACAATAGGCGAGACGAATGATTTTCAAATTATATTCTAAAATATGGGCACACATTTATTATATACGAAAAAATCTATATTTCAAGAATTAACAAAGGCTTAACACAGTTTTAAGCCATTTTTCTAATAATTTTTCAATAGTGCACCAAAAACGCTAGTAGGTGTCATGGCGTCCGCTTTGATGTCACTACTAGGTAAACATGTCATTGTGTACTACTTAGTCTGTGGTCTATGCGCAGCGAATGCGTCATGTTTACATAGGCGTGACATCATGCGTTGTGAAGAGCGTTTTTTGTCAAAATGGCCGATTGCTATATTTTGTACTTTGATTTTATTTAAAATCTTATTAATCTCCAAGTATAGATTAAAACTGAATTATCATTTGAAATCCTTGTAATACGTATTTTCCCTTAAAAACATAAAATCTTTAATTTTTTGATACTGTCGTCTCGCCTATTATGGTGAAGTAACTTAAACGTGAAAAACAAACTTACACAATATAGAAATAACATAGAGCAAACATAGCCTTGAAGTAGTAATTTTCTAAGTGTTGGCCGGCGGGACCTTATGCCGAATAATTGTGTTGATATTGTTTCTGGCCATCTCTCGCTTAATCTTTGCCTACATTAATTAATGAAATAACTCACTGATGGTATAAATAATGTGACTTCTAATTCCAATGTAAACGTGTTCATTATTAATTAAAGGGTAAAATATCACCCATGTGAGTTAATAACAAATTCTGTTCCTACCATCATATATCGATGTACTCGTATTATGGTAAAGCCGATACCTTACGATAACTTCGTAACGATTCTAATTAACGAACATCAGCTGATATTATCGTATTAATTACGATTGTTCTAAATCTTCATGATTTGTTTTCAAGTCAATGACCTTTGAATACTATTGAATGGCGCTATGTTCTTAGAATATCGTAAAGCAATAAACCGTACTTTTGTTTTAACTTTGTGAATTGAGGAAGAATAGATGGAATAAAAAGAAGTGAATCTATCTCACTATAAGATCTAGTAAGGAAATCCAATAGCCATATCGCTTGACGTAATTTAAAATTTTCTTGTTTACGAACCGTTAGTGCGATGCAATGAACACTGCAGTTTCGATTAAAGTCGACATTTGTACGCCAGCTGTATTCTCTCCTCAAAGCAATGCAGTTCTCTCTAAATGTTGTCAGTTAATATTAATATCTCCCATCAGGTGCCGTGTTTACACGTTTGTCCGTGGAACCAAAAGATTCCCTAGGAAACAAACATAACCTATAAAAATAGAATATGAGGTTCAACAATGAGTAACGTCCAGAGGGAACATAAAAAAGAACATTATCATAAGAGATCGCAATACACATTAAAAACTAGCTGAATAGTTGTAGATCATGGTTTTATGTGCGTAACTGCCGAAAAGTTTCAAAATAGCGCGCACAAGTACCGAATGTGTTTTGTGATCCGTTTATCTTGACAAAATCTCCCGTTCTTTATTGACTTATTAATCTAAAGTTTTTCTATTCTCTATTCAGCTTATTGCCGGCTCGACGAATTACTTCAGTAGCAAATAACTTGAATGTTTTCAAATGTGAAAGCATTTTTATTATACAGTAATTCATGTTTAGAATGGCATGCATTTTTTGTATGGAAATGTTTTTTTTACACGCGGTCCCAAAGCATTCGTAGTTATACCAATACTAAACAGTTAAGTTTCAACAATTATTTAGAGTATGCAAGCTTTTTGTGAGCGTACAATGATTTTTTTTGTATTTGACACGCCAGCAGGCTTTGTACAGCAACAGTAAAAAAATATTTTGTTTGCGCTATCATTTATTCTTCTATAAATAAGACTTTTTGTACAAGACAAGTTACATTATACATTTAACAACGGCCAAGTGAGGCATATCCCCAGATTACATTAGAAAAACCCTTTTCAAATAGAACCAAAATAGAAGTGAGTGGCAATATCCAGAGGTCGCCGGTTTACGTACCCGTCTGCGTTCATAAAACTACTCCACAATTTTTTACCTTCACTTGGCGTATACAAATCACTTCGGACCATAAGGTGCGAGAAATAATGCCGGGGCAGCTGACCAGCTTTATATTTTTTCAGATTACGATATCAACACAAATTTAAGGTCTATGTACAAACATTAAAAGCATCTGTTGGCGAGGACGTAAAAATACGGAAAGTTGACGTCGGCCGCGTAGGTACCATTCGCGCCTTAATAAAAACTAAGCCTTCGCGTAGCGTCGCGTCGCCTTTCCACACTCAAAGATTTTCAAGCGCAAAAGTTTAAACAAGTATCTGCAAGCTAATTCTGTCGAACAATTTCCGCCTTATTACACTAGTCTCATTTTAATAATCTCATTTCTTTAGATGTTAATTGTTTTCGCTTGTGTTAAGCCGAAAATGAATTTAGCTCAAGACATTTTAATTCAAGAAGAACAAAATATTATCGCCGCGATGAATATTTTTTTCCGGGGGTATTTTATTTGTTTGCCTATTGCTTTAGGGTTAACAAGCGGATAACTGCGACTTTGTCTGCTTAGTGTTCTGTATTACATGCTTGCCACTTTATTGTTTAAGTAAGTGTTAGGTGAAGTTTATGCCTACTATACATTGAACAAAACTTTATATTGAATAGGGACACTATCATGATCGTCATTCACAGGCTCGCTGTTAATCACAGGCCACCTCCAAGGTTTCTACGGTGTCCTGTTGGAAAGATCACGTATCCAGAAACTTCCTGCATCATTATATTATCCAACCATATTGTGTATGGGTGCCTAACGCTGAGCTTACCGTTAGAATAACCATATTGATTATATTATGTTTCTTTTTAACCAAGGCGATAAATCTATTCAGTGATTATCAAAGCGTGATAAAAATTCAAACGTGATTTATTAGAAAGTGGAAAAAAGGAGGGTAATCCCAGTGTGAAATTTTATAAGAACTCCTAATTACATAACCATGTAGCCGGCTGCAAAATTTCCGAGCCTTAATTTTGGTATTTTTTGCTTGTTTTAAAGGCGAAAGGTCTTAGAATAAATTAGCCCTATCCAAAAGGCATCCCGTGGGATTTGCATTGTGGATCCGCAAAAATCTAGCGAATTTTTGGCCAAAATCGGCATTTATAACGGACATAGCTGTAATCCAGCCAACAATTTCAATTATATTATTCTTCAAAAAATGAATCCTAAAAAATGAATGTGTTGATGTGAAATAATTTAAAAATGTATTCTAAAATTATGTTCTTAATTCAAAAGTCGGAGCTGCGGGAGCAATTAACAAATAAATTAAATCGATTCTTATCTCGAAATATAGTAATTCCATTGTAACGGTTAAATATTATACGTAATAGATATTGGGCCCGCTTGCTTCAATAGCGTACGCCTGTTAAGATTATACCAATTCACGTCCGACACATCAAATCCATAACATGACAATTTAGATAGCAATAAAGTGATATTAACGTAGACCGAGAATCAATTTTGTGTGGAAATGTGTCTATAATAATAGAATATTATGTCTATCGGTTGATTTGTTGTGGAAAAATTAAGCCTTCGTGGGTTTATTCGGTCGATACATTACCTACGAACAAATACGATCTTACTAATAAATATTTTTTTAAATAAATTTATGTATTAGAATGGAATCATATTTGATTGATAGAGTTTGATTTTGTTTGCCGTAGTGTATGGAGCTTTGTTACAGCTCGACCAACATTGATGATAAATTGAAAATAGGTACATACATATTATAATAGTTTTTAGTGCTATAGGATTCAAAGAAATTTCATACGAATTGTTAGGGACTGGTATTGTCCTGAGTTATCACAATATCCTGGCATAGATTTATATTCATCACGTTGATGGTCTTTGAGTGAAACTAGGAGCACCTCTGACTACCTCCTTGGTATATAGGCATGAATTTATGTACATAATATGAGATTATACGAGTACATAAAATACATGTTTTTATAAACACAGGTGCATTTGGCTCCACGAACTTTCACTGGATATCTAGATTCAATTCAATTTCAGCGTATAGCGATACGAAAATTGTTTCTCTTAAGTTATAACCACCTGATTCAATACAAAGACAATATTTGTAATATAAAATATACCACAATCCTCACCTCAACATCGCAGGGCAATTAAAAAGATATATGTCCAAGCCTTTAAAATCCCGGTCAACATTGATAATGACTTTACGACGTATTATTTTATTTTATCGCTATGGAACGCCATATCCCTAAAAGCAATAACGATTTGTTGCAAAGCACGGACAATAAATCCATATTTTTCTCCAGCCAGACTACAGCTATAAATTCCATGCCGGAATACTATGCCCGTATGCTTGCAAAACAATAAATTGCCAATGCCCGGCGCACTCTCTAGTTATATTCATAAACCAATGGACGACCAAAGGTTTTATTTGATCATTAACATTCTATAACCCGGACGATTTTAACGCCATAATATATAGATAATATGTATAATTTTATTAAAATATCCTGGGTTATTATCTAATTAATTATTATTATTATAGTAAATTGAGTTGGTAATTAATCACTTTTGCTTGTTGACAGTTATTTGTTTTTTTTTTTTTCTACGCGTTGAAATAATTTAGTAAAATAACTTTTGATGGTAAAAGACGGAAATGCATAATTTAAATATCGTAACTTTGAAATCTGAAAATCATGGACGTTACATCGTTACATCACAGTTATAATAACATCATTGCTTTTTATTTGACATTTTGTGGGCGTTATTCATCTTGTAGCTACGCCGCGCCGGCTCATCGATGTTTCTTGTAACGTGTACGCATACCAATAATCTAAGTCACATCCTGGGCTATTCTTAAACTTCGAAGCTAAATAAATTGTTCACTTATTTATTTTTCAGCAGTATCCCTATTTAATTTTTCTGTAGGTTTTCAGGTATTTATATGGTATGTGTAACCTGTATTCGGCCAGCGAGATGGTCTATGAGTCTATACTCAATCAAACTCTCGATTGTAAAAGATACCAGAGCCCTGCAGTGAGGCGAATATTGTGGTTTCTTATAGTATTATAGTTGATTTTAGGTAATTTAAATAGTGTACATTTTACAAAAATATTTACTAATATCTACAAATATAAAGAATTATTTAAACTCTTGATCACATAGTTAAGACAGTGAGCAATAAGACCATCATTAAACTTACCGTTGCAAGTATTTCTTAGCGTATTATACAACTTATCTTATCTACAAAACTAAACCTGTATCTCACACTTTTGTTTCTTTCTAGGCGTGGTGTTCGCCCAGAACACTGAAGAGATTCAACATGCCTTCATGAATTCAATGGGCCAGCACACTATGCCCAACCGTACACGCCTCGACTTCCAGCTTTATGTCGATATCATCAACACTGCTGATGCCTTCAAACTGTCCCGGCTGAGTAAGTACTGATGCCCTTATTTTACTTACAGATTGCTTTAAGGTGCTAGCGGTAGGATATTCGTATCATTTTATTTTTTTTATTGCAATGAATGGCGAGACGAGTATGCCATTCGCCTGATCGTAAGCGATACGACCGCTCATGGACAGTAGCAAAACCAAACAACACCATGAATTGCAAAGATAAAAAATTGCAAGTCACATTAGTACTTACTGTGGCTACAATGTCCTTCAAATCGTAACACAACAGTGCATTTACACTGCTGTTTGGCGGGAGAAATAGACATTTTGGTGGTACCTACCCAGGCGGCTTCTCACATATGAGAGACCTACTAGGAACTACCACTAGTAATAATGACCAGTATCTGTAGTATGACCTTCGTTCATGATGGTGGAAAACACATGTATGAGTGTCAGGTTTAGGGGTCGGTATAATTTTAAATAGTGTATTTGTATTGTCGTTATTACTGACGTATTATTATAATTCTTATTGTAATTACATTATCGTGCCGTACATAGTCACACTATACCTGATACTATCGTCTTGCACTAGGGCTTTAGACCTTTCAATTATACAGGAGGCTACAAGTATTCCCATCACATTCTAAATTATTTGCAGATATATATACAAAGATTTTCTATCATATGAATATTTAAAGCAGTGTTAATTGAAATGCATTAACATTTATTATCCAGCGCCCATTAGGAATATTAATTTGACAGAAAATTAGCTAATGAACATTACTTACCGCATTTACAGTTATTCTAACGAACAAAGGAAACATGCAGTAATGTATATTAAAATTTAAACTATATTCGTAATATGGAAGCGCTAGTGTTCAAATAGGTTGTAATCCGCAGATGTTTCCAAATTAGGTTCATTCGTGAACAAATTTATCCTTTCATACGCAATATTAAACGTCCGAACGGGGACATCATATTTGCACCAATAGTGTTAACAATATTGGATTGAATAGAACAATAGGCGGACGGCGGCGGCATACTTAGATCGTTATCAATATGGGCCCTCAGGGTCTGACGGGTTATTGGAGACAGGCTCAGCTCGCAGTTTACTTATCACCGGCAAGGGTCGCCGTCGGGCCTAAACTCTCCGCCTCAACACACCCATCCATTACTGTCGTCATAATAGCCCCAAAGTTATTCGTCGCCGTCGCAAATTACTTAAACACTAATTAAAAAATATTACGCGGCCTTGTAAAATGAATTACTCGACAGTTTTAGTACAAAAATTTTGCTTTGCTGAAAGAATTTTCTTGTGCTACTTTACACTTGCGCTATAGTCTGCGTTGCGTTACGAACTTTCATGACTGACTAGTAAAACAAAGCAATAATGAGTATTATCATCACTAACTGAATTTAAATCAGCGGACTTCAATAATGTAAAGTTGTTAATAAAAGTAAACAGTGTAACAAGAATATTGGAAGGAAGTAGCTAAATAGCGACCGGCGCGATACGAAGTTTTAAGTTTCAACGCCTTCACTGGGTTTCCAGTGAAGAAAATTAAGTTTGTACTTTGTGGTGCCCTCTTGACACGCCGCTCTCATTTGAATGCAAGACGAACCTCCCTTTTTATTTCGCCACGTCACGGTAGGCTGATCAAAACACTTTGGAGTCGTGCGACGCAAAACAACAACCAGTTCCTACACCTATTTCTTTTCAACGGCAATAAAATTGTCGCTGTGAGTGTCCGTGGCTCCGTTATTTATAATTCTTGTTACAGACCACTGATATCGTAGGTCAGTTCCTAAACATAAGTATTTATGATTTATTTTATTTACTACCAGCTGCTGCCCGCAAACTTCGTCTGCGTGATTAACTTTATTTGAAATTAACTTTACTTGGATTTTCCCATCTTGTCCAGTCCCGCTATATCCCGCCCGTCCTGTCTCATTCTCACTCAAGTCATGTAGTCCAGTTCCATCCGGTCGCTTTGAATACAAAAAAGTAACAAATATATCAGGATTCCTTCTTCATCCCGCGGGAAAATCTTTTTTTACGGCATAGGTCAGACAAACGAGCAAACAGGTCATCTGATGGTCAGTGATCACTGCCGCCTATAAACATCCACAGTGCTTGGATCATAGATATGTTGCCAGTCCATTAAATCGGGAGGGAAGCGGGAAGGAAAAAGGATGGGAAGAGTAAATAGGCATTTGGCATCCAGCAATCTCACTCACCGAACGAAATGTCCCATACCGTCCCGTTCCATTATATTCCGCCCGTCCCGTCTCATTCTCACACAAGGCATGTAAACCAGTCCCATCCCATCCCATTGAGTATAAAAAGTAACAAATATATCGGAATTCCTTCCTCATAGCACAGAAACACTAAATTTTTCGGGTTAAAAAGTCGAAATCTGTTAAGCGGTTTCTGAGTTCATCGCGCACAACCGCACAGACGTACAGACAAAAATTCTAAAATTCAATGTTTTGGGTTCTATTACGTTAATGCAGACCCTCAGTATTAGTTTTTCTCATTTATCTTCTATGTACAGACATCGATCGGTTATAAATTTATTATATTATGTACAAAGAAACAAAGCACAAGTTAATAATATTATCAATTTTGTGCCTAGTATGGCGATAGGCTCGTCCTCCATCACATCGGACGGAACATACAAGGCGAAACTTGGATGCCACAACATACCTCTGCCTACCCCTTCTGGGAAAAAAGGCGTCAGTTTAAGAATGTATGAATGATATAAGTTTAAACTATTGAGCAGATCATATTACCAACTCTTCTGTTTGTATACGTCCTGAAACGCAAGGGATACTAGTGTTGGGCAATAAAAGAACAAAAAACTTCGTAATCCGTAAAGCAGTAAGTACTTCACAGTACATTTTGCATTAGAACATTGTTTACGAGGGAGTCGTGTATGCGGCGAGAAGGGGAGAGTATAGGAAAGGGCGAGCTTTGTACCTTCAGTGGGAATAAGGGGAGATAGTCTTTGATGTTTGGTATGAATATCAATTTGAAAAATTAATAGGATTAAGAAATTACATAATTGTCGTAATTTTCTCTCTTTCCCTATTTATAACCTGGAGTTTTTCTAGTCTCCAAGGTAATTGTTGCACGATCTTCCATACCAAGCTCTTAATTGCCAACAATACAGCAATAATATTAGTATAATTATTTTTATTCACGATCGTGATATTAGTTTGGTGGTGGGTAGGGCGTGAAGAACTGATAGCCGATGTTGCCAGAAAGTTCTCGGCTATCGGCCTTATCAGAACAAAAGTAGTGACAAACGTCCACCTACAGGGGTAGAAGTTCTAATAAATGTTGCAGGAAGTCATTGGATGGGGGCCTTTTCTAACAGGTAACTAAGGAAACTCTTATTGGAGGCCCACTTTCACCAGAAGCATTTTTGTGAATAAAGAAGATGAAAAATTGCTCCAAAACATCAGCTTTCCCTACAAATATTATAAATGCGATAGTGTATATGTATGTATTTACATATGTTCCGTTTTCACGCTAAAACGGCTTAACCGATTTTGATGAAATACAACATAGAGATATATTGGACCAAGGAGACGGAAATAGGATACTTTTTAACCGACTTCAAAAAAAGGAGGAGGTTCTCAATTCGACTGTATGTTGCTTTTTTTTTATATATTTGCTACACTTTCTAATTCAAATGGATGGCAAGGAACAGAAGAGGACAAGATTGCATACATTTCACCATGGGACAGAGTGAGATGAGACAGAACGGGATACAACGGGCCGGGAAAAACAAGCGAAGTCGTAGTCGAAGCGATCACATTGAGTTTAAATAGTTGGTTGAACGCCACCTGTGAAACGAGAGGCCGCGGGTTCGATCCCCGCACCGAGACAAATGTTTGTGTGAACCACAAATATTTGGGATCTGGGTGTTGGTGAGACCGAAAAGTCTCTCGTAGTTTCTGATACCCACGACACAAGAATCGATCTTAGTGTGGGGTCAGGACTATGTATGTGACTGTTGGGTGTATTTATTTATTTATTTATTTAAATATGTAACAGGTAGCGCGCAAAATAATATGTTGTCGATGAGGACTGGACTCAAAAAGTATCTTCACCGGGGCGAAGCCGGGCTCGACCGCCTATGTAGTTAAATTATATGATGCGGGAATTTAGTTAAAAAATACTTTATTCAACAATTTTATATTGATTATTTGTTTTACAAATATATTTTATAACTAATTTAATCTAGCTGTTCGTCAACAGAGAGATGTCAAGCGAATCACCCAGTCACTTGTTTTGTATCGCCTTATATAATAAATGTGACGTGGGAAACAATGGGTAATGAGAACTGGAATGTGCTGTTGGTGGTCTCTTCCACTAACACCTTTAGGAATTTACATTAGTACATGATATTAATTACTGTCTGAGAATGCAGATCAGTGTCCAGTATCTTATGTACATTACACCATGTTTTACATAGGTATTGTTGGGTATATGGAGGACGTGGGTACAGCCCGCATAACTCCTCCCCCCCTAAGAGCAAAATCTTCCGCTGCATCGTCAGAGGAACGATTTTGTTTACAGTATTTAGGAACATAATTGGTTAACTTACTTCGATACTTATATATTAACACAATACAGACAATACACAAGAACACATACAGTACAATAGTGCCTAAACTAACACTTCTTATGTTAACACCATACGCTTTTTCACTATATTCGTCTTTTTCACTTTTTAACACTGATGTTAACAACTGTAGATGCTCCATATTCACGGTGTCCAAGTCGACTGCTCGTCTGGATCCTGTAATCACCTTAATTTTCGGCAAATTAATTATTGGCATCCTATTCAAAACTTCTTTTTCTATACTGATTTTTCGTTTCCTCAAAGTTATATTTGCTAACTTTATTTCACAGTCTTCTTTCATAGTAATAATATATGTTCCCATAATCTCATACTGCTTAGTATTTTCTTCGCAATATTCAGTTGCTAAAATACTATCTTTAGTGTATAGAATCCACATGTTATCTTGTATAGTTTTAACTTTAATATTTGTAGACTCTACTATTAATGGTATACAACTCGTTATATCTGTCGCATACTTCATTATATCAGCGATACATTTATCTTCTCCATAAATTATTATATTCTCATTCTTGCATAAAAATGTTTCTCCATTAATTTCTTTGCAAGGCTTTATCAAGTGAACTGTTTTCAATCCCTTTACTAGGATGTAAGGATATTTGGGTGTAATAAGGAATGTTTTATTTTGTTTAGGATTAAACATTGGGAAAGGAATCAACTCATAATAGTTTAAAACATTTGATTGCACTGTCGGTACTGACAATATAAATGTTATTTCTTTACCCTTTACAAAACTTTTAATTTCTATACATTGTTCTATATTAACAATATTTTCAGGTTTTACAGGTAAAATCAATTTATCAATACTTTCAATATTCTTTAAAACATCATATAATTCATTTGCATTAAATATAGATTGATGCAAAATGTTAACTCTACTAAATGCAATAGCATTTTCAACTTCATTTAACCTTGACATAATTATTTCAAAGTTATGAATTAATAGATTGAAAGTATTCAATACAATATCTTTACTCCTTTGAAATCTAGTTTCATTTAAAATTTTCTCAATCTCATCAATATTTCTTTCTAATATAATATAATTGTTTCTTGATGAATTAGTTAAGTTTACTAAAGTATCTACTATTTCTGTAACAATAGTCATTTTGTTATCTATAGCATGTTGCTTCGATTCTATCTTACTTATTAAATGATCATATCTCAATGCATCTTCATTATCTAAGTTACCCGTAATAACTTTAATTATAGAACCTATTGGATTTAAAATTCCCCGTTTTACTTTAACAGTTGGAATTAATTCACTATACTTTTCCATTGTTAAATTCATTATATACTCAGTCTGCATTTGAGCATCAATAATACTTCCATCTAACATATAAATACCTATATTTTCCTTTATAATATTCCTTATTTCAAAATACTTATTTTCATTATATTCTAACCCTTCATGAATTAATTCTAAATTCATTTTCTTTATAATATTCCAGTTATAAAGACTAACTAAAGCTCTACCTTCTTTCACTGGCAATATCCCCGGATTATTTTCTATCTTTTGCAGTTGAAGTACTTGGCTTCGGACTGCCTGGACTACTATCACGATCACGTATCTGTGAACGACGTATGTCTTTCAGTGGCACTCTTTTATCTCTAAAGTGAGCCTTAACATTTACTGTATTTCTAACAATATCTCCTATAACTTTAGCTTTTTGGTAACGCGGTTTATCTTTACTGCGTCTAACATTTACCCCTTTTATAAAAACACTATCATCTTTTTTAATATTAAATTCTTTTTCTCCCCCTCGTTTTTCTATAATCTTTTCTTTCTTTTCTAACATTTTATCTGCTATATAATTATACAAATACTGAACCCTTTTCTTATGTTCATTAACTAACTGCTGTGTATAATGTTTAGTAAATTCTAAATCAAATACATCAGTGGAATCTGTATGCCCGAAAACTACTTCAAAAGGTGTCAACCCTGTCGTACTATGAATTGACGTATTATATGCCATAATTGCATATGTCATCACTGTAGCGGCATCAGTTATTTTTCTTTCATATTTAGCTAACCTATATATTTCTAATATCGTTGAATGAAATCTTTCAACAATTCCCATTGAATTAGGATTATGAGGTGTCCCTATATGTAAATCAACTTTATAAAAAGACAACATTTCTTTTAACAAATTATTATTAAATTCTGCCCCTGGATCAGAACTTATCCTTCGCGGAACCCCATAAAATGAAAAATACTTTAACAACCCTCTGACTATCTCTGGAGTTGTTCTATTTTCGACTACAAAAGCTTGACCCAACTTACTAAATGCGTCAACAATAGTCAAAAAAAAAATTTCCCTCAATACTGAAAATATCTATAAAGATTTCTTCAAACGGCTTCTTTTGCGTTTGCGTTAACTGTAACTCTGGTTTATATGGTTTCCTATCGTACTTCATTTGTTTACAAGTTTCGCATGAATTTATAATACTCGAAACTGTTTCTTCCAGTTTCCTCCAATAATAAGCCCTCTTAATATGAGCTATCGTTTCTTTAATACCCCTATGGCATGTTTTACCTATATGATATTTCTCTACTATATCTCTTTGTTCATTCTCGTCCTCTATGTACACAACTCTTTGGGTACACTCAACTATCTTAATAGAATCTTTTCTAAACAAGTTTGTTACTACTTTTGAGAATAACTTTCTATGCTCATTATCTTCAAAATATATGTAATATTTAATCTTTGGACGAATATAATTTTTTAAGAAAGTCTTGATTAGTTCCTCATTATTTATTGGCATATGAACTTCAAGAACTTTTTGTTTTTCACGAGATAAATCTTTCACAACATATTTATCCCTGTTCCAAGTATGTATCAATATTTGATTGGGCTTTGTATCGATTGCCTCATTTAAAATTGGAATATCAGCCGATTCCATATTTACATCTGAGTGTATAGTTATATTATCAGATGATTTTTTAGATTGTGAGGATTCACTGTTAGTTAGTGACGGTACAGGATATCTATCGCCCCTAGTATCAAATATATCTTTAAATGATAAGTCAGATGATGAGTCATCCGAAATTAATATAGGTGAACTACTATTCTGCCTAATTTTTCTACTCTCTTTCGTCCTACAAATTTCATCTATTTCTTCTAGATGTTTCGCAATATCTTGCTCATCATTTTCTGCATTAACTACCATAGACATATTGTCATCACTTTTTGTAATGTTTACTTTTATTCGCGACAATGCATCTGCATTTTTATTCTGTTTACCTGGCTTATATTTTATTAAATTCATGTTATTAATATTGTTTTGTATACATGAATTGTATAAAATTGGAATTTGTTTATTCCTAATATGTAAAATTTGATGTTGCATATCAATTCTAGCCCCTAATTCTTTAAGTAAATCTGAACCTATTAACCCGTCGTAGCGTCTATCTACGTTATATATATAAAACTTGTGACGAATGTTTGTATTAAACGTTTTCGTCAACGGCATTAACACAACTTCCTCATGTACGCTTCTACCATGCGTACTTATAACTTCAAAAGGTTCACTAAACGTATATGCTTTGAAAAATTCATTTGCCTTTTCAGGACTTATAAATGACCTAGTACTGCCGGTATCAATCATAAAAATACCTTTTAATTCAGGCACCCTTATATGTGGCAGTGTATATGCATTATACATGTTTATATTTACTATTTCTCGTCGTTCCTTACCGAGGCTTCTTTGTGAAAATCCTCCCTTTGTGGTAAAGAATTTTGCCTATTGTTATATAACATATTACTCTTTACAGTACGCATCGACACGTCATTATATTGCGGTCGTTGCGTTTGTGGCACACCAAACTTGAATTTACTATTTGGATTTGTTTTAAAAAATCCAGAATTTTTATAATTATTCACCGTTCTTGGAAACTGTGGCTGTGCAGGCCTGAATGTTGGCTGCATCTTAAAGCCCTGCTGAGGGATGCCAAATTTAAATTGTGCTCCCTGAGTTCCCGGTACAAAGTTTGGCCTAAAGTTTGAATTATTTTGTGGCCTAGGTTGTGCCCCAAATTTAAACTGATTTGGTAATTGCTTAGTGCTTTCCTCTTTATTTTTAAAATTTACCTTTAACATTTGCCTTTTCGCTTCTAAGCGACTACGAAATTGAACTTCTTCCGTAACGATACTAAGCGCCTTTTCTAATGTCGTGCACTCCTTATCACGAATTTTACTGATTAATTCGTCAGGTAAATTGTAAACAAATATTTCAAAAGCTGCATTGTTATAGATGATCATATTAGCTGTTTTAAGAGCCTGATCTTGCATTAAGTTTAACTTTTCAAAAAGAGCGTCTCTCTTTTCCTGTATTCTATGATAAAAATCTATATAACTTTCGTTTTGTCCTAGCTTCATGCTCTCTAGCTCTAACGCTATGCATCTACCTGATCTGGTATCCCCGAACTTCAAAACTAAATGTTGCTTAAGTTCCCCCCAACTGTGAAAACTTTTACCTGCGCATGCCTTAGCGGCCCTTCCTACTAGCCTACTAGTTACGCAATGCAACACGTACCCTAACTGAGCTGGATTGTCATCTGTCTTTGATGTTCCAATCACGTACTCACATTTTTCGATAAAAAAATTTAACATTAATTCATCCCCGTCAAACCGTGGGATTGTATTTAAGAAGTCACCTGGGATAAGGTTTACAACTTTGTTTGAATTCATTTTTATCACACAAATTCAAAATATTAATAAAAAAAATACACTTTACTTTTTAGGGTAAACAAACAACGTAAATATTGGCAATGTTTGTCCAAAATTACGGAAAAGTTTGAAAAAGTATTTGGCAATTTTTTGTCCAAAAATCAAACTAACTTGACAGTAGGCAATTTTAGTCCTAACTACACAAGTTGATAAGACACAAGGAAATGGAAAGAGGTAGTAAAAGGAATACTCACAGCCACGCCTTCATGTCTGGAGATCGCGACACTTTTTCTAGATTTTTTTCCCTTTTTTTAACTTATTTATTTGGTAGGTTCTCGGAATAGTTCCAAAATTATTACTTTTTTGGCTAAAAACTATCCGTCCCGACTGCGCCAGTTAAATTATATGATGCGGGAATTTAGTTAAAAAATACTTTATTCAACAATTTTATATTGATTATTTGTTTTACAAATATATTTTATAACTAATTTAATCTAGCTGTTCGTCAACAGAGAGATGTCAAGCGAATCACCCAGTCACTTGTTTTGTATCGCCTTATATAATAAATGTGACGTGGGAAACAATGGGTAATGAGAACTGGAATGTGCTGTTGGTGGTCTCTTCCACTAACACCTTTAGGAATTTACATTAGTACATGATATTAATTACTGTCTGAGAATGCAGATCAGTGTCCAGTATCTTATGTACATTACACCATGTTTTACATAGGTATTGTTGGGTATATGGAGGACGTGGGTACAGCCCGCATAACTATGTATTATAAATGTCAATTACAAAATTGCCATTTGTTCAAAACCATAGAGTACCGCTACAAAGCTTTGAAACGATATTAGTGGGATAGTTTCAGTTGCAAACAATTATAATATGAAATCAATTACGAATAATTGATATTAATAAAGCAATCAAGTTATGATAAAGCTAGGCGTCAAATTAGGAAAAGTGAACTACGTTATTACGTTTCATTTCGTGTTCAGTTTGTGTTATAATATGCTGTCGATAAGGCCAGCATAATTGTGACTTTTAGCGGCAAATAACCTATTTATATCCTATTTAGATTGCATTGTAATACCACCAAGTGCGACCAGAATACATTTTACCATTAATATTTAATTGTATTTCAAAACATCTTGAAGTCACCAACCGTTGTATGATCTGATAACCACCCACCTTATAGAAATGAAATCTGTGATCACACGTTTTATAGTCCTAAGTCTGCTAACTGATGCACTTTGATTCACTCGGCTTGCCTTTATACAAATCGGATTTTTAAACTCTCCAAAAATAGAATTTTCCTTTAAAAGCACTGAATTAATCAATCTATAAAACATGTTAAACGTTTGGTGTTGGCTTAATACACGGCAAAGAAAATGCTGTCGCTTTTTTATATGTAGTATACCGCAATATTAAGGGATTGCAAAATATATGCAAAATGTAGATAATATCATATATTTTTAATGGCTTTTCAAAAACCAAACGACTTCCTGATTTCCGATGAAATTCAAGTTTTAAAGACTATATTTTGTTTAACCTACCTATGTTTAAAACAAACAACAGTAGTAATTCCCGCAAAATTAGTGCCTTATGAGTCCCATGTTTCTTTTTCGGGTTGACTGTCAGTTGTCACAATTTCTATAATTATGTACCTACGAGTAAATTATTACAGAAAACCAATAGGATTATTTTTACAAATACCTTATCCTAATTAATTGCAAACAGTAATGTAATATAACGTTTAAACAAAACAAGAATGTTCTCCGCATGTTGTGTTTACAATTTTCCCCGTCAGATGACGCCACTACAAATCTAGATCGCGGTATGGTTTCGTTACAGACGGGGACATAAATAGGAGGCCCGACTTTCCGTGAACAAAACAAAGCTGTCTAAAGGTTGTAATTAAAGGTTATAACCAATTTTTGAAACACCGATAATAAGGTGTATAATTCATGTAAAATAAGCTATGAGTTTCATCACTAGCCATTGGGACATTGAGTATTCTTACAGAGAAAATTTTCGGAAAATTTATTTCAGTGCTAAGCTAAGTGCTAACAATTAATATAAAACCTGATGCATTATTTAATATAATTATAATGTCACTAGCATAAAGATACAGATAATACTCTAAAGTCAAAGTCCTTATAAAGATGTAACAAAAAATAACCAAAGAAAATAAAAGAACGTGTGTACTTACGTACGCACGTAAGAAGTTATACTTCTTTTTAAGATGTAAGTCACTTATATCACGAATGTTTACCGCGATTGTCTATCATCATTCAAGTTGTGTTCAAAATTAACAGATTTTAAATAAAATGAGTTTTCACCTTTTAAGTACTAGGAACGCATAAAGTTGACGGAGATATTTTTAGTACCCAGTATTTTGGGTCTTTCATCAAACAATAATATTGTCATCCACTTATGTTTAAAGTGGCCTGTGTCGAGAGTTTGGGTATATAATAATATCTACCGATTGAAAAGAAAACCTAATAATGGGTCTTTCTTAATTCCGTCTTTTGAAGTTCTACCTCTCTGGGCGCGCTTAGAAAAAAAAAAGGATTTTTATTTGCATTTCAGATCTGAGATGTATTTTTACAATATTTTTTGTCATAATTATCACACACGTATAATAGCAACACATGTATAATAAGTGAAAATTCTGGATAAAAGTCGCTTTTATCTTAAAATTTAAGTTTTCAGATTTGAGGTTAATTGTCGGTATGTATTCTTTTGTTTTATCAGTGGAGATAAAAAAAAAATATATTTTTATAAAATTACATGTGTGTATGTGATTTGAATTATAAAAGTAATGTAATACTATTAACATGTCCAATTTGATAAAATGTGAAGAGAGAAAATCTATATTTATTGTTTTGAAAACAGCATTTTCAGCGACAGAAGATAGTAGATGACCTACGAGTGTACACACAATCACACCCCGCAATAGAACTGTCTTTTGTCATGGTCGGTATGAATAACTGCGATACCGGTCACAAATGCCTATGCCCTATACACAAACATTTGCTCAGAAATCGATTGCCAAACCTGTATTCATAAAGGAATATTTATTGTTTTATTTTTCTATATAAGTACAGGCGTACGTACGTATGTATGTATGTATAACGCGGTTTGCTTTGTAAATGTCTAAATATCTGAGAAAGAGCAATAAGCTTTATTACTCTTTTTATAGATATCATTCTATAAAAGTATTTAAAGTACTTAATAAATCAAATTTAATATAGTTACATGGCTATTGGGTTTAAAAAAATAAGGCAAATGTTTACAAGTATAATCAATCCATTCAATCAATTATTGGGAAGATTAACGAAGCTCTTGATAAAACAGTCACCTATATACGAGTATCGTCTGTCTAAATTTCGACAGCCTCCGTGGCGCAGTTGGTTAGACGCCGGCTGTGAAACGAGAGGCCGCGGGTTCGATCCCCGCACCGAGACAAATATTTGTGAGGCTCACAAGTATTTGTGTCGGGTCTGGGTGTCTGTGAGACCAAAAAGTCTCTCGTAGCTTCTGATACCCACGACAAAAGACTTAATTGATCTTAATGTGGGGTCAAGACTATGTATGTGACTGTTGAGTGAATTTATTTTTTATTATTATTGTAAATTATATTGCCGTGTGGCGAAATTTGGAACTGCAAATAAAATTTAAAATATCTATGTAACTCATTGCTTGTGATATGTTTTAATAATATAACCAACAAGCATTTATAGTCGTAATCGAATAATAATAACATGTCCAATATAATAAAGTGTGAAGAGAGAAAAACTATTCTTATTTTTTTTTACGACAACGCATTAGCATACCAAAAGATCGTAGACGAGGCATTAAGAATTAAGAGGTATAGATTTAACAAGTTCTCAAATTAGTGATAATAAAGCTACGTATATTTTAGTATAGAAGCAAGAATGTCTATCGAGACTAAGCACCGTGAAGATATGATCAAGCTTCATAACATGTTCATGTTCAGAATTACCAAGAGACATAATATAACCATAATAATTACATATTGTAATAAACTGTAAAAATATATTTTATAAAAAAATTGTATATGTATATGCCTCTCGTGTTATAACAAATTAAATGTTTTTAAGAAAACCTATTAGGTACCACTAAAAATATCAATATATTATAATGTCTTAATTAAACTAGCTCGTCGTTTACAATGAAACAAGTAGGTTGCTATTCATCATCTAAAAATTGACTTTGAAAGTCAAACCACAAAAATTCAAATGCAAGAGTGAGCCTCCGTCGCGTTTCTCGCGGCATTCAGTACTCATCGTTAGTACCTAGGCATTTCGACACGTAAAAAGAAACCCTCATATCCCGCGGGATTTAAAATTGAGTACTCGCTATGGCAAAGTTTATTCACAGGGCCTGATTTCAAATTGTGACAGAATAAAGCCGAATATTTTGGTGTCTTACTGCAAACTGTCATTGGGATTATTGACCCAGCGCAGTGAGAGAGGTGTCGTCATCACATAGCGGTGTCTCTGTCCGTTTGACGGCCGTGACGGCTCCAGCACTTCATAATAGGGCCCTGATCAAAACACGTCTGAGACTAATGACGACGACGCGAATTTTTATAGCACTTTCCGTTCTTCAGGGACTACTATTTGTTCGCAGATTTCCGTTGAATTTTCACCGCTATAAAAAGTTAAACCATCTAAACTGTGTTCCTACAAAGGCTATTTTATGTGCTTCGCTTTCCATCCTTTTGATGTTATTAAAAAACAGGGCAATTTTACCACAGATGATCGCCATTCCCGATCTCGTCTGCTTTTGGATATTTTTCGTTATTTTAGTTATCGTTCTTGCCGCAATACTTTCCTTATTACAAAGCGACTATGTACGATTTCATACTTGTCGAATGTTTGTATTGATCGTCTACGAACTTCTGGCTTCCGAATTCGTTGTTGTAAAAAAATAAGAATAGTTTTTCTCTTTTCGCATTTTATTACATTGGACATATTAATACTATTATATTACGAGTATAAATGCTTGTTGTTCATATTAAACAAAAAAAAACATATCTCAAATAATGTGTTGAATTTATATATTTTTTTGTAGTTGTAAATTTCGCGTCACGCCAATAGATTTGTGTTGTTACTGTCCATGAGCGGTCGTATCCCTTACTATCAGGCGAATGGCATGCTCGTCTCGCCATTAATTGCAATAAAAAAATTAAAATGACTCATATTATGACATGCTCAGTTTAATTTATGACATAACTAAACTGAATGTTAAATACGTAAGAACTTATGCCTTTTATCTAGTTACTTAATTAAACATCATAAATGTAAGTTCGTGGTGCAATCATAGCATATTTTAATTTCTGACTATTCTAGGGCAATTCATAGTCAGGGAGTTAATTTAAGAGGAAAGTTTCCAATTTAGGAGAAGGTAATACATTACTTTCAGCAATACAGATCAAAAACTTTATGCGTGGCACTAAGAAGCTAATAGTGAAAGTACCAATCTCGCACTTAAAAGAGGCAAAGCCAATATCGCACAATGGAACATATAGCCGAAAACCATTAAGCTATCCTGACAGCTATAACAAAGATTCATTTTCATTACACAAATAATATCTCAGAGCTCTTTCGGTAAAAAGAATACGGCATCTGCGCCATTTTTGAAAAGGGACGAAAAAATCATCGGAAAACAAAGAACTAGCGAAGAAAAATTATGTCACCGTCTCGTCCTACGTAGTGCCTTCTTCAAAATTTGCGAATATCCACTGATGGCTGTGTGCACCGCCATTATCGTGCTTATTACATGGGGCATGAATATCAGAATTGGTATGAATATATATAATATATTCTCAGCAGTCATATATTATGACCCCACATCATGATTCGTATATTTGACAACGAAATTCCTGCGTAGGTATGGAATAAGGATAAGTTAAAGAAAATAAATCCACAATCAAAATATTCTAGAGATATTACATAATATTGTTTAAAATGTATGGAAAAATCACGTACTGTGATGCTATAAAAAAATATTAATTGACTTACAACAAGTATTGTACTGTATCAGCGCATATACTTTCCACTGCAGGGCATAGGCCTCCTCTACAATTGAAAGTACGGTTGAGAGGGGTTAGGCCATATAGTTCACCACGCTGGCCTTATGCGAGTTGGCGGACTTTTGAAACCATAGAATTCTTTCAAATCGCTACGATATGTCGGTTTCCTCATGATGTTTCCTTCACTGTAATGGTGAGTGGTGATTGACTATCAATACACACACGACTCCGAAAAGACTCTGACAAAAAGTAGGTACTACTAAAATGAATAAGTAAACACAACCCGCTTGTCCTAAACAACCAGCATCAAAATTTAATAAAACGAACTGCATTCAGTCCAACTTCTCCACCAATTAAATTATTACACCCGTCTTGTTACATTAAGTGTTCCAAAATGGCTTTAAAACGAGAAAAAACCGATATTGTTCCTATGATCACTATTCACTGTGAACTATAATATGCTTCATTTTATTACGATTCGGGCGCTCCGTGTTGGCCTTCAAATTATTTTATTCCAACATTTGATCAGTACCAGGAATTCTCACTTAGTGATTGTAAATAAATTGTACTCATTAATATAAAATCTAACCAAAGTCCAACGTGAACAACTATTACACTTAATATCAGCTATTGGATTTCCATTCTATTAAAATACCTCCTTTGAAGATAGGTATCTAAGTAAACTTCTTCTACTAATATGATATCTTACCAAATAAATTTTACCATAACCATTGTATAAAAAGCAGGTATTAAATTTCTAAATAATTCATGAACATCCAAGACCATAACCTTATAAAACTTGACAATAAATCCTAAATCTTAGTCAACAAGTGTTGTCTATAAAACGTTATAAACCTACTCATGAAACCACATATAACATCAGTGGCTTGTGCTCATAAACCCATATGTGAACTATCAGAGTTGCTTAAATACTCACAGACAAATACGTATTTTAGTAAGAAATAATTAAGACGTTATTTCATCGGGTGATAGGTACGCTCGTCCTTTGAATGGGATAGTCGACCGTTCAATTTGAGTGCGGGGATTTCGGGTCGCTGTCTTCTACGCTCGCCCAATGCGGTTTACAGACAAATGACGTCATAGTAACCCTAATTTAGGGCAGTTTACAATAAGTAATTATTACTAGATACCCTTGATTCACAGCTGAGAAGTGAGCACGAATTTATTTAGTTGAATTAATAAGCAGCACAAAGAATATTTACTCGGACTACAAAATCAGCATAATATTTTGTAATTCTGGATCCGGCGGGTTTGGCGAAATGCCAGATTCAATTTAATCTTTGTACTGCGTGTTTCGTTGTGGTCACTCGTCTCGTACCCTCGTTTCACATACGACTGTAGCACCGTTCTACTCATGGAATTAAATCCTTATCGCATGCAACGCCGACCTCCATAACATATTAATAAATTTATTCTCGTCTTCACTCAGTGAATTTATCTATTCATGAATTCAGTCAATTCGAATTCGCCTAGATAGTGGCACTGAAATGACAAATAAGGCGGCGTCCATAATAGTTTTAACTATTTTAACCCGTATTATCCCAGGGCCCCATTTGAGGTGCACTAATATTTTAAGGTCTTACACCGAATCTTTTAATATTGGTGGGTAAATTCAAACGCTGTCGTTATTTAAATGTGTTTGAAAGAAGATGCTTGTTTTTAAGTTGCAAGTTTTTTGCATCCCTCTGGCTGCATATTTTTTGTTTAATATCCAATAACATTGTTTTGAATTGTCTTTTGTGATGTCAATCACCAGAATAACTTAATAAACTATTAAATAACATGTCGCTTTAAAAATGGGTACTGAATGTACAATTATTTTGTATTTCAAACAATGAATATTATACTGTTATAAATAATATCATCTGAGCACTCTACAATGTCGAGGGGCGTCTTTATTCTGTATTTACAACTATGCACGAAGTTATGAAGAAACATTAATTTGGCAAACTTGCCGACGAGCACAATCCCAACCTCCGCGCAGTAAGTACGCGATAATTTGACAACTTCAAAATATCATTAAGACACTCGTGTCAAGGAACAGATGTTACTAGTGGTAAATAAATCAGAGCCGCCTAAAACCTTGAGTGACTCGCTCGTTAAGCTTACGGTACACAAGTGTTCGCTTAGGGAACTTAGCGCCCAGTCTAACTTTGGCTATTAGTTTTAAGAGCGCAGCATAAGGGACAATAAACAAGTCGTCGGTTTTTCCTTTCTCCCTTAGGTATACGCGACATGTGTAATCGTACTAAAGTTGTATTATTCCCTTATGTTATTTTGTACCTACTTTTGGCAGGGTTTCGGATTAGTATTGTTATTTTTTGTGTAAGGTATAGATGTTCTTGCCTAGTTAAGAACAATTTAATATTTTTTTGTATACGTGTATTCCTTAAACATAAGAATAGATGGAATTAAGCATTAACAACTACAACATAATAATCGCCAATTATAAGCTATATTTAATAATTTTCAGAAATTCGTTTGTCTTTGACAGATCAGACAAGGGATTGAAACTTACAACAAGAACAAATAAAAACCTCAGATCTATAGCTTTAGTAAGATCGCCCGATAAACGAAAACCGTCTTGCATAAACCTGTAACTGACAGTTTTGAAAGGAGATCAATAGATTTCCTATTGAAATTGCGCCTAGTAGTGGACGCATGGCGGTCACAAATGAGAAATGGAATTAGGTAATAAGGATTCGTTATCCTTGAATTATTATTTAGTTTTCTGAAGCTTCAAAAAGGGCTTATTAAGATATATCCTCTTAAAGTTTTACAAAATCTACCATATTTTACTAAAATCGTAATATCTTCATTGGCTAATATTTGAATTTTGATGTAATTTTGAACATAAATTGCTATAAAATGTACTACATTATTATGTAGACGCTGAATAGTTAGTTACCTTTCGTGACAAGCTTACAATATTGAATGGTATTCTGGTGACAGAAATATCCATGGAAAAAGTACGTAAGTCTATCGAAAAGGAGAAAATCACATTTGTACACCTAAAAGTTTTAAATAATGTCTCTTGTAGATATTAATATATGATTTAAGTGCTGTACAGACGTTTATTATTTTCATTCATCAAGTTTATTGTATGTAGTCACTTTGTAGTTTTAGTAGGTATAAAAAAATATCTGATACAACCTTACATAATTATGAAAGAAAAAACACAATTGTTGAGGATGTATCCAGTCAGTAAATATATCATATTATTATATTATTATGCCTTTCCGGCTTTCACGGTCGGTGTCACGTCTAAGTTGTAGGCTTCGGGTGCGCAACCATAGTTTTTGCACACCTGACCATGAGAAACATATTATAAACATATATGTGCTGCGGTATGAAAATAAAATGAGAAAAAACCTAAAAAAAATACCTTGTTTTTGACCTTGTTAACCTTGTTTGTTTCTGTCATCATTCATTTCTTGCGTAGTTGAACCAAATCCACTGATCTCCTTTGCTTTATCATGGTAGACAAGAGCAAATAAACGCGGAATGTCTTCACCACTAAGTGTAGCAAGCAATCCAATTACCTAACCAACTTTGCGTGCCCGCTCTTATCGCTCTCAATACATCAGGCTCTGGCGAGCTGCGGAGCGTCCGTACCATAATAAATATGCAGGAAAGACTTATTTGCTAAATACAACTTCTTCGACCGTGCGAGATTTTACAACAGTCTTTTCATATACAATTTGTTCATGTGTTATATCCAGATGTATATTGACGAGTTTTAAGATTTAGTCTCGTCAATTCGGATTTATAGATTTTTTCTTACTTTTAACCAATTCCGTTTCATAGACAGTAGCATCTGTTTATGCAAGTTTCGAAATGTATTGGATTGTTTGAGTATCAGCCTAATAGATATTAAATTGTTTGGAAAATCAATTGTCCGGAGGCCGTGCCACGATATGTTAATTAAAATATTGACACATCATACATCGCCTAATACTGTGTCAGTAATGCGATATTTATGCGTAAGTATTGATTTTTTTAATTATCTAAGCAATATGACCTAATTCTAATACAACAAAAATTGTGATTTATATTACTAGAGTTGAACTTATTTTACCACTACTGTGTGTATATCTTTAACCGGAAATGTATGAAAACTAGGATATTTACCCAATTACTAGGAAATGTATACAGTTCCGAGCATGCTTAGGAAATGTGTAAAATAAAGAATTGAATGCAAATCCGAGATAATGCTAGGTAATACGAGTACATAAAAAAAGAATCTGTGAATATAGTAATGTGAATCTAGTAAATAAAACAGACTAGAAAACTGAGAATGAAAATACCCGACCGTAACGAAACAAAACTTTTGGCTGAGTTTGCCTTTTTTAATATACCTTTAAAAAATATTTTTAATAATTTTACTTTTGTTATTGTATAATCTATCTCAATCCTAAGTTAACCTAACCATCGCTTTGTCTAGACTTCTGTATTCGTTAGCATCCGTACTCATGACATCCAAAATGTAACCTACATATTTTCCAATCGCTATTTAGGATACGCATAGATTTCCTAGGATTCGTATACAATGACGGATTACATACTTTCCGTTAAGATTTAGGGAGTGCTGTCTTGTCAAATAATTACAGCAATGTTTACAAAACATCCCACTAGATACCAAGTATCGCAAGTATTTGGAATAAACTTTTTAATACAGATTTCCTCACAGGAATAACATGGAATAATTAATTATCAACACCAATTAGTTACTTAAAATTTGTATATTTAACATAAAACATGAAAAGGTCATAAATATTTACCCTCCGTATTACCAATTAAACTCCAAATTAATAAAACACCAACCATTATCATTATTTCAATTTATATCCATGAAAACAAAATGTGAATGTTATAACTCAGCATTTTCCGCATTTTACCCTAAGATTGTGATATTTCTCTACAATGTTACTTCGCAATACCAGTTATGAAATAAAACGTGTCACTTGAGTAGCGTGTTTAGCAATAGTGGGGGACACTCGTGTCACTTTGGTCGGGACGGTGCTTTTTGCTGACAGTAAAAGTCTCTTCAATTGACAGTCTTACACAGTGCACAAAAGGCCTTTTGAAATGAAACAAATAACATGAAACATATAACATGAAACAATGAAAGTCGTTTATAATTTAGGCTGGTACGCATCACTGTGCTTTAATGAACGTATATTACTGGTATATGATATACATTTCCCGCTGTATTCGGTTTCTATACATTTACAAATATACTCTATGTTTAATAAATGGAGTATAATAGAACGTGACAGAAGTTAACACATAAGTTATGTATTACAACATAAACGAAAACATCGTTAATTTTGTTTATATTGATTGCTTGATTTTACAAAATACAAGCTAGCAATATACAACGTTAATGTAGGTACGTATGTAATTTTACCTCTAGTATGGGATGTTGATTTTGTTTTACGAGTAACATTACATTATTAAGCAGAGACTGGATGCGTAAAGCAGCAGACCGGGCTCTGTGGCGTACCTTGGGAGAGGCCTATGTCCAGCAGTGGACTGCAACGGGCTGATGATGATGATGATGATGATGATGATGATGATGATTATGATGATGATAACATTATTTTATTTGAATTAAATTTCTTGAATGATCGGTGCATTAATTTATTCAAACGCGACACTAAAAGAGTTATTTTTTTGCTATTTTTTAATCCAACTGAAAGAAATGTAGTCACTGGATGCGGGCCACTTCCAACAGGTCAATGTGGAGATCCTTGGGGGAGGCCTATGTTCAGCACTGGACTTCCTATGGCTGAAAAGAGATACTATGGCTTCCTATGGCTGAAAAGAGGTACTTTTCTTTTTCTTCTCCCTTCAGAGAAGGGAGAAGAAAAAGAAAAGTACGAGTATGTACATATGTGATCTCATATATTTATCATTGTTTTTAAGCCTACGAAATTATCTTCAAAAACGTCATTGATATCAATAGTTTGAATGAAAAAGTAAACGTTTAAAAAAAATGTTCTGTTTGGCTTAATTTTAAACAATTACCGGACAAAGTTATCCGCTTTCCACAATTTGTTCTTACATTTCAAACAAAAAAGTAGGAGATAAGCGCGGAATAATTAAAGGATAAAACTATGAACGATCCCTTACAAAGTAATGTAGCATTCTTTGTCCTTTGTGCACGTAATAAGGACAATCCAAGCCTAAGTTAGGAACTCGTTAATTACCATTTTGCGTGTGGAAAAAATATGTAGTTACCTTCTCCTCGAATACCTACGTACACGATGGATTTTAGATTAAAATATTAACACGTGCTTTGAGGCGGTTTTTTCGTGCAAAAGATTTTTTGTGTAACATTCATTTTTTACGTTACTACCAATGAGAAAAACGTTAATATTTTTTGACTAAAGCTCAATAATATTGTTCATGTTTCCCAATATAATGACTTATGGTCAAATGCAAACCAATTTAGGTCCGCTTGTAATTGTTATGCAGTATGTGGGCCTTCTTATCGACATCGCTTGGTAGGCCGATTATTCATTTCATATAAATATTCTAAACAGGATTTTGAATTTTTATTGAATTTTTATATCAGTATTCTCGTATTTATTCAATGTATCATCTATATACATATTAGACAAACAAGATTCAACCAAGACAGTAGAATTATATTCGACAAAATACTCATGTCAATGAGTATACATTTTTTTTAAGTTGAGTTTTGATGTATATTCGTGCTATAGCTATAAAACATTTCTCTATTGTAGTACGGTCATAAATACGCAAAAATATAGACATAATTAGTAATTGACAAAGTATTTTACGAATTTCTATAAAAAAATATATAAACAACGATTTCAAAAACAACACAGCCAGTGGCGAGGACAAAAATAAAAACATCGATACCAACGTTCCACTTCAAATAAATTGTGATCAAAATTGTTTTTTTTACTTTTAAGTCTTTGTTTGTTTTGAACTGTTTTATTTTGTACCCTTTTTTACATTTTAAACTAAAAAATATAATCAGTAAACGTTTGAGTCAGAAACTAATAATTCTATACAGTATTGGCTAATTTATCTTATTATAAATGATACCTCAAATTAGTTATGATGAATACAAATGAACATAAAATAATATCTATAAATAAAATACGACCTTCGTCTTAAAGCTTATCAAATATTTCCCTTCCAAACCACGCTTGAAAACAAATTATTATAGAAACTATCTAGACATTCACCTAATTGCTCGGGAAGGCATCCTGGGCGATGCATAGCTATTGAGAAAGAGGATCGTGGCTATGGTATCTACTCGTCTATTCGGATCGCCAAGAAAATTTAAGGCACGCTCGGATATAAAACCTAAACAGACGGGTCAAGCGCGCAATATTCAGAAGGCGGACACCATATTTTCAACGGTACACAATGAGTTTCGCATCTCAAAACAAAATTGACTAGATCTTAAATATTAACGGTCACTGGTGCTGCCAATATTGCACATATTTTCCCAAGTCGCCGGCGAATTTATATTGTATGGATTATGTGTAAGGTTTGAGAGGAGTTGCGTCGAAATTTGGCTTTAGAACAGTAAATTGTTGCTATATTTTGTCTCACTTTCTTGTGGACTAATAAATATTTATTGTATCGGATTATTTTCCGTTTTAAAACGTAAATATTATCGTAATATAAAACATGTCTGTCAATTTTAGCTATCGACGTAAATCGTAGAATAAATTTAATTAGGTAATTCAATTACTGAGGAATCGCCCATCGAATGGTGGTAAAGTGCATCGGCTGTAAATTATGAGGTTTGATTGCCATGCCTGGCAATCCACTCATCGCTTGTTTTTCAATTCGAAAATACCTATAATTTGCAATCACTACTTAATTTATATTGATTGACTCAAAGCCTACCATAGGTAACTAAATAAAGTAAGATTTTGAAGTAGATCTATAACGATATTTGCATCTCTGACTTTTCGGAGCTATGTATTGATAGCCATCATGCACTATAACGGTGAAGCAAAACATCGGGACAAAATCTTAATACCATAGTGTTTTTAAAGAATTTCTATGGTATGTAAAGTCCGCCAACCCGCACTAGGCCAGCGTGGTGGGCTATACGGCCTAACCCCTCACAATCGTACTCTCGATTGTAGAGTAGGCCCGTGCCCTGCAGTGGGACATATATGGGCTGATACAATTATTTAAACATACATATCTCAAACAATACGTTAAATAAATATTTTTAACATTTTATTTGTAGTTCCAAATTTAGCCACACGCCAATAGAATGTGAATAACCTATAGACCGAATTCGCTAAAGTAACCATAATTTCCTTGACATTATGGTGAATTAATACATAAACCAGAAGGAAATGAAAAAAAAATTGTGGGCGATGACAATATAATGTATATTATAATATAGGCTAGAAAAGTTATAAAAATATTAAAAACTTTGTTATCTAAGTTATGTAATTTCAATCTTTGAACACTATTTGTTTAAATTACTATTGTTTGCTTTAAAGCGAGGGGTATTAAATATGAATGACAATTATTTACGCTGGCTTAACGATTTTGGTTCCATGCATAAATTACTGAAATAATAATGTACCTATAGTCAATGTTTACATTGTATGTGAAAGAAGGGTAAAAATATGCTATTATAATTTTTAAGTATTTTATTTTATTTTGGGTTTGGGTTTAAGTAATTTAATCTCATAAAGACAAAAATAAGTCACTTACATGAGAATATCAACAAAGCTTAAGTAAAATTATTAAATCGTAGTACATTGGTCGCCGTGCACTCATTTAACTTATATAATAAAATATATTATGTATCATGTATTCTAGTTACAGCGAGATATATGTTTTATTTAATTTAAAAAATCACGACAAGAGCTACGCTTCTTTATTGTACATCGCTTGCCCATTGTAATCTAGTTGAATTTTGCATGTTTTATTTCAGTAATGATTAAATAATATTGTAAAATAAATTGCAAGGCTAACCTTTTTTTACGATTGACGCCTGATCCCATCACAATCCCAATCCATTTCAAAACTATCATATTTTAAACAGCATAAAAATATAGCATTAATCACCTTATAGAAGTATTCTATGAAAATTGAATTTTCTAATCTAATATGAACACGATTCTAGAACTTGGTATTAAAGGAAAAAGGAATAATCAGACGCCATTCGTCCTAAATCAAGTCCCTTGCCTCAGAAACTGTAGCCTACATAGCCGTTTACGATTTGTTTCCTCTATACGGAAGCGAGGACGAATGTTCTGGCCTCGGGGACAATTTTATTATAGCTCTTTACCTCAATTCCGCCTATAATGATTTCGAAGTGTGTGACGGCCTATATACAGTATATACGACCGTAGAGACTGTAAGAGAGATGAAAACGATAATAGCCTAGTGATTAGTGGCTATTCTGAACTGCTATCGAGATTGAATTGGAATAGGGAAGGCACAATTTCACGTTTTGCGGAAAGGAATGAAATATTATTAATCACTCAATAATTATTGGGCAAATTATATTTTACTGTAATTATTTAATGATGTTACACAAAATGCATGTTGTTTTATTTGTTTATTGTTTTGAATACAAATTAAACGCTGATTAATTTAACAGAGCGCACATTCAATTATTGTTTGCTGATACCTATGCCGTGAATAAAATATGCTATTGTAACAAAATGTGTTCTGTAAAATTTGCTCAATATATTTATTTTATAAATAGTACATTCAACAGCCCAAACTACAGCAATATATAAAAATTACGACGATTTTTTTAAGTCCCACATTATTCGTACCAAAATAGATATTTCTTGATCTCCCAGGCAGTTATTTCGGAGCAGATATCCAACACACGACCTCCGGTTTCAAGGACGACATTTCGCCCACTACGTCACGTAGGCTATCATATTATTAAGTCGTAGCTATTTATGTCTGTACCTAATTGTTTTTTTTTTATTCACCTTATGTACCTAATTTCAGTATCAACTGGTTAGGAGAGGTTGTCTTTCGGTGATCGTTGCAATATTATATACCTTCGCGATATTAATGTCAACATGGTCAAAACCAGATATGCACAGGCTAAACCCCAAAATGCCTTGTTGCAGTGACTGCAGCGGTGGCGTAGTTGTACTATAGTATGATTTCAAAGCCAAGGTCTCGTGTTAAAATCTCGGGTCGGGCAAAGTGATATTGGATTTTTCTATTCATTATTAGCCCAGAATCAGGAGTTTGCGCCCGATATGGCTAAGGCTCGCCCCCTATCACATCGTGGGACAGAACACATAAGGCGAAATGTGGTGTCCTGGTTGTATCGTTGTCTACCTTCCCTTCAGGGAAAAAGTGTGATGTTTATGTATGTATATTGTATGTAATACAAGACACATGCCGGGGTCGCTGTGACAGGCTTAGTTACCTCCATTATGTACGGTGATCAATTTCCGGCGAGTACGAATATCTTATTACCAGCACATGGTATAACTATATTTACAATACAGTTTGATATATTAAACCGTACTTGTAGTAAAACAAAAATATTATGCTAGAATAAATATTAATTGTCGAGATATCGTTCAAGCCCCCTTATCATAAAAAAAAACTACTACGATAGTTATAAATTTGATAAAAAATTACCATCAATGTTTTAGTCTCATCGCAAATTCTTCCCATAAAGCAGGGGTAAAATATGTTTATCGTCAAACTTTTAATAGGATTGGATTAACCTGCATAAAATAATGGCCAATTTTATGCTAAAAAATTAATATTGCTTTTCAAAATAATTAAGGACGATGTATAAAGTTCAGATATTACGTTATTGAGTTGTGGTATAGTACATAATATGAGGGGTAAACTTTTTCCAATAAGCTTACAAGAAGTGGTAGAGCCACGCTGTTGTCAGTCATGACTCAGTATGAATGGACAGGCTCGTCCGGGGCGGTACGACTGTCTCAGAGGAGATCGCGTGAAGCGAGAGCTTTGCTGTCGCGTTTCGTTCGGTGAGTGAGATTGCCGGATGCCCAATACCCCTTTCCTCCTCCCATCCTTATTCCTTCCTCCTCTCCTCTCGATTTGATGGGCAACACATCCATGATCCAAGCGTTGTGGATGGTTATGGGCGACAGTGATCACTAAACATCAGGTGACCTGTTTGCTCGCACCTAATAAATAATAGATAAGAATAGATTTTAATAAATACGGATAAATACGGGCTGAAATGATGATGATGATGAATAGATTTTAATTATGGGAAAACTAACCACCACCTGCATAAATGGGGTCTAAGGGAGTCACCACAATGCGACTGCGGAGCACCCGACCAGACCCTGTCCCATGTCGTAAACGAATGCCCACTTCGCTGTTTCCCCGGTGGAATCTCGGAACTTCACAAATGCACTCCTGATGCAGCAAGCTGGCTGAAGAACCTGGACATGCCCGACATGGAGGTTTGATCCACGCAGGATTAATGCCATACGCAATGATGATGTACCTGATGGTAAGTGATCACTTGCCGTTTGCTCGTTTGCTCGTTTGCTCGTTTGCTCGTTTGCTCGTTTGCTCGTTTACCGGACCTATGCAGTAAAAGAAACTAGAAATTACTAGAAATCTCTTTTACATTCCAAACATATCCATGAAATGTCCGTTAAAGTACTTCTAATTTGAGCAAACAAAGCATGCACTAACTGCACATAAACGATCTCTACAAACAAAAGCAATTAATTTAAATTGCTTAGACGTTGCACTTTCTTTGGCGAAGCCCGAAGTAAAATTAATATACGCTAAAAGACCTTCAATGGGCTATTAATATTAATTATGCTCCAACAACAAATTATGAATGAATATTCGTGATTAGTTTTGTGTTCAGCGTGAATAGGGTTGTAGGTTATATTGAGGCTTAAGTCTTGAGTCGCGCGATGGCGAAAACTCGCGACAGCCCTGATGAAGTAGGACGGCCGACTCAATAGAGCTTGTGAAGGAATACGGGTACTCGAGGCTTGTAAACAAGCTCTCGACTAAGTAGAGATTATGGCATGTGTGTGAACACAGAACGCAGATACACGAACACCTACTTAGGTCGTACGTCATTGGATCGACAGTTGGAATCAAACATCAACTATTAGCTTTGCGTAATTACGCTTAAAGGTGCAATGAACTTTGCATGGATGTCATAGCTAATAGCATGACTTTTTGTTAATTTAGGATTTTCTGCGAGGCATGCTCCTAGTTGCAATAAAATTATACCAAGCAATTTCGCTGGCCTATTTATAAAGACTAAACATAGAGGCTATTTCAATAGAAACTTAATGCATGGAGAGATTTAACGCGTGATAATATAATGAAATAACTTCTGAATGGCGTGTTTTTGTTTATGGGCAAAGACAACAATCAGACGAATTAAGTTTTTCGTCATTTTAGGCAAACTTTAAATAACTACAGCACCTTAAAGATATTGAATGTCCAACAATTTATTCTCATGAATATCTAGTAAGCCATATGAAATAATATTGAGGGCAGCCTTATGTATGAATAAAAATATATCCAGGTGTATAAAATTTAAACTAAACGCTACTTTTTGCTGGAACCCGATAGAACGATCAAACTGTTTCCATTAAACTTACTAGCTCCATCCAACTAATACTTTTTATCCTAAATTGTGTTGTTACTTCCCGCGGGACAGCCTCTGATTCCGAACGGAGCGAATATTGTACAACACAAATATTTTATATTGCAATTTAAATAATATGGAATTGACTTTCGACAAGTTTACATACGAGTATACACAGCTATATTGCGTAATAATAACTGTGTATTTTAATGCATGAATAATGAATATTTAAAACAATAATACTAGAACATACACGTCCCGCTGCAGGGCTACGGTGTTCTCAACTAATGAGAGATCGATTGAGACGGCTTAGGGCGTAGTCCACCAGGCTGGCCTAGATTCACAGAAATTATTGAAAATCTCTATGGTATGCAGCTTCCTCACGATGTTTCGATTCATTGTTAAAGTGCGTGGTAAATGAATAGCTACCACCGACGCAGTGGTCGCAACCATTTCATTGCCAACATGAAAAGCACTAAATGCGTGAATATTTACATTTATTTTTAGTTTATTGCACTGTGTATACCAAGAAAACGTATGATGATTATAATGATAATAAAACTACATGGGGAAGTTATGACACTACATTATGTTTTTTTTTAATACCATATTCGGTGTTAGCGATACGCGTGTTTTTTTAAGTATTTTAGCCAGTATGCTGGTGTAGAATTGGTAATGGTCCTGCCAATTGAGAAAATCCAAAGAAGCACTTCGCGAAGTCACCTGCATACGTAAGTAATCTACTAGTTTGGTTTAAACAAGAGTTTTGAAAGCTCATAAAATCTACCAGCTTCCATCATAGAAGGGCGCCTAATTCTATTAAAAAAAAAGTTTTACGTAAGGAGTGTAAATGCATTGCTGTGTTCCGGTTTGAAGGATACTGTATCTAGAGTAGCTACTGGTCATAATGAGACTTAACATCTTATGTCTCGGGATGGCGAGCGCAGTCGAATGCCTAGTATTGCTGCATGATGTTGTTTGGTTTTGCTCCTGTCCCTGAGCGGTCGTATCGCTTACCATCAGGCGAATGGCATGCTCGTCTCGCCATCTATTGCAACAATAAAAAAAAAACATAATTAAACAAAAACAGCAATTGCAAGTAGCACATGTGGAGAAGCAAAAACATAACTACTATCTTAGTATTTATTCGTTTTCATAAAGGACATTGCTCTTTGAAGTGATACTTTTTAGATGCGTTGGGGGACAAATTTAAATTCAACATTAGTATTGTTTTCAGCAACACAACAAAAAAATAGTACGTTAGTGCCGTATCTAGATATTCGGCTTGCAGATATTCTGGTAGTCATGCCTTCTGTAATTCATCGATAGACTATGGCAGCATGAAGGTTTTATTTGTATTTATACAGATACTTTTCATTAATCTACACTATTATATAAAGCTGAAGAGTTTGTTTGTTTGAACGCGCTAATCTCAGGTTCTACTGGTTAAAATTTTCTTTTGGTGGTCAACATCACGCTAAAACCAATAGGAGCGGAGCAGGGAAGTGCGTGGAGGCCTGTTGGTAATTAACCAGACGCGGTTGTCAACATGTTCACGATGGCCGCGAGTTCATATCTCAGGACACAATATCTCACTTTTCGGAATCATGTGTGTATTGACAGTCAGTCACCAATAACTATAAGGGTGAAGAAATGCCTCGTCATTCTCGTCATTGATTGCAATAAAAAAAGAGTCTATCATTAGGTATTAATCTGTCTACATCATAAATTAAAAAAAAAAACAACCTGTAGACTACCCTGATCTTTCGAAAACATGAGATAAGGTTAAATAAAATAAAGAGCGGACTTGATATGTAAACGTCATTTACCAAAGCTTACTTCGAACCGCCCACGATCGTATTTAGAAGATGAGATGAAAATCCGAACAAAATACTTAGTATTAGTGTAGCGCACGTTATTCGCGTGCTGTACGAAGATTGCTCGCGTAAGTTGTTTCATACATAGTACCATAAAGGCACTACGTGCTTGCAGCCATCGACGAAGGTGAGTCGCCAATCCATGAGTACCGTTCACCTCGGCGGTAATCCGATGTTGCACTTTCGCCTTTGTGGAATCTAAAATCGATAAAATGCCAACACAGGTGCAAGATCGTTCATTTTTTACAAACTAAGGAAACCGCTCGGCTTACCGCTTAATTTCAAAGAATGCATGAGCCTTGACTATTTTATATTCAGAGCTCGCGTGCCCCAACTATTCAATAGTTCCGGCAACTAGGGACACACGTTTTAGAGCAAAACGTAGGTATAAAGTTCGCATTACATATAACAATAACACACGAAACCGATATTTTTCGTAACACGTCCGCGCGGAGTCAACATTTACCGAGTTCCCGTATCTATATGTATTTCGGGTTGTTTGTAATGAGAAAAGTTTCCACAAAATTATCGCGCATTTAGAATATGTTAAATATAAATAAAAGTCAGCTCGTTTCGCTCGCATCCCGAGTGCTGTATGAATCCTTCTTGTTTTTTTTTTTTTTCGCAACTCGGCTGTTAGTATCTATAGATCAGCCATTTTTTCTGGTATTACGTTTTCATCGGCATTACTATTTGCTATTTAATACGATGTCAGTTTTATATCTAAACATCTACTGCGTGAAGAATTGTTAAGATTTGTTTATTTCTATCGCGTATCTTGGTTCATCGATGAAATATAATATAATATAGTCAACTATATTATCATAGTTTTCGAGATCGTTATACCTCATTTAATATAGCGAATATTTCATATTATCAATTGTACTTTGTTTATAAAGAAGACAAACCATGGACAGAAACAAAAAACTAAAAAAAATTATAGTATTTGTGTTGTGGAAAAAGTGACCGCGTTCGAATCCCGGGTCGGGAAATGTGATTTTGGATTTTTCTATCCATTATTAGCCCGGAGTCAAGACTTTACGCTCGAAAAGCTCGCCCCCTATCACATTGTAGGACGGGAGACATAAGGCGGAACTTGGGTGTCCTAGTTTCACGTCCATCTACCCGTCCGTGTATTCTGAAAAAAAGGCGTGATGTTTTTATGTGTACAAGATTGCTGTTATTCTTGCAGATGTAAATAGTTACTACGAATTCGCATCAATTCACTTAAAACATAGCTACGCATTCTTCTAACAGCCAATACTAATAAAATCCGCATCAGAACAAGTTTGATACACGTGCGATCCATTTGACCCCAAATATCATCTTTAGCTGCGAGTCCGCGAAGTTTAAAGTAACACCGGACGCATTAACTTCTTCAAAGATGAAGAGATAAAGAGCCTGCGAAAAAGGAAATATTCGCAACTCAGTTATAGCTATGTTAGTGGCGGGTTGAGACGGTTTTGGTATCTGTGAATGTATGACTGGCGGCGTGATGGTGCCCAGACGTGATCGGCATTTGCCGTCCCCGCGGGCAGAACGGTCCATATTTGCTTTTTTTATTACCACATCCATATTTCAACACGAATACCCACAACAATATTTGGAAGTACAGTGAACACTAATGCGCGCGTGGCGGGAAAAATGATATCGCCCCTTTATTCTATATTTGCGGCGGAAAATACGAAAAGCCACAATTGAATAGTTAATGTTGAATATCACAACGCCTGGAAATTTATGCTAAGCTGCCAGATTTCGCGCATCCGGACGTTAACCCTTTCATTAAATTACAAAACATCCTATTGCACCAGCTAATTAGTACGTTGACAATCCATTTGGTTTAGATTATATTTAGGATATGAATCCAGCGGGTTTAATATTGCGTTCATCCAGTGTACACTGATATCGTGCCCCAATTATTTATACATGGCGTTATTGTGAGTAGAAAGATAAATATACAAGCATAGTATATTCTCTTTGGTGTGACACTGGTCGAATAATTTGGGCAGAATGCACTCGGCAAATTGACTTTATAATAGGTGACAACATGTTGTGTTCTCGTGGCTACATAAGCATCTCGAAGACGATAGAGAGACCACAACACCTGCACCTCAAACGGACCACAGAAGCGGCACAAGCATTTGCGTCTGATGTTATTTGCAATTTTGCATACCTAACAATATAACTTGCACGTAAAATTAATTTTGTTGTTACAATTAATAGTTATTCCGCTAACTAAGACTTTGTGGGTGCCTCAAACTCGTCACAGATGACGTCGCATATATGGCATAGGCCACAAAGAGTAGGTAGTAAGAAAAATTTAAAAACCACAGCGTAAAACAAATCGAATCCTTTTTAAAATATCGAGCAAGCTTAAAATAAGAATATGATCATCAGATCTTCAATATTTATTCGCGGGATCAACCTGACATTATTTTTTTTGCTTTTTTAGTGCAGTTGTGCGCGCGCATCATAAAAAAATTACTCTCATATATTTTCCAAACGCGCCAAAAGAAGTATAACTTCAAAAATCCTCAAACCATAGCTTTGTAGTGGCGTCAAACAAACGTTTTGCAGATGACGTGACAAACATAACGAGCAGGCCTCAAAGAGTAGTGCGGAATCCAAGCATCAATGTCACAGAACATGCGGCGATGGGATGCGCCAATACAGCCTTTTAATTCGCAGTGTTAAAAATAACAAAACCTCAACACTTCAACAAAAAACAAACGTAGCTAGGAAATTATAAATTATATTTTTAGTTATTATTATTAAATTTCGGAAGATTCAAAATATTATATTTAAACATCAACATCAAAAATCTGAAATACATTTTTTACGATTTATAACAGCTCTAATATGTTTCATGTGCCCACGAAACAGCGCAGTGTGAATTTCATCGCAATATTTTTTCACAACAATAGCTTGGCTTTTTCCCCACCCGTAACAATTAACTTGCTACGTGAAATAACATGTGCAATGGTTCGTGATTCAACGTCGGCCATGTGGATTGTACGTAACCACGTCCCACCTCACGAGTCATTGTAACTTAACAAACATTGGCATTTGCAGATGATATTTAAGATATGTCCTTATACAGTGAAATATTTATGTGGTCACGTACGGTTTTAGATTTAAGAAAGTCTTAGATTCTTGGTGGAGGCCTATGTTCTGCCGTAGACTTCCTGTGGCTGAATAGATAGATAGGACAGTCTTAGCTGCATCTTTTATAAATTTTTAGATCATTCATAGATAATAGAATTGTCATTTCTAAGCCTCGAGAATTATCGAGAAAGTAGAAAAATCTGGGATTATATACGTCAAAGTACAATACTTTCAAAGATTTTTTAGGAAAGTTTTGATTGACATCTATACAGTATTCAGTGGTATTCGGGTAATGCGTAAATAACTTTGTATCTCTATCACTTTCGTAAATAAAAGGTAAAATGTAGTAAAAATTCAGATTAGTCTTTAGCAGTACCTACTAACACTCACTTATCCACCTTCGGAGTCGGTACCTAAAGATCAAAATGTAAATGTTTTACTTTTTCTAAAGATATGCTTTTAATCTATCCCACAACCCCTGAATAAGAAGATGCGCTTGGCTACTGGTTTCCAGCGTGACGTAGGAGTTAAATTCAGATTAATTTCCTTACATTGAAATTGATAAATCCCGTCACTTACCTAACGGTGTTTGCATAAAACGCCCGCGATATGCCTAGGAAAGGCATTATTCTGCAGCCGCTTAGTGCGATTCCGATTTTCCAAGTAGGGACCTGAGGTGCCTAAAAGGTATATTCCATTGCCTATTAGTTTGTGGAACTCCGAGACGGACACAATGGTGTTAAGGGCCCCTCTCGCTGTAACAATCAATGTCGATACTCATTTCTTGCCCCACTTCGCCGTTTATTTATATAAAAGCGAGATCTAGCCAGCTTAGCACTGAACTCAGTTTGTAGGCTGAGGATTCAGACGGGCTAGTGTCAACAATAAACCGTCCGTAATATAATATTTGGTATTAAACCATTGCGTGTCAATGTTGATGATGGCTGACGGGAGCTGCTAATGGACCTGAATTCATTCATCACATTCGTTAGTAAATTATGTATACCTCGGTTAACGTCTATAATTTATGTCAATAATTATTGTACGATTACAATAAATTCTCACGAAGACGGAAGAATTGTGCATTCCTATTTTAATTTGTTATTACAGCCTCACGGATATGAAAAAGAATAACCAAATGATCACATTCTTATTGAAATCTGCCTTACCCTCAATATATTATGTTATTCATGAAGTGTAAGCACACATAAATCAAATATTTTGTTAATAACGTTTTATAAACCTTCGAATAACCACAACATTCTGCGCCGAGTAATAATATATTCTGATTTACCACCGCATTAGTATGCTGTCTTGTTCGTGTATAGTAATCCTAAACAATAATATCTGATACATTTATGGGTGGCGATAAATTAATTTTAGATGTTTTGAGGGTACAGTTATGCCATACACTTTAAATACAAATTGTTATATGCAAATAGTAATACAATATTTAAATTGAGTACATATTTTATTATCTTGTAAGAAATATTTTTTTGGGTTTAAGTATTTAAATTTAGTTTTTTATACCAGTTTCGATGATTGGAAGTTCTCGCAGTAGGGAGTGTTTAGAATTACTTAATTGCTTTATAATATTTTAATTTCTAATTTATTAGGCGCTGTGCACACAGAGCAAATTTGATTTCCGTATTGCGGCAACAGGCAACTCGCAACTAGCTGTTTACATACGTACATACATATAACCAAAAGGAACTGCGCACGCATGGCAACTCTAGTTGTGAGTTTCGATGAGTTTCCAACTGCCGCACTCAAAAACAGAATCAGTTTTATATTGATGCAACTAGCAACTGTTAAATTTGTACTAGTTGTGTCAAGTTGCTAGTTTCCCCAATCGGCAATCGCATCACTTCGGGTGATTTCACTTCACAGTTTCACTCTGACCGTGACGTAATAAAAGGTGCACTGACTGTTGACCTTGAATTTGAAAAGTTTATTGACAATTACGATAACTGAAAACTGCGCCTTTTTGTTGCTGCAACTGGCAACCACTATCGAAAACTAGTAAAATGATGACAGATTATTCAACTTAAGTTGCTCTGTCTGCACTGCACCTTAATATAGTAAACATATAAATATTGTATGTACGATGAACTTTGTTACTTACAATGTAACCCACTACAGTTACTATTTAGAAACTTCTAATTAATATTTCTATACAAATTGTAGCCCGAAAACATAATGGACTCATAAAACAACAAAAATGTGCTTTCATGTGTGTGAACAACAATATGTGCTACTTAATTAATTTTGTACTTAAAGTTATTTAATTTCGCATACGAGGTTTGCCGGCACTCAGCATATTTTATTTCAGATTGATGCGGTTCAGTTCATTCTGTTAATTAGCTTTTATTATACATGGAGAAATAAAATTATTTTACCGTTTCATTCTTAATGGAATAATCTGTGTATTTCTAACGCATTTTCGGCATGGTTTGATTTCGAAACATTGCAGCATCCCTGTATTATATTGGATGTATCATTATCTGAGTTGTTCGATTTTTAAGACATAAAAGAAACAATAGAATTTAACTGCGGCTAAATCCTAATCCTGTCCTACTACTGGACATAATAAGACAACATCTTATGTGTCAGAATGGCGAGCGCAGTGGAATTCCAAGCACTGCCTTATAATTCATGGCATTATTGGTTGCGCTACTGTCCATGAGCGGTCGTATCACATACCATCAGGCGAATGGTATGCTCATCTCGCCATTCTTCGCAATAAAAAAAATCCCTTTTCTATTTTCTCTCTCTTTATCCATATACATTCCTTCAGTTTGAATCATAACAAAATGGTTAGACATAGGGGAGGCTAAGTTTCAAAATGTCAATCCTATGAAAAGAAACCTAAACATTTTCTGCGGATTATGTATATGTATTAATTGATTACCAATCCTGGGAAAATCATTAGACATTGTTCTAAGATATGGATTACTGATAAAACCGTAATGTTTGATCTTATCGTATGATACAATAGTTCTTTGACTGTAGACCAGACCGATAATGTTATTTCGCCGGGTCGAATACAAGTGTAACTAACGCTTTGGGTGAGTCAAACCTAACATTTGCATATCTGAAACGATATTTACTAATAATTGGCTGTATAACTAGTTGTGTTTACTTAGTACACAGTTCTGTGGAAATATAAATCACTTAACTACAACTTACAACTCAATCACTCCACCTCAAACAAAGTAAATTGTTAAATAAGGTGTGATATAAAACTATAAACATATTTTCATACATGCACTATCGTTCAAAAGTTTGGAAGCACATATTTATGTTTTATTTTTTTGTAACTTTTTGGTTTTATATATATGTGTATATTTCTCTCACCCCCTCTTTTACCCTCCCTCTTCTTCAGTTCCTCGTTTTAGTGAGCTTTTATATTAAGATTTGAACTTAATAAAAAATAATCATACGATTCCTGTTTGAGTTTAAGGACTTTCTCCCGGTCCGAAGATGAAAATTAGATCTTCATTATTTATATGTGGGATCAACCTGTCAATATATTCTTTCCGTTGTAAAAGAAATTACTAAGATCGGTTGAAGATATTGAGTATTTACGTGTATATTCATTTTCTCGCAAAAGTACCTGATGAGCTGAATCAACACATAGGCTCCTTTTTAACCCGGATCATGTAGTTTTCCCGTAGGATAATCAAGGAGTTCAAATTCATATATTTTTTACTCTTTCTTTCTTTTAAGTGTGATGGGACAGATTATATTAGGGCTGATGAAATGGGATATAAATGGACAAAATTGCAAGCCTTGATAATGGGACGTTGAGTTTAAATATAAAACACGCGAAATAATATTATGTATCTGATGTAGACTGGCCTCGAAAAGTATATGCACGAGAGTGAAGCCGGGCCGGACCGCTGGTAATTATACAACCATATTCATTACCTCGTACCCGGAATTCACAGGATAGGCAATCCGCTAGCTTCTTTCTTTAAAGGCATGACATCCACAGTACTGATGAATATGTTTTTTAGAAATAATTATTCTGATTTTGTTATTAATATAATTGTATAATTCTAAAAACAGTATAAGCAAGTTTCCATAATAGCTTACAGAAAATTACGGTTTAATATTGCAAAAATAAAATATTTACATTACGAACTCATATTTCGTACCTAATATCCGTAATCTGGATATAATCCGTATCTTAATTTCTGTCAATTTCACAAGTTATTTACTTATCTTGAAGCAAACAGCGTACAAAAGACCTAAGTCTCAATAAAACATAATCGGCAAGACATGACGGTTAGATGAATACCTTTACAGACCTTTCAAAAAGCTCTTTTCAAGATTAACGTATTGAGATAAATTATTTATACCTTCAAAAAAAAAGTTTTATGTCTAGTAAGTTTTAATTTTTTATCAAATTTATTTCTATTTATAATATTTAACTTCTTTTCTAAGTTAACGTAATTATATAAATTATTTAGTAGGTACTCTAAAACTATACACTTTTATGACGACATTACATTACATTTTGCTTTTTTATAAAATTTAATACATGCATGCATAAACTCACGCCTTTTTCCTAGAAGGGGTAGGCAGACGTGCTACTAGGACACCCACATTTCGCCTTGTATGTTCCGTTCCATGATGTGATAGGGGGCGAGCCTATCGCCATATCAGGCACAAATTCCTAAGTCCGGGATGATAATGAATCGAAAAATCCAATATCACTTTGCCCGACCCGGGATTCGAACCCGAGACTTCAGCTTTGTAGTCGTACCGTAGTACAACTACGCCACCGAGGCAGTCATTTTATAAAATTGAGTTTAAAATAATATTTTTTGCCGGTAAAACAATATGAATGGACGTCATACACCCTGAATAACTGTCACTTAGCGCCCTCTAAAGAACAATGTCTCGAACAGTACGTAAGTTGGAAAACTTTTCCATAATTTATTGACTTTGGTGTGGTGGTAACTAGCGAACTTACCTAATATTCACACCTGTAAGAAGATTACCACCAAGTTCCTTAACGCACTGATTAATGAGTACTGCTGGTATATTTATTTATACAAGTATTTTTTATACAAGCTCTGTAACTTTTTTATTGGAACGACGGTGTCTTTAATACACTTACCTAACGATAAATTAGTCAATTGGTGTAGTTACCTCTCGTCGGTCGTTATAATTATTATGTGGGCCTGTTCGAAACAGAACACACAAACTGACCTTAAATGCGGGACAACGCTTGGTGGGTATAGCGGGCTTTACAAAGTCCACTTTTGCTATTGTCCTATTTTACTTTTAATTTACTATTAATACACAAGATACTTCGTAAAGTCAGAAAAAGTTCTAGATTCGAGCCCGCGACCAACGCTTTAGCTGTTACCAACTAAGCTATTGTTCACATAACTAAAACTCCATCCTAATTTACTTCATGCTTGGGAATCTTTATATTGTTTTCATTTTAGTTATTAATACTCTTATTACCAGTAATTTGCGTAAACGGAAACGCCTACTAAAATAACGTGAATACAAAAACATTGCAAACTAATTGCCAACGTTCGGAAAATTACGTTAATAATGTTTTAAATTTCGCAGGTCACGGGCTCAATAAACACAAAATTAAAACTAATTAAATTATATTGTTTAAACGTGTTGATTACAGTGCGATGGAGTTTCGAACAATCAACCGTTCATACGAGTACCTGCTTTAGTTGAGTCTGGATTGTCTTTTATATCGTTATTTTGTGCTTTCATTGGGATTGTGTAAATTTTTGGGCGATAAATTAGTGTTTTATAATAATGATGATGCTTTTTAGGTCAAATTTCTGATATAGGAATGTCTATTATATCGCACATAGATATAAGTATAGGTATTTTCCACCAAGCGCAGAGCCAAGATGTCTGTCCTCAGTGGAAGGATAATCTAATGAAGCCTACAGGAAGTTGTTGGATGTTGGCCGTTTCCTAGTCGCTGTAGAAATCCTATGCGCAAGCCTATATTCAGCAGTGTTCTTGTAGCTTATGGTTTTATTTTTCTTTATACTTCAACTTATAATTTTATAATTTATTTTATATTTATGTTTAAAGTGAATGTCACGCTAATCGGTGAAAATATAATATAGTCTAGGCCCTCCTAATCAGTTACTGGTTTTAACTGGTTAGCCTTTTCGATTACAGAAGAGCCCCGTGGTCACTAGTGGGCTATTATGGGCTAAACAGTACAGTCCAGATAATGTATTAGGCGGCCCCTGGACGAATAATTATATTGTGCAATATTATTTTCCTATAGGGTTAATATTAAAGATTGCGCAATGATTAATCGTTTGGATTCTAGCGACATTTAATGTTTATTGTGCAATGTTATTGTAGGTCTAGGCGCCGTTAATATACAACTAATAAAATGTATGATAATCAGTTGAATGTCAGTGTTGTTGATTATGAATGACAGTAAATAAATAAGTGTATTTGTTACAGTCTGCAACCAGTTTGCTCGCGGGGTGGTGGCCATGATAGGCGCAGTGACTCCGGAGTCCTTCGACACGCTGCACTCCTACTCCAACACGTTCCAGATGCCGTTCGTCACTCCTTGGTTCCCGGAGAAGGTAAATAAATATACACAGTCACATACGATCCCATTACAAGTCTTGTGTCTTGCAACCCACGAGAAACTTTTCAGTATCACAAACACTCAGATACGATGCAAATATAAGAACAAGTGTGGGTCCCACAAACATTTGTTTTGTTGCGAGGATCGAACCCGCGGCCTTCTGTTTCACAGCCGGTATGTAACCAACTGGGGAACGAAGGCTGGAATAAAAAAATAAATAAATACACCCAACAGACATATACATAGTCCTGACCCCACACTAAGATCAAATATAGCGTCGAGGGTTATAGGAACTACGAGACTCTTTTCGGTCTCACAAACACCCATACCCGAAACAAATATATGTGGTTCACACAAAACATTTGTCTCGGTACGGGGATCAAACCCGCGGCCTCTCGTTTCACAGCCGGCGTCTAACCAACTGCGCCACGGAGGCTGTCAAAAATGACATATGAAAAAGTATAATAGTATGTATTTATGTAGCAATTGTTTACTATTCATCAAAGCGATTTATCAGGCCCTCAGCATAGTACGAATGCTGTGAAGTAAAATTCTTAAATATGTGTCGTCCACTTTTATTTGTCAATATAAAAAAGCATTCTACTTTAAATCTTATATTTATGCGTTATCTACTTAAAAAGCAAGAGTAGATAGTGCCATTAACATCGCGCACTTCAAAATACAGTTTTATTTAAAGCTTTGCAACAAAAATTGGCGAAATGTAATACAAGAAATCTGTTTATACAAATATTTGCTAAAGTTGTATTTTTTCTAATTTATAAAACGGCCTGGCGCAGGTTTGCCCATATTATCCCCGTCTTTCTTTTCAATCAATCAATCGAATTCGCCTACTTATGCCTCTGCATATCTTGTCAGTAAATATTAAGACGATTCGCCACCTTAACAGCTTCGTTTAAAATTTGTAAGTGCACTCCAACTGTATGAGCCATACAATATGTTGATTTTTTTTAGCTTATCGTCAATGATTGTGGATTTTTATACGCCGCTGACTCGTTCAGTAAGCACTTAAAACTTTTTTTATTGAGCACGTCGCAAACCCAAGTAGCAAGTAGTTAATTTTGAATTAGTTTGATTTTGACTGGAGTTCTCGCTTCATTTGAGCGAATTAAAAATCATTACTAGGTAGCAATCTACTCGTATTCTGGTTTTAGACAATATGCTAGTTCAAAAGCCATTAATTTTATTATTTAATCATTGTCCTAGGGTCGTGGTCATGAGAATTCAATAGAAATAAAGTAGAGGCATTATTTGTCTTTTCTATGTAGACAAAATTAATTAACTTCAATTCGTTGTTTATAGGGATCAAGGACCGGCGCTGTCAAGACGTTAAAAAATTTTGCTCAATAAGTCGCATTTAGTTTGTTTTTGCATTATAAGTCACTTTTAGCTACTCATTAATAGGCTTATAAATTTAAGTGTGTTGCAACATTGCATGAGGTCGTGAGTATGTTTAACTAGTAGTTTAATTTCTATTAAATCATATCCGGAACCTACGAAAAAAAATGTCGAAGTTTCAATAAGTTTTTATTCCACTGACGAATTTCGCGGGTATCGGTTTGCATAAAAACGTGATAGGCGTCATTCAATACAATATTTTTCGCTGAAAACCATTGCGTTTTAAAAATCCTATCTCCAAGGCCTTTTTGATTTACACTTAAAAGTAAAAAGTTTTTATTGGGTCCTGTGTAAATTGACAACCCGTATACTAACAGACGATGGTCACGTGACGCATATTGAAACGTACGACCCTATACTCGAGTCTAAAATCCAATATGGGTGACGAATACCTAATATAAACAGTGCGGAACCGTTTTTAATTTGTTTTATTTACAACCCTGAACCAATCCTAGATGAATCCTAGAAAAACCATTTTTAGACTGGATTTTGAAACGACTCACAACTTGACATAGAGGGCCTTACAGAATTTTCAAATATTTTTTTCGTTCAGTGCCGTCGGGTATGCCACTGTTTTACTCTATTTTTCGGCGGAAGAACTATTATTGATATCCGAGCTACGGGCATGAAGTGTATTACACTTCATATTTCCTAGTTGGGGGTAAAATAACTTGGTTATTTATTGCAGTTTCTGGGTATACAAACAATTCCAGAGCTTATGAGAATGACAGTAATGTTCGTAACACGCTTTTATTTGTTTCTCAGTTCTCCTGTATGTAATGGAATCTCGAGGAAAATCGAGTCAATTAAATTAATTTTATTGTTAAGAAGCGTGGGGTGCTCACAACAATTATCATCGAGCACCCTATGCTTTTTTAACAAGAATGTCATTAACTCCATTCTCTAAACTAAAAGTAAATAAAAATATTTTTGCTTTTTAGTTCGATCCTTTACTAAAGGGTTTTTTTTTTTGTTATTTATTATTAGTAAACATAACTAAGATATCTGCGCTGACTACGTTTCCAGTACCTACCCACCGCAGGACCGCAACGTGGAAAAAGATATAATTTAACTTATTTGTCTACGTAGTCAAATAACAGTTTTTTATTCTTTATTTACTAATGTATGTCTATTTTATTTGAGCCGGTATTGCCTCCGTTTTGAACTTTTTATTCTTCTAACCCATGGTACGAAAACCGAAAATATCAAGTCATATTACTCAGCACCACGTAAAAACGCAACTGATAAAAAATCAAAACAAAAGAATGCATATAGCAAATCTAAAGCAGAAGGTGGCAGGTATTAATTGGTTAAATAAAACGGTAATAAAACTGAAGGTTATAAATTATATAAATATACGCATAGCCCGGAAGCAATATAAATATCTGTTTCAAACATCATATCGCTTAGCAAAGCGCATAAAGTACATGTTTATTTTGCCGTAATCCCAATAACTTGTTGGCGAAACAGATCAAGATATATTTTTTTACTTTGCATGATTTTGCCGAGCAAATGGCACGAGGTGGAATAAGATATTTCACTGCAAGAACTTTTATGGCAATGCGTTCATATTGTGTACCTTATTAATAATTCACTAAATAAATACTCTTTTCACGTAGGTCTGTCAACATTCGTATTTTTACCTGTTCTTGTAAAAAATGTAAGGAAGGGAAATATACATATTTTGGTGATATTATTCTCCCAAAGCCTTTGACGCAATACTTACGCAACGTAGGAGTGAAATGGTGAGAACAAAAGGTTCTTACGAGAATATCCTCGAGTATTGAAGGCTTTTAGTTTTTGTAGAACAAACAAAAGCTATACGTATAAATTCTATTACATGGTCTTTGGAAACCATTGAAAGGTATCCAATTTTAATAAAATTATATTTTAATTATACAGGTACTAAATTGTTAAATAATTTTGCATGGCAAAATATGTAACGAAAATTGAAGTAATAAAATATATCCTTGAATAAGTAGTTCCTACGTCAAAACAGCTAGCAGCATTAATATGATTATTTATTTTAATATTATTATTATTAATTTACACAGACGCTTTACAAAAGATCCCAGACGAACAATCCGTTTTGTACAAAAAAGAATTGTGCTTCACTTAGCACTTGATGTCACCGCGGCAGAGGCTCTGTGTAATTTCCGAATAAAAACTTTCGTAAAGGAAATTGACAGTTTCTATTCGAACGGTCCCAGTCATTGGGTTGTTTCGAATCGAGCCTAACAATGCTAAATATAAAATGAACATATGGTTATAATTAATATTTTTATTGGAGATACTAGGACGCAGTTGTTAACTGACTCCCGGTGCTTTCTTTTAATAAGCATATTGATTACGCAGATAATTCGTTTCTTCGATAATCTATTTATTTATAAACACTTTATAGCACGCATATAAAAACAAATACAATGAAAAATCACATAAATAAAAAAGTACATTTGGCCTATTGTACTAAGATAATAAATATAAATACGTAAGCTATTATTCTACAATTGAAGATAACTTCTAATTATAAAAATAAATTTCGTCATGTATGTATATTTAATATTCATGTTTTTTTTTTCACTTAAATTTTTATTTTTTTGCAGGTGATCCCACCATCTTCTGGCCTCACTGACTACGCTGTGGGTGTGCGACCAGACTATCACCGCGCCGTGATCGATACCATCACATACTATGGATGGAAACACGTCATCTACATCTACGACTCCCATGATGGTAAGTAGCTTTAGGTTTAATAAATACACCTACGGAACCAAGTATTCTGTGACGGAACGTCGAACGTTGGAGAACGTAGATAAGGCGGACAGAGAACGCATTAAAAGTGGAAGTCGCAGGCTTCTTCAAACAGATTGCTTTAGGAATCCTTAGGGAAGGCCTATGAGCAAAGGACCTCTTGTGACTGAAGAAAAAATACATCAATTATTAATCACACACACATCTCTGACACGCTAAGACACACATTTTGTGCCGTGGGTGAAACTTCGAGACTTTTCGGTCCCACAAACATTCATTCGAAAACAAATATTTGTGGATCTCACAAACATTTGCCTCGGTGGGGGAATCAAACGGCTTCGCGTTTAACGGCCGATGTCTTAACCAACTGTGCAAAGGAGGTTGTGGGGCAACAATAACACTATAGATACAACTCTCGGGGTCCAAAGGCGCCCTCTGTTTACGCGGAGAACGATTCACAGCTTTTTGTGTTTTCATACAACGTAGTCAACAAGATATTGGCCTAAATTGAAACATTCGTTCACCAAAATGTAATAAGGTGCGCGATTTCATTTTATGGAGGCTGAAGGAGAGTTTTTATAAATAAACGTAGTAATTTCATATTATAGTAGGTACGAGATAAGAATTATAAATAGCACTTAATATCTACTTTAAAAATATTTTATGTTATTTGAAAAATCTCTTTTGTGTGTCACCATATCAAATTGTTATCGAGACACGCTTATCTGGAGCCAGTTGACACAATTGTGCCAGCTTGCTAAAAAATGGATGTACATTAGCTCATCACCTAGATGTAAATACTTGTGTGGCAAACTGTTTTGAAGTATAAAAATGGAATGAATTATTTACTATAATTGACTTTTTAATAACATTTACGATAAACTTAAACTATCTTTGATCGTGTCCGAATCTTCTAACTTTATCAGGAAATTATGCCTCAGTCCATAATCCCTATGCACATAGAAACATGCATTCGATTAGGAGTCTAGTTTTTTTTAAGACATTTACGAGGCTAAGCGGACAATCAAATACACAATCCCATTATGAGATAAAACGCCTTATCCCCATCCAGCATTTTATTTGTTCAGATATTTGTATTCACATTAATATTCCCGACCGTGAGAAGTATTAAAACGGGTAAATGTTACGCCTTTATTTCTAAGCGAAAGAAGGCGAATTTTTAAAGCAACCGTGTCCGGAATGTTAATTTTGTAAGGGGATGAAATATCTTCGACTTTCTTCTTCGAATAATGAGTGCAGTACCATAATGACTGCTTCGTATTTTTTACACGAGTGTACCCAAGTGGACGTGCACTGGATGTAATGTAATTAAACTTTCTTCCAACTCACATAGTTGCGAATGATGTCTGCGACACTCAAAACGAATATAGACGTCCCAGTGAAATATTCTACTACCAGTTTTACTCGGTTTATGTGATTTTAATCTACCTCTTTTGTATTAAATTTTATATTTTATAGATTTATTTATTAATTTTTAGCGGTGGTCATGCAACATTCTTATTTAACTAGACAACAATATTAAGCCTAGCCTTTCCATCCGATGAACGACTGGTGAAAATGGTAAAAATTGATCACTATGGGCGCCACTAATTTTTTACTATTTTATTGAGGCTGTTATTGGGCCATAAAAAGTGGAACAATCTCCACATAATTATTACTTAAGGCAGAGATCAATTCACGTTGTAATATTTTCTACACTTAGCAAAAAATATACTATATTAAATCGCCACATAATTCATAATCCCGCAACTACAAGCTTAACATTTAAAACACAGTTCTAAACCAAATATACCATTAATAACAGTATTGAATAATAATATCCATTATATAGATACAATATGCAGAGTATTCAAAATCTTCCCGACATCTCCTGCGAGTAATAACTTGGAGATATCCACATTATCCGATACACCTCACAATACGTACATATTTTCTAATTTCATACACCATCAGACACAAGGTCGGCCTGCCCGATGGGACTCCGCGAAAAATTCTCCGCGCTTACAAATTTCATGTTTTAAAACTGATTTGTATACTGAACAAATGATAAAAATGGAGACATGTAAAAACTTAAGTAAATTTAGCACAAGTTATAATTATTAATATGGGGCATATTCGGTCCTACAAGTTTGGCACTTGGCGCCCGCCGTTAATATGTTACGCATAAACTATGATAGGCTAGTCAAGTCAATAAGTAAATTAATAAACGTGTACAAGTACAATGATATCGATATGATTAATACTTTTTAGGGCTATTTTTTTGAAGTCGGATTTTTAAACACGTACGAGGGTTGTAAACCCGCCTAAATACTTAGTCTTGTTAAGTGATAATTATCACGTCTAAACAGGTCTCTTAATATCTCACTGCATAATCATTCTCACAAAAATAGATGTAAACTTCGCTAAGCAGTGAGATAGAATAATTATATCACTGACAATAATACTATTATCACAACAGTCGCATTCATCCTAATAGAGCTATTAATTGCATGTCGTCATACAAACTCATACACACTCATTTTAACACTACTCTATGCTGCAGGTTCCCTTAAGCTTCAACCACTCAGGTCTTGCAAACCTCCAAAACTAGAACTCATACTTGATATTTACGAATATAACGAATGGTTACATACTTCAGCGCAAATTATACGTATGATAGACAAACAGGATTCCGCGAGACGTAGTCACGCATTCGATGTGACATAAAATGAATTTTATGTCAGAGTCACAAGATCACCTCCGAGAAAGGAGCACTTTGCAAGCGGAAAAGCCCATTTACATATAAAATGTGGTGGAAAGTACGTACAAGTACGTCTACCCAAAAACGTTGACATTCTTACCATCGGAATATTACGCACGAGGTGACAAAATTCTCATCGTAGAAACGTGGAAATCGATTCGAGGAGTGATGCTGTTTTTCGATAAAAAAAATACCGCTTGATTTCGTATTCGGCCATTGTCACGTACATCATTAATAATTTAGATATGTTTTTCGTTTCTCAGAAACACTTTACAATTTTTTAATCTGTGTAATTTAATGCTGTTGTGCAAACAATAAGTGATTGCCACTTCATTTTACCGACATTGTATTATTCAAAACGCAAATCTTTATTTAAAAAAGACATTCAAGTTTCAAAACCTCTTTACAAGTTACACAATAGCGCAACAAGACTACTAGCCTCGAAGTTACTGTTAAAATTATTACTCACCTAGACAGGAAGGTATAAAGACAATAAAATGTCGTGAGGAGCACAGATGTCATCCTACGAGAGATACACCAGACACCCGCAAATGACACAGACGGGGTCGACGCATTAAAATACAACATAAAAATACAAACCCATATCAAATAAAAGAGAAAATATACTAAGGATCGTGTTTGAAATTGACACGGAACCAGATCGAGCTGATAAAATACCGATCTGCTCTTGCCTGTCACGTTAAAATTGGTATATAGACACTAATTTGAATACTTGTAGATTCGGTATTGCGAATATTGGCTTGTATTATTATTTGTTTGTCGAAGCAGAGTAAATATATTTTTTATAGCAGAGGATAGTGCGTGTGTAGAAGATTGCAGATATGTTGCAGGTGGCCTCCAACAGGTCGCTATGGAATCCTTCTTTGTGGCAAATGTTCACCAGTGGATTTTCTACAGTTAAAGAAAGAGAGAGAGAGAGAATTTCGTGCATAGCACATTGTTTGTTAGCATTATTCCAATATTACACATGAATATTCAAAGACAAAACCGTTACACACTACACTCGTTAATGCACCCTCACATACTCGTCCCAAAATCCGCTAATCGTTTAATGCCGTTGCACTTACAGATTATCTAGATTATAGGTTATTGTAAACAAAATCTTGAATATAGATCGTCTGTCGCCCGAAAGCGCTGTTATGCAACATAATAAGTATAGTTTAATTTATTTTCTCTTTTATTTTACTTGGGACATTTTATGACTAATCACGAGTATAAATGCCTGTTGTTTATATCACGAAAGCATAATTATGTCAAACAATGTGTTGTACGAGTACAGACATTTCTTACTTTAATTTGTAGTTCTTAATTTCTCCACACACCAAGTTATTGCAGATGCGCTGTATTGTGTATGAAGTACTATATATTATTTAAATAACAATTATTAAACAAAAAGATTACATCCGCTTTCGTCAAAAAAAATTTGAGCTAAGGATAGTGTTTTATAGACAAGTTAAGCGCAGCATTAGAAAAGACATACGAGACCATAACTGCCGTCTAGTAAAAACAGCTTTGAAGAAAAATGCATCTTTAAGGGTTGCCAAACAGGGTGCTACTAAAGGAAAGGCCTGGATTAACAGCTTACAAGACCAGACAGGAATAAAACACCATAATCGGGATAAGATCATGGACATATGCACTGAATTCTACAAAGCACTATACTCCGACAATGACAATATACCAACCCCAGTTTCGGATTACTCTCTGTCAGATTCGGTTCCGCGCATCACTTGCTTAGAGGTCCATATAGCACTCAAATCACTGGCTTTTGATCGCAGCCCTGGAGGAGATGGAGTCACTACGGAAGCTCTCAAAATTGGTTCTCCTACCCTATTGCCTCACATCACAAACCTTTTTAACTCCATATTAGAGACAGGTCAAGTTCCAAAACGCATGTGTCATTCCAATATAATTTTACTTCATAAAAAAGGAGAGAAATCTAATATTAATAACTACAGACCAATAAGCCTATTATCACACATATACAAATTATTTATTAAAGTCATTCTGAATCGTATTGATGGAGATCTTGACCTTCATCAACCCCCCGAACAAGCAGGTTTCCGACGTAGTTTTTCAACCACTGACCACCTCCATACAATCAACCAGATTATTGAAAAATATGTAGAATTTCAAAAGCCACTATACCTAGCCTTTGTAGATTATACAAAGGCATTTGACAACGTCAAACATACTGCAGTTTTTTCCGCCTTAACAAACCAGAATATTAATAAAACCTATATAGATTTGCTTAAAACCATTTATTGCAATAGCACAGCTGATGTTAGACTCCAGTCCTCCGGCCCAGTTTTCAAAATCTTTAAAGGCGTCAAGCAGGGGGACCCATTGTCACCAAAGTTGTTTACAAGCACTTTGCAGGAAATTTTTAAGTCCCTAGCAGATCTTTGGGCAGAACGCGGCATCAATCTCGATGGTCAGAGGCTCTCCAACCTCCGATTCGCGGACGACATTGTCCTTTTCGCTTCATCGGCCGAAGAACTCCAACAGATGCTCGACGATCTGAGCAGAGCAAGCCTCGAGGTTGGACTGATGATGAATCGATCAAAGACTCAGGTTATGACCAACAGCACAACACCGAGGATTGAGGTGGATGGGGTCGAGATACAGTATGTCGACGAGTATTTATATCTAGGCCAGTTAGTCTCCTTCGACAACAGGCAAGACCGAGAGATCCAGCGTCGCATAGACAATGCCTGGAGAAGCTACTGGTCTTTAAAGAACTTTCTCAAGGGAAATCTTCCTATCTCTCTTAAGCGTAGACTCGTCGACATGTGTATCTTACCAATCCTCACCTACGGTGCTCAAACCTGGTCTTTGCCCGAACTTCAGAGGTCCAGGCTCGGGGTTTGCCAAAGAGCTATGGAGCGCAGCATGCTAGGCGTATCACGCATGGACAGAGTGCCAAACAACACCTTGCGCTCCATAACTGGAATTAGGGATGTTGGGAAAAAATCGGCCGAACTGAAGTGGGAATGGGCGGGCCACGTGACCCGGATGCACCCGAAAAGGTGGGCGAAAATCGCAACGCAGTGGACGCCCACGGACATAAAGAGACGACGAGGCCGACCTCGGAAGAGATGGCGCGACGACCTTGACCACTTTAGTAAAGTGTGGACGGCAACAGCGCAAGATAGGGACAAGTGGAAAGAGTTGAGGGAGACCTTTGCCCAGCAGTGGGACAATACAGGTTAAAAAAAAAAAAAAAAAATTTTTTTCAATTGTAAGTAATATCGAAGTATATCGAATATTTCGATATTACTTACAATTTCAACAAGGTTTCTTCGCCTATTTTACGAGTAAGCCGTATTAGGACACCTGATAGAAATCAATTAATCCTATATCACATATTACTTATTAGTCACTGGACCGGTGAAATATGTACTATGCATTTATTAATTTACAGACTCTCTCTCTATGGTTTTATTATAGTCAAACTTGCATTTCGGTTTATGTCAACTAGATTTAGACTAAACGGGTGCTTTACCACTGTTTCACAAAACACTACTTTTTTTCCTTCTATCTATAAACGCCCTCATACAAACTGCATACGAAAGTCTGCTGTATTGAGTATTAACATCCAAAATTGATCACTCACCATCAGAATAACGCATTCTCCTGTCTGTATTATGCCATGAAAAAGTTCAAAAATATTTCGCGCTCATACGATAATTTTAGTTATCACTTACTAAAAGGCGCGTACGGTACTAAAAAAATGTATGAAAGTGTATGAAACGTGTCACCGCTGCGAGCTCATAAGGCTTCTCTACGAACCGTTGTAATCTAAAATACCACCCCACCCATTCCCCGCCGAGAGGTAGTTTATAAAACTTTTTCAGTTTTTCCTGAAGTGCCATTGAGCCAAGCTGGCAGGTGAAAGACGTCAACAGAGGGTTTCCGTGTAAAATATTTCGAATAACCGTCGGATATTTTTTATGAAACATTGTTACTTTTGTGTCAGATAAATAGATTGAATACGCGATAATGTAAAGTAATTAAAATTGTATCTGATTTATACGCAAATTTATTAATTTAAGGATCTTGTGCAACAGCTCGATCATAAAATAAACTGCACTCTAAATTTTTTCACGTAGTCTTACGATTTATTAACGCGACTGCACGTAAAGCAAATCAGTATCCATAGAACTGACACTTCAGTTAAATAACGAATACATATTTTTTCTTTTGATTTTAATATTCACTAGATGAAAATTTGCAAGATCATGACCGATCACTGACGCCATCATTATCCAGGCCGATTACAGCGAGCTCCCCTGTTGAATATCAATCGTTCGCACTTTTAAAACTCTGTCCACTAATGAACAGTTCAGTTTGGATATGTACCATTTTAACACCGAATCAAAAGCGGCGCGGCGCCACCTCTCGTTAGCAACACGGTCGTGACGGAGCAGTAATTGCTCGCTTTGTCGTCAAATATTACAATTAGACTAAATCGCATTCAGTCATTTGTGATATAGGAATGCAAAACAGGCCGTGGTAACAATGCTCCCTCAGAAAGCAATAACGCCATCTCCCTGCTAGCTCAATGCCTCCTTGCCTATTTATCGTGTGCTCTTTGAATCTCCCTTCGCGCAGTAATGGCTCGTGCCGTACCTATTCTTGTTTTGCGGGAAAAAAACTGCTTACCCGGTATTCCACGAGACGGAAATTTTAACACTAGATTTTTTGTCAACTCACACTGTCACTGGCCGTGTTCCATATAGAATTCGCGCACGCAAAATAATTACTACAGACTACACTTTATAATCAATTTAATGTACACGTTATCTAATATAAAATTGGATGTGTTGGTAATATTTTATCGGCGGTGCCTTCTAGCGAGTCAATTTATGACAGCGATAGATTACGTGTACCTCGCGGTCTGTTATTCAAGCGCCCTAATCGTCTAACTCGATACAGGCAACAATAGAGACGTGATCCTAACGTATTGTCGGTACAGAATAGGAAGGATTTAGAAAGCCTCCGTATAAAACAAGCTAGCGTTTCGACTCAGCCGAGTAATGCCTTTGTAATCACATTGCACGAGCGTTTGCGGCCCGAACGTGAAAGAAAGTTTGAGCCTGAGTTTACTAGCGGCCGCGCGCAATTTCATTATAATTTTATTTAGCAGTTATATCACATTTTATGAGGACTACGCCAATTTATATAGAAGGGAAGCTGTACGCGGATACTCAAATATTTTCTGTGATTTATGCTTCAACATAACGCTGTAGTAAAGTAATTAAGCCTAGCGCAATGTTAATGCGATCTAAATTAGTGTAGGAAACGTTAATAGAAATTGGCTTGCACTTTATATTTCAGTTGCTCATTTGCCCATCAATTTGCAATAATACCTTGTTGAATAAAATTTTATGCACGGATATTTTAGAATGGCTACCAGGTTGAATGTGGATTCCAGATAGGAATGGTCCGTTCGGCTTCCAATTTATTCAGAGAGTTTAATGTATAAAATCCACGGACTTTCCGCCCCTGACCGCGCGTTCGCCAGATTCCTTGCTGAAACCATTAATGAATTTTATTGCTTTTACATTATAACGGTCCGAGTTATACTCGCGCGGTTTAATTTCTCACTGATGCGTGAAGGATGTATCCTTCTTGTTGAGGTTACTGCGCTACCCCGCATACATATTCAATTTGTTCCATGAAACTGCTTACTATTTATTTTGAGCGAGCGTGGATATTAAAATCAAGGGAATAATTAAATATTTGACGTAATTAAAGTATAGGATAAACTGACAAAAGTGGTTGAAACAAAACAATTTAACTTTCTTATAGAAACAAAACAAACCGCTAATAATAAAATCATGCTAATATACACAACTTAACTAATTACATAAAAGTTATATCGGCACTGATAATGTAACAAACTGAATTCTAACACTAATTTGAATAACTTGGTAACACACGTAAACAGGTTTTATAGTACCATTAAACTTTATTCTTGCAGGTACGGTCCTAGACGAAAGTCTTAAATCAATCCCCCTTCCAAGTCTTTCAAATCAAATTGACAAATTAAAAGGTGTACGAAACATAGCACAGCACTATATTATATTATATACTATCCAATTAAATTTGTTTCAAATAGTTCATTTAATGATTATGAGCCCCGAAATTTTTCAGCCGCGACTGTGCCTGGTAAGATAAAATTATATTAGATCGTGTAGGACACGATCCATCTGGACGTGTGCTCTCTGCCGTCAGATAAGAAGCTTTCCCTTTGACACTTCGCACCTTAATAACCGACTCGGGGAAAAGGCGGAGGATATTGCCATACTCAAGTTCCAATTTAATGTGATCAAAAGATCAGTCCTCGGGTGTACTTTATATTTAGGAAATGTTATGTTTTCCTACTATATTTACTGTATTTGTATGAAAGCAAACGGTGGTATAGTTGTCTTATATTGTTATCAATATTTGCGCCATAATTAGCAAATAGTACGAATGTTATTGTAAATTTGATTGCCACATCATTTAAGTCTTTTTGATTGCAAGGTTCATGTCATTATGACTCGCATTAAGCACCAGCCAGATCGGCCAGAGACCTTATCAGTGCCATCACGGATAACTTCCAAAAAGGAAGATCGATATTACTCGCTATAGAATATATCAACAAATAGAAGAACTTATTATAATAATTATTGTTTGGTAAACGACAAGGCACTGCTACCCAATAAAATTAATTAAGTTGAGATTATAAAATTAAGTGTATTGACAAAGAATTGTAATGACATAAAAGAGAAATGAATAAATTTTAAATTGAAAGAAATAATAGCATTGAAAATGGAAACGAAAACATGTAACCAATTCGAATTTCTTTTAAAATATTACATAAATCTATTAAAAATAATTCAAAAACATTACAATTCTTTGCGTTAGTCGAGATATAGCGGGCCGATACTTTTAGCGTTTCATGTCATTGGCCATATGGGCGAGTTCAACGCTTTATATTTTCCTCAAAGGCCGGAAAGGATTCGAGTTCTAACCGAGTGCGGTCAAAGAGCTTGCCTGAGTTCACCCTAAGCAATTTTGAGTCTTCTTTACAAATTTGACAAAAGAAACGGAAAATATTTACTCAACATTTACTGACTTTTTTTTAAATGATAACGTGATTATGTGATTTTATCTAATTACGATTTTCTTTATGTCTTGACTGGGTATAATATTTTATGTATTACCACGTCTTCTAACTATAGTCTCCAAAGTGGGGCCCTTTATTATCTTGTGAACCATATTACAAGTAAATAACATCGAGTAGGTACCTAGCTCTTTTTAAATTAAGGGCACCAAAGTTTTGTGTTAAATTTTTATACCTTGTCTGTCTACACTAGTTACTAATATATTCGCTGTCACCCGCTGATTTCACAGAACAAAATGTCTATTTGATTTTATCCCTTACTCACCTAATATTGCGAACCTTGATGTAAATTTCGCAAAGTAAACACAAAATATCCTCAAGGTATACACGATATAACATGTAATTCGCGTCGCCGTGACCGTCGGCTCCATAAATAGATCTGTGCGAAAAGTGAATAATCCCATTCGGTCTCACCTCCGTCCCCTTTCTTGCGGACAAAGAAAGTAAAAATACAAGTTCGGGATATTCAGTGCAACGCCGTATCCTCTCCGGGTAAATACAATTACGTTTTGCGTGTTTTCAACGGCTAGGTTTGGTGTTATTAGTGCCAGTTGGTTGCATTGATATGATGCTTATATGATAGAATAGTCCATGTTAGAGCAGATTCATTAGGAACAAGTATTTATAAATACTGGTGTTGTTTTCGGGTGATGCCATTTTACAAAAGCTAAAGTTAAAAAATTAACAAAAAGAAATGGTATGACTGCCCCAAAAATAAAGCTCGCCTAGCAACTAATAAGAGTAAAAAATAAGTAAAGTTCTTATCAAAGATACTCTATAAATGAAATCATCCGAAGGTATAAAAACAGCATTTCTCATTTCTCATCTACGGGAAGTTCCTTAACAGTTAAAGGTGTCCAACATTCCTCACACAACTTGCTCAGAACTGTCAACTGCTCGCATAGCCAAACAACGTCAGTGTAAATTAAATATACTAGCATATAAAGTGATATAAGACAAACGTGACTGACGCTGCTTTCCTCGTTAATAGTTTCTGAACTGTACTAAAGTTAGTTTTAGATCCATTGTCGTCATTTCACACAGGTAAAATGCCTAAAATACCGTGGAATTTTCACGCTACTATTTCAAACTTTTTGACATTTACGAAGTTTTCTGAACACGTATCGGCGAATACTTTTAAACGGAACCCGTTGTCAGCGCAGTTAGATAAAAGTCGAGAAAATTAATGAAAGTAAGAAACGTTAATTTTAATTAATGAACATAGTTATTAATCACTACAGCCCTATGTTGCAATATTTAATTAGCGAAATACGTATATAAGTAAAATAATTAAGCGTGAATTAAATTGATTTATCATTAAGAGATATGTGCATACATTAGTAACTTTATTTATAGTACAAAAATACTTATTTATTCTTTTTACATTTTATTCCAAAACGAAAATAAAAACAATTTAAGTGGCAAAAGAGCATGTTGACGTTATTAAAATCATTAGGACAATACACATAAAATAATCATAAATTTTAAAGCAGGTGTGCGATGATCCAGACAACGACCGAAACTGAAGCCAGGTAGATAGTTTAAGTGACTACAGACACAATGGAAGTAAAAAAAGGGACGATTTATTTAATATGTAGTTTTTAACTTCATATCATTATGTTTGGGTGGTAATTCATGTAATTCATAGTGTTGTTTGGTTTTGCTACTGTCTATGAGCGGTCGTATCGCTTACCATCAGGCGAATGCCGAATGGCATGCTCTTTTCGTCATTCACCGTAATAAAAAACTAGCCATAAAAAACATGTTGTTAATTTGATAATATTTTATTAATAATCGTTTCATAACACGCATAGTTTATACTATATTATACTAAAAGTCAAATCTGAGTTTAAATAAACCAAAATATATATCGTGAGTCGATTAAGGTTTTATGAAAATCCCAAAACGAATGAACAATTTAAAATCTGTACAAGGTGCCAAAGCTTCCGCAACGCTCACATTTGTATTTTAAGCCCGTTTGAAAAATCCCCCATACCTTTTCATCCCGTGACTTTAATAAATGTTTTATCGACGCGCTGCGCAAATGGTTATACAGGGCTATTTTTAATTGAACGCACTTTTTTTATTGAACTCAAAAAATTAATACTCATTAACGCATGGTGAAAAATGTTAAAATTTACACATTATAAGTCAATTATTTCTTTTACGAAATATCCCAATCAATGTGAAAATTTTACTCAATATGTACTACAAGTGCGGTCTCCGGTGATTTTTAGTCAGATGCGCGCGCACGTGAGTGTGTAGTTTATGAATGGGCTTATAATTATTATGGTCGTGCGTATTGTCTAAGTATTTGGTTTAGTGAGGATAAAAAAGATAGTAGATGTTGAAAAAAATATATATATATATATATATATAATTATACGAATGGACTATACTTATGATTTTAATCCCTCTGTGAAAATTTGAATGAAAATTACTCGGTATATTATGTATACGAGTATATTGTATATCTACCAATGTTAAACACAGGCAGCTATATTACAGAATTATCTAGTATGACGGGTAAAGATACTTTTTAAGTTCATTATTGTGTTGCTAGTATTTTAATGATTGTGTAAATACATATTATATACTTATGCCCTTTAGATCGAACCGGCGCACTAATTATAGTCATTGGTAGCTTAAGCGTAACTATAAGGCAAGGTTTTACTTTATTTTACTTCACTTCACGTCTGAGACTTCACTCAATGTGTTTCATTGTTCGTATCAGTGTGATTTATTTGCCCGTAAATAGCGCGTAAAATGAAAGCTCAGAAAGCTATTGTACTAAAATAATTGTATATTTTGGTACCAAATCATACTTATTACTTATTACTATTTATTGTGCCAAAAATTGATAGCAGTACTATAAAGGCGTGCATAGATACCTTTTTATCAATAATGTCTCATAATTAAATACAGGATTTATATAAACGATGTTTGGAGGGCTATTATCCCGATAACTTTGGTTTCTCCCCAGTGTCAGCTCGTCTAAGAATGCTTAACCTCAACAATTATCATATAAACCACAATGCATACCTGAAAATATTCCTTTCGGTGTAAGTTTACATTGCGTCGAAAAAGCCTTTGTCAAACCTTGTATTCGAAATATATCGGTACGCGGTCTCATTTTGAAGCACGATTTGGTTCTAATAATAAATATGTTCCATTCAATTTTATTGCTATTATATTCGGTGGAGTTCATGTGATCGACTACTGTTCAAAATATTTATTGTCCCGTAAAGATAAAATGCCGTGTAAAGCAAATTACTTTGCGCTCGAAAACGCTATTTAAATCCAATATCGCTGCTTTGAAACACATTCAGGTGTATTGTTTGCCGGCGAGGCGACTCGCGATATACCGTGGATTAAAAGAGAAAGGATAAAATGACGTGTTTAAACATTAAATATTGCCGGAGTTCTAGTTGTTATGACAATATCGATGCGCGGTAGCTGTACACTTTGATGTAAGGAGGAACATAATAATGCATAGACGCCGTTTTTCTGGCATTATTTTAGGCATTCACCGTTAATTATAACTAGTTTTATTGGTACAGAGGGAGGCAATCCTTCTTAGCTAATTAACTATGATGGCTCGATGACCCAAAGTCAGTCTTGGCTTCCCACACGGGAGTTCTCTAGACCATAATTTATACCCAAATGATATCACAAGAATAAGACAGGTAATTGGACTATATTAGTTCCACAGCTGGGAAACCTTACGTTACATGTTTTAGGTTATAATACATCACGTTAAACAATTGTGGTTTGGCGGCGTTTTGTACATGCTCAGTTCTGTAATAATCAAATAGTTCACGGTCGTCGAAACGAAACCGATGACTTTTCGTGTCGCCATATTTTTGCTACGAAATGTAAGCGCTCGTTATTTTGGAATTGAAATCTGTCACTCCATAGCAGTAACACGAATATGTGTATCTCTTTATAATGATGACGTAAATCCAAATATAATATTTACTAGCTTCTGCCCGCAAACTGCGTAATTCACTTTATTTTAAATTAACTTTACTTAGAATTTCCCATCCCGTCCCGTTATATCCCGCCCGCCCCATCTCATTCTCACTCAAGGCATGTAATCCAGTCCCATTCCATCCCTTTGAGTATAAAAAAGTAACAAATATATCGAAATTCCTTCCTCATCCCACGGGAACACTATTCTTCTCGGGATAAATAGTAGCCTATGTGTTAATCGAGGGTGCCAGTTACCTCCATACTAAATTTCATAGAAATCCGTTAAGCCGTTGCTTAGTTCATCTAATTCTAATTATGTCAACACAGACCCCCCCCCATATTAGTTTTTCTCATTTATCTTCCATGTACAGACATCGATCGGTTAAAAATTTATTAATATGTATGTATGTAGATATCCCTTTAAAACGCCAACAATAGAGATCGGGACTAATGAGAAATCAAACCAGTATTCATTAAGCTCGTCATAAACTTGTTAAACTCCAAAATATCCCCAAATAATACGGTTACTTATTATTGGACCGTCTCGACAAAATACGACAATGCCCAAGTCCTGTGTTTGTAAAAATCTATTCGCTGTTTCTCCCTAAGCAATTTCATTGATAAAAATATTTCTTATTACCGAATTTTATTTTGGGTCTCCAAAATGATTTCGTAGCATATTAAAATAAGTAGTGACATTACTAACAAAATATCTTTAACATATTTTTTTTGTGGTTAAAGTTTTTCGTGTATTGGTACAAAAGAATAATACTTAAGTTTCTTGTTTAACTTAGTTTATTATGAGAAAAATATTATGCACATTAACTTGTGCATTATTTTAAGGAAATTGAATATCTTATCCCGGTAGGTCCCTTGACGGGAATAAATTCCTCGCTACAGTTTATTTCCTGCTATAAAAGGTTTTTAAAAATGCTGTTTGCTGTTATGAACAGAAAGTGTTATTAACCTCTTAAGTATTTATATTGTAATATTACTTATGTGGGAATAGTTCCATTGGGGTCAAAATCAAACGAAGATCATTAAGATGTTCTTCAATTTCGTTATTTACAGTCTTAATGTGTCTTTACGTCGTACGTCGTTCACGTCTTCTATCGTCTTCCAAACTGTTCTCCACTATTCTGTCCTTTCATATTTCAACATTTTAATCATTAATCCTCTAACTCTTTTACTCTTTAATACTTCCATTCGTTATCTCTTTCACATAAATACGTTCCATATCAGTTATTCGTCTAACGTTTCATTCTACTCATCTTTCCTAATAACATTCAAATCCTACACTTATTATCGGTCTGTTATGAATATACATATTTAACTATTTTATACGTCAAATATTTTTGAATTGATATATTAATGCCTTGTAAATTGGTTAGTCATTTTACGTTCGACCTCTTGGCTTGACCTTTTCGAAGGGTTATGAATATTTAGTCCCAAATATTGTCAATATAAATTATTGTTTCTGATATATTGAAATTATAATTTCTCCTTCATTCCAAGTATTCACTAACGGCAATGAGAAACAAATTATGGAAATAATATATATCGTGTTTAATACTTTGATAGTGTTGACAAATATGCAATTTCCAATCGAAATGTGGCAAAAATTGACTTTAGTTAAAAGTTAGACCTTTATACTGTTACGGACTATTTTAAACGTTATATGGGAAACAATCCAGTCATGTTTTCGTGTAAGTCTAACGGTTTATTTAATAACTTACTTTATACACTTATTTATAGCTTCCTGATGTTATATTATAATATCGTCGTAATGCCAATTTCCTCAATATAATATTTTTTAATTATATTCTATGCCATATTTAAGCTAAATTACCATAAAGTTTTATAAAACCAGTTCCGTACTTTTTGTAAGAAAGTATAACATACATCATCGTCCCCAAATTTTTAAACTTATAAAATTATTGGGATATTTTACCGACAACTTGAAATCCAAATCATCAAATAGTAAAGATATGTCTTAAATACGCCTTTATTATGCGGCTCCATTAATAAAAAATAACCTAATAAAATATCCGCAGTAACTGACATTGTCGAAACAGATTCACCGGATCAAACACTATTATTACTTGTGAGTAAGTTTACGCAGAGCGAGATCGACGTCACTGCCTTCACCCTAAGTCACGAACAGCGAGCAATTGACTTCTTGGCCAGCGTCAGATGCTCCATTCATCTCGCACAATATAAGAAAAGACGTAATCATGTCTGGAGAGGAATCACGTCCAACGAGCGACAACGCCGGAATTCCGTCTGGGTCCAACATCCTTGCAGTCTTCGCCGTAGATAATTTTCTTTACAAAAAGTAGCGGATTTCTTGCTAAGTTTTTTTTCTTAAATTAGGGTAACAACCCGAAACAATTTGTCGCCTTTTTCTTTATTTCCTACCTCGAACACAATTTATCGAGGCACGTAGCAGTAAGAATGTTTAATTTTGTAAACGCAGTAGTCATTTTCACGTGCTTTCGCGCTAACCTATTTTTCGGTGAGCGTTCAAACAGTTTATTACTGCGTTAGATGTTTGTTTCGCTAAGATAAAACAATGTTGATATAGTGTACATAATTAATTTAGCAGTAAGTAATATATTCGTAAGTCGGAAGCTGCTTAAGGTTTCAGGGCTCGGATTTCCAACCGACGCCTAGTGTGTGTTCGAATGAAAATTACCTAAAACATTATGGGATAAAAAAAAATCTTTTACTAAGAATATTTGTTATATGTTTATTTTGCTCATATTTCTTTTGGGAGCATTATTATTGTATCTTATATCCTCGAGAACTACTACAGAGTTCAGTAAGTTACAACGTGAATAAATTTAGATTTCCAGCATTGTCATATTAATGACTTAAAGCAGTTCCCTCGACAACTTGCGGAACTATGATGAAATAAATGCCAACTTCCCCTTTGTGATTTTAGAGTAGACGTTGAAAAGATAAATGCGCTCTAATTACTCGTCGGTCTATAAAAATCAAATAGTGTAGCCTTTAGTCGGTGTTAAAACTTAAACTCCATCCTGGCAAGTAGATAAGCTGGCGTCGTTACCGACCTGGACTGTCGGAGATAAAGAAAAACTTTACGATTCGGATTCGGCAGATGTTGCAAAAAGACGTTTGAAAAGTTAGTGCACTTGACGACAAACGCGCACATCCCGGTCCGGTCTAACTCCAAACATCTAAAGACTTTACGTTTCTCTGAATTAATCTATCTTGGAATAGACTGTGCCATCTGAAGCGATATTTTAGTTTAGATGTTTGAGGTACGGAACTCAACCGGAACTTTGTTACAAAAGCGTGCTCTTATAGTTGCATTGAGAACAGTGGAGCATTACAGGTGGCACACTATTACAGTACTATATTCGGCATGATTAATACTTTACCGCTCAGTGTCACTTGAAACCGGATCGCATGCAAGTTTCCAATTCAATCTGCGTACCAAGATTAACGCGACAATGGAATAAATAGCGTTTACGAGGTGTTGAAAAATAGAAAAGGGGAGGTGGGTATAACGCGATATGAAATTGCAATGAGCAGGGCCGGCGGGGAGCGCGGGGCGAGCGGGACATGGTCGACAAATCCTGCGATAACACCTTCATTACCCACACGTCAACCCTCTTCTCGGAGCGTCTTCGTCACCGCTTCAATCTTTTTGCGGATATTACACTTAAATTATGACAAAAGTGCCAGATCGGGAGCTGCATAATGAATCCTGTTAGTGATGAATGGCGTGTTTCATCTTCCATTGACATTTCCATCGCAATATTCATTTTTGTTCGGCTAACGACGCCTGCGCCATGTTGCCTCGACCCACATATTCGATCTGTTGAAACTATCTACCAATGATCTGTTTATTTGCAACTAATATCAAAAACCTTGTAAGAATTAAATTCCTGAAATTAAGTAAAATATGAATAAATTATGTTTCATTAAAAAAAAACATGCATTAAAATACTAATTAATAAGCTAGTCGATCTCACATAGCGGGTACTATCAAAGGTTTTCACTAATACATTACGCGTCCTTTGTTTTTGAATTATCAGTAATACAAAAAAGATCGATGCACAACGCGATGTAGTTTAATATAATCGACAATTACCTTTAATATAAACGCTTATCTATCTATACATAATATAATAAATTGTAACCGATCGATGTCTGTACATGGAAGATAAATGAGAAAAACTAATATGGGGGGTCTGTATTAACGTAACAGAACCCATAACAATGATTTTTAGAATTTTTATCTGTTTGTCGGTTTGTGTGTTTGCATGATAAAAAGCAGGTTTAAATATTTGTTATTTACAATGTGTACAAAAACCTAGAGTTATTTTTGAAAATGATTTTCAATATATAATAGTATTTTATTGAAAAAGCTCAAGTAAAAACTTCATTGTTCAAAAGCTCAATCTGAGAGTTTTTAAAACATTAAAAAGAGAAAGAAGTAGTTACATTTTAATCGAAGCTCTTGATAAACTTATCCTAAATAGGTACAAAGTGTATACTAGCGCATAAATTAAACAAATATCTCCGCAATGCAATGAAAACTACACACAAAATGTATGCCGTCAAAAATTATGAATACTTATTTAGGTTTCGTCGTAACTGCGTTTCAGAACTGCATGTGCTAACAACAGAGCCATCTGCGCGGCGGAATGGCCTCTCTTCTCGTAACGCCCTGCCCCAATGGATATAGTCATTGCACTCGCTACTGGCGGTTCTATCGTGCCCCCATATGCTCTCAATGACTATCCGCATTCTAGTTATTAGAAGATACTTTCAATGCTTTTTTACTTAATTAATGCTGGCTGCCTATGTTAATGAATTGTTTTCTTTTTCGTAATCTATCTAGGCATTTTAGCAGTATTTGTTAAAATAAACTTTTCAATTTATAGGAATTGACCTCTATTCGATATAGCCAGGGGTTGAACGCAGTAATCTCATTAATTGAGACGAGAGTTTTCCACAAGAAATTTCAAAACCAATCCAATTATGCTAGCATGTTGGACTAAGGTTTTATCATATTTTCGAGCGGGTAGACCTGAGGAAAGCAGCTGTTCGGATAAAGCTTGACGTATTATTTCAGGATTCAAACAATTTAATATAATAATAATGAATATCATTTTAATACAAATTCACCCTACTGTAAATAAACATGAAAGCTTGTCACAGTAATTTAGTTTTCAATGTAATTCTTTGTCTCGAGCACAAAGTGTATTGTTGCTTAGTTCATAATAGATGAGATCTTAGGTTTGTGACTAAGGCATAATATTTGTGTAGAAGAAGCTGTTGCAATGCCAGCACATTTCGCCTTGCTTACGAGAAATGTTTAATACTTGGGGATGATAGAGCTTGATGATAAATTGCTGTATGTCCTGCAAAAAAATAGGATAAATAAGTGGGTTATATTTTGAAGTCTACTTGGTTGTTATCTGTCAAATTGTATATTTTTAGTTGGGCAGGGTATATTCAGGGTATTAAAATAGGAAAGTCGAGCGATGTCAATATATATATATTATTTCATTTCTATAATCATAACCTTCAGTCACATGAAGACTACAGTTGATCATAGGAATTGTATTAATTACCTAGGTTAAGAAAGTACGTAATGCATAATAATATCCAATATATTTCATACATATATTGTATTCTATACATTGCCTAGGTATTGTATAGAATACCTGATAATACAGATTACCGGTAATATAAAGATTGGGGAGGTAGAAAAGCATAATTGTGTCGACTGGATAGAGACGATTTTGTGCCTCCAGACAATATTTTTTACGGACAGAGAAAACGCGCAGTCAATAAAATTAAACATTAAATTAGCCTTGAATGCGCACGATCAAATTTACTCTGTAAAAACTTCTATGTCCGTAATATATGACAGAACTTGTACATTTCTGTTATTCATATTCATTGTATACAATTTAATCAACGACCCCACGGACCATATAAACCAGACGGTACTTCAATATACTTTAAAAATCTATGTAAAACATAACACTCTGGGAGCAATTGATTGGATTCGTTCGTATTTCAGGTTTGCTTCGGCTGCAACAGTTGTACCAGAGCCTGCAGCCGGGTAACGCCACGTTCCGCATTTCTAATGTGAAGCGGGTCGCCAATGCATCTGATGTGATCGCGTTCCTTGGAGCGATAGAGCGTCTCGACCGCTGGAGCACCAAATACGTAGTACTCGACTCGAAAACACAGCTGGCCAAAGACGCGCTAATTTTGCACGTACGCGATGTTCAACTTGGCCGCAGAAACTACCATTACTTCTTAAGCGGCCTGGTAAGTAATCCCTCGGCTCCTTGTTAGGAAGGTTAATTGTTGGAATTTCAAAGACCTCAAAGTTCACTGTGCATAACTGCACTACTTAGTTTCAATGTTGTACGACCTTACTAAGTGAACCTTTGAATATAGTATTAAGTGAGAGATAAGATTACGGCTTCTTTAAACTATTATTTGATTCAACAATAGCGTGTAACTTTAACTAAGACTTTATTGAATAATGATAGTGTAATGCAGAATCCATTTTCATTTTACTTAATATTAATTGTTAAAAATTCGATTGTTTACCCAATTATCTTATTAGTTTATTCGACTTGATGTAAAAATGTAAGCGTGCGTAATTTGGCAGGGCAGCTACTGAAATTCCGTTTTTTGGTCGGACCATAATTTTGCGTAACAATATTTGCACAGAGTTTAGACGGTGAAAATGTATGTGTTGATCCAGGTGATGGACGATCGCTGGGAGAAAGAGGTCACTGAATTCGGCGCCATTAACATAACTGGATTTCGAGTAGTGGATTTTTCTCGAAGAGCCGTAAGGGATTTTTTTGAAGGCTGGCAGAAAGAAACCATTTCGGTGAGTCGTTTTAAATTTTGCTATACTATACACGATTTACGGTTATTTTATTTATATTTTGTGTGCTGAAAAATTATTTACGATTTATTATATGGATAGATCATAAAAAGTGTACTTGCTTCGTGCAATTGAAAACAGTAAAAATATTTTTAGTTAGCTGACTGTGAAAATCGTATCCATTGGTTAGATCATTTTAGTCCTCGTTTTTTAATTTTCTTTTTACATTTAATTTTAAAAACGTAATATAGTTGTGCCCTGTAAATATTTTCAATACATATATTTCGGAATTTAGTAATAAAACTGAGTCAATCAATCTGAATCAATGCAACATGCCAAATTTACTGGTAGGTCTCTTATATATGAGAGGCCGCTTGGGTAGGTACCACCACAATATTTATTGCTCCCGCCAAACAGCAGTGTAAATGCACTGTTGTGTTCTGGTTTGAAAGACATTGTAGCCAGAGTAACTACTGGACATAATGAGACTAAACATCTTATGTCTCAGTGAATGGCATGCTGGTCTCGCCATTCATCGCGATAAAAAAAATGTAAATCTCATCTGTAATATTTTGTTCCATTTTACCATTTCTTATTTGAATTAATACGGTTCTCTTTTAAAGATGTATATCTTCAATTATTCACACGTTAGTATCTTACAACATAATCACTAAAAAGAATTTAATTATCAAAATTCTTGTCTTTCTATGAGCGTCTTGATGTTACTTCTCGTTATAGCCACATAGTTTTTAGTTTAGGAATATTTCATTTCATTTTTCTCTTTCTCTTGCAGTTTTAGCACAATTAATTTTGTGCAGCCATATAATATTGCAGCACATGATTTAAAAGATAATTAAAATTAATAATGTACAATTTTATTCATAATGTAAATTCAAGATTTATCAAGTTTTGTTCTTTTTCGTATTAAAATGCTTTTACTCGAACAGTCAATCAATGTTGTCTGAATAATATTGCCGATAGCGATGAGGTATACAAGATAAATAGGGTATAATTGGGAGATAGTATAAATATTATATTAAGAGTTCGTTATCCTTGCCTTTGTTTATTACATGATGTAAGTGGCTTAATATCAAATAATAAATACAGGGTACATCTAGACTGTGACCGAAAACGACGCTAGGTAGTATTAGTGTATTCAAACAAAATGCAACTAAAAAATTCGCAAATAAAAGCGTCATTTTATTTTTTGAATTTGTTTACTTATCATTGTATTTGGGTGGAAAATACATCGTTTTCTATAATATTAATAATGTACACTTTTTGTTTTAAAGACGCTATGGTAAGCAAGGGATTAATTTACTGTTTTTGCAAAAACTAGTTATTTACCACCCAAACACGATGTTCAAAAAATTGTAAGAAAATCTGTCGCCATTTTTTTCGAAATTTTAGTTGCAATGTATCTGTAATCACTCAAACTACCACCTGGCTTCGTTTTCGGCCGCAGTCTGGACATACCCGGTATACTCGTAATGGACATCATTTGCTTTAACAAGCTTTTGTGATGGCACGTTATTCTCATTTCCCAATATGTTTTTAACATAGGATTAAAACTTCAGTCACAACTTTTCTATTTGAGCAATCAGAATACTTTCTGTTTTAAACAGGCTTGTTATTTGAATTCAAAAATAAAATTTAAAGTTTTCATTCGATGAGTTCATTAAAGAGCGAAATATACGAACCGAAGTAAGTCAGCGCAAAGCAGAAAATGTAAATGAGATAGAGAAGTTTCTTTTAAGATTCATCAGTGCATCTCGATAGAAGAGGACGGGCGCACAGGTTGTCATTACATATTTACGTGCCGGCAATACCAAGTAGATTTTAGCTAGACAATTTTCCGGTGAAGCACGTACTCAAATCATTATTAATTTCTAATTATACATTCCGGAGACGATTTACAAATCCCATTAAAAAAACGACTTGTACACTTAAAACATCGATTGAACGGCAATTTAAAGGCAGCTTTTAATATTTATTTTATTTTGAAATGTTTTTTATATACTTTTATTTGTAGCGTAAAATTTATTTCGTTGAAGTATAATACTTTTTTTTTCAACAGGCTCAAGCGGCTCTGATGTACGACGCGGGGCTAGTACTAATCGACACAATCATTCGATTAACGAGGAAGAAGCCTGAAATTGTCCGAACTACATCAAGGCGTAATGCAATTTCAAATTCAAGCATGATAGACTGCAATCCTAAAGGCAAAATCACACCGCACGAGCACGGCGACAAGATATCCAGGATAATTAAAAAGGTACTTAAATCTAGAGACTGTCTTAATGACCTCCGAGCAGAGATTCACTAGCACAATATTGTGTAACTCCGCTACTTTAGCGTTTCTCGTGCACGTCATAATTATACGCTAGGTCGGTGTCTGGCCTCGCATTCATTGTATCACTAGACATACTCTCACGTACCAAGCAGCTGTGGATATATCGTTTATAATTTTAACTTCTAACAAACCTCTATTCTCTGGAGTCATTTTAAATTCCCTATTACCCATGCGAATGATTGATGCCAATTCATACATTCAATTACGGCTGCGAGCGAAATGCTTCGTTATTCATGCTCGTTCGATGCCGCGAGTAGGTGACGTCACGGCTCACGATGAACGTGAAATGTCATAATGATATAGGCGGCGTAAGCACGGGCGTAAGGTAAATTTTGATGTTATTTACTGTTGTGTGTGTAGTGTCGTATTTGGTGCGCTAATGGAGTGCGTCTCGAAGTACTACTTCCGCGTGAAGCACGCCGCTAACCGAATTATGCGAGTAATACATACGATATTAATTAACAACAACCCTCACGGCGTATTTATTATGAGCGCTAAATTGTAAAACCAATAACCCGCGTACCTTTAAGGATTATGTTTTCCGTTTATGGATTTCGGCGTTGTCTATTTGTGCTCCCATATTGAGGTTTAGGTAATTTTCACGTCACATTTGCTATAAATTGTGAATCGGAATTTACCCACATTAGTGTAGTTTGAGATGTTGAATATTCGACTGAAATGACGTGTTTGTAATCTTACCATGGAACTAGAATGCAAAGACGAACTGCGACTCGGTTTTCAAAATTCTTTAATAAAATGCTTATATACGAGTAGGTGTCGGGTAGCGTTACGATAGAAACGCGTTGCTTTAGTACGAGAGCATCGGGGACGAGCAGACCACGTTACCGCGCCATGCCCCTAACTTTTACATATCTCTAATGAATATGAGTTCCATTGTGCCACCTCGGGTGCGCAATAATGTCGACGCCAAATTTAAATTGGGCAGCATTACAAGAACACAGGTGTTGAATACGGGTCCGTCTTTTATCGGCGGAGGGACGGTGGGCTCGGCCGATTAATTAGCTTTCGTTGGTTGACGGGTAATTAACCCCCAAACTTGCTAACTGCTAGGATTCGCCGCTAAAAATATTGAGCGCGTTTTTTTACAATTGAAATAACAACGCTTGGCACTTTGATTAGTACAATTCGTAGCCTTTATCGATCGATGTTCGTGATGGTGCACGTTAGCCATGAAAATGTATAAATATTTAGTGAGTTTTGTATTGTTTTTAGTCAATAGCAGGAGGAGGTTGTGTTACATGGGAGGCGAACAAAGGTCTCGGTGCATTTCGCATTTCTGCTTTACCATTAAACTGTGGAACGGTCTTCCAGCTCACATGTTTCCTCTTCTAACAATAACGCTCTTTTGAAAGAAAAGTGAAGGAGCGTGTTTGCAAACAAGGAATGCTATTGCGATTTATCTGTTTATTTCGTTGGGCATCATCGTTATAGACCAGACATTTAAAAGTTTAGTTTCGCCCGCATTTTGATTTAACTTGTAAGAATCAATAAATGATAATCTAAATGAAGTTCAAATTAGATGCAAAAAAAATCGTAAATATTTAATTATGTTGATAAGTATGTATTGGTAGTGCTTGCTATATTTAAAGTAAGATATGATGGGCTGAGCGATGATAAGGGCAAGTACCACACATGCTGTTAAAGTGAAACACAAAAGTGGATGTTTTGCTTCAGACGGACATAGAAGGATTGTCTGGCAACATCAGATTCAATGAGTTGGGCCACCGCAAGAACTTCTCCCTGCAAGTCATCGAGATGACCGTCGACGGCGACATGAAGAAGGTAATATAATAATATTTGATACACCTAGAGCTGATTTTTCCATTAAATAGATAAAAAACATGCACACATTAAAAATAAATGAAAGTGGCATAATTAATTAGTTATGTATTTTATTTATTCAGTGGGCTATAATTTATAAGCCACATGTAGGCCGTCAATATTGAAAACTCAGCTCTAAATATTAAGAACTAATTGTCAAATCCATGTAGGCATAGCTTTTCCACAAAACTTGAATGTTTTTATGTTCAAACACAGTGAATTGTGTGAACAGTAATTATAAAATCAACAGATTTAAAATGCAATGATTTTAACAGGCTACATACAAATAGTTCGTCATTTTAATATTGTTTTCATTTTACAATTCATTAACAAGTTAATTTATATCGACTGATTCGTCAATATCCAAAATTCCGCCATCTGATGGAGATTTTAACAAACAGCAAGCATCGGCAGACATGCAAATATGTACATATTAATGGTAATTGACCTCACCGAAAGTCGGGCTGTCCTAATTAACGTGTATTTGTGCTTAATGGCAGTAATAACAGCATTCTACATCTCGATTATGCGCTAATACAACCTTAATGTGATTACCGCAGTCAGTTCGGTACTTTATCTCGCGGGATTACGCGTATGTTATTAAACAATATACTGTTTTAATATGCACAACAATCTCTATTTCAAACCGAAATTCATTGACGTTAATCATTTAAAATTTATGTGGCAAGTAGACATTATTTAGTTCGTTTATTGATATTATTCATTGAGGATATTTTAGGCGACTTGTAAACTGCGCGCAAAGTCTATGAACCATGATGTTCTGGGTTTGCATGGCAGTTCATTTTGTCTAAGTTCTTAATTTGAGCATAAATATAATTTGTTCGGGATTGGAATTTGGTGATAGGCTTTTATCACATCTTAGAATTGAAGTAAGCATGGCTTTTTGCGATGTAAAAAGTGATTCTCTTGGATATAATAATGTGGACGTGTTTACATTCTTAAATTCGATATTCACATTCCAGAACTATACTAAGAAATCTTTTCAAATTCAAAGACCCCACAAATTACATTTACTTATTTATATTTTTTCTCCAACAGATTGGAACATGGTATGACAATAAGGGTTTCATTCCGTTACGACCAAAACATTCCTCGCTGGCTGTCCATGGCTCTTACAACAGAAACAAAACGTACATAGTGTCTACCATTGAGGAGTCCCCATACATTATACGCAACAACCCAGATGGCATGGAATACTCAAATGACCCGTACAGGGGCTTTTGCGTGGACCTCACTAAAATGATATTGGAGCGGCTGGAAATCAAATGTGAGTACCTTAGCTATTGTTACTTGAAAATATTACAGCAGAACGGTCATCGCGAACAAAATCTGTGCGCACTGCACATGCACTAGGAACGCGAGAATTACTAGAGCGAGACAGTAGATAGTGTTAGGGCGTGGGAGTGCCAGAGACAGAAGGAGTGGTATATATATAATGAGCCGAACTTTTTGTTAAACATATTTTGTTCGTGGTGCTTTTTTTGTAATGTCTAAAATGGAATTTCAAAGTAGGTACAAGCCTTCCGATTTTAATGTCCATTCTAACAGGCTGCTTTTGACACTATTTTTTATTGGTTAGGAGTTGTAACAAAAACTTGTCGTTTTGATAATTTTGAACGCTGTAGAAGAGCACGATTTTACTCTATTTTACTGGATATGGGCATTCAATGGACCTAAATGAAATCGAGTGTCGAGAGTAAGCCGGCAGATATTAGTCGTAATCTAATCGTACTTACAGTAATATTCGGAGCGTATCTCCTATATATATTTGAATAAGATATTTACATAATGGAAAAAACATCGGGAATACTTCTGATTTCTTACATTAGAATATTGAAACGTTTTTTTTCGTGTCTCGCTGGAGTTGGAATAGGAGTATGATGTATAGCTAAAGTAATATCGTAGTAGTTTTTGGTATTTCCTTAAAGTTCTCCGTCTTTTTTTTTTTTTAGAAAAATAAGGAAAAGGCGACTCCTCGTTCTTTCATAAGAAGCTCAAACAAAATATATTCAACTGCACAGGTTGCCTTCTTTAATATAGAACGTATTTATAATCAAAAAGTCGTCATCAGCATTGATTATATTTTATTATTGTTCTATATACCTATTCTATTCGTTCAAAAAATAGATAAAATTTTAAGTAAAACGACAATATTTAGTAGCGCCCTTAAGCTGTGATCCTCTATTGGAGTCTTGATTTGGCCAATGCACTGTATGTACGTCATGAGTAGCCCAAGATGGGAATCCTTGCTAACTCCTCTCTATCACACCTAGAGACGAAATTAAGTTTGGAATTACCTATGTAAGTATTATAGTATTTCTGGTCAGTAACATAATGATGCAATGGGCAGTGTTTCAAACCTTTAACAGGTTCATGACCGATGTGTGCATTAAACATAAGAAATAATTTATCAACTACTGGTTGTCCAATTAATAAACATGAATAAATCCGCATCCTATCAAAAATATTCTTTTTTTTGTAGCCTATATTGTGTCCCACTGCTGGGCAAAAGCCTCTCCTTTTTTTCGCCATTCGACCCTGTCCTCTGCGAGCTCCTGCCATTTTGGCTCGAATATAATTTAATATAATTAAATATAATTTAAAATAAAATATGGCTCTATCCCAAATGCGACAATCCAAAAGACATTTACTAATATTATTATTTTTGTTGACAGATGAGCTACGCCTTGTCAAGGATGGCAAATACGGCAACGAGAACCCGAAAGTAGTTGGCGGCTGGGACGGAATGATCGGCGAACTTCTGCGAAAGGTAACGTACCTAAGGTCAACTTTAAGGGTCGATTAATAACTTCAAAGAGTTAACAAAAGGTCACATGAATCGTAATGTTAATTAACGGGGCCTAATTTCAGGGCCTAAATAGAAATAAGTTCGGTATACGAAATATAATTAAGTGTATATATATAACGAAGATAGTTTTAGTGGTGGAATAAGTTTATGCAAAAGTACGAAATTGCTTAACAGATTTGTATTTTAGTTAATATTACCATATGGCCATATATGAGTAAATTCACATATTATACGTGAAAAATATTGGACTTACTAATGCTAAAGTGTTTTATATAAAACATTTAATCGTTTTATTCTGTGGCTGTTATTTTTACTTTTTATAAATTAAGATAATCGCAACGGACCAATGGGGAGTGAATATTAAAGAGGCCAAATCACTTTGAACTTGGAAAGAGGCATTAATACTTTTAACTGAAATAATTAAAAAAAAAACTTTCTAGAAGTCTAATTATCTGAGAAGCTTAAGTATTCTTTGCTCGCTCTTTTAATATTTTTTGCTATGTAACTTTAGATTGGACATATTTCTATTTTAAACAATTTGCATATGGCGTTATTTTGTGATTATTGTCACAACCAACTTTCTAAGTCAACTTCATATCGATACTGAATAAATTATTGAAAAATTTAATATATGTATATTTGTAAATAGGACCACGTCTCACAAAATTTTGTTAATATAAAAATGTGATAATTATCTGTGATCTACCCTTAGTAAAATCTTTGATATCAAATAGGCGGGTAAAACACTAATTAAAACCACAATATTACACAAAACGAAGTATTGGTATAGGTAGGCAAAAGATAATTGATCATACTAATAGCACCTACGAATCCCATTAGGAATAATCATTATACACGAACCCCAGCATAGACCCTTACCAAGAACAGATATTACAAGTTACAAATGTTATCAAGATTGTTTGCAGTTCAGACCGCTGCATTTATATCAAATAACCAAAGGCCAAACGTAATGCATCAAAGGCAATGCTAGTTGTGATGGAACGGAGTGGCATTCTAGCATCGAGAGTATTACCTACTTACTATATAGTTCTCGAATTGGCATGGTGTATAGTGACCAACGTTTGTGCAGATTATGCGTTCATATATATGTATATTAACAAAAATTTTTCATAACTATATCAAAATGTAGAGGGACTATTATTAGTTTTGAGAGATGTAAATTACAGACATCGTGCAAATTATTTAATAAAAAAAATGAGTATTTAATAAAAACAAATTACTTATTTTGGTACGCTTGGTAAAATTATGTAAAATTAAAAAAAAGGGCATTATTAGGTTTTAATACCAAGAACGAATAAATTGGCGGAGATATATTTTTTCATAGTAAGTAAATTAACTTTCCATTTTGGATACATTAGAAAATTGACACTAAGTTCCAACGGGGTAGTGTCAAGAATTTGGGTATATAATAACGCGGCACAAAACCGCCGACTGTGCGCGCCGGCATAATGTGTAGGAGGCATTACATTTCCACAAACATAAATAAGATAAAACGTTAAGTCGATTGTTAGGCACAATCTGTTAATTCAAAACATAATATTTAAAACCATTAGATTAATACATGTATTTCAAATTTCCATATTTTATTTTCGTACAATTTAGTGATTCCGACGTGGCGATAAAACCGTTGAGCTCTGGTAAATATCAAGAGTTTCCCGTAATATAACCCCCGTATAAATTGTTTCCCTTTTCATAGGAACTTGCGACGCATAAATCTGAACTGTCGTTCCCTTATCGCACGCATCTATAACTTATATACGTAATGTTTGTGAAAAAAATATTATGAGACCGAATTTTCCACGTTCTATTTGCACACATAATTTTTTTCTAGCATATTTATGTTTATTGAATATAGGCGGTGGTAAAGATGTCACATTACTGGTGATGAGAAACGTTCCTTTAATGGAACTAGCTCTTTTCATTCATTGCCATTTGGCCCGGTCTGTAGCATCTTCGAGCATTGGCTCTCATGTCTCCCTCGGTTACCTCAAACTAAGTCGTGGTAACGTCGAGAGGAATCTTAGTTCTCCACAAGGATTATAAAGACATCCCTAGTCCTCTCGCGTAAGGTTCGTGTGAAAACCTATGGTCTACCCTTTTCAATTAAAGGATGATCAAGACCACCAGAAGAACTTATTAGACGACTCAGTAACTAAACGTTTAAAACCTAAAGCTCAACCTTGAGTTCATAAAGCTTCATGTGAAATGAGTATTTGATTTTAATTTGGGTATTGTGTATCTGAAAATATTATCATAGTCTCTAATACCCATGAGACAGGACTTACGGTCATGTTGGATCAGGTTTTACGATAATGTATGTAAGATTTGGGCTGTGAGAAAATTTATAACCTAACTTCTCTAATGAATTAAATGATAAAAAAAATACTTATGCACTGATCTTCACGAGTTTTTTCTTAAGACTTAAAAATTATGCGCTCTTTTTCTCTTCGTTCCATTTTTGCGTTCACTCAATGCCAATGAAAATAATTGAATTAAATATAATAAACAGTAATAATATATTATTGAAACATCTCGTGTACCAAACACAATGCATCTCGCCGCAAGCATCTAACCACAACTCGTGTATTCGCTTACAGTCATTTAATAAAGGATTCAATATATTTGCATTCAGAATATTTGAATTATTTAAAAAATACTTTAAGGCTCATAATGGGACATTAATTTAAATCAATAATATACATTTTATAAATAAATACACCCAACAGCCACATACAAAGTCCAGACTCCACATTAAGATCAATTAAGTCTTGTTTCACGGGTATCAGAAAGATGAGAGATATTTCGCTCTCACAATCACCCAGATCCGAAAGAAATATTTGTGGATCGCACAAATTTCTCTTGGTGGGGTTGTAGTTTCAGCATGACAGGAAACCAACGTCAAGAATTTTTACCTAGCGCTATCCTCGTTCCTGGCCGACGCTAAGCATATTTTGCTAATCAACCTTCGCAATTTCGCCAGGTTTTTGGAATTCTCAATTATAAGACCCTTAGCAGACCTAGGATCCTCGGTCGAAATATTTTGAGACTCCGGCCAAACAATCTCGACCAAGGTTCTTTGAGTCTATCCAGATTGCTTAAATTGCCGAGGAATACTCGTCACGAGTAAGATCCGGACGCGTAAGTTTACAAGTATTAGATTTGTCAAAGTACCAATAATCTTCCACAGTCTTTTTCCTACCTCCCTCTTTTTTACCTACTCGTCCACAATAATCCTGTATGTGTTTCTGGGAAGTTAAAATTAATATAAAAAGGGAATAGACAAGGTCATGTTCGTTTCTTTGTCCAATTCAATACGCAGAAATGTTTTACTAAACAAATATGGTAGAGAAGGGTGTCGTTAGTATTATTGGCATGTCTATGCAATACAAGAAACTTTCCTTTGCACAAAGAAAGTCAAACAGTACTGTGAATACATAATATTATAACTCTGTAAAAAAGAGGCAAACATAACATTTGTATTTTGTGTTAGATTTTCGTATATAAAATGCAGGAACACCCGTGACACACGAAATAGAGTTGCGTTTCGGATTTAGCCCGTTTAGATATTATATTTGATTTCGACCATGCCGACACAATTGCGTCGACCAATGAGAGCTGGTTATTAGATGATTACTGATGATTTAATTTTCATTACAATCTTTATCTGATGCATTACATATACTTTTCGTTTGCCTTGCACCTTACCGTTTCGGTATTAATATCAAGCCAATCAAATACAAACCTTTGGAAATCATGTAACGTCGTGAGCGTGTTTATAAACTCAAACTTCAATTGGAACCACACAAATATCTATAGGCCATTCAAATATTCATCGGTGCGGTTGACCTTGAATAAGTTTACTCGGAGATACAGCATAAAGGAACCTATGGCTTGTGCTGTGGTGTGTTAATAGGTCTAAGCTAATATTATTCTAAGATTTGACCTGTGGCCATTTCCTGAAAGCCTGTTTCTAATGTAAATTCAATCGGGTATGATGTTCTACATAAATACCAACTAAAATTTATTCATTTACATGAATACGTATATTTTCCTGCTCCAAGATCAATTCGCCACGATTGCCTTTATAAATACATATGCAATATCTAGCTATCTAAACAAAATGATAATTATCTCTACCGAATTGAGTGTAATTAACAGAACAGTTTTAAAATAAAGTTATTTTTCGTTTACATTTTCTTCGAACCTCAAGTACGAATCCTGCCTCAGTTAAACTTCATAATCAATTACAACATTTGACGAGTAATTTTGTGCTAACACGTACGGGCGCCTAGGGACTTCTCAAGTTCATTAAACAGTAGTTGATTATATATTATAATATTATATACATTATTATAGTATAGTATATTGGAAAAGTAGATAGGCGTTTAATTGTTGATACAGAGTGAATATTTCAAGTGGGCGTGGATGGCCAAATCGAACTACAGCCGATGGAATAACAAACAAATGTGCGATTACTGCAATCCCATGCCATGTAATATACGACTAATTAAAGAATATTACTTAATTAATTAAATAATAATATTAAATATAAAATATTGATTGCATTGAATATTATAGCATCGCAAGCTAAAATATGGGTACAACGCTTTCTTGAAAAGGGGCAACTAGCACGCTTACCAAATGAGCGTTCAAAGGAGTATCTGAGATGTTCCTAAAATTCCTATAAGTCAAACTGAGAACACAAAGGCTCGTGTTTATGCAGGCGGATGCTAAACACACTTCACGATATTACGCATCTGCCGTCAGAGATAACGTTGTAATATGGCTTTAGAACTTTTGCAAACTTTAAAAATTTCACCGTGATTTCAATTTTCAGGAAGCGGATCTCGTTATAGCCCCGCTCACTGTTACTCTCGAAAGGGAAGAGGTTGTTGATTTCAGTAAACCGTTCTTGTCTTTTGACTTAAAACAATCAAAGAGCATATTCAAAGACGCCACCACTATATTCAGTTTCCTGCACCCGCTCTCTAAAGAAATATGGGTAAGAACAAACACGACTTTGTCTTATTTAAATGTAAAGAATGTACCGTTTCGAATGCGTTCGGTATTCACTGTATTCCATCTTTATTTTCCAGCTGTGCATCATCTTTAGCCTTTTCGCCGTCAGCGTAGTTTTATTCTTGGTGTCACGATTCTCGCCGTACGAGTGGAGGTCCGTAGCCTTTGCCGACGCACAATCCGAACACAGTGATGCGGCTTCAACAAAGGTATAATTAAAATGGATTATTTCATTCCATTATGTGTATTCTTTTTCATACTTACGTAATGAAAATGTTTTCAAGGATATTTGCAGAGCAAATTACCTTTTTAATGAATAACGTCCGCAATTTTTCAGACCACGATTGTCAACGAATTTAGTTTCTGGAACTCCATGTGGTTCTCCCTGGGTTCTTTTATGCAGCAGGGTAGCGACATTACGCCGAGGTCAGTGAATATTTTAATATTTGATTGTATAAAGTATATTAGGTCTTATATAATACTCCCAGTGCGGGAGAGTTGCGCTGTACAGACAGCTCAGACGTAATATATTAGTATATTGAAAATTTCATATTCTTTATTGGAAATCCGCAACAAATTGTGTGCACTCATGATATCAACACACGAAACCGATTCTCGTCACGTTTTCAGCATTTGTTTTCAATTTAATGTATTAATACAATTTTTAAAATATCAATAGCTATATTTTATGGACGTGAGCGATATTTCAGATCGACATCGGGCCGCATTGTGGGCTCTGTGTGGTGGTTCTTTACACTCATCGTTATATCCTCGTACACTGCCAACCTCGCTTCATACTTGACGTTGTCGCGCATAACGGAGCCGGCTTCCCAGTCATTCACCAAAATAACTACATGCCCGGAGGTATACGACGTTTACAATGACATTTTGTGCTTGTACCATCTGTTCTCTAACATATTTTGAACTCTATAGGATACTTCTGATGGCCAAAAGAGTCTTGCTTTCTCAAACAATGATGTCACTGATGAACACGGATGGCTTGGATTCCTCATGGATCGCTCTGGAGCCAATGAACCGGTTGAGAAACCTTGCGAAATGCTGGTCACTGTAGCTACCACAGGAATGAAAGACTTGGCTATAGCCGTCCCAAAAGGATCAAAGCTGCGGTGAGGGGCTTTTAATATTTAGCATTCAAACTGATGCGAATTCGCATTGCGATATGTTAAAACGCTTGCTGTGCCACAAAGCGATTTCATTTTCATTATTTTTGAATACATTTAATTTGGAATAAATGCAAATTATATAAACGAGTTTTTTTAGGGATGGAATCAACTTAGCGCTTCAGGCACTGAAAAACGAGGGTGAAATGCAAAAACTTATGCGCAAATGGTTCAGTAAATCATCGTGCGACGCGAACGAGGTAAGTTTCGAAATTCGAGTTAATAGCGTGTTAATTAATTACGGCTACTTAAAATGTTTGTGTTTGTAGGAGCCACAGGGTACAGAGTTGACGCTGAGTCAGATAGCTGGTTTGTTCTACGTGTTGCTTGGTGGTCTTGCCCTGGCATTGTTCGTGGCTATGATTGAGTTCTGCCAGCACGGCCGCGCCGAAGCAGCTCGCGCCAACGTGCCACTCCGCACTGCGCTGCGAACCAGAGCTCGCCTGGCCTCTTCCAACTCTAGCCGCGAACAGAAACCCGCTCCGCAACGCACCCCGCAACGTGAACATGACAGGCTCGGATGGAATGGAGGCGCTTTTACTGGGGTAAGTACTTTTTTACTTACTATTATATCTTTTAATCCGTATATTGATACACTTTCTAGATTTTCAATGAATATTTTATCCACCAGTACTACTCCCCGGCCAACCAGATCGGGCAGGAGGAGACGGCGTTGCACGCCAGCTTCACGCAAGTCTGATCCGCGGCCCGGGAGGTAGGCACCATCCGCCGTCCCTCCCACGTCAAGCAGATGTCCTCGTCTGTCGACCTCTACCAGTTGTAAACGAGCCAGCGCCGTGCAGCAGAGAGACAGACGACACGCTTGACTTAACCGATAATTCATGATCAACCGTTTCGCATGATATCACTTTACTAACACTCAACGGTACAATAGACCGGCATTACGTTCGTACAATGTAATCTTTCGCCTCACACTCGGCACATTTTCTCGCTCCTATTTAGTAGCGCTGAAAATTGATATTTCCAATGTGGATGCCTGATTTCATAACCGCAACTCTAATCAGGCATTCGCTTTAGGTGTAAGAACTTAAATCATATCGGTACAAAGTGCCGAACGATTCCGTAGTATTTAAGATTGATCTTCGATTTGGACTTGCTTATATCATTTACATGTAACTGACTAATCAACCATACGTATAGGAGTTTTATTTCGCCATCTTTTCCCACTTGTGTTTTACGAGTAGATAAATATCAGGGTCTTATAATTACGTGTCTAGGAGTAAAAAAACATTTTCGATTAGGTGTCATATTTAAAATTCTATAATTATAATAACACCTGGTAGTTAGGTGAAGGTAAATGTTAATTATGACCGAGTTACAGTATTAGGTGCGCAGCGGTGTTATGGCCTTGCAATGAAATAAATTGTGCAGTTTCAGACAGTTTAAAATATTCCTAATTACACACAATACTGAACGCTTACCGTTTTCGCTTATATTGCGATCTTTCGCACGAGGCACGTTAACAAAGAGACGATCAGAACAAGTCACTCCGTCGCCAACTAATTCCGCATCGACACGTAATATTATTTGCCAGATCACCCATTAAAATAAAAAATACGTCCGGCATTATTTTCTAATAATCACCTCACCAATCGACCGTGAGTCCAAAACTGAATTAACATTTTCTACTCAAACTACACAGGTCCGATTTATGTTCCTCTGTAAACTTCAACTTTTTATGTAACGCAGACGAAAAAGAATCGCCAATTCCTATCTATTCTATAACTTGGATACTGATCTAGATTTGTACTATACTTATTCTAAATAACTTTTATAAGGTATACTCAATATTATTAAGTCGCTGTGTGATATTGATAATTTGTGTCTACATAAACACGTAGAAGTTAAGCATCCAGTTAGTCAAAGTTTCGAGACTTTGCACTTATTAATATTAATGTCGTCAATGAAATTTAAAAGGAAATTAAAAGTCGTTTGATGTTTGTTTTGCTTGGTTGGTGTCACGTCAGTAGCGTCGCCGTGTATCCAAATCACTCGTACCTATATTTATCTTCATTTCCTAATAAATACGTCCTATAAATTGTATCTATTTATTCAAAATCATTATTTTATATTGAATCAACGTCGGTACTAATATTAGGATAGTAATGCCAAAGGCAATATGTAAGCGAATCATATCAAAATCTTAAAAACGAATAATTTAAAATCAACTTTAGGTAAATTGGTTGTTTTCGTTTCACTGGAATTCTTTGACGAGGATTTCATTTTTATATGTACCTATTTAAGCTACACGAGCAAGTTGCTTAAGTATTTTATTGAATGTACGAAAACATTTTTAACGCAAGCCAACCGGATAATGATTAGACTGCGCCTAACAACCACTAACATGGAAGAGCAGTACACAGCGTAATAACTTTGGGACGTTGCATTGCAAGTATTCCGCATCATATTATGGTAATGTCATTGAAAGTCAGACCACCTCAAACGTTCTAAAATAATCGGCGCTGTTAATTGTACAGCAAATTAAATGAAATATGCGTCTACATCCGTCCGACTGTAAAAAGGCTGAACTCTACTCCCGTCTCGGTGTAAAATGCTTTTAATTAAAAATAAATTGAAAAAGATTCACAATTTTCAGCTAATGGCGGTCGGTTTTTATGATAATTATTTCATATAATATTTAAACATGCATTTTGTAACTAGAATACTCGAGTGTTGGGTTGCTTCGCTGACTTGACGTTCTATTGCGTTATCGGTGTCTAATATTGACCCAGTAATTTTTATTCCTAGGTAAATATACGTAGTTTAGATATTGTATGTTAAGTTAATGTTATTCTTCAAACGACTGATTTACATAATCGTTTCATTGATGTAGTGTTTAGCGTTAAGACATATTTTAATGTTACCGTTATTATAATCTGATGTCTACTTACAGTATGTGTTACCGTATAAGTATTCTCATAATATAGATGTCGCTAACATTCTGACGTTGCATGTCTCTTGCATATTTAAATTAGTGTGACAGTAATTTATCGTATGTGAAGACTATCTAACTTAAATGTTTGTTATATCATAACACAATAAATTCAATAAAGTGATTCGTGTTTTATTTCGCTCTCCTTGTTGTTCACTTTCCTTGTCGGAATTGTTGGTTTTTATACTCGTCAAGTACAAAATTGTCTGCCCAATATAGTAGTGAATTTAGATTCGGAAGTTCATATAAGGGTCACTTCTAATATTATAATTGCAGTGTTCACATCACTACATAAATAAAGCGAGAATTTAAACCAACAAGTTTATTCCTCTACTCAAATACATTAAGATTACAATGGGATTTATGCAAATGGTTCAAACTAATTTGAAAATACGATCGTTAGCCCAATTCATTCAAATAATAGCCAGCTTGTATAATTTTTCAGAATTTCTTAACATGAATATAATATATGCATAACCTGCACCTACTTGTCCCCAATCTGCACTAGGTCAGTGTGGTAGACTTCGGCCTAAGCTCTCTCAATCGAACTCTGTATTGAAGAGAATTTCCTTTTTCAGCAGGGGGAGATTAAAAAATAAATTAAATAAATACACCCAACAGTCACATACATAGTCCTGACCCCACACTAAGATCGAGTCTTGTGTCGAGGGTGTCAGAAACTACGAGAGACTTTTCGGTCTCAAATTATGATCTGATAAAGAACTTTTAAATATGGAAACCAGTCTTAACTTCATTTTAGATTTCTTTATGATAAATATATGATTGAATTTTTTTTTATTGTTTCTATTTCAGACTTATAGAACATGATTTTTATTGGAAAAAGATGTTGCTTATGATTTTTTAACTGCCTGCATACTTGATGAAACAGTTTCAACTGACGTTAAGTAATCATCATATTTTTCAGCCACAGAATGTTAATTGCTGATCATAGGCCTCCCCCCAGGGATGTGCAAGTAATCAGCGATGCTCATTTTATTAGTGGTGTGGTGAGATGGTGGAAGAATACTGTTTGACTAGTTTGTTTGACTGTTTTACCCCAGAAACTAGGTCGTACAGAACCATAGGTTAAAATACATTTTTTTTTCATTTTTTATCTTACAAGGCAAAGTGACACTGCACCTGGGGTAAGCGCAATGACGGCGATCCCATGCTATTCGACACAATAATGCCGGTCTGCAATATTTGCAAGTACATAATCCACTATAAAGATGTCTTGATTTGTTTATTGCAATGAAGTCAGGTCGAACATGCCATTCGCCTGCAATATGCTTGTTGCTCTGGCTACAATGTCCTTCAAACCGGAACACAGCATTGCATGTACACTACTGTTTGGCGGAAGATATAGACATTGCGGTGGTATCTACCCAGGCGGCCTCTCATATATGAGAGACCTACCACCAGTATTTTTACAAATATTTTCCAATCAATAGATATTACACCACATTTACGTATGTAATATTAAAGTTATTTTCTTATTTATTAGATGTTGGTTTACATAATACCCAATCATTCTTTTAGCGATCTAGATGAAGCCTATACTCAGCAATAGACTGTGACTAAAACAGAATATTTACATTTACTATTTTCTTACTTACGAACTTAGTGATTAATGACATGTAATCGTATTCTCGATTATAGAGGAGGAGCGTGCTGTGCAGTGGGATGTGTATGGGCTGATACAGATACGTACAGACGCGCTCGTCTGCAGATAGCCACTTCTAGTCCTCTCAATTAAACTCCAGATTGCACAAGAATTTCAGTGCTGCAGTAGTATATACCTACCACAATCTGATTTAACCGGAATGCATAAAATATTCAAGTTTTTCGGAATACACAACATTCGGAATGATATCTGGCAAAACACCTCTTGAAATTAACGTTATCTTAGCTTAATATTAATTGCAACATTAATTTAAATCCACATAATCTAAGATGTGATTGGTGCAACTTACAACAAATAGGTGCAACTGTCTCAAACCAGGTGCAACTTTTCAAAATAAAAATGTACACAAATTGGTATACCCGGTTTACGAGTAGATCCCGAGGCTTCTTGTTACTATAATAGTCCGTGCTTAATGTCATGAAACCTGTGAGGTCGCCAAATAAAAAAATGGCTTGCCCACTTTCAATACAAATGCAAAAATGATAAATTGAAAGAAAAAAATAATATTTAACACTAAAATATACCTTAAATATCTAATGGCCGTCAACGTAACGATATAATTGCGCAAACGCGCGCAGTTTGCACCAGTCTCAAAACGAAAAATTCAACGAAGTTTGCGCAGTTATTTGCCCACACATGTTCCAGTATACTGGTGTAAACTCAGACTTGCACAGTAACATCGTTACGTGTGTGAGTGGCGGCCACTATACTAGTAAATATAAACGGAATAAACATATACATATAAAATACCGCCAGTTCATGAGAGCTCCTAAATTTCGGAACTCGAACCTCAGTTTCAGGTAATATAACAAGTTCCTATTGTTTAAAAACGTTTACGCCCCACAACGAGACAATTTTATTGTTCTAACAACTTTATGCATTTTGAAGCCCAACTATAAATAGTTTTAGCCATAAGTACTTTGTGATAAACGTTGCTGGCAATGTAAAGTGGATGGAAACTAGACACTCCCCGATCAGTTTCAAAATATGGCTTTTAAAAATTAAAAATTTCGAAGGTGTTTTTTGATATCCGGATATATTCATATAGTTCATATCAATGATTCTAGAACTGCGAATCAATCATTGAAAGTTAATATAATAAAGCAGTTTAAACCACGCATTTTGTCGGTGAAGGAAAACGTATTGTGGGAATCCGTGCAATATAGTAGAGTTCTCTGTAACTATATTTTCTTTGGTGCGTGAAGACCGCCAACCCGAACTAGTCTCACGTGGTGGACTTTGGCCACACTCCCCTTCATAAACTCTCGTTTGTAGAGAATTGTAGAATATTAAGATTGTCGGATGCCCAATAACCCTTTCCTGTTCCCATCCTTTTACCTCCTCGCTTGCGATTTAATGAGCCGGCAACACATCTATGACCAGTGTTATGTTTGCCAAAAAAACCCAGACTAATGTCTGTAGGTTATATTGTTTTCGCGCCAGTTTCGAAACCTCAACCACTCGTGTAAGTCACCAACTTCACCGCTGCGCTTTTCTTCGTTTACCTAAAGGAGTCATTAGTACATTTGAAATGTTACCTTCTGTTACCTCCTTCACAATAGTCAGCGATTTCATCTGTGAGTGATTTCCTCAAACCATTCCGTTAAGCTTTTAATTTAGAACGTGTGGTACTGCTACAAAACCCCCTTCTAAAAAGTAAAAACAAAAAAGCCAAAATACACACAGTTAAGGCAGCAGTAGTTTAGTCGTATTCACACAATTCTCACTCGACTATTTTTTATTTTGGCGTATATTTATCAACCATCCTGGGGATACGAGGCGCCCATATATCAAATAACAATCTCTATCTTCTAATGTATTTTTTATTTGGTATTTGAAGTTTCTAAACTCTTAAACTTGAAAGAAAATATTTATTATATTATCTAAATAAAGAAAACAGCACCATCAGAAATGTCGCTTACAATTTCAAAGGTATGGTAAGTCCACGAACCAGCAATACGCCAGCATGGAAGTCTAAGGTTTTTGAATCTTAAAGAAGACCCATGGCCGTCAGTCGAATGTACTTGGGCTGATATCATTATAAATATAACGGTCATTTTGTGCTATCTCAAACAACTTATGATTTTTTTCAATTTAGAAGAAAATTAAATGTAAGCGAAGTTAAGCGTATTTAAATAATAATTTTAAAATAGTTTATCTCTCTGAAATTCATGAGCGAACAAAGACCTGCTTTTTACTCTCATAAACTTGCACGCTCATCAATCTTAATATACATTCGCGACCGCAATACCAACTTTTTGACTTATCATGAGTGCATGTACTTTCCATTTAAACTTCACAAGTTTAAAATTCAACGTCTATTAATGTCATTTGCCTATCAAATATGATTTATTCAAATGGAGTTTCAATATTAGCACAAATAATAAATGGGCCAACATTTTTTCCAACTTTACCACGTCGATGCTATGTTAACACAGAATAAATTCAAACAATTTTAAAGGTGGCATTCGTCACGCGCTTTTTTTTCATTTAACGAATATTTTTATTAAAATATTTCTCCGGACATTGTCTAAAATTCAAAGCGACGTCAATCCGAGAACGGAATTCTAAAGAATTATTATTTGGCAACGACGTCTGCGGACTGAGAGCAATAATAATTCTTAGCTAGAAACATGGCAATAATGGTGTAGGTCAACACCATCTGCCGCCTTCTGATTTATGACATCTCCGGGAAAAAAGCGCTCTTGAGCAGTCGGCTCGGTTCGTTTCTTGCCTTTCTATAAATGACGAAAAAAGATTTTAGCACATTTCAGCTAAACTTAGCGACCGCGCTGCCACTTACTGCGTTGTACTTACCTACACCCCAAGCACAAAATGGCTCTTACAAACCGATATTGAGTAGACACATATACTTTTTTCGAATAGGGATACGCACAAAAGATAGTGCTTCTGACAATGATTGCAGTAATCTCGAAAAGTACGGCACGGTCACGAGAACATAAAGCCTAAGCATTATTTGATATTTGGTCCAGATTCGATGTCAAATGCGTGTCCTATGACGCGCCGACACGCTCCACGACCTACTTTAATGTTGTAAGGATAATATTTTTCATTTAGGTTTATCAAATGTAATTTAGTGCCGCAGCTTGGCGTGGCGGTTCCGACTGTTTTAATTGAAAAATAATTAAACCCGCGAGCATGGCGCTGGTTCATAATCCAATTAATATCAATTACTACATTCAGGTCTACATTTAATAACTTTGAAGAAATCCATAAATCAGAACTGACGCTTTATAATAGAGTACTTATTTTTACTTAAAATAATACTGATTTTGAGGCCTTTGTTTTGAGTTGCGATGTAATCGTAACTACATGCTTATGTGCGGTTTTCAGGGTAAGGACTCCTGACATATCAATCCTATATACATCGCCTTACGCTAAATATACGATTCAATAGCCGATAATCAAGTGAAAGCTTAGAGCGAGCCTCTTCAGTATTAGGCGCGTGATTAATATTAAAGCAAGCAGTCATCAATGTAAGTTAGGACATTCGCAATAAAAATTATGTATTATAAAATGTAGTATGTAACGCAGGAAAGCACGTAAATTCCGTCTTGTTTACAAATTATCCATATATTATACGACTCCAGGTGATATTTACTATTTAACATAGTAAGTTTTGTGAACCAAATAAAAAAAGGTATCAAGTTTGTAGCAACGTTAAAGAAAAAGTACCCATGCGGCCCCGTTGAAGGTACTTCCCATTTACATTACCATTCGTCAAGCTTTTCATTGTATACTATGTGTGTAGCTTACGTGATGTTATAAATCTTATCTACCCGCTCGTTCATAGACATTGCGAAACACCTCCAAATCGATTAGAAATAAATCCACGAGGACTGGCAAAGCCAACACTTCTGTACGTTATACACAACAACACGGATGCCAAATATTGGCTTTTTATTTGTAATTCCGTGGCCGATAAAAGTAACTATGTTAAATCAGAAAGAAACAAATCTTTTAAATGTAGAAGTATTTAAAATATTTGATACTACATTACAGGCATGCGAATCGAAGCCTTCGATCGAATACACAAATATTTCATAATTACACAAAAGGTTTTAATAAAGAGACAATATATATTATATATATTGTGTCTTAAGACATAATAGAACATAATTTTTATTTCACGATACATTCTACAATTAACTAATAGGGCAAAAATATTTCTTGAAACGGCTTATTAAAACATTGCCGAAGAATGTTTAGGTAAAATAAAATTGTTGAACAACTGGCGTGGGCAACGAATAAATCAGCCACGTCGGGTGGAATGTTTTATCAACCAAATTACCTCACCGACCGAGCGAAAAATCCGATGATAAAAATAAAATTTCAATTACATCAGGCCTGATGATTACTTCTAATTATAACACGGCGAGGGAGGCGTGCAATCACAGTATGATTTAGGCGTTGATGTACACACAAAGGGGCAATCTGTCTTGATTATGTATAACTGTGACTCTGGACACGGCAATAAATTAGATGTTAATCAGAGAACTGGTCGTTTGGTCGTGGCCAATAACGCGCTTGTACAGACCTGAGCCTTTATCCTTTGGCAATCGCACGTGACTCCTTTACAGTTTGATTGCAGTTCCCTCTCTGTTAAATAGAGTTTAGAAGTGCTGTCAAAAGCGCGGTCTATGGTCCGCAAATTCAACACAGACGCGGAAAGTAATATTAATTCTGATATGAACAGCATTATTATTCCTGCTGAGATGGTGTCAACTCAGTTTTATTTTATGTTATCAGGAATATAAATTAATTATGAACACATTTTTCAATTAACTGCCGCTTAGGAATACGGTGCCTTAGAATTCTTGTCCTAGCTTAATCAAGTTTGTACGGTGTATGTCGCATGTGAGCATGAAACTCAATTTTATAACATGCATTTTCCGCAATATTCACTTCTTATTCTCTGTAGGGACAGATATTTGAATACTGCCTGCAGTCGGTAGAAGGGTGTATCTTACCACCGAAGTCATTAATTAATATGAATTTCCCATTATGGGATATAATTGAAGTCAACGATCTAATAACACCATGGAATATAGAATGATTATAGGATGGTCTGTGTTTGACTTTCGATAATAGGCAATTAGACTACATAATTGTTTGCCATTAACAAGGATCATAATTTTATTATACGCATGTACAAATAATAATATTATTGTTTATTAGAGGCCTGACCCCGCTTCACCTGGGTGTCAACTCAAAAAATAAAGAAAACATGTAATTTTCTTTTTTCAAAATTATCAAACGACTTATCTTTCCTTAGGGATTAAATTTAATACCAAAAAGCCGGATTGATATACGAAAATGTATTACAAGCGTTTTAGTGCTTGTAAAAATAATACATAAAAAAATAACGCTTATATTATTTTTCTAAGTCATTAGATATACATATTGGCATCGATTTCTGTTTCTAATATCATTAAGAACACATCCCCATATATAAACGTTTTGTGTTACTAATAATAATGAATGTAATCAGTCATTTTGTTGCTACATTCTAAATTGGTATCCAAAGAGGTGAAAAGAGCCTAGTTTGTGAACCCTTACAAATTGTCCCCATCTTAGTATTTTTTAGACACAAAGAAGTTTATTGTTGAGTATGCTGACTGAGAAATCTTCCTCCATTATTAGCTAGTCAAACCGAAAATCTTCTCTTTCAGATTCACTTCGCTTCAGCGTCAATTATAATTCAATATCCATTATCTTAATCGTACTCTCGATTGTAGAGGAGGCCTGTGCCACGCAGCGGGATGCATAGTGGCTGATACAGATACAGATATATATTCCTTGTAATTATGTTCAACCTCAAGCAATCTAAGACATAAGATGCTGGTCTGATTAGCTTAAGGCCTCCACTCGAGAATTTTTCGGCTCCATCGACCAACAGTTGTCCGCCCTTTGTCCCCTGCTCACTACTAATAATTATTGATCACATAAATTGAATGTTAAATAAACGCATTGTTTATTAACTAAACTAAATGTACCTCTGTTTATCTTAATGGGTGATAATGTATAGAAGTGTATTGGTGTGGAGAAACATGAGATTGGGCGCAGATCGTGTCCGCGATACCGCTGTGTTATTTGTAGTTTCCGAACTAATTCTGAGTGTATTTGATGTAAGTGAATAATATTGTTTATAAGGAGTAAATGTCGAACGTCTACAATTTAAAAAGACGATTTTGAGAATCGAGCCTACTTGTATTTACAAATCGTCATCATCGCACCACCACTAGACGACAGAAGTGAGTCACGTTTCTGGTCCAATATACGCTTTTGAGCAGACTTGCTTATTAGCTGACATGAGCAGACGAGAATATTATGTCGACCAGCAGAAAGTGACTATCCCGCAAGTGGATACTATCTGACTCAGTGTACTTACTGATCTGTTTATTATTCATTCTACTGCTCCAGTATTAAAAATAACAGAAATGTTCTGATATTCCGATAACAAATCAGTAAGCGGTTTCCTACCCCATTCACATTTAACATTACCTCATTTTATCTGTGTACTCATCGGGAACAATAAAGTAATGGAAACTTTGGTTTGACAGATAATTTATTCATTAGGTTATGAGTCAGTGAACATTTAATTTTATTTTGAAACTAATTAAATACTATATTATTTAATTACTTTGATCACCTGCAATCAGTGTGTATGATTATAATTATTTTCGCATTAATACGGTGGAATTTTCCAATCAAAAATTTGCTCGTGAGTTATATCCTATTTTATCAAACTGAGTCCTTAGAATTCCCCAACAATTAACGAATGGGTAAATGTTTTCAAGTCTATGTTAGTTACATAGAACAAAGATTGGTTAATTATTGCATACAAAATGGGAGATTTGGACTAAAATTCCGGGGAAGTCATAATATAACCTCGTGTGATTCCATTGTATTGTGATTAAGAATAATAAACTCTTTACGTGAAAATGCTTCTTGAATGCTCAAATAGATTTAAGCACTGGAAAGACTCCTTTGTATTTGGTCAAAAGCAAGACTGCAGTCAATAGTGAGCATCTATCTATTTTAATTATAACATGTACTACTATTATTTTTAGTCTACGGGAGCTTATTCGAGTAGATAGATTTTAAATGAAGTACCTATAATGAAATACACGTATAATGAAATAATATGCATATTATATGGAAACAACATGCTCTCTCTGGACGGCATTGCATTTACTAACAGGAGCAGCGCAGTCACTTTGCCGTGCTAGAATAAAAGTATTAATATATTCTTGTAACCTTTGCTAAATTTTCTTTCCACCTTGCAGATGTCTGAAGATAATGTCCAAAATAACGGCCTTATTCATAGACAGTTTTTAAACCTTTTGAATTATCGAATGTTTTGTCCCTTTCGAATGGCTATTGAATTCAGTTTGAGAGAAGAAGACAAATCATTTGATGACTTAAATAGGTGTTACATGTGCTTATGAATAAGGTGGGTAAGAGTTTAGTTCCCAAAGAAGCGGAACCAAGCCTCTAGTTTATATAGCATTAAATAAATCGACCCAAACAAAGCTTAAACAATTGTGCAACTGAGATTAGAAGTGTTCGGAGCACACTGGAGCGCATAAAATAATTCGATTTGTCGGAAGCTGTGTACACACAGCGGATTTTACGAACGGCAACAGAGAATTAACCCATTCTGGGTATTTTACTTATTGAAAATGGATGACTTTATGGAAATTTCAACTTGCAAGACATAACTGATAAACTCCGACAGTAACTTCCAAAATCTGTGGAATCTTGGCTTTGTTGCTCAGTTTCGATGTTTAGGTCCGACAGAATATTGTAATAATATTTTCTAAGAAAACTTCTAATTTAAGAAGGATTTCCATATTCGTATGAATTGCGAACATGTCTTCCATCGCTTGCATTGATTTCAGCATTATATTGCTGTGTTTCGCTTTGATATGTTTATTCTATGTGCCTAGTCTTAGAAGTTAATTATTAGTCACCTGCTAAGGAGAATCTATATTTACACCAAATAATATTTTGGTGTAGAAAACTATACTTTTTCTGAATATCACTATCCTTTCTTGATCTGTGATGAAATAGTCGCTCTTTTTCGATGAAAAGTGTGAGTGTTCTAAGATAAGCTAAAATCCTAGTTATAAAAACCGTACAAAGGACAATGTTTGTTGATTTATAAACGACTTGACCATGTATATATATTATATAATCATGGAAAAAACAGTAGAAGGGCACCTGGGAAAGTCTAGTAAGTTTAGTAAAGTATACACCTTACTAATTTTTTTTTTTAATATCGAGCCGGTTTTGTGCGTCTGGTCTCCAATATTCATGTTTATTCAACTCCGAGCATTGTTCGACCTGGGAAAACATCAAGGATATCCGATTCACATCAACGTGTACTGTATTTGTTTCTTTTCCGACCATTTCATAATTACATTTAGTTTTTAGTAAACAAACATGGTACGTTACTAGTAAAACTCAGATTTCGATTACTGCAAGTATCAGTCAACTTTACCAAATGTCATTGCTTCACACCAAACGTGCGCTTCAGGCTTAATTTGATAGTTTTAAAGGCGTATTTGATTAAAATCCTAGCTTTCAATAGAGAGACCGCGGGTTTATCCCTGGACCGAGGCAGATGTTCATGAGACCCACAAATATTTGTATGGGATTTTGATGTTTTGAGACCAGAAGTCTCTCGTACTATCTTATACTCATGGTTCGAGGTTTGTTTCTTGTGTGGGATACAAATTCTTGTTCCAAGATTATACCCGTAGTGTTGTGTAACTTATATTTATAAATAATCCACTATATAGCGTTATCCTAAAATGAAAGCATGGGCCGGGTTTAAATAAGAAATTAAAACTGTGCTAACAGTGAAGCTAAACATGCGCTGGACCAAGGATTAATCGAGTTGCAACAAATTCGAAAAAAAAAGTAAAAATGCCTTTGTAATTTTGTTATAAAATGCGTGAACTGGAATCGAAACACGATGAAACGCGGCGCATCCGTCCGCTTGTAAAAACAAACATACACCGAACACTACCGTCCCACCCTCCGATGGACCTTCGAAATATTAGCCTGGTAAAGCCTCCGTCTATTTTTATATTTTATTTCGCAACAAAATAAAGGTGAATGTCTATTTTTTATGTTTATTATCACGTCAACATTAAGTAACTAAATCAAGAGCGAAAAACTATAACAAATTACAAAGTAGTAAAATATAAGCTTGCCGACAGTGTCGCCCTCCCAAACGACGATAAGTGGTCGGTGGTAAGTCAATCTCGTATAAAGCGCTCGTTGAATCGAATAACAAACAAATTTTCTTTTTTTAACGTTCATATGCATATTCGTGTTCCGTGGTAAATACAAACAGCTAATATAAGTCATTACGTATCGCAGACAATTCCTAGCACTATGCAAATGGCTGGGTGTTGCAATGATTCGTGGCCAGGAGAACCGGGAATCTTATTAGCATTCACGCCTAAGTATCGTAAGAGAACAGCGCATACATCCCCTCCGTGTAATGTGTTATGCTCGGGACGTACCGATTTCATAAATCGTCTTCGGTAACAAGAATATCAAGAGGCGTTGTAAAGGAATTTATAATTCGTGTTTTAGTTCGCTTGGTTTATAACTACAGCATGTATATACTTTATAAACATAATTTGACTAAATAGTCTATACTGATGAACGAATGACTTTATTTTCTACTTGAATAAAAGAAAAGTTAAATAAAAGTTTTGGTTTTTAGTACTATATATCAGCCCATATACGTCCCACTGTAGGGCACGGGCCTACTCTACAATCGAGAGAATCGATTTACAGTGTTTAGGCCATATAGTCCACCACGCTGGCCTAGTGCGGGTTGGCGGACTTACATACCGTAGAAATTCTTTAAAATCGCTACGGTATGCAGGTTTCCTCACGATGTTTTCCTTCACCGTTAAAGTGCGTGGTGATTGACTATCAATACCCACATAACTCCGAAAAGTCAGAGGTCTGCCCTGGGATTTGAACCCGCGACCACCGTGAACATGTAGGCAGCCGCGTCTGGTTAGTTACCAACAGGTCACCACGCACTTTTTTACTTCTTAGTACTAAAATGTTAAATTTTGATACCCGTTTATATGGTAGACCTAACTATAATGTGAACAGGCGTATGTGACATAAATCTAATTTACGTTTTCTTTAAGTGTCAAGTTAGTCGTTAATTATTTTGGCTAGTAATAAAGAATAGCCAGAGAAGAAAAAAACTAAAAAGGAAAGGGCATTGGGGATCTGACAGCCTCTTTCATAAAAAAAAAACACGACAGCAAATCCTTTGTACAAGCTCTGTGTTCTATGAGACAGTGTTAATACTATTACTCGTACATACCTACTGGTTCTATGACTTTTGAATTTAGTTTTTGCATTGGAATATTTTATAAATAAAATATTAAATAACCTATAAAACATAATACTTATTTGTAACTCAATAGAAAACAAATAATTTATTTCAGAACCATCTACTTTCATGACATCGAAGTTGTAGCTACGTAAATAATTAGCTACAAATCTAATAATATCAAGTTATTCGTTGATCCAACATTAAGTAAAATTCCTTTCAATAAAACTCTCATAATATAATACTTTAGTAATATTAACTGTAGCGGCTTGAATGACTTGCATTCGCAAAACAAAACCAATTTAAAGTTTGGAACACAAATTGGTCACACCGCTAAAATTCATTCCCAAAATTCTGACAATTATTGTCAATAGCGTGAAAAGCGATGTAAAACGACAAGTTGCCGTAAGCACTTTATCAAACTCTATCTGGATTATTCGTGATATATAATTAAAAAAGCCACTGTATTTCAGCGTAAAGTTAATTAAGAGAAATGTTTGTGACGGAATACGCTTCGCACGAATCTCAACACAGCTACGACATGTCAGTGTTGTGTGCCGAATCTGAACTGCTTTTCTTTAAATTTGTATTATGATTGTGAATTCAAAGTGCAGGTTTAAAGTGATGAAAAAATTCGAATACATGCGCCGGGCAGCTGCTATTTACCACTGAGTATGGCAAGTCTTTAGTATCTACATATAAAAGAGCAGACGGCGCTTGGTGGTTTATTTTAAAAATCATGGCGTACTTCGTGCGAGCTGTAAAGTACGCGAAAGCTGTTCACGGAGTTATATCTCTGCGTCTGTTTTGTAAATGCAATTTAAAGTGGGTTTTTACGGTCCCCTTTATACGCGGGAGTAAAAGAGATAACATTGGCTCAGATATGATCTTATTTGAAGTATAGTACTTAAGTGAAAAAACTACGTGAATATTGTCAGGACCTTACTCATGGAATAGAAAATAAGATTTAAAGCCACACCGCGATGTTCTTTTACAGTGATTAGTGATGCTGCTGAAAGTACAAAACCTTTGCTTCTACGATCTTGAATATGGAGATACGGCTGTTTTGGTAAACCATCATATTCGGTGTTCATTGACTAAAAAAGATTCCAATTTTACGTAAGTGGTTTAATCAATAAAGGTACTATTAATAATCATCACAATAAAAAATAATTTTAATTTCCAAATCGTGTTCACCACGTCGGCTCTCATAGCATAGCAGAGAACTGAATGAAACCAAAACATTATAAAAAATAATAACGAGCCACTTGCGTTCAAATTTTATTTTGGCTGTAGCGCCAAAAGTGCTTGCACACTCATTCGGTCAAGCCGTAAAAGCCATCAGTGGCAAGGAGGCGGTAATATCAAATTACTAACTAAAACGAAGTAAATTAGTTAACATCAAGGCCCAGACTGCTTCATATATGGTATAGTAAATGTCCCTACCACAGTGTAATGGCCATCTTTCAATTCATTTAAGGGAGAGCCATTCATCATTTTGACATAAATGTCAAAAGATTTTATAATTAGCTAGTTTAATTGTCATATGGTAGAAAAAAAAGGCTGCGATGAAGTAAAAGCCAATGTCCGTATAGTGAACGCCATGACATATTCGGTTACAGCTTTGAGAATCGGTTCTACGTAATTTCAAATTCGCGATTCGGTCGGAGCGTATCGAAGCTAATATTGCTAATGTGTCCATAGTTGGGCATTATCGTTAAACCAATACGACGTACGACTCCCTGTATTCCCCTTAAAATTTAACGTGCATTTAACAAGCTTTTACACGCGGTTGCGGTCGAACCCCACCCAAAGCTCTTACTTTCGACACCTAACAGAAGGTTCGATATCGAATTACCGAGATGTGCATTGTACGCTCTGCACTAACAACTGGTTAGTGGTCACGCGACGTCAATTTGTAAGTGCTTTTAATTCTCTCTTACTCTATGTTAGGATTAAAACTGGTCGATCGCATACTGCGCTGTGTTGGTATCATTTCGAATTGAATTTAGGTACCCATAATAAAATAAATAAACCCAAAGTCTCACTAAGTTAGTTTCTACGCTCTGTTCTAATGCGGGTTAGTAAATGACGTTTACTTTTGAATTGAATGTGGAATACTTTTTCGTTTGCTGAGTTGCTCACGATGTTTTAATTTATCATTTAGAACAGCGAAAATATTATTATCTACAAAAATAAAGGTGTATCCCGTTCGAACGCTGTTTCAACAGTAGATTTCCCTAACACCACTTCTTATAAAGGGTCGTGAAAATACGATATAATTTCAGATTATTTTGAGGCCACCACAATGTAGTTACGTGATACGGCAATAGTTGGCGTGGATATGATTTTTCAATACATATTTGCTCATCGCCTCGTCTCAAATATTTGTACAATCTTGGAGTATTTGTCACGAGCGGGTGTTGCGCTGCCACATCCTATATAGGACCACGCGATCAAACACAGAAAATGTTTTCAATAAAAGTAATATCCGGTGGATAAATCTTAATCTAAATCTCTTCTATTTCGTTTTTGGAAGCTGTTTTTAATGTAACCTGTATTTTAATCCACAATGTTATCTTCGGGTATTCAATAGGCCCACCTAACCTGCGTGGTATTACTATTTCATAGAAATTGGGCGTAAAGCTGCGGCCTTGCTGTCGTGTATTGTTCGGTCAGTGCGATGGCCGGGGTCCAAAACATCCTCCCACCCAGTATTTTTCTTCCCCCTTTTCCGTCCATATTGAGAGGCCTATAGACATGTTAAAACGAATTAGTTTATTTATTTATTAGGTCTACCATCACGCTTTGGTGCTAGGGGGCTTGAGGGTAACCAATTGTTGTAACGCTTTGTAACAATAAAATGAATGTATTTCACTCCATTTCCTAATAATCTTAAACTCATTATTATTCATTTTTACTTTTTTAGTTGGGTTTTTTACTAAAGTGTGTTTTCAATTTTAAATATATTTTTTTCACAAAATACATCTATCCACGGCTATCTATACTTCCAAAAAAAAAACTGAACATTTTGGTTGAGATAATGCCACAGACTTTTAAATACTGTATTGTTATCGGTCCTTGACAATTATGCAAAATATCAAGTTAATCCGAGGTTTCGAAGTGCTCAGAAATCGATTTCCAAGATTCCGCTACATTACTCGTACATACATACAGGCAAAGCCAACAAAAGCGTGTTAAAAATGCCTCAGCGATAACACCGGTTTTCATGCAGTGTTGTCCGGACTATATAGGCTTGCGAGAGATCAGTTCTCGCCGGTATTTTTCATTATGCCGGTACGCCGGATGTACACTAGCTGATCCCGGAACGTGACACACTTGCGTGGATCATTACGGCGGGATTTGCACCTTGTGTACTCCCAGCCAAGAGGACATATTATGTCGGGAATGCGTAGCGCTTAAGAAATGTAAGTGTGTAAATTAAACTAGCGATAAAAATTGTCTATACTTTAAGATTCAATTTTTACTAAATGCAATAGCTTGTAAATAAAGTACTAACAGCTCGGCCCGGCTTCGCCTGGGTGCAGATACAGATATTTTTATCAGCATCCTAATGGTTTTTTTTTTCAAATCTGTCCAGTAGTTTCAGAGCCTATTCAATGAAAACAAACAATAAAATCTTTCCTCTTTATAATATTAAGTATAATTTGTAGTCACGTGCATAATATTTGTGATAAATAACTTTTTTCTCCTTCATTTTATACCACCACTGGAGAAAAATTATACGTGTATTATATTTATTTTCGATTTGTCAAGAATGTAGTTGTTAAAAAACATGAATGGTGCCTTAATTTACGATTTCTATGTGAGGTAATTACGTAGAATCAAAAGTGACGGAAAGGATAGATCTAAAAAGTTTCTTGAATTTTCGGGAAATATTATATGCTTTAGAGCAATATTGTAAATAACTAGACATATCATATTTTTGTTGTACATTAGCTGACACTGTACTATTATTTCTAAAGTCCATAGAGATATTAATCAAACGTTGCAATTAACATACACGAGCAATTCAATACAACGTCAACTTCAATACAACTCAACCAGCTTATGTCCCCATTCATCTCATTACAAGACATGTTTATTAAAATGATGACCCACAAGGTTTATCAATGTACCTAACATCTTAAAAGGCCATCAAGCTCATGATGTGTGTAACGTTACAAAGAACGATGGAATTGGGTCATACGTAGTTAATAGACAGCTTGCGCTATAAGCAAATCAGAGTCGTTGTGTGAGAACTTGCTTACCCAGCGCCGTGCACTCACTGCCTCAACGTGTCTACACACGCTTCTATATCAGACATTTCTGCTTTTATCTTATTTACATTAGCAGAACGTGTATGAGCAGTCACTAACTGTACTATTATGCGTACTACTACGAACTAAAGTAATTACATCGCTCGGTTTTCAATGTCTTTAAATTCTGTTTTTTTTTATTTTTTTTTATTACAATGAATGACGAGACGACCCTTCCATTCGCCTGATGGTGAGCGATACGACCGCTCATGGACAGTAGCAAAACCAAACAACACCATGAGTTACAAGGCAATGCTTGACATTCCACTGCGCTCGCCTTTCTGAGACATAAGATGTTAAGTCTCGATATGTCCAGTAGTTACTCTGGCTACAATATCCTTCAAACCGGAACACAACAGTGCATTTACACTGCTGTCTGGCGGGAGAAATAGACATTGCGGTTGTACCTACCCAGGCGGCCTCTCACATATGAGAGACCTACCACCAGTAAAAGGTTTTCGTTTCTTTCTCTCTCTCTCTCTTTATTCAGCCGCAGTAAGTCCACTGCTAAACATAGGCCTCCCCTATGGATGTCCAAATAGACCTGTTGGTTTTCGTTTATTTCAACCTAATTCTTCTGCTGTACTGATGTCTAACAATATTGGTGTTTTAGCTAATTCATCAGGCTGGCAGGACTGGCAATGTATGTGCTCTGACATATGACTTGATGCAACTGGTGAACCAGACCATTAAGGTCCCAGATGTGGCAGATCATGCGCTTTCACTGCTGGACCTCCTGCTGGCGAGTCACCAAGCTGGGTATCATAAGACCGTTAGTGCGCCTCTGAGTACTTTGGATCATTGCCTGGTTGGGTCGCCAGTACCGTTCGCTTCACCTCCACGTCCCATGTAGGTTAAGCAAAAGGTCTGGCATTACTCGTCGGCAGATTGGTATGGTATGTGGTAATATTTCGCATTTATTTTTCGCTCCTTGTTCAATCGTGAATGCACCGATTTTGTCGTTGACAAAAGGGCGGCGTATCGCGCTTGGACCAGGGGTCGCGCCAAGAAAACTAAATATATATTATTAACATACTAATTTCATTATTTAGTGTATAAAAGAGCCTGAAGACACTATGTGGCTTACACGACCGTGTAACAAAATAAAGTCAATTTCATTTTGTCAGGCTTCAAGAATGTGCTCCCATATAATCGCCGTAAAGCACAGGACCCCTGTTAGTCGATACATCGGTGCGCAGCTGCTCGCTCTCAGAAATTACCTATTCGCTCAAAAACAAGTCACTCAATGAAAGTGACTCCTACGTGTGCATCATGTAAGTGAATGCTGTGTACTTTGTATCTAAATAAGTAATTTTGCAAAAAATGTTTTTAAGAAGTTATTCACTCCTTTTTCAGTAACCAAATCAATAAAGCGAGTTTTGTAGGCAAGATGTCTTAATTATGGTAATATGATAAGATGTCGGTATAATATTATTTATGAATGTTTGTTTTTCCACCTGAATATGGAACAAAAGCATTGTAACAACGAGTTAGACAAAATCAGTTATTACAACTTGAGGGCAACCGTATGGGACGGAATGGCTAAATGACATTTGCCAACATATTGATGCTTTTAGATCATTCAATTACCTCACCGACATTAAGTCAACAATCCCCAACTATTTACGAGCAACCACGTAATTTAAATTTTTAAGTATTTACGTGAGCTAGTATGTTATTTTGGTTCGAAGTAACAAAGAACGTGCGCGGTTCAGTTGCTTTGGTGCGTGCGGTAATTATTACTCCAGAAACCGACGTCTCTTTGTGGAAGTATTTTTATGAGGTGGTCATGGGTCTTTTGTCCGTAAGAAGCCTATTGAGATTCAAAACATTTATTCTGATCTCCGGGTAGTGGCAGTGCAATTTATTTTAATTTTAACACGAAAATCCGCTGAAGTTTACGGTGTTTAAATCCTGAGGGTATCTCGGCAAGTTTGAAACAAAAAGCGGGTTAACTTCTATGAAGTTTGTGGATGCAAGCCGGGGTAACGAAGTGCATCCGCGTTGAATAATAATATACTAGTTAATACGAGTACCAGCAGGTATTGTAATGCGACCTGGAGGCGCGACGATAGAACATCATCATATTACAGACTTTATATTACTTGACAGCCTCTGTGGCGCAGTTGGTTAGACGCCGCCCACGAAACGAGAGGGCGCGGGTTCGATCCTCGCACCGAGACAAATGTTTGTGAGAACCACAAGTATTTGTTTCGCGTCTGGGTGTTTGTGAGACCGAAAAGTCTCTCGTAGTTCCCGATACCCACGACACAAGACTTGATCTTAGTGTGGGGTCAGGACTATGTATGTGACTGTTGGGTGTGTTTGTTTATTACTAAAATTATAAATTATAAAATTATATTATTTTATATTATAGAATGGGCCATCCAGACAAACCTGAAAGTTTTTGTGGTACAATCATTGTGAGTTGTGCATTGCGGTAAAATAAATAAATAACACTGCAAAAATACCTTTTGTATAATTTCACTTAAGACTATTGATTACAATAATTCTTTCACTCATTCTATTTATTTTTAATATTGAAAGTATTTTTAATCTATAAGATTAGTTTAATTTGGCCTTTATGCAAAAATGTTACAAGCAGTTTCACAATATCAATCTTGTTGCACAAATTATAATATCGATTAGTTTCTGAAACTACTTGTACACTCACTACACAATGCCCCTTGAGTTTAAGTACCTCTATGACTAGATAATATAAATATACATATTGTTAAGTTTTTTTTGTATACCAACATATACACATATATCTGCAATATACTAAGTAGGTATTTATAACTTACGGTATATAATGCGGAAGCATCTCATATAAATCGCATAAATTAACAAGAGATAAAAATTGAGCAGTACATTTTAACATAAAAAAAATTACTTAGATCCAAAGCAGACCAAAAAAAGAGACAAGGTGATATAGAGCACATTATAATAGGACATAGTATGTCCTGTAGTGGATTGATATAGGCTCATTATTCCTATTGAAATACAAGAAAAATCAACCTAAGTGATCTAACAAAACATTATAATCTGCGTAAGTTACATAAAGTAGGAATTTTTTGACGTCATGGCTTTAGTCCGCCACTGAGTGGACATGTCTCCAAGGAATGACCCAAAATTGCTGTTATATGTTTTTGTCACACGTGTATTTTTGTCACGCGTCACAACCGAGACGATTCAAAACAAATAAGTGAATCCGTATCGCGTACACAATCAATGAAAAATCCGTCGCCTCATTGGCATAATAATTTACTACTATTCGTATAGTCAGTGAGAGCCTAGTTGGCAATAGGAGTGAAAGAAAGAAATTTAGTAGGTGCAAACCAAATTTACATCTAATTTCGAAGCTACGTGTGTATTAAACCTGCATATCTGAGATATCTGCCAACAATGTAAGGTCAGTGTGCTGGATTAAAAGGCATATTTCTCTACGAGCCGATGTCAAATGTTATACTGCGCCGACTCCATTAAGTATGGGATTAAGATTGGCAGAAAAAGAATGAACTCAGCAACCACAGTATTACCAAATACATAATTTGAATATTTTAGGAGCAGTGCGGTAAGCTGAGCGGGTAAGTAAACAAATCATCGCCCCAAGAACATTACTGAAAAATTCTAGAAAAATTGTAGACTATATTTCTAGAACTCCTGTGTTGTTATGGAAAATAAAAATTAAAGATAGAGAAAGGGTAATAATTTCAAATTCGACAAATTCTATTAAAATACTCAACAATTCGACCTACATTGTAATATCTTTTAATATAATTTCAGCATCCAGAAATTAAAGTATTTCAAAGGAAATAACGCTGAGACAAATCTAGAGCTATTAAACGTAATTTGTCGTCGATGTAAAACACAAAATATCAAAGTTGTGAGTGAGCAATTACGATGAGTGCCTCGCGCAGATGATGATTTGGGACCCTTCCGACACCGACTTACTCCTTTGAACGGGACCTTGTCGTCACGATCCGGATGTGTGTTTAACTTTAGCTGTGTGTGTGTGTATAATTGTGTATATATGCAAGCCTTTTCTAATTATTCGGTGTGACAATCTTAAGGGTTAGCTTGAGATGCGGTTGTGAATGGTAATAATGATTAAAACAAATCTTTATTGTTTTAATAATTCAGAATCTTAGATACGAAGTCCTACGATCGATATTTTATGCGCATCTTCCTCTTTTTAAAACTTACACCGGAAATGTTTCTCCCGGCATTGGCATATTGCAACGGGGTGCGCCATCTATTGATAAAGTTCGGAGTGCGCTGCTTTAACTTTCCTTCGTACATACAAGTAGTAATAATAGACGTATAGATTATATTATTTTTAATACATACATTCCTAAGTCACAGAAACTGCAGTATTGTGCAATTTTAGGCAAGTTTTCACTTAATATATTCCGTCCTTAATTTTTGAATTTAATTATTTTAATGTTTGCTTTGCAACGTTCACAACTTAATTGGAAAATTTTGTCATACATGTATGTACAGTAACGTCAAATGAATTGGATCTTGGTCGTTCAAAAAAATGGGTTTTAATTTAAGGGTTTTAAAAAAATGGGTAATCAGTTAGCTCAAAAGCTAAGTGTTTAAGCTTCCTCGAACAAACTTCAACAAGCAGGTAACATTCGGTTCAACTGGTCTTAAAGAAGAAATTCTGAGATGAGTCAGCGAAATTATGGAGGTCTATCACTTGCTTGACCTTATGAAGTTAAGACTTATGAAGTTAATCGAAAGCATCATGAACTTGGTTTTTTACCATTGCTAGCTCATATATGACTAGTTAACATCCGAGCCAAACTTTCAATAGATCAATAAATTGCCAATATAGACAAAAAAAATCGTTTTTCACATAATAAAATGGGGTAAAGTAAAGCAATTGCGCTAGTAATTGGAAAAAAGCCTACGTGGGATTTTCAACCTTATACGTTGGAACCACAGCCTTGAGGTAACAAGAAATGTAAGTATGTTGCACAGTCATTAATCTAATTAGAATGAAGTAAGGTCCTCTAAATGTATGCAAACTAACCGTGTCAGATTTTTCCTAATAATTATAGCATCACAAAAGTGCTTTAGCGATGAAATTCTCCGTTTGCGCGTATCCGATTAATCTTTTACTTTGTTTGAGAATCTGACATCACAATCGAATAAATGAAACATAGTTGGAAGGAGTAACACAAGCGTATATTTAGATTTATGTCTGTGGTGTGTTGCTCGAGCTCTCAGTACGTTCTCATCTTAAAAACTGGTACTATGGAGACAGTAATGGTCGTTAAGGATGTCACTTTACAGCACCTATAAACTTCACAGCTCGTAGTTAATTTTATTTTGACGATCTTAGCACCGTGTTGATGTAAGCGAGTGCAATTCGCTCCACTCTAAATACTGTTTAACAATATTTTTAGGACCCACAACTATGTAATGGGTTTTGATGAAACTCACATTCAATTTCATTGAGTGATAGGTCAATTGTTTGGGATGGTATCACCACATTGTTTATATGTACCGCCCAGCCAAAGTACGGACCAAGGTAACAACTGTTGAGTTTGACATGTGACAGTCACACATATTATATTCCCCGCCCCGTGAAAGTCGGAAATATACGAGTACATCTTCTGTATTGTGGATATCAAAAAATTTAAATAATTTCCAATTCTCATTCGACAACCGACTTATTGTTCATTTTGCAACAATTTGTGTTTTTACCACTACTAGTTACTAACTGATTTTTACAAATACATGGTATATAATATCGCTTTTGAGACATCTGAAAAAGTTTAACTTTACGAAATAACGCGTCTCAAAAATAGTTTGGGTTTGAATCGTACGTTTATTGCTTAATAGGAACAACAGGGACCGATTTTCGAAATACGCTAATCCATTTAAATTCAATGCTTTATAATATACCTACATTACATCATTTGTCACATAAAACTTGAAGTTTAGTTTAGGGAAGTGTCACAATCTACTTAATATTCTATCGATGAACAAATGCATCAATTTACTTTATTCTAAATTAGCTTATTCAAACGAGCAGATTATACAGAGCTCAGGAGCCAGGTGAAAACGAAGATACGACACTCACGTACTCGCACCGACCGTGCGATAAATCCGAACGTTGATTAAACAGACTGCAAACTGAAACGTTACCCCGTAGAACAATGTGAAGCACTCGCGAACCCGAAGACACCGCACTGCCAAATGACTAATGACCACATTATGTACTCCCAGTAATTAAACTTTTCTAAAAGTCCAAATGAAACTGATTCGCTCTTTTCAGAAATCAGTTGGTCGTAAAACTCAATAATTATCGTTCCCTTTTGTTCGACCCTTTTTGCTGAATGGTTTTTTGTTAAAATTCCCTTTTGATGTCTCAAAACTTTCTGAGATTTCTATACAACACACTGCTCGGTGTAAATCACAAACTTTAATCTAAAAGTTTACCAATTGGCATTTTAATTTTCTTCATAACTAGGTCTCGTCTTTATGAACTAATTTGAAAGTACACGAACAAAGAAATTATGAACTGTGTCGAGCTTTGTCTCTGAATATTCAAGTTTATAACTATATTATTTGCATATTACGATCTTCAAATAACATAAGTACTTACCTTAGTAAATAAGCGTGCGATTGAAAAAAAATCGGCTAAAATTTCCAACAGCCATTACAGTAGCAAATATTTTATCGTAAAATATTAAGTAAACACAAGAATCTTGGAAGCTATATTCGGGCGGGGCTTGTAACTCGCACTTTCCCCAAGGCGATATGCAAATAAGTCTTCCGCGAAAGAGACAGTTATAACTTGAACCACCTCCTTTAAATTTACCTTTTAACAGCTTGATATTTTTACTACGTGTCGCATCTAAACATTTCAGCACAATAAGATAAAAGAAGATATAAAAATCGTAGAGTTTATTCGGTTTGTTGATGCAGGTCACGGCGTGAATTTATCACCGTCTACCTTCGGTGCTTAGAGAGTAATTGGCTAGAACAACGTATCTGGTTCACACTGCACAGCTCTAGTGTTTGTCCCGTCCGCTAGATAGCTTCACGACGAACATATTTTTAATGCTCTGTTGCCTTGACAACGCCACTGAAAACTAATATGATAAAAATACATAATCCTACGTAAATGTGGAAAATTGAAATTCTGTCGCGGTAGCGTAGTTGTACTCGCCCCCTATCACATCATGGGACGGAACATACAAGGCGAAATGTGAGTGTCCTGGTGGCGCCTCTGCCTACCCCTTCTGGGATAAAGGCGTGAGTTTATGTATGTATGTTTTACTTTGTTGCTTACAGCGAAAGAATTGATATGTCTAAGGGAATCGCTTCCACCATAACGATAAGCGTGGTGAACAGCCTATGGTGAAAAGCCCGTCATATAGGATTACGTGTGTCAGGTTTCATATTCAGTCTGTGTATATCCGGCTTCGACATGGTCGGCATAATTGTGTGCAGTTATGGCTGTATCTTAGGCCTATAATCAATTTCGATGATGTTGAAATGAATATAAGTATTCTGTAGGGCGAATGTCAGGAGATGAGTAAAACGACCAAGTGATGATATAAGACTGAGTTTATTATGTTAATCAATTGGGTTATCTAGTCAGCATGATTACACTTGTATGTATACTTATATATTATTTTCTTACTACTACTACAATTCAATTCAGTTGCTATTTAATCACACGCCGGTAACTACATGGTGCATGACAAGACAAACATTATGGTCTACCTAATTTTAAATTTTAAAGATATATCTGGAAATTTCACAAAATTTATACATAATATATGTATGTATCAACATATGTATCCACATCGCAGTGATTTATCCTACAAGCACCGGTATTTGTGTGGCACGAAAGCTCAAGGTCATTTGGTTGAGGTAGCACCATAAGGGCTTCCGCGTCTGAATGGTTTGGTAGCACAGTATGCATTTTAATTATACTTATGAAGATTTTTTTTTTATATTATCACATCTCCTGCCTGTCCAGTAACTCTCTGGGTACCACTCAATAGGACGCGTCAAGCAACCTATTAACCGACCAACCGAATGGTTTGCTGCAGAAGACACATAAATAAATATGCAAAAAATTGTATTACGAGAAGATCATAATATGTCTCCCTACGGTATAGCGCCCATGTAGATAGTTAAGCGATATGGGTTTACGACTTACGAGAAGGCCATTGTAGTGTAAGAGAACCAGTCTAAGAGAGCTATTGTAGTCTAAGAAATCTTGGAAGGATTAAGACTAAACGCGACCCTACCATCGATATCAATAAGTCAATGGACCCTACAAGTTTTATACTACACGGCAGGCAAATGAAGATGGGAGTACCAGAATCCTAAAATCTTAAGCAGTGTCTGTTATGTCTGCCGGCAGATGGCGTTAAAAGCAATGTTGGCTTTCAACGATGCTTGATTATATTTTGTTCTTAAAAGGTGTTTAGCACATTAATTATTTACTCCAATATGACTTATACTTTCATTATGAACAATAAACGATGTACTAATTTAGTATGTATGCTGTTTACGGTTATCGAAAGTCAGTAAATATATAAATTATTCGTCCATTAAAATTTTAGTACAAGAAGTTTTAGACAAGACCCCCTGAAAATTAAATTAATTTTAAAATAATAATATTTGTCGTAATAACGATTTATTTAATATCAACAAAACAAAACATTTCCTTCTAAATAAGGTATTTTATTTACTGCAACAAATAACGACAATGCGCACCAAACTAAAATTATTATCGTACAATATTGCTAACTAACTTTGTTGTTGCCGGAGAGTTGAAATCCCACAATTAGGTTCAAAATGTTTATGCATATACACCAAATAAAATACATAAATCGTACACTTTAAGTCTTCCTTAAAACCCAATAAAGTGATATACTAAATTTAGTGCCGGGTCCGGGCGCAAAATTTATAATTAAAGTTTTCTAAACCAGTTTTAGGTAAGCATGTATCGAGTGCGAAATGGTTAAACTAGGTACCATGCAAATTAGAGTATTTGACTCCACAATCTATTGATCTTACTTAAATTTTTGGATTTTTGTTAATAATCAAGGGTTTCAATTTTAATCCAATGACTCTAATAGGAAATGTCAGAAAAATGATTCCAATACAAGACTAAAATAACGAAACACCCAAAAATAAATATTTTTATAGAAATAATCTAATCACAGTAGTATTTTAGATTTAAGCGAATGTTACACAATGAAATAAAACTAATTTTTACTGATTTTATTGCGAATTGCCTTTTATTATTTTAAAAAATGTAAAAGTTATACCAAATCGCGATAAAATCCGAAAAAAAAAAATAGTTTTAATTTAATCTAATCACATTTGATATTATTCAATCGAAACATTCTTCCTATAGCGTTCCTTATTAGATTTTATTCCTAATTAAGATTTTCCGTACCAAATGCCAGCGTGCCGGCATTAAAGTGAGTCATTTGAAACTTTCTTTTGAGAGAGTTGTGAATGAGGATGTGACATCACACTCGCCACATCTGGAGCAGAAATCCTGCCGAGTGATTCGCCTATGCGTCCGCTTACTGCGGCTCCTCATACAAAATGTATGACAATTATTCAGGGCGATTTTTGCAATGCAATGCGTCGTGTTTAAGAGTGTAGGTAATATGAAACTTGCAACGAACTTTAGGTGCCACTTACCAAGTCGCCAATCTGATTAGTTTTCCCAACAACAAGAAGCGCAGAAAGGAATACAATTTCCCATTTTTATAAATAACTTAAGAAAACAAGGAAATTCACAAAAATATAATTTGGTGTTCTTTTTCAAAATCATCACAAAATATGGCTTTAGAGTTCAGTTAACAATTGGTATGTTTTAATTAATAAATCTTCTGAATATGAACTTATAGTTCCTCCAAGAGATGGCGCCACTACAAATCTGAATCGCGGTATGGTTTCGTTACAACAGAAGGCATAAAAGGCAAGAGCTTTAGAGGATATTTACGGGTCTCACTGCAGTTACGCCAGACTATACAATTTTTGAAACGCTTAAAAAGGCGTACTTAATTATTCAAAACTAGTGGCCCAGTCCAGCTTCGCTCGGATACAGATACTTTTTGAGTCCATTCCACATCAACATCATTATATTACGCGTACTAACTGTTATACGTTTAAACTCTGACGCTGACGACAGCCGTCCACGATACTACTTTTCCCGCTTATCCCATCTCATCCTGTACTATTACCTATTCAAGGTATGCAATCCTGTCCTCCCCTGCCCGTGCCATTTTTTGAATATAATTTTAAATATGTATATTTGAATTCTTTGCTCATCCTGATGATCAGCGATACGACCACTCATGGACAGTAGAAAACTGAACAACACCATAAATTACAAAGCAACGCTTGGCATTCCACTGCACTCGCCATCCTGAGAGATAAGATGTTAAGTCTCTTTATGACCAGTAGTTACTCCGTCTACAATGTACTTCGAACCGGAACACAACAGTGCATTTACACTGCTTTTTGGCGGGATGTATAGACATTGCGGTGGTACCACCCAGGCGGCCTTTCACATATGAGAGACCTACTACCAGTCAATTTCCTCTGTAGTAACCCCAAAACACAGAATCCCAAAACGAGACTCACTCTAATTTAAATCATTGTTAGGTGATTGACTAGTATTTAATACATTTCACTACAAAAACATTCAACTACAATAACAATATCTTCTAAATATATTAAACTCGATGAAACATATAATCGTCAATATGCTTAAAACCCTAACATTAATTAAAGACTTAATTACAAACGCGATTTGCAGCTAACCCTATTGTTAATCAATTAATATCGACACAAAATGTTGCTAATTAATTACTGTCGGGTCGGACTCGGTTAGTCAATACCGATTCTAAACATTCGCTGGGTTTGCAGTGATGATGTGGGCAGCTCCAATGAATAACTAATGCATCCTAGCACGTGGCCTGGTTTCCATTACCAACACTATAAATTCATTTGCATTTTAGTGCAAAACTGACTATCAAAAGCCGTTGCGGTAACGCGACCAATCGCGCCAGACAAGTCGCCGCGGTCACTGCGTCAGACGAGCACATTTTATAATTTGATGGCCGTTCTGTTAACAACGGTAATATCATTTTATAATCTGAGTATAGAGGCATTGTGTGCAACAAAAGGGTGCAAGGGGCTTGCAAAAATGATGTGGTAATACTTCACACAATAGCGAACAAGATCTCTACATTGAGGTAAGCAGATGAGGGGTTCGGTATTGAAGAAGTCTGGTGAGCAGTGCAGTGATTAGGGTCATGATTTTATATAAGGATATCGAAAATATATTTATAATTTAAATCTTTCTTTACTTTTTGTTTATTTATTTTAAATTATACGAGTATATGTTGTAAAAAAGCGAACTTAAAGGTTAAGCATTGTGTACCAGCGAACCTTTTCGGTGATACAGAGATTGTACGAAGTAGGTGTTTGGATAGGTGTCTGTTTATATGTGCAGTATAATTTGAGATGAATAAATACAACGGTTATTTACTTTAAAAAAGTATTTTATTCCTTTTTAATCGACTTTGAAAACACGAGATATCAATTCGACCAGGATGTATGTATATTATAGTATTGTCAGAATTGCAATTTTTGGATGTGTTCGTCTATATCAGTTTCTGACCATGTGTGCCTTTCATATTGGTATGTATGTTTGTGTATCCACGCGTATCTTAAAAAGTATAAGTCGGATCGCAAAAACTAGTTTCACCAAAATCGGTTCGGTAGTTTTTGAGATACACTTTCTAGCGGTCCAGGGCGCTGCGGTGCACGCTTTAGGAACCCCTGAGATATAGAGTAAAGTGTATCATTGAAAATGTGTAATTGGCATAACAAAAAAAATCGGTTGTAATTAGTTTTAATTGCTATAACAAAAATTAAAAAATGATGAAATAAAAAGATATTTAAGAAGATTGGAGCGACTTCAAAATTAAAATCTATTCAATTAATAACAGATAAAAAGAGAGAAATAAAATTAATCTTTAACAAGTCAAAATACCTAAATATACAATATTTTTGAGGGTGGTCCTGCCTTCATATTTGGGCGAACCGCGGTTTTACCCGCGTAGCTCGTAGCGTGATGTTAAACAACTTATCGTAGTCCATTTGGCCTTAAAAATACCGTTTGGCCTTAAACATAGACCTTAAAAATAGCATACTTAGGTATATTAGATTTGTAAAATAATAATTTCATTTCTCTCTTTTTATTGGTTATTTTAATATTGGTTATTAGTTAAATAGATTATCATTTTGAATTTAGTTATATTATTCTTTTGAGTAATATTTATATCAACTTTATACAAGCTTTAAATATTTTAATATTACACATATCGGCCGAGCCCTGACTGCGGCGCTGACCGTACCCGCAAAAGTTGAACTAGCACTTAACAGTTGTAGTCGAAACAAAAGGAAAAACAACTTGAACAAGAGTATCACTCGCCAGACCTCGATTTATGCCAAGGGTCGTAGAGAATAGAAGGAAATCGTCCAGCACGTAATTGTACTAAAAAGTAAATGAAAGATTTTTTCCTCATATTACGTGCCATCCGAACAGAATTTACCCGTTGCGGAACACATTGTGGGCTCATTATTTAAGGTTATTTGGATAAGAGATCACTTTGTAAATGAATTTTAGAATCATGTTTCAGCGCAGTGTTTTGATTTCCGTTAAAACTGCGTAAAATAGATGCATAATCTACTTTGAATCCGTTAGGAATTTAACAATGCAAGTAATGTTCGCTAATGAACACGAAAGAAATATTTTTCATGCAATTTTTAATAAAGCCAGTATAAAACTAACCCGAAGTGAACTAACAGGAATATTCGCGTTGATATCAATATCATGCCTTAATCACGGACTCAATTTTTGTATAAAATTATATTTTAATAGAACCATAACAATTTAACTTTATAAACATATTAGCACTCTGTATTTTAAGTGCCACGTTGTCTGTATAAAGTACCGATTAGCACGAAAAGATAATATCCCGAAAGTTCACACAATTTTATCGGCCTAATTAATATGTGACGTCCGGGAGATGTTGCCTTTTAACTTATCTTTTATCCTTCCATTCTAAAGCACGGCAATGATTTTTTGCTTCCTTTTCGCTACGTGCCTTCACAGGCTTTTGTGGTGATATAAAATTAGATATGCTTTTATTAGCTTCCCGGAATCATACAACTAATATTTTTTCACCGTCACGTGTAGAACATTTATTTCCCATGCGCTGTGTAATGGAGAAATAATCACGCAATTGAAGCAACGGTCAAGAGTCACTCAAAGTGAATAACTTTCACATTCTAAGGAACAACGAAAGTTTAGCATTGAGGGTAAAAAATATTGAAAGTCGTAAATTCATTTATTTTCCCACAAGAAATAAAAGCTATTGCAAAGTTTTCCTGTATTCAAATTGTGCCTGAAAGGCTTTTCAATTCAAGTTTCGTAAAGAACACTCCGCCGCAGAAAAACTACAAACGACAATTACAAAAATAATTTACTTTATTTATATCTTCGAGAAATAACCGTGTGATAGATATCGTGTGAAAATTCATTGCGCGTAAAAAAATAGAGGTTGACACATAAAAACGTCAAAATTAATTTTGCCGGGCCTCAGTTTGCTTAATTAAAAATATTATTCTTCGCTGAGAAAATAATTTCCTCGAACTGGTTTGGATATTAAAGAAAGAGTACCGGGACTTAGATGGCTTCACGCCCACTGCGCTACCGAAGTTGTCCATAAGAACGAGCGACAGAAATTCGATATCATCTTCAGGCATACTGCAAAACGCATGCTTCCTCCAAACATCTTCAGAGTGATTTGTTGGGAACGGTTTGCATCTAATGACTTCCTGCAACTTTTTATAAGGCCGTTTACTAACCAGTGATTTGATGTTGAGCTTGCCTATAATATGTTGCTCGGTCTCAAGTTGCGTGAAAATTTTGTCAGGGTTAAAGTCCCGCTATATATTTTCTCGGGATAAAAAGAACCATTTTATTTATAAATAGACTTTATCTATAATAAAAAGACTATCCAAGACTAAATGATTTTTGAATTTCAACTAGTATGTAGTTGCATAGAGGCCTATGTTCAGCAGTGGACTTCCTCTGGCTGAAGAGAGAAAGAAAGAGAGAGAGATAGAGAGTTCCTGAGAACATTGCACTGCATCTTTTTGTTTTTGTAAAATGGTGGTTTTTTCAAAGAAGACTCATATTAAATAAATAAATAAATAACTGCAGGGATTCTTTAACAGAAAAATTTAGCTGATTTATACACAATACTGTTTATTATGAGTAACTTTATTTTAGTCGAGGTTTTCATAAAATAAGATTCAAAGCTCCGTAAAAGCTTAGCGTTTTACCTAACATTTCGAAGTGCTACTTTATAACTGTCACTTTGATTTATCCAATGCTAATTTTAGCCAATGTTGTTGGATGGGCGCTTCCTCATGTCAAGTAAATAATGTCTTTTAGCATAAACCTCGCAAATTGCTCATGCGCCTGGCGGCCATGCTGGTGACGTCGAAGTGACGTAGTCTCGAGCAAGTAACGTTAAGCTGAGTCTACGCAAGAAGAGCCCAGCACGAGCGGAGCACCATCCGTGCGTAGCCATCATCCTTCATAGCATGTCTGAATTGTTCGCACTATGGCATTGTTATTAAGGGATATAATTATTTATTTTTGCTAGCAAATTTATTTAAAAATGAATTATAAACTAACTTCAGTTTTATTAATTTGATATTTTATTTTTATATAAATGAGAACAAATTACAACATTTATATTACATAGTTAGCCTTACCACAATGACAATAAGCGGCTGACGTCACATGGACGTTAATGTGACAAAGTCCCTACGCATTACCAATTTGCGGGGTTTATACCCTCTAGTTAACAATATAGGTAGTTTGCTGACAACAGATGGTGCTATGAGACATTGTTAACATGAGATTATATTAGACATGGACGTAACTTCTACACTGCAATAAATCCTTTTCCAATATTATTTGTGATGTTTTTGTTGCATTTACAAAGGAAATTAAATAATAAGATTTGTTAATTATTCGAGGCAGCCTGCAATTCAGAATATTTGACTTTGAATTTTAAAAAGTTTTAATATCTATTGCCACATTAAACGAAGTTAAGTACTGAATAAATATTTATGTTATTCAAGCATAGGTTCATGGTATTTAATTGTAGAAGAGGCCCGTGCTCTGCAGTGGAACGTATGAGGGCTGCATTACATATTTATTTATATATTAATACCATATGATATGCCGTGGTTGAATAAAAGCATTCAATCTTATTTTAAGAGTCAATTGATTGTGTAGGCGCTATTTATTAATGCATATTATGTTGCAGTTGATACACGACGCTACTGCTCATTATAGGATTCTGCGATATGCAAATTTGACGTAGATTATCACTGTACTATGCTGGATGCTACAAGCCGAAGACAGGGTGAAATGGCGCAAATTGGAGGAGGCCTATGTCCAGCAGTGGACAACTATTGGTTGATAATGATGATGACCGGATATTACACGAAGATGTACACAGTAAAAATCTGACTCTGAAGGTCTTTCATCACACAGAATTATCTCGAGAGCCCGTAGAAAGTTCACATTAATTTAAATGGTGAGTATCAAAATGATCTATCGATCTATCGATCTGCACGAAGTCTTAAATCATCAAAGTAATAATTATTATAAAATGATAAGTAATTATCATTTTATAGATGAACATCCAACGAGATTAGACAAGGAACTGTACATCACATATTTCATTGTTCTTATACAGATCTGAATTGCGCAAGCGTAACCCTGACATGAACAACTTGCAAAAACGAAAAAACAAAAATTTCGACAATATTGCCACGTGCCGACTTCATAGCCACAGATATAACAGTGACCTGCTATGAAACACATATGTTCCCAAAAACTTTTACACAAAGAATATAATACACTTTTGTTGGCGCGATGTTGTGTGGAATGTGTGCCGCGTCGAGGTAATTAATGCGAAATTTCCACTAACTACTGTTGATGCACCGCCGTCTCTTACTTTGAGCGCGATACACTTAAACAGCGCAATTTATAATAAGCTAGTCTTTGATGTTTACTTTGTGTAGGCCAACTTGAAACCTGTGTCTTTATCTTTATCTTTATCATAGTGCGGTGACCCGATTCAATTTTGTTTCGTTGACTCAACACTATCGCGTCTGAGTTTTGTTGGGTTTTATCACAACAAGCATTTCAAGCAGTTAATAGCTTTCTACACAACTTGCCCTAACCACTTCCCGTTCTGTGTGCTTTTCTGAACTTCACTACGTATGAAAGCTTAACGTTGAATAATGAACATAAGAGTAGTCAATAAAGATTTTTCTTATGTTTTTGTTTCATGATGCATGGATTTATGTTAATTAAAAAAAAGAAATATTCAAACTTTAATGATTTTCAGCGATATGCGAGAACCTTATTTTTAGGAAAAACAGCAAATTCATATAAAAAATAATCTAACTTTTAGACATTTCTAGACTGATATTCCATTAATTCGGATTTCGGAATTCAGTTAAAATTGATTTTAATATTTCACATGAAACACACAGCGTATATAAATAAATTTCTAATTTTATACGTAATCTCTGCTCGTATTTATACTCAACCTACAGCATCGAATGCAGCGATAATATTCCAAAATATTTGATATCCGTTATTTACCGCGCTTATATTAAAGCTCCAGCTACTCTCCAAAAACTGTCTGAAGATTAGTGACAGAAATAGAAAAAGATATCGGTAACGAATTATCGGTATAAAAAAAACATGTTTTTGCAGAATCGATTTGCATTAAGAACAAAGATTTATCGATTAAAATATATTCTTATAAATTCGTTTTTTCTGGATAAATATATCAACACATAGTGAAAACTACCATATCTAGAAATCTGAAAGGGGAATATCTAAAAGGGCATCCAAAAAGCAGGCAAACGGTTTTGATTTCAAAATATCACACTATTTTTCAATAACTATCGTAATATTTATTTATAAGAAGCTGCTGATTTTAAAATATTACCCCAATCTATTAAAATGTAAGCTATAATCTAAAATGTATTTCTACTAAATATTTTTGTTGAAGTGGAATATTATTATAAAATTGAAATTCAAGCAATTTAAATACCATTTTTGTCACCGTAATAGATTTTTGTTGTGATTTTTGTAAAAATAATTATTTATTAATAATCGTAAATAGCGGTCGTATCGCTTACCATCAGGCGAACGGCATGCTCGTCTCGTTATTTTGCAAAAAAAAGATAACCGCGCTGGCCTGGTGAGGGTTGTCAGACTTCTTTTACCATACCAAATCTTGTCACGATAATCGTTAAAGCGTGTGGTAATTCACTATCTATGCACACATAACTCTGAAGTGCCTGAGGTGTCACCTGGAATTCGAAGCGCCCGCATTCTGTCCGTTTCCAACAGGCTACAACGCACTCAATCAATAAAATGAAGTGTAGGTTATTAAATTAGCAAATTAATATGTAATTTAGATTGAAGATGCATAGAGCAGAAACCTAACATAATTATGTGACGGGGGCGGTGGTGCCCGGGTGCCTACGCGAAGTCGAAAATAAGGGTCATCGTCGACACAAGCGCTTCCATCTTGATTGCGGTTCTGACTCGTAAATTTTGTATTTAATTCAATATACTAGGTGTCTGCGGCAGTAATAATATTGAATATATGAGATGATATAGATCATATTGTTGTAATAGGTAGTAAAGGACTGCTAAAGGGAATTTATTTTAGAATAAAACTTCCTTAGGCAAGCACGTGTTAGTTATATTCGTCTTAAAGAATGTCATCTGACCTCAATTAAATTACCTAGACACGAGATTCATACTGAAATAATACCATTTTTTTAAATGATCCGCTAATGACATTTACAATTACTATAAAACACTCTATCCGTAAACAGACTATAATAGTCTGTGATTATCACTAAATTACTGAACATCTTTGTTTGATAAACTCCCAGACTCAATCATTCATAAAATAAATTAAGAGTCCTAATGTCCAAACGGGTAATGAAGCTGAGTTGATAATTAAAAATCCCAGTGGATTTCACGATCTCGTACTTTTCTTAATTGAACTAAACTAAGATTATTATGTATCTCGGGGCAATAAAGTTTTCATGTACGTCGCAGAAATATTTGGCTTACGATTTTACGACCGGGCGGCCATGAACGTCATTTACTGCAAATTATCCGACCAAGTCAAGTCTCCGTTTTCGAAATAAAAAGCCTAAGTGAATTATCTGACTCAAGATTCGATCTAGGCCATCATAATTTCATTTTTGTTCTATTTCAGGGGTACTCTTACAGAATCACTCCGGTGTACATACATACATAAACTCACGCCTTTTTTTCCAAAAGGGTAGGCAGAGATGCTATCAGGACACCCACGTTTCGCTTTGCGTGTTCCATCCCATGGTGTGATAGGAGACGACCCTATTGCCATATCGGGCACTAATTCCTGACTCCGGGCTGATAATTAATAGAAAAATCAAATATCACTTTGCCCGACCCGGGATTCGAACCTGCGACCATAGCATTATAATCATAACGTAGTACAATTGCGCCACGAAAGCAGTCCGTTGTCTGTCTGTGTAGTTTACATTTTATGTGCTTAATTACTATTAAGATGTCATTGCGCGAGAAGTTGGGTGATTTTAGACGATATTTGTATATTTAAGTATGCTGTGAGTAAAACAATGAAACGAATAAAAATACTAATGCCTAACACAATATTGTCGTGAAATGACGGAACCGTAAGCCGTTGGTTATAAAACGGAGATCAGAAATAATAATTCTTTAGAACATTCACCGTACGAGGTGTAACATGCCCAGAGAGGCAATAACATCTCGTGGTCTTGTACTGGCTTTTAGTTCCTGCAGCATTCAGTCCATTACTTTCAGCGAATCTGTAATAAAATGTATATGTGTGACAACCTATCATAATCATTTCGTTTCTAGCTGTTACAAGTTTCCTCGAATTGGTTCAACTTTTCTAATGGAATGTTTATTTCTTGCGCTAAACTTTCGTAGATTTGCAGGATTTTAGTTTTGTATATATATAGACGCGGATTTACTATGGCTAATGATGATGATAATGTCGATTTTATATATGTCCCTTTTTTCAGTCTTCTGTCTCTGCATTCTTCCCTCATTGCGAAAACTATTTAAAAACTAACTCCACTGGCTCAGTGACCCAAAGTAGGTCTTGGCCTCCGAAACGAGAGTTCTCCGGCTGTCTCTATTCTGCGCCACCTCTTGCCAATTACTGACTTGAAGTTTAAGTTTAAGTTGATTAGTGAAAACTATTTAATAAATATTATTTATAATTTTGGATGAGTTTCGTTTGCACGCTTTTAAAATAATAAATACCTAGTATACATTGCGTTCCTTATTCAATTACATATCAGTGAAACTTCAAACATCCCAGCATAAGCCAATTTGTGAAAAAGAACACGCTGTATTTAGGCTCGCAGGCAAGTGTCATGTTTAGAATGGTCTCGTTCGGTATCAACATTCGCCTAATTATAATTTCAAAGGCGAACAGCGAACGAGCGGGAATATGCTGTCGGACATGCTCTCGATGGAAAAGCAACAAGTTACAGAATGTAATGTTTTCAAATTTACATAACACGCTAGCGAAGTTTACAGTCCCGCGTCGCGGAAATATATAATATTCAATGTATAAATCATTTTTGTACGCATCGTGGGGTACCTCGCGTATTGTGTTCAGTGTCATTAATTCTGATAATTGTGATGTATCAGCATGAGTACAATTCCTTTTTAATTAGTTTGTCGAAATTTCGAATTCTCATTTCCACGAAAATATGGGTTGCAACGCATTTTAGGTCCAAAGACTTTCGTAGAACTCTCATGGTGCAGTTACAACAAAGGTGCCAAGTACAGGGAAATTTTACTGCACTTCTTTAATTTGATTTAATATTTCTGATATTATTAAAATAAGAGACTAAAATTGACATAGTTTTAAAAGATAACTCATAATAAAGAAAATAAAATTAATTTAAAGCCTCAATTGACGAAGTTCAAGAAATTATAAACACGAATAATATTTCAACTACCGTAGTTGAGAAAATAAAGTGAAGAAAAAATACTGCTAAAAAGATAACCCTAACTAGTGCTCTCACGACGTTGAAATTCCTTTATGATATAATTCAATTTTGTTCGCTCATGTCCAGCACTTGCGGGGACCCGAGGACATAAATGTTACCTAAAACGTACATTCCATGTTACAGTTAAATGACACTGTTTTGTATTTTACCTTCCGAATTCTTTTACAAAAATTCCAAACGCTCTCGGAGCGACAGTTACACCGTTTATTACATCATAATTTAATTGTTGTTAAGCACTGGAGTAGCAAAGGAAGCAAGGTATGTTACTCTATCATCAATATCTTACCGTTGCCTTTAATGTGAGTGCGATGCCTTGACAATTTTAACAAACGGTTGATACTGAAATGGGTTTTGACACACAAGGCGCAATATTTCACAACTTAATTTAGCTTTAGATATGGTTTATGTAATACACAATTAAATTTAATATTACTCATACCTATTTTAGAGATGTTTTGGAAACAAGCTACAATCATGCTACTCTAACAATGTACTCTATCAAGTAGGGACATTTCTTGAAGTATTGCCAACTTGACACAAAATAATTTTACATACCGGGTATATCAAGACTGCAACCGAAAACGAAGCCATGTGGTAGTTTTAGTGGTTACAAACACAAGGCAAATAAAATTTTTGCAAAAAAACATTGACAGTTTTTGTTTTGTAAATTTTACTTATCGTCGTATTTGGGTGATAAATATAGAGTCACTAATACTACCAGCTGGCTTCATTTTCGGTCGCAGTCTTGATATATACCCTGTATATACAAGCAGTAAACTTCAACGAGGGTCTTATAACGTCTATCAACGAAGTAATGGCAGTAGCCTGCTTGACTTATTTTCCAGCAATGCATGTGTCAATGACATTTGCAACATAATTTCACTCTAATATACATACTTTCCTCGAAAATGAAATTATTTGTACTTTATACGCTGCTTCATTAAGTCCCTCATTTAACTAAGCCCTAGATAACATAAGGTCACACTAGTTGTAATGTTTATTTAGATATATAATTTGTTTTTAATCAGGCACGGCCTAGTTAAGACATTAGTGTTCACTGTAATGTGTAAGTTAAGCATTTGTAAGTTTATTAATTACTCAGAAAGTATTCAGAGTATTTTAATTGCAAATACTTTGATTACATTCACTCTTTCTATGATATCGTTCAAAATCTCATTCTAGTTTGGAATTTCAATAATAAATATCTAAATATTTATTTTGTGTAAATCATAGGCATGAGGGTGGAATTGATAAATAAATTCGGCAATGGCGTTCATACCGAAATAGCTCAGGGGTAGAGCGCGGGTCTAGTTAACCCGAGGTCCCTGGTTCGAGTCCAGGTTTCGGCAAAAAAAGCAACGTGGCCTTTTTTTACATTATTTTTATTTCTGCGTATTAAACAAAATATTTATATAAAAATTTTGGGTCACGTTGTTTGAGTCCGATAAACTCCTAAACTACTGATAATATTTAAATAAAATTTTGCACACTGTATGCAGTTAGATCCAACTTAATATATATGTAGTACGGGAAATAATAAAACATGAAAATTCGGGGTGTTTTTTGTTTTTTTTTTTAAGAAACCTCTGCACCTGAGCGAAGTCGAGCTGGGCCGCTGTACTGTACTGTATCAGCCCATATACGTCCCACTGCAGGGCACGGGCCTACTCTACAATCGACAGAATCGATTGAGAGCGGTTAGGCCATATAGTCCACCACGCTGGCCTAGTGCGGGTTGGCGGACTTACATACCGTAGAAATTATTTAAAATCGCTACGGTATGCAGGTTTCCTCACGATGTTTTCCTTCACCGTTAAAGTGCGTGGTGATTGACTATCAATACACACATAACTCCGAAAAGTCAGAGGTGTGCCCTGGGATTTGAACCCACGACCACCGTGAACATGTAGGCAGCCGCGTCTGGTCCGTTACCAACAGGCCACCACGCACTTATAGTAAATAAATAAATAAATTTTAATGGATTGTTTACCTTAAAAAGTATTGATACGCAACAGGAACCGAACAATAAGACGCTGCAACAAGCTTTGATGAAAATTACAATGCCATATTGCGTTATGATAATTTGTTAACATTCTGATCTACACTGATGATCACTACGAACAAGATATTGTTCTTGGATTTTATTATAAATTGTATTATATTTTTGTGCAGGGCCTTGTGTAACTGATGCATACAAGCGACGTGTCTTGTAGTAGCCAATACAAGAATAATTATGTTGTGGACATATCCACCTAGCCTCGATAAATTGGGACTTTTATAACGGTCTCTTTCAACGCTGAAGATGTATAATATAGATGAAAGTAACGAAATAAGGTAAGGAAAGTCGTATTTTTTTTGTTTATCAACAAATTAATTAATTGCATATATGTTCCTTGATTGTTAAAACAATTTGTATTTTTTTCTTTTTCTAAATTAAGAAAAGCTCGCGTTTCTCTTGCCATAATAAAATGATTATGCGATATATTGTAATTAACAAGAAAACAATTATTATTGTCAATAACTAGGTACATGTAAAAAATATAATTAAAAAAAAATCGGCTTCAAAATTATAATTCATTTAAGTCATAACTTTTAAAAAGGGGAAAATGAATTATTATTTAAAAAAGTCTAAAATACGTTCTTAAGCCAACTGGATTTTACGTCGAATCTAAATATTATGCTTCAGTATTTTTAACGTAAATTTCAAAAGTGAATAAAACAAACAGGTCGGGATTTAGTCGAGTTATTATTGTAACAAAAAATAAGAGAAACCCAACGAAAAGTTATTTATACATTTATTTAATGACAATAACACCTCCATCGGCCCAGAAATGAGGTGTCGCACGTAGTAATAACTTTGATTAACGATAATATGGGAAGCACCAATAAGAATTAATGGTCGGTAACAAATATTCATCAAGAAGAAAAACAAGATTGGGTTGTCAAGACATAGTAATGCGTGGCAGCTTCCGTATTCCATTTTTCCTTTATACATAGCTGATGTAGTGCTATACACAGCAACTCGTAGGTTAATTTGTTACTCGTACGCTGTGGAACTACTTCGCTTGAGTGACACCGGTTCAATTTCTAAATGGAAGAGTTTTCACGATTACTAAATCTAGTATCCGTTTTTTCCCCGGGAGAGCCCTCAGCTGCGCTTGTCATTGAATTTGAATCGTTCTGCCCATATTACACTATCAACTGAAATTATTATGCGTAACATATCCAATTAACTGGTATTGATCGATGCCACAATAAGTTACAAATAATATTACGAAAAATAAAACCAACAAATACCTTACTTAGACCGTATAGTTGATACAACAGACATTTATGTAAAACAGCATTTTGATATACATACATAAACTCACGCCTTTATCCCAGAAGGGGCGATAAAGAAATGGTACTATAAATTAAGGTATAAACTATCCTATCTTTTAAGTTGGATCTAACTGCATACAGTGTGCAAAATTTTATTTAATTAAGTTCAGTAGTTTAGGAGTTTATCGCACTCAAACAACGTGACACGAAATTTTTATATAAATATTTTGTTTAATACGCAGAAATAAAAATAATGTAAAAAAAGGCCACATTGCTTTTTTTGCCGAAACCTGGACTCGAACCAGGGACCTCGGGTTAACTAGACCCGCGCTCTACCCCTGAGCTATTTCGGTATGAACGCCGTAGTCGAATTTATTTATCACTTCAACCCTCATGTCTATGATTCACACAAAATAAATATTTAGTTATTTAGTATTGAAATTCCAAACATTTAATAAGGTTTCAACATTTAATAAATTTGTATGCAAATATGATAAAGCCAAAATGAATATCGTCATGTTAACAATCTATGTACAATGTTTATACCGGGTGTATCAAGATAACGAAGCCAGGTGGTAGTTTTAGTGGTTACAAACACGATGCAAATAAAAATTTCTCGAAAATAGTGACAGATATGTTTTAAGAATTTCTTAAAAATCATCGTGTTTGATTGGTAAATACCTTGCTTTTGCGAAAATACGAATTTAAACCCTTACGTATCATTGCGTGTTTAAGAATAAAGAGGTGTACATCTTTATTTTACGAAAACTATGTATATATCACCCAAATACGACGATAAGTAAATAATTACAAAAAAAAAATAAGTAGATTTTTTGCGAAATTGCAACTTGCATTGTGTCTGAAGTCACTAATACCACCTGGCTTCGTTTTCGGTCGCGGTCTTGATATACCCTGTATTTTCTCATGCAGTTTCTAAACTCATACAATATTTTGACGGAAATCTATTCGTTATTGTAGCTAGGACTTTTTTTAGAATATGATGTCAAATTTCTAAGTCCAATGACATATTATAATTCAACAGTAAATATGCAGTTAAAAAATGATATTTATAAATAATAGGAATCTCTCCATTAGTTAGCAATTAGTGTAGTACTCTGAGGTTAAGACCCCCAAAAAAAAAAATGAAGGGAGACTCTTGCTAAATAGCAGGAAAATATATTTGGGCTGATAAGAATAGTGACGTAGAAAAAAAACATCACATTTATTAACTTCACATTGATCATCCGAAGGAATCGACTGTTACTGAAAGCTTTTAAGCGACCCATAACAGTGTATGCGGGACAAAATACAAGTGGATACAGAAGGCAGCAGTCCTGCGATATTAAATTACTTGCATATGAACAATAACAATATGCTTTTTTAATTATAATGTAATGAATAACAATTATGATTTTTATATATTAAATTTTATACAATAAGTGCGCACTTTATTAAATGACGATTAATTATTTAACGTGAATAATTAATTATTATTACATGTTCAGTTTCAGTGTTTTATTAACGTATTTTTATGCTGCTTGGCTGATTTATTGGTCTACACTGATCAACTGATTTCATGTAAAATCTTAGTAATGATGGACTGTATATTTGGCGTTATTCAATTTATAAATATCATCCGTTTTTTGTGAATTCATAAAAAAATTGCAGTGCTTTATAAATGTATCAAAAATCAATTTTACTCATTTTCTTTACTTAAAATATATGATTATATTATATAGTAATTAATAAATTTCTTATTATGATAATTAAAAAAACATGTGAAATACATTTCTTTGAACACTGCTATTCATATTTAAAATGTTTTGCGCTATAGACTGTACGAGTACAAGAAAGACTGTACAAGACGGCTTAAACAAGACGCAATTTACACTCTGTATTGGTTTGTATATTGTGGCATGATGTGCTGGGATCCAGTACCCATTAAGTTAATTGGATTCCTTTCGGATCCAGTACGGTCGTACCACAAAATGGATCAATATTGGCGCCAAAACGCTCATTGTTTCACATTTAAACATTATAACGGTTAAATTTTGTTCCAAATATCATATTTTGGTTGTTAACATTAGGTAAGTTATAATTGTATCAAAGTCGGGACATTAATATATCGAAATTCTGAAATTTTAATAACTTAAAATTATATTTAAAATGATTCATTTCCAAACACGAGCAATATTTTTTATGTATTTTAACGCATTGAATCCAAGTCCGGGAATGTTATTTGTATAGTCAAAATGGTCCTTGGGAATAGCCCACTTTTTTGTGAATGTTATTTTCGTAATATAGCTATGTTGAGGACGGCAGATATTATCGTTCCTACGCCATCTAACGACAATTTTGTATATTATGACTTTTAAATTAAAACAAAGTTGTACAATACTTTAAAATGTTACCAAGCTATGTGACTGGATCCGTAAACTTTTTTAAATCCGAACAGTGTTAGACCTTTTTCAAATACATAAAACCCTACTTATACATAGAACATAGTTGGCTGGTGTCTACAAGAAATTACTATTTCGTCGAACGATAGCTCTATGTAGGGCCGCAAAAAAGCTGTAATTAATCGCGGTGCATCGCAGCATGCAGTGCGATCGCCCAGGGCTCCACCACTTTAATAAAGATGGCCGGGTTGAACATAGCTTATCGATGATACGACTCGGGTCTCAATTAACAAGTCTGAGTGTATGGTATACGCCTATATGGTGTACGTAGTGCGTTAGACCCTGTCGTGATTGATGCGAAGAGATACGCAGATTGGGACTGAAAGATTATTATTGGTTAGAAGATTTCACTGTATATATAAGTAGAGAATAAGGTCTATCTAAACTAAGAAGTTCCATTTGACATTGGGAAATAGGGATGCTGTCAAATAAATCGGTTCTTACAATATCCGATTATTTAGAGATATCGATAATATTTGTTTGTATTTCTTAATCGAATACAGTTTATATTTTCAGTTTACATCATTTCGTTTATTTTTTCATGAACATTTTTATTCTAACGAGACATCAACAATTGCATGTCACTTTACTATTTAGGAACAAAAGGAGTGATTTATCTATTACTAGCGGCCCGCCCCGGCTTCACCCGGGTGCAGACACTTTTTCGAGTCCAGTCCACATCACGCACATGCTTATGAACACATGATACATACATACAATACAATACATTTATACTCCAAAGTGAGGAACCTCCTCACTATGTGTGGCGTATCCTACAATACTGCCTTCATTTCCATTGTAATATCCAAATCTATTAATTAATGATAAATTAATTCATATTAATATTATTATTTCACTATTTATTGATGTATGTTCGTTGACAGCATACCTATTATTAGCTGAAAGTTCAGTATTTTTAAAACTTAAAAAACAACTGTTTTATATCTGCTCGATTATTTAAATATTTTTACCGATTATGCGTATACAAATGCATTTGAATAGTCTCGACTCTACCGGTAAAAGACCTAACGAGGTGACTTTGTAACGACGTCTAGAAAAAAAAATTGTTGTTTAAAATGGTTATTTTGCTTTATTTAAAGAATTCTAGTTTAAATTTAGTGATTATGGTTTGTATATCTAGTGATAAAATAAGAATAGCTTCATAATTCCATGGATTTACGGAAAGTGTTATTGAAATTGTGTGGGTTACGTCTGCACAAAGTTATTTACGTTAAAAGTATGAAACGTCAAATGGAACCTGTTAGTTTAGATAGACTATAGTATGATGGATTATTAAGATCTTAGTTATCTCATTAATGCAGGGAGATTTGGCATCGGTTTCCTTAGGGAGATTTTTAGGGCGCCAATTACAGAGGCCTCCTATTAATGTAGACATGTAATTTTATTTGACAAAAATGACCAAAAGCGTCTCACACTTGCAGCAAATTCAGTTTGAAATCATTCTATCTATCTATTCAGCCTCAGGAAGTCCACGGTCAAACATAGGCCTCCCCGAAGGATTAAAATAAAATCATTCGCACATCTTTATTTATGATATTAAGCCCCGAAAACTGAGATAAAACTTTAGTTTTGTTACACCCGTATTCTAAGACGTGTCCTCCAATCTTCCTCAACCTTATTTTAGTCGAGGTGACTTTACAAATGAATTGGAGGGACCCTCGAAAATGGTATGCTTAGTTAAAAATATACCTTTACTAAAGGTTCCTCGAGTGAGGTTGAGTCAAGGAAAAACGTCATTAATTACGTCATTGATGTATAGATAAAGTAGAGATTTAACAAAAAACCTTTGAAAATAGTCTATGATCACTTGAAAAGTGACAGTCAAATGTCATGTCAGAGTGTTTACATAGAATAATATATAATTATTGAACTCAAAATCTTCGGGATTGTGACTGGAAGACAAATATTTAGTGAGTCGGAGAAAAAAACGCATGCAGACAGGAGGAGGGTCATACCATCCAACCCGGAAATTTCGAAGGATATTCTTATGGATGAATCGTCGTTCGGGATATTCGTACGGAGTATCGTACAAGTATTACAGGAACTGTTGGAAATCTTTAATAACTTGTTTAAAATAATAAACACTGTTTCCAAACCACAAATCTTTTATTAAATGAAATAAAGAGTAATGTTTGTATCATTCACTAGGAAAACGTGTAAATCGTGTAGAGGCACCCACCTCAAAAAAATGTTGGCATATTTAGGTATTTAAGAATTTTAAAAGGTAAACTTTATTTCTCTCTTTTATTTACAATTTTAAAGTAGGATTATTTCTTTTATTTCTTCCTTAAGGTAGGTCGCGACGTACCTTGAGTTTGACAGTTGATTCCTTTCCTCGAGACAGGAAAATTTTTGAGTGACGTTGAGTGGAGGAGATTTTTTTCTACTAAGAATACGGATTTCCTCTAGTAACGTCAAGTGGAGTCAAGAAAACGTCTTAGAATATGGGTGTTAGTCTCGGAAAAATGCTTTCAAGTAAAGTAAACAACGCTATGGAAACAAGAGAAAAACATTAAAATAAAAATAATCATATGCAGTAAGCAAAAATAAACTCAACATGCGTATTTAAAAGTATTGATATCGTGGCCGTTGCCCTCGCATTAATGGTAGAAAAGCGAGCTTTTTCAATATAAAAATGAAAAAAAGCTACAAATGCAAGCAGCGGATACGCTAAATACACAGGCTTTTTTCACGTCTACCTGTGTTTGTATCCAATATTTGAAAAAAAAAAGATACCGACGAGTCTTATTAACTTGAACTAAAACAGATGTGTATCACACCTTCACATTTGATGTGACATTTAAAACTATCCTCGTACAATTGCTACGATTTAAGTTCACTGACAGAGTAGCACGATAGCAGTGTTTCTGTCACTGAAGGTGATAACGGTGAGATTAAATAACAATAACTTAGGACCGAGGACATAAAGCTATAATAGACAAAAGGAAAACTTGGAATTTTCCTATAAAATATTGAATGTTTCTAAGTATGATGTATGGATGGTACCATTGAAAAACACGTCATGAGAGGAATGAGTAGAAACTCATTGCAGTTATCTTACTGCTCCATATCAATTTACCTACGTGCCGTATAATTTACATTGGAGGAATATAATATATCAACCTGCAAGTTAAATAAATAAATAAATAATAAATAAATACACCCAACAGTAACATACATAGTCTTGAATCCACATTAAGATCAATTAAGTCTTGTATTGAAGGTATCCGAAATACGAGGGACTTTTCGGTCACACAAACACACAGACCCGCAAGAAATATTTGTGGGCCGCACAAAAATTTCTCTTGGTGCGGGGATCGAACCCGCGGCCTCTTGTTTCACAGCCGGCGTTTAACCAACTGCGCCACGGAGGCTGTCAAAGTTAATGTTAATATGGTTAAGCTTAATAAAAATGTCTTAATCCTTCCTTACGAAACAGAGACAATAGAGGGAATAAATTCAATATTGATAAGTGCTATCGTTCAGTTCAATATAAATTTCTAAAGGGCTTAATTGAGTTGCGGAGCAGTGTAAAACTGCAGCGTCTTGCGAGAAGTTAAGTGAATGTTTAAGGCGTTTTAATAATCAGAAAAAGCAACCGATCCGCGACTTCAGCAAGATTTAAACTCGGACTTTTACTGCAAACGGATAAATACACCGACACTGTTTGTTCTCAAGGGAAAGAGTTATGCTAATCCCATTGAATCGATTTATATCGATGAGTCAATTTAAATATTGCTTTGTTTTACTTTCATAGACAACAGAAGATTATTTCACTGCCTTGGTGGCGTAGTTGTACTACGGTACGAATACAAATCTGAGGTCTCGGGTTCGAATCTCGGGTTGGGCAAAGTGATATTGGGTTTTTCAGAAGTTTTTTGAGTCAGGAATTAGTGCCCGATAGGGCGATAGGCTCGAACCCTATCACATCATGGGACAGAACATACAAGGCGAAATGTGAGTGTCCTGTGGGCGCCTCTGCCTACCCGTTCTGGGTTAAAGGCGTGAGTTTATGTATGTATATAGAAGATTATTTCAAGGCGCTTGCAGCTCGGTGATTAATCGATCTTTGCTATGTCTAAACTTCTTTGATATCGGCATCATCAAAAACAATTTTCACAGAGCCCCCAATAAACATTCAGTGTTATTCTTAAATGAAATATTCATAGGTACTTATATTTGATAAAGGTTAAAATCTGAAAACATTTTTTCAGAATTAACATACTTTGCGAAGTTAGTTAAGTTGAACAACGTGCCTCCTTAACCGAAACCGCTTTAGCCATTACCGGTTTGTTATTCGACGCACGGGCCGCGTTCGATAATCTGTTATTTTATTTGACACTGGCGACGTGACGAGTCGGCGCGATGTAGCATTTTACCTTCAATTTTCTACGGAAACTGGATAATTTCCACCGGCGAGATAAATGCAGAATACAAAAAGCTAATGTAATTCCTTGTAATTTGTATGAGTTTCGTCAGTGAATTGCGTTACTTTAAATGTTATTATAGAATGTTAGTATAAATGAATAATTACTAGGCCGTGAAAACAACTTGTATTTTTCCTAAGAAATTGAATCGGGAAAATAAATGATAACACAGCAATAGCGGCATAAAGCAGTAAGTTTAATTAAAAACTTATCGTTGACTTATTCATAGTTTGTTCAGAATGACTTTATGTTATCAATACATACATATAATAAATTTGTAACTGATTGATGTCTGTACATGGAAGAAAAATGAGAAAAACTATAAAGGGGGACTGTTTGAACGTAATAGAACCCAAAACAATGATTGTTAGAATTTTTGTCTGTTTATCTGTTTGTCTGTATCTTTGTGCCCGCTAAACTCAGAAACCAATTTCGCTTAAATTTGATATGCATGTAGCTGTCACCCTGGATTACCACAAAGACTACTTTGTATCCTGAAACATTTAGTTTTCCCGTGGGATGGGCACGGAATTAAAATATATTTGATACTTTTCTAAACTCGAAAGGGATGGGATGAGACAGCATTACATGCCTTAAGTGAGAATGAGACGGGACAGGGCGTGATATAACGGGATGGGAAGGGAAAAGCAGTATAGGGGACGGCATTGAGTTTGAATATAAAAAAACAGTACGGGAAATAGCATGCTGTTGATGTGGACTGGACTCAAAAAGTACCTGCACCCGGGCGGAACTGGGTCTGCCACTAGTATTAAATAAGCCATATTATAGAGGAGGGCGAAGAACATCAAAACCAATTACACATGAAGCCTCACAAAAGCTTCCAAGAGTTTGTTATTAGGGTTCTCGTAGCAAAATGCGCCCCTCCCTGATGTATTTATTAAGTACAGAGCAACACAATATATCAACGTATTAAATATTAGCACAATGTTAAAGAATGCTAGTACGTGCATCAATTCTAGTGTTTAAATATTGTTCATAGTAGACGAATTTAAATTATTGTGATAGAATAAATATCATAATCTAAAATCTAAATGAATGTGGTCTAAATTATTTATAAATATTAAATTATAGTGTCCGTGGTCGGGAGATAATCAATACTGTTTTATACTCTCCGTTGAGTTTTAAGAGTTCAAAGAAACTATTTATCGCGTATTTTTGTAATAGTTATCTGTCTACGAAGATAACAGTTTCAATAAAATATCAGATAACTGTTACAAAAATACGCGAGAAATAGTTTCTTTGAACTCTTGTACACGTTCGTACGTGCAAATAAAGTTAGTCCAAATGTGTTTAAACTTAGCTTTACACTATGTGTTGAAAAAAGCACGTGTAACCGCCCCATATAATTCGTTAAGTAAGACAAATTTGGCAAAAGGTTCGAAGATGGACCTTTCCCTCAATTAAGCAATTAGGAGCGGTTAACCCTTTGCAAAATTCAATAAACGTTTACTAAAAGCAAACGACAGTCTATAAAAATTACCTTACTTGGAAGCGAATAGAGCTTAAGAGAGGTAAAATACATATAATGCAATCCGCTTCATTCAGTGTGTTATTAATTGTTTTAGTTCCATAGAAAATTATAAACACTCATATTACGTCGACGTACATATGTAAATAGTAATGAGTAATTGTAATTTTAACATTCAAAAAATCTTAACCTTTTTTATCGGGTATTAATTTTCAAGACCCAATCTTGCCTTAAGCTGTAATAGCTTATGTGGAAAGTCACATTCCGATTTTATTTCGACCTAACTAAACTTTCCCTCCTCTTCGTAGAGGAATCGAAAGAAGTTCGTGAAATCGAGTATCGAGGTTATCTGTGTAATTAAGTCTTACCTATTGTTTCCACTGCCTTCTCGAGGATCTCAAGTTAAAATGAATGGAATTGAAAGATTACTTCAGAATTTTAATTCCTCTAGAATATTTTAATATTTATTATAGTTATTTTAGGAATATATAAGGTTAATTTTAGAGTTTCGACATTTAAAGGGATGCATATTTTATTTATTAGTTCATATGGATGGTTTTAATTAATATTTATGTGAATATAAATTTAATAACAATGAAAATTTATAGGTGGGGGTAGAAGCAAATATTTTTTTTCTTACCTTTAAGATAAAGCAGTACACCAAGTGTTGATCAAAAAGGAAATAAAAACATTCGAACTAAAGAAAGGAAGAATACAAGTGTGTGAGCCTCATCTATGGGTTTAATATCACATGCCGATTAGTTGCCCGTTAGTGTAGTAACGTATATGAGATGTACAATGTTTTTATGCGGAAGTGGCTCCTTTCTCCTCTCTCCGATAAAATGTAATAAGGCGTCACATCGATTAGCCTTCACTGAGTCAACACGAGTGGTAACAATATTACAGATATTGTGGCCAATAACGAGCCCTCTCCTCGAAGCTTTAACCCAAAAGCAATTCTCTTTTATTGATCTAATCTACGCTATTATACAAAATTGTGCCATTAAGTAATCCTTTTGTTTTTTTTTACGTTGATATTGTTTATTAACAAGGAGTGTTTCAGAAATATTTTATGAGTAAAAACGCTGAATATGCTATGTGGATTTTGACCGAATTTTCCAAACTTTGATAAACAATAGAAGCACATTCTTAACATGTTTTGTGCATCCACCCTCACAAATCCGCGTAGACTCGTAGAGATCAAATCCGATTTTCGCTTTGAAATATCTAAGAGATTTCTATAAGATACATATTAAGGGTAAGAGTAAGATAAGTACTTAGTCGTTCGTACCTCAATAATCCTATACAACAGAGCATGTTTACTTAAAGAGAATTCAGCAGTTACTTACAGGAGAATTCGTAGTAGGTCTGTTAGTGCCGAAATAATGCAATGGCGAGTATTACAACCCACAATAATATATCTCCCATAATGCATCGCAATCTAATTTGCGAGCATGTTGTTAAACGCGTCTGCAGATTCCAAGTATGTAATTTAATAAATGAATATTTACTTAATTGAAAATTCTGGAATGCCGTTTGTTACCAGCGGGTTAATGTTCGTACGCTCTATTAAAAACGGCTTCAATTAAGCTGCCTACATGATTGTTGCATTATTGTTTAGTTTAGTTTTGAACACATTGTTTACGTAATAAAGCTAACATTTTCAATAGAATTTTAATTAACTACATAACATACATAAATAAACTCACGCCTTTATCCCCGATGTGGTACGCAGAGGCGCCACCAGGACACCCACATTTCGCCTTGTATGTTCCGTCGCATGATGTGATAGGGGGCGAACCTATCACCACGTCGGGCGTCATATCTATATTTAATTTGCTACTATTTGTATTTTGAAATGAATTGTGTGATTTTCTTAATTGTTTGTCTTTAGACACTATCCCACCATTCAGAAGACAGTAAACCTATTATGAGTAGTATGTTTTTAGTAGTTTTTACCCGTGACCAAAAGACTGGTATAATGAAAGCTTATATTTAAAATCAAATCAATCAATCAAAAAAATAATAAAATTAATAAACTTAATAAAAAAAATACAATAGTACATGAATAAATATTAATTTCAGTAATTATTCGAACTTTTCTTATAAAAAACTTGAGTGGTGTCAAGGGTCTCCCGGATGGAACGAAGTTCGATTTATATTTTTTTTATTAGGTATTTATTATGTACAAAAAACCTGTATACACTCAACAAAAATAATCGTCGCAACTCCACACTGTTCAATGCGAAATAGAAAGACGAAACGAAAATAACTGGCTTGCTTTCTATGAGAGAGAGAGAGAGAGAGAGAGAGAGAGAGAGAGACAGACAGAGAAACACGCGCATGCCGCACGGCTTACAACTATAGTAGAAAGTTTCGTTACAACTTTTGTTTTATTTTTTTCCGTCTAGCCCCCTTTCGCAACGAGCGATGAGGAACTCGTTCCAAAACTTCGTTCCAATAATATCAGTCATCACGTAGACTATACATTAGACACTGTATAGCCATTATACAAAGACTATACATAAATAATAAAAAAACCCAACGAATTGATAACCTCCTTTGAAGTCGGTTAAAAATATAAAATAATAAGCAAATCATTAAAAACAAAAAATAAGTACCTAATTTTTTAAATTTAGAATGTCAAGCTCATACGTGGAATAAAAGTGTCGGTACAACTTTTGTTCTTAATTTTTTCCGTCTAGCCCCGTTTCGCAACGCGCGTTATGGAACTTCGTTCCAACATAAATGGATTTTTTCCGTCATTTATTTTTTATCCCTGGCTAGGTTTTTTTAATGTATAAGTGCAGGAACTCCATCGTGCCTTTATTTGTTTCCTGCACAATATTGCCTTATTTCTATCATTGCGCCATGTTTATTTTAAACTTGGTGCTCGTCAATAAACGTCCTCGGAAGCTAGATGAAAGGCAGTTTTTTTTCGTGAGCGTGTAACGAGGTAAGAGGCTCATTAGTACCTCCAGTGAAGACGGGTGTCACGACCAGACCTACTTCGGCCCCACACCTTGTTAATACTTGGAAGCTTCGGTATTTGACGTGACGAACTGTGACGCGCGCTGATATTGAAAAACGATTGCTCGTTAGTTCACGCGTCAAATCATTTTTAAATAATCGCTACATTGTTTGTACTTACTATTTTGCCTTTTGCCTATTTTTAAGGAAATAGGACTCTACATTTTCCTTGATTTCCTAAAAATTTGCATTTTATGATAAAATTTATGTTTGTTGGCAAAAATTTATAGATCAAATGACATAGCGACACGTGTTTTGCTAGTCAATAGAGCTCGGGGCAAATCTTAGATATCCATAAGTGTCATTGCAAAATTATATGACACAAACAAGGAAAGTATTTTTAGTATGATAAAAAATTACGTCTGTCTTTTAAAGACAATGAATATCGCTTACACGAAGCATGAAATTTTTGTAGACGAAATCTCCTTTGAACCCATTGTTGTTTAAGAGGATATGCTCCTTCCAACTTATTACAACTTAAAAACTTTGCCTCAAATAGTTTCTTTGCCGACTTGGATGAGAGTTCACAACTTTCAACCAAGACTATATTGCATGGTGTTCTGAAAATACTATAAATAATTAAATATATTACCACGTAGACACGACTATACTAATCCGGTTTTTTTTATCAAAATTGCCGAGTGTTTTTATACACCAACATTTTTTTTAATGAATTATACAAAAAGAATGATTCCTCTCCAATAGTGGCATAGTATGAAGACAAATACTGTTATTTATTATATTTGTAAACAAATAGCAGTCATGTGAGTACAAGTGAAATTAGGAGCTATTCTGTTTGTTATGGCAATAAAGCTTGGCGAACAGGAAAAGTCAAATTTATACAATTTATATTAATAGCCATAGGGTTGTCATATCCTTGTTGAATGAAAACCTCAACTCATTATATGTTTAAAATAATCCTCTTTCTCTGTAAGTGTACATAACGACTCTGGTTTATTCAGTTAGCCATTACATCACTGGTACAGACACAATAATAAATGATAGAATTCGAACCACAGTGCAATTCTCAAAACAGATTTTCAGATTGCAAAAATATTTCACAGGATAAAGATCTATCGCGCTCAGCCTTCACATAATTCATTGCTTAACACGTCAAGTTCCATTCATCCTTTGCGTTTGACGCGGTTGTTGCCTCGCCGCAGTGCCGTAGCTACCTTGGGTGGCACTCGGTGCGGGAGTAGGCGGTGGCACCCCAAAAACAATGTACAATTCTCATTTTTACATCGCGTTAGTAAATGAAATTACATATTTTTATTTATCTCAGTTAACATCGTGCCAAAAATCATCGATAAATCAATGCTAATCTATAGTAATATATAAATCTGAAGAGTTTGTTTATAACGTAACGGGGTAATTATATTCTTTTTGGAGGCTTCCGTTGCTTGCGGTGTGTAAATGGCTGAAGCTACGCAATAATAATGTATGATGACGGGATTGTTCCTCTTAAAAAGTCCGAGATAGCAGCATCTCTATCTTTATAAATTGGTTCACTATAACCTTCTTATTGATAGTCAGCTTTGTTCTAAAGTAATGTATTATTTGCGAATGGGTTTTTAAGAAGTAGGACAGAACGGGATGTAACGGGTTGAAATGGGAAAAGCAGTATAGAGGACGGCATTCACGTTGAGTTTAAATATAAACAGTTAGTACGCGAAATAATATGTTCCCGTTCTGTGATGTTCTCGATGTGGACTAGAGTCAAAAAAGAATCTGAACACAGACGAAGCCAGTCCGAGCCGCTAGTTACTAATATTTTTGTCAAAAATACAATTTCTTGTGTTCCAGTTCTTGATCACCTTGAAGTTTAGACTTTAGAGTAAATATGGTGAGTGTGTAAGTTTATTTCTAATGAAAGTGTACTTTATCAGGCTGACAAATTATTTTAGAGCAAAAGTAGTAACCTGAAGGTGTGTTAAATGTCTGGTCCGTTATCATCAGGCCAAAAACTTTTAGTGAAGTGTTATTTTGAGGAAAGCAAGTATACTTAGCGCTGAGCTAGTTCTCGTGGGAGAATTCGTGAAAATAAGAGCTGTCCTAGCGATTTCATTTATTTATTTTTTGGTTCTTGTATTTGAGTCACCAGGTTGCCCCCGCCGCCCTCCCTTGCTACGCCACTCTCTCGCCATCTGTCATATGGAAGTGAACACCAAGATGTAAACTAGCCGGTGTAGGGTCCTTTCACCTTAATTAATTTAGTAAGATTAGATTTGTATCACCGTATAAGATATTTTTATGATAGCAGATAGACAATTTCGTTTCCACACATATAAATACGAAGTAAAATAAAAATATATTATTTGCTTGTTGGAATGGGTAACAAAGGTTAGAATTGAGTTCTTTTACAAGCGATAGAAGTTGTTATAAACAATCTGCTTTTCCACAAAACCATAAAACCCGGGCATTCACAATATCCTATCTAGAGGTTTATTCAATCAAAACATTCATAAACGGGGCCTGAATAAACCAACATTTCGTGAGATAACCCTTTTGGTCTCCATTTTTAACACGGCGCAATAAAATTTATGAGTGTCTAGAAGGGATACCGCACTTCCGAAAGCCTTGCATACGTAATACTGATTATTCATTACGAGATCCTCTACACACAACACCATTGTGATTGTGCGCCCGGCGTGAGCAACAGAAAAAGTTTATAGCATTCTACTGCGCTCGGACCGTAAACAAATCCTAAAAGATGACTGGCATAAATCGGCCGCCAGGTTTATACCAACATACATTGTAGGACTTTTGCAAATTCAAAGGAATAGTATTTAATACTAGCTTCTGCCCGCAAACTTCGTCTGCGTGATTCACTATATTTGAAATTAACTTAATTTGGTATGTCCCATCCCGTTATATCCCGCCCGTCCCGTCGCATTCTCACTGAAGACATATTATCCAGTATCATCCCATCCCTTTGAGTATAAAAAAGTAATAAACATATCGGAATTCCTTCCTCATCCCAAGAGAACACTAAATTTTTCGGGATAATAAGTACCCTAAGTGTTAATCCAGGGTGCCAGCTACCTCATCATCATCATCATACCAATTTTTATCAAAATCCGTTTAGCCGTTTCGGAACCAACAAACAGACAAAAATTCTAAAAATCATTGTTTTGGGTTCAATTACGTTAATACAGACTCCCCATATTAGTTTTTGCATTTATCTTCCATGTACAGACATCGATCGGTTACAAATGTATTATTTGTATACTCGTAGATGAATAGTCACTCTTTAACTGTTGACCGTGGATATCGATAAAGTAGCACTTGGTGAATTTTTACACGATATTTCTTATTTCCTCGATAAAGGTAACGGTGTTCAAATTTTTCATTATGTTGGTTTCCTTAAATTTCATATCCTATTTATTAAAAGTACATAAATTGCTGCTTCTTCGAGATCCATAGTCCCACTGACTGTTGACCAAGGATTCGATTTTTTTTCAATCGCTGCAACTGTCGTGCCTTTTTGTTGCAACCACTGGCAATCTTTATGTATTGAAAATTATTAAAATATTTTTCAAGGAAAATCAATGAAAAGGTAAGATATGGCAGAAAACCAGCAAAAAAGTTAACTAAGAAATAAAATAAGTGGAAAAATCAGCGATTTATGAAACCGAATGTGAAGCAATGCCTAAATATATATATTATATTTTTTACTTTTATTTGTAGTTCCGATTTTCGCCAAACGCTAACTTAAGGTAGATGCGTTGTATCTACCATTTGACGACATATGGACCAATTTAAAAAGAATAATATTCTCCCATTTTTTTTTTCAAATATAATAAATTAATTTAAAAACAAACAAATATAGGTTTATCCGGTTGACATTTAAGGGTTCCGTACTGCTACAAGACATCTATCGTAATTGGTGAGTACTATTTCTAACTTTAGCTTACAGTCAACTGATTTACTTAATAGTTTGAACTATTTTCTATAGATGGCTGCGAATTTTGTTGTTTAGTTTTCTTTGTAGTCAACATTCTGAACTTTATTTAAAAATATATATTTAAAGGGGTTTTCATTTTAGGTTTTTATTTCTTCCAAAATAAAAACGGTTGTGAGCTTCATTGTATTGTTTTTATTTGAAAATTGACTTTATTTTTGAGTTCAACAAAATTATTTCCATATTGAGAATATTACGTCTGGTCTCTAATAATACAGAGTTAGCCGAAAAGTGTGGTGGATTTTAAAAACTTATGAAAAAAATCTATAACTGATACAGAGACTTGTTTTTAAAATAAGAAAGATTTGTATATGGGAACAATTTTTTTGAAAATAACCTTATCTAAATATGATATATAGGTGCAAACACGCTTTGAAATTTTTCTAAATTGTAGCGGTTCGTGAAGGTTTGAAGCTATTTTCGTATAAACTTCATGAGTTGCCTATATTCATTGTGTGCACTGGCTATTTTTATAGGCGACTATGTCATGTGCTACTCTTTTATTTAGAACTCCGTTGCGTCCAGCACATTGTTAACACGTTTTTAATATTTGAATAAATAATAGTATTTAATTTATACCAGATAATAGATATTAATTTCTACGCAGTGATAAAATATTGACAAACACCCACTGGCAACAGAGGCCGTTTCTTTAAGGATATTGGAACTGATACTAAGCAACAATGGCCTTGTTGCTTAGTATTAGTTCCATGTGGTCACCATTATGAAACCTGTCCAGAGGAAACAGACCAGCACACTCTCTCGGAGTGAATATTCCAACTTCGTTTCAGATCATAGAGTAAGCCCCTTGTAATGGAATGAAAAAAAAATCACTATTCAAGCAAAGTAATGATTAAGAATTACCGGGAACAATACTCATCGGAACTGGTGTTGCCTATGGTAAACGTATTGTAAACGCGGTCAATATACTAGCTTTTGAAGTGGTGGAGAGCCTAAGTCGCAAATTGATATGATTAGTGGTAACGTTTGAGAAATAATAAAAAAGATTAAATTTGTTATGATTATGATTGATATATCTGATATAATATACTTTAGATTGCAAAAGTTACCGGACATCTTAAAGATATCAAAAATTATTTTTTTTGTAACATTGCATCAAAATTTGGGCTTGAAAAAATCAATTCAAATGTGGATGCCGCGATTGCTCACACCTAAAGTAGCTTACCTACGTACTTTATTAACAAAAATTTCCCTCCTTATCCACACTTACAACATAAAAATCCTAAATTCTTATAATTCGTCATTATTAATCTTCGTTTAATACCCTTAACCACTTACAATATTTATTTATGACTATTGTTTGCGCGCAACTCTATGTATCTTTTAATGAAAATTGCTTATATGCTTGTGACTTTGTATAAGAATAGCTGCAAGTATGTGAATAATATAAACAGGTTTCAAGATTATTGCCCAAAAACCCGCTTCGTTGATAAAGTTAGTGCAATTTTCTACGCCAGTAATGCTTGTAATTGTTTTTCAAATAGAACTTTCGCATTCAATGCCATTTAATAGAATCACTTAAAAATAAAAAGTAATTTCTCGTCAAAGAAATAGTAGCAAATAAAAAAGAGCTTTCGAATGACATTACCCTCGTCGTTGTTGGTCAATAAGCTGGAGTCTAAATACATAAATACTTCGATTGTTGCGTTATCTTTATGTGACGATATCTTCTTTCAAAGAGAATTTTGAAGTTGGTCGCCATGGAATTCGTAGCATTTAAAAAGACTTTTCCAATGAAGTATCGCTTAACGTTGTTAGTATTTAGGCTGAAATCCATAGATGTTTGTCAGTTCTCCTTTAAAGTAAATTCGTCTAGTGGTTGATCAATCAGGCAGGTTCGGTTTTTTTTATTAGATATACAGCTAAATTAGATTTATGGACAAAATATTATATTCCTTCCGTTATATTCAACAATTTAGAGGAAATACCATCTACCGACTACAAACTGAACAAAATTTTAAAACGTTTGCCTTTGCACACTCTTTGTTCTTAACAATGACGAAAGATGGCACTAAATTATATATTTCCATTTCCTGTGAACCTCAAATTATTGCCAGCTTAAAGTTTCCATTATATTGAGGTAAAGTTAAACCACTTTAGAGCATTGTGTATCAACTACCTTGCTCGTCAACTATGGAGGTATTAGCCAATTAGATTTTTTCATGCTTTGGCAGCTCCAATTTCTGCGATATCCCTCCAACAAATAGGTCCCTTGCTTTTCTGCCCTCTACTTTCTCGAATAGAATGACTCTTCTAAGTTGGGAGTTTCACATATTATTATTATCATCCCATGATCGAAATATTCAATTTCATTTGAAAAGGCGTTGACAGTATTCTTTTTTTCTTCAAGTCTTTCGAAATTGATTCGTTACTTTGATTACCTATCCAGCTTATTAAATAATATATTTACAACATTAATCTGCAACGCATTCAGCTGGGTTAGGCGTCCACTGTCAGCACGACAAAAGGAGGAGGATATTATTGAAGAGCAGGCTTTTACTGGTGGTAGGTCTCTCCTATGTGGGAGGTCGCCTGGGTAGGTACCACCGCAATGTCTATTTCTCCAGCCAAACAGCAGCTAGCAGTGTACAGCCAGCAGTGTCACTGTTGTGTTCCAGCTTGACGGACATTGCAGCTAGAGTAACTACTGGATATAATAAAAGTTAACGTTTTATGTCTCAGGATGACGAAAGCATTGGAATGCCAAGCATTGCTTTGTAATTAATGTATTGTTTGGTTTTGCAACTGTCCATGAGCGGTCGTATTCCTCACCATCAGGCGAACGGCACGCTCGTCTCTCCATTCACCGTAATAAAAAAAAGACTAAATAAAATTAATATGTTTTTTACTTCAATGCAATGCAAGAGTACAAATTGCTTACTAAAATAATAATTTGACATAGTAACTAACCATAAACTTGAATCCCAGAAATAATTTAAGTACGAAATAAAAATCCCAGTTCTTTTCAATTAGGCCCGTTTGTAGTTAAGAGTTTTTTTTACTTCTGTGTTTGTTTTAGATTATAATTGATAAAGCCATAAAAACAATCGCCACATAACTAGAATGCATTTCGTTAATTCACTCATAAAAAGAAAAAAAGGAATATATTTTAGGGTATAAAATGAAAAGGCTGGTAGCACCGCCGGGGCAGGAAACATGGTGGCGTTGTGTGGTTGAGAGAGCGAGAGGGCAACTCCCTATCTCTATTCTCTTAACATCGTAACTTCACCAGTTTCTTCGCGCTGATACGGTGTGCGGTAGTGCCGAATTCATAAGCGTTTTGCCGCTAATTCTATCTCGAGTTTGCTGAGCTGATCGTCAGAATAGTTGGTAAGTGAATAAATAAGACGTTTATTATTTTATAGAATTATATTTATTTTGCCTAAAAAAAATCAGTTAGTAGGGATTTTTACATACGTTATATAGAAAATACAAAATTAAGACACAAACCAAGTATTGCAAAATATTTACTTTTATAACTTTTGCTATTCTGTGTGCACAAAATATTTAACAAAATACAGAGCGATGTAATGGGTGATGTAAAAAGCTTTTGAGTTTAGACTGGACAATTTTGTAACACATAAATTATTTTGAAATTTTGCGTTTTATAATCAATATTTATTGCAATACATTGAATGTAAAAAATTAAAATTAAATTTGACTTATTGACAACTACAATACATTAATTCATCTTGAATAAACATATTAGCTACTATTTTACAGTTACATTCTTCAATAAATATCCTTTGAGATTAAATTAATATGTAACGAAGTCTACCATAGTATTTTAATTCATAATATTGCTTAATCATTAATATTTTTCTGTTTATACGGTTATTTATATTAAAAAACGACCGATGATAGAGCAATTGTTCTGTAACTTTAAAGTAAATTAAGCTTTTTTGGGCAGATGAAAAATAAAAGTAACTTATAAAAGTCGACTATAATTGAAATAGACATCTTGATTGTAATTTCACAAAAGTAGCAATAAAAAAATTCCAATCAAGTATAAAATTAAAAAGATTACGCCCAAATACTGGAACGCAACTTAAATATAACTTGCGCTTAACTACGTTAATCCCGATTAAATGTACTGGCTAAGTGAGCCGTGCGCTGTTAAGAGCAACTTATTATTTGAATGTCGATCCAGTATTCGGGCGGTAACTACGTCTTTAACGATGCAGTAGTTTATGAAACCGACTCTACCATAAAATTTAAAAGATTATAATACTTCAAAAAATATTAACATAGATATTATATTTATATTGAGTGAAGAAATAGGTGTTCTAAAGATAAATTATTATGGTGAACATTTACCAATAGATGCTCTGATGAACTTGGCATACAAATGGCAATCATAAAAAATACAGTCGAATTGAGAACTTCCTCCTTTTCTTTGAAGTCGGTTAAAATGTGATAGCGAGGTCCATTGGCACCGCACAATACTGTAGCTGTACCTCGTGGTACACGGGCTTCTCGTGCCAACGAGGTTCGGTTAAAGTTTTTTTTTAGGATAGGTAAACAATTTATTATGAATTTGCTTATTGGTGAAGATTTATAATTTCACATAACATGTAAACGAATAAAATTCAAATCGAGATGTGAATACAGAATAATTAAATGTTAAATAGGTGAGGTAATATTCACAAAGCCGTCTTGCATCTTAAAATCCTGTCAAAAGCTTATATTTCCTACATCTTGCTGAAATAATCAGTTTTATGTGACTATTAAAATTCAGAATATTCCGAATAATCGGACTCATATGATAATCTATGTATTTGCAAAATAGTCATAGTTACAAATTACTCACAACATTATTCTTCACAAGTTTTACATTATATAAAACATTACTGAATAGCAGGATTTGTGAATTCTTTGTATGCGCCGGCGCGTGCCGCGGGCAGTGGGTATTTGCCTTGGGGTCGTGGGTGCAAGTCCGCAGCGACAGCGAGGGTGGCCTCTAGCGAGAAACACATTTTATTCTTTATATTTAAGGATAATGGGTGCACATTTCGCAGACGACGAGGGGGTGAGCCGACGTCCGATATTAAAAAAGGGTTACTAATATTTAATTGTAATAGTCTTGCATTTGAATTCGAAACTAAAGATATTTATATTCATAGACAGATTTAAAACCTATTTTAGTTACCGAATGATTTGTTTCTATCGAACTGCTTTAAAATTCAGTTTGAGCGAAGAGGACAAAACATTCGTTAACTAAATAGGTTTTAAATCTGTCTATGAATAAGGCCGATTGTGTAAAACAATCTGGGGGACTGTTGTAGTTTTTAGATTCCAAAATCGGAAGCAAAGACATTGCATATGTTTATAAAATACATTTTTTTTTTTTAATGCCGTATAGGCAGACGAGCTAGCGGCCCGCCTGATGGTAAGCGGCTACCGCTGCCCATAGACCTTCGCAATGCCAGGGGTCCAGCACAACAAAGTCGCTGCCTACCTTAAGGATACAATAATACATGGTATTATGTTCCAATTTGTGTGTGTGTTTGGGTTAATTAAACAAACAAATACCAATTAATAAGCGGCCAGCTCCACTATCACTCCGCACGGTAACAATCCTGTTCGGAACTACCGTGCGACATGGCATATCTCCCTGCCATATTCACATTTCACAGTATATCACATGGTCTTACATAACGCTTAAACATTTCCCAATTCGGTGAAATAATAAAAGATACCGAATACACCGCACAACTCATTAACAGTTGACAGTGGCTTTAAAGCATTTATAATTACCGTCACAAACACAACAGTAAAATTACAATTACTTGGGAAAATATGTAGACGATAAACGCAGAAGACCGATACATTTACAATATGAACTCAAACAAATGAAGCAAGTGATGAAAAACATGTAAGTGGGTTATTAACGGAACCGAAAATGCCGAGATTTACATAATTATGACATAATTACGTTACTGAGGACAATCATGTAAAATAATATTGAGGATGTTTACTTGCGCCTGTTTTATTTCGTCCTGGCAATTATGACATGGGATTGCTGCAATAGTATTTTTGTATACGTTAACGATATCAGTGGTTACTGTAGAATCTCCGGAGGAAATTAAATACATTCGCGTGGTTGTATAAAATATATTTTCACTCATGACAATTTAATGACAAGCCTTTAACAGTTTCTTTTTAATAAAAGTACAATCATCTAAAAAGGTCCAAACACTACATCTCCTCCTACTAAAATTAAGACTAATAACAAATTTAAGTAAAAGTAAAAATTAAACTAATAAATGAAATTAATCTTTGTAAATTTATTCTTTGTAATTAATAACCCTGCCCAGCCTACATTTACGAATAGGACGCGACTGGGTCGGTACTGGTCCGGAGAGTGGCGTGCTGAACTGCTCATTGGGTGCGGTATTAAATTGGCTTCCGGTAGCAGTATGTATGTGTGGTGATGTTTGGCTACTGCCGATGTGCAATTCTCCACCAGACGACAGCTCTGGAGAGCCCGTCGCAACCGCCTGCCCCAGAACCGGAGCTGGTTCAACCAGACCTACTGGACCTAAAGCTGGTCCTATGGCACAAGATCGGACCTCCTTTGAAATTGCCGGAATAGCAAGCGCCCCCGTTTCCTTTATTTTGTTAAACTGAACTATAGGGTTAATAATTCCTAAAGGCTTAACTCTTGAACCGTCATAAAATCTTAATACGGTATTATCTTTCTCGATGGGTAAGTGAGTAAATCTTTGATCATAAGTCGACTTACTTATGCAAGATATGGCGGTCCCTGTGTCTATCTCCATATATACTAAATCACCTTCAATTTGTATCGGTAAACTTACTGCCTTATATCTATTGAGCGCTAGGAGATTTAAAGCCTCCCCGATGCCTCCGTCCTCCGCCAAGGCCGCGTCTTGACACACGTTACGTTGATGGAACTCTTCGGACTCAGCTCCACCGAAATAAGCACCGCTTTCCTGTGACGGATGTGTAGACCGCGCGCCTGCTTCGGGACACATTCTTCGCAAGTGGCCGCTACGTCGGCACTTGCTACAAATAAAGTTCCGGAACCGGCAATTACTAAAAATATGGTTCGTTTTACCGCACGCCGTACATCTTCCGTGCTGACGAAATGATGTCCACGGTCCCGCTGTGGCGATACCTTCTCCTGCGCTTACGCCACGTTTCCCTTCAGGTCGACTACGCGTTTCATGCACTTTTGCTGAAATACCGCGCGACCAACCACTGCCACCCGTGCTCTGTTTAACTGTGTGGACCGCTTCTGCCGTGACGGTTGTTTCCACGATCGCAGAATTCCGTAACGCAGCCTCCAAGGATAGCGCCAACTTTACCGCGGAATTAAAAGTTATTGTGTCTTCCTCCGCAAACAGACGTTGTCGAATAACATCGCTACTAAGACCGCAAATGAATTGGTCACGCATATTTTCCAAAAGGTTACCTTTGAATTTACAATCGCGCGATAACCTTTTCAATTCCGCTACAAAAACGGCCAATTCCTCTCCCTGTGCTTGTCGTCTCTGCCGAAATTTGTACCTTTCCGCCAAAGAAGAAGGAGTCGGCTGCAAATGCTGGTGCATCAATTCACACACTTGTAAATAACCGAGCTCGGATGGTTTCGACGGACTGGCGAGGTTGACCAGCAACTCATACGCTTCGCTCCCCATCGATGTAATCAAAGATGGTAATTTAAGGTCATCCGCTACATTGTTCACCTTAAAGAACATCTCCATACGGTCCATGTAGGAAGACCAGGATGCATGTCCTTGAATGTCGAATTCCGGTAGCCTACCAATCGACATTTTTCTTCCTTTTAAATCCTCGTCGCCACTGTAGAATCTCCGGAGGAAATTAAATACATTCGCGTGGTTGTATAAAATATATTTTCACTCATGACAATTTAATGACAAGCCTTTAACAGTTTCTTTTTAATAAAAGTACAATCATCTAAAAAGGTCCAAACACTACAGTTACCAACTTATGTAATATAAACAACCGTTGCTAAGCCACAGTAGGCATTATAAACTTCATGACTAATTGATTTATGATGACCTGCCCTTTAAAAATATCGTCAACTATAACTACACAATCAATACACTATACAATCTATCATGCCATGACAGTGCTGTGAATGTGTCAGGCACGGCAAAAATATGACGGAGACAAACGTACTGACACCGTACTATACCGGCGCATGCGGTGATTCTCTTCTCAACAAATTATGTTGAATGCATTTATATTTGTAAATATTTGTTTTATTATTTGAAACGGTATAAGTTAATTATAAAAACTGTAGTTTTGTTTCGGAGACATGTAAATTATCGACATGTAAGTCATAGCAAGATCTATTATAATTTATTTGCTATGTAAGGAGCTCTGACGTGATCGACACTTTTCATTTCACGTAAAAGGATGTCATAATTATACTAATACGATTTTTATTTATACAGCGCTACAAACTTGCAAAAAATCGTAGTACGCATTTCTAATAACTCAAATGTATTTCTTTGAAATCAAAACACAAATCTTTACGTAATTTAGTGGAAATAAAATGTTTATAGGTACTTATTTTAAAGCTATGGTTGCTATGAGAATGGAACGCAAATGATTAGTGCTGTGGCTGCATATTTTTTTTAGTTATTTACGCTTACTCAATAAGTGTTAAAAAAACACAATAAGAACATATTACGGGGACAAAGTGCTACCTATTTAAATGTATAATAACAATTACCTAATAATATTCCACTTCAACAAATAATATTTAGCAGAAATACTTTTTTGTATGGTCCTTACATTTCAATAGATTATGGTAATTTTAAATTTTTAAATCAACAGCTTCTATATATTCTTCTATATAGAATACACGAATATTACGATAATTGTTGGTAAATTGTGTAACATTTTTTAATCAATACCGTTTTTCTGCCGTTTTGGTGCCCTTTCAGATATTCCCTTTTCGGCAACTTATGTGACGTCACAATAAATTGAATATGATGTCCTTGGGAAGACCAAGATCCATAACTGGCTCACATAGTATTTGCTTTTGTACTGTGTATGCATTTTAGAAACCAATATCACGTACTCATATTCTCAGACCAACAACGTGTTTGAAGGCCAAATAAATATTTATTTTCTGGTCGGGTATTGTACCCAAAATCTTTGGCCTAGAGACCTAAATTCTTAGCTACTATGTCATTCGATCATCGAATCGACATCAGACTATTTAGGTGAGAAAAATGAGTTAGGTCTAACAGCTTTCTTACACCGTTTCCGGTCCAGGATTTTTGCGAGGCTATTGCAATTAAAAACACCCAAATTGCAATAGAGAAGATGGCTTGAAGTTTGCACAAGCATGCGATCCAATTCTACAATTATTAATTAATTAAATCGGAACCAAAAAGACCAGCTAACAGACCTTAAGACACAGTGAGCTTCTTCTGCGTAGATCGGATCGCAAAAACCAACTAAGTTTTTTAATTAAATTTTTAATTTCATAATTGTAAATTAGGGGAAGTAATTAATTTGTATTAGTCACTGACCGGATGATTAAAACCTGAGCCCACCCCGTGACCACGAGATCTGGAAAGTAATCGAAACGTCGGGAAGTAGAAACATTGAAAATTTAACCAAATCCGCGATAGTATTTGTAAAAAATAGTTATTTCAATATGCAACATTCGCGTAAACCTAACAAACTATTAAGTAATCAGTTGATTGTATTTATTTTCTATCTGCTGAACTTTGGGACTCGTCAAAATGGTTCAAAGGATTACCTGATTGCAAGCGATAGATAAGGCTAGTTATAGGCTCTCGTAAACTCCCACTGTTCCAGATTATTGCATGCATTGCTGGCTTATGAAAACGGATGGAGGAGAGGAACAAATAGGGGGTTTATCCGACATTCGCTGACGAAATGAAACGCAATAGCGATACTGTTGGTATTTTAAGTCGAATACTCTGGCCACTTCTTTCTCTCTTTCCACCTACCTGCTTAATCTCTCCTGTTTCACCCAGTTATAAGCCATGGACAATATCACGCCTCTATTCCAATTAATGTAATCTTTTCGTATGAATATTTTATACGTACTAAAAAGGAAATTCTATTTGTTATATTATCTTTCTAGCGACACCACACATCGCTTTCCCCGGTTCCAAAATACTTTCTGATTTATTATTATTATTTCTATTCTCACTTTGCCTCGTGCCATTAGCTTGGGGAAATGCTAAACACGTGTTTGTTAGCAGACGCTCAGATCTTTTATCCCAAATTTCAATTAGACCACGATATGCGCAGTATTTTCCATACAATATATATACATTTTTTTCTTTCTTTAGAAAATAATTTAAAAATAGCAGGAATACAGAAAATCATGTATTAAGTTTCATTGTACTAGTTTCTGTGGCTGTCATAAGATAGCACCAACTGTCATTTTAGCACTTATTTTAATATGGACGACGTGACATAGAAAAATACTATTTCCACTGGACCAATTCAACATCACGCGAACGAAGCCGCGAGGTATAACCAGAAACCACATATTATGCAAAATGTAATACGTATTACGTTGATTAAATATAAAATAAACTCGAACCGCTAGTACTCGTAATGGTCCCAGTTAACATTGAACAGAATGGTTAAGTGCGGTGAGCTGGAACCATGTATAATTAAATAGGAGAAATAAAAATGCCTTAAATTCTAAGCGGTTAAGATGTGAAAGACACCGCGCCGGCTGTGAAATAAGGGGTGACGGGCTCGAATCCCGCACCGAGACAAATTATATTTGTGTGACCCACTTTTGTGTCGGTTCCGGGGTTTGTGGGAACAAAATATATTATTAGTTTGTCATACCCACGATATAAGAGTATGATATGAATGATGAATATGGTGTAATTGATAGTCATGACTGTCATGCAAGTGCATCCACTTATCCGCATCGTACGGATCGGATGAATCTACCCGTCGGCAATGCCGATGGAGGGGTAACTTTTACGATGCGTGCCGTTGATGTCATACGGAATGCCGATCAGTGGACGCGCACAATTACAATAAATTCTTCTTCTTCGTTTTCCTCCATTATCTCGAACATTCTGTTGAACACTACGCTACTTCTCATTACAAAAATCCAAATAAAAGTGGCGTCGGCAGTCGGATTGCTGGTAGTTGCGTCGGCAAGTCCAACCGCTGCTGAAACTGTGGATGCATTGTAAAAAAATAACCCGTTTAATGCCATCCGTCCGATACGTACGATCCGAATATGTGGACGGCTGTCTTAAGCCGTAATCAGCCGTAATCTGTTGATCAAAAGCGTTGTCAACTAATTAGTGCCCATCGGCGAATTAATTACAAAGAAAAGGCTATGTGATGAAATTATTCTTTTTTGGAGTGTTAGAGCCATGCAGTTGTAAGTCATGACTCAGCATTAATGGGCAGGGTCGTCCGGAGTGGTACCACTATCCCACATGAAATCAACGTGGACCGACAGCTTCACTGTCGCGTTTCGTTCGGTGAGTGAGATTGCAGGATGCCCCTTTTCCCCATTCCTCTTCCCATTATTTTTCCATTCCGCTCTCCTCGTTATTTGATATACTAAAATACATCCATGATCCAGCGTTGTGGATGTTTATGGGCGGTAGTGAACACTCGCCATCAAGTGACCTGTTCGCTCTTTTTCCGGGCCTACGCAATAAAAAAAATCGAAAACAAACTAAAGTAATTTAATATGTTTGTTTAATAGGCATAGAATTGTTGCAGATACTGCAAGTTATTAATTTAAATTCTGTTCAGCACGATTGTATTATTACATTGCAATTCCAATTTCAAGCTTCAATATTACAAAATTTAGTAATGTTCCGTCTCTATTATTGGTAGTAATATACTTTGCTAGCAATTTAAATCAGAACAAGCCAGTTACATTTATTATCAATTTCGATTCATATGAAACTCACACACCAATTATAAATGCATCTATAATATGTTTGTAATAAATAAACACACCAAAGAGTCACATACATAGTCCTGACGCCACACTAAGATCGAGTCTTGTTTCGTGGATATCAGAAACTACGAGAGACTTTTCGGTCTCACAAACACCCAGACCTGAAACAGAGACGTGTGGATCACACAAATATTTATCTAATCAGGAATTATCCTTCATTTATACAGCTTATTTCGGTATAAAACTACTTATTAGATTGGAATAGCTCTACCATTCTAAAAGAATTTCAAACAACAGCATAAATACATGCGTAATACCAGCTCGCCTTTGAAGCAATAATACATGTTATGTATAATAATACGTACATATGTATGCAAGTCTACAAAACGTAGCCATTATAAGTTTAATATAAGTTGCGACGCCGCCGGCGTGTTTCGCTGGCGGCTAAAATCGTAACGGGTATAGTTGATACATTATATAATACCTCTCTCTAGTTACAGCAGTACTTATTTTCCATACTGCGCCGCAGCCACCTCACACTACACTGTCAAATGAATATTTTTAACCCACCGTTTATGAATGAGGGTTTGTTCCAGAAATTGTGAACTCTTAACTACAAAAACAAGGAGCCTTTCACAAGTTACGGTACATCAACTTGCACGATTTATTGTAGAGATAATTATCACCTACTGCAACCAAGCTCCGGAATAACTACGAATGGTTAATTATTGATACACTGCGCGGCCTCCATGTTATGTCAACACGGGACAATAAGCCGGTGAATAATTGATCTACTTGAATTACCGTAAGTAATATTTATCAAGGATAAGCTGAGATTAATCACAACATGCCAACAAATTTTGTCGGGGATCTGCCTATCTCCAAGTCTCTGGCCCGGGGCGATAGTGAGCCGAACACTCGCGATGACTCACAGCCGAGTGCTTAAGGCAGTTTCGAAATAATTTTAGAAATGATTGTTCTGCAGATGAACGCCTCGGGTGATTTTGCCCGAGGTATCAAAAGCAGAGCTAGGTGTGCCTTAATATTGTCGGTGGAGGCTGAGAGCCGGCGGCGAAGGCGCGGCGCGCCGCGGTGCCCCGGGCTACCACCGCTCGCGCCGCGCGTCTCGCAACCGCCCGACATTATATCCCCTCTTATAATATAAAATAATCATATTTGCATGTGAGCTTTGCAACCAATGTGGCAAAATAATGATTTATGACCTCAGTGCGTTTTATATGTACGTACCGCCGACGGCGATCGGCGAATCGTGACGTGCCGTACTGTAGCATGACCAGCGTTCGAGATTTTAAATTGTCTTCGGGAATTGGGCATGTTTCCCCAGAATTTGTTAATATAGTTATTTGTTGTACACGTTGGGCATAAAAATACGAATTACCAGAAACCAATTTCAAAATGTTACATAAATTATACATTTACGCGTAATATGCTCGGAGAGTCGTTAATACAAATGACTTATTATATTTTGGTTAAAAGTTTCATGGGTATATTTCGAAATTAAGTCTTATCACAAAGAAATATTAATAAAGTTTTAAGTTATTTACACAAAATACTTTACGCTAGGTACTTGCACTTGACAAAACAAACGGGACTAGCTTGCTGTAGCAGTGCGGAAAGCGTTTAAATGAATTAACTTTTGGCCTTTACTTTAAAGTAGGTACCTAGTTACTAAAATGTAATGTTAAAGTTTAATCTTCCAATAATCAGCGATCATGAGCGAACTAGGGGGGTTTTATGAAGATGAATAATTTTAAAATAATTGTACTGGGTGGTGAAGGACTGTCCACTATAATTAAAATCATAGTATTATAAAAAAAGCGCGTTAGGACAATTGCACGTCACGAAACATCAAATTAGATTGAACGGTGTAGTAACTGAATATTTTTAGTATATCATACAGACAATTTTTTGTTTCGTTAATCTATATTTAGCAAAAATCTACTTCACGTCAGGTTTTTGAATAATTTTAAAGTTTTATTGACGAATCGATAGTATTCTAGTTTAATTTAGTTTACCTTAACATATCTTCCAAAATTATAATTCTTCAAGAGTTGTGTTTAGTCCGTTATATCGACTTCAATAAAAGGAGATTATCAATTCGACCTGTATGTGTGTAGTTTTGTCAGAATTATACATTTTTTTTATTCACCCACTGAACAATGATATCAACGTGATTTAGAACGTTTTAATTTAGAAAATGTACACGGTCTCCTTGGAATTAGATACACGAAGATATTTTAAAAGTGGTTTCGTTATAAATAGCTGTAAAACCTTTGTACGAGGCTTTTTTCCAGCGACGCTGTCACCCACGACATCATACTTGTGAAAAGTTCCATAGTAATGCAATTGTAGATTAATCTTGCTTTTGTATCATGGTTATAATTTCAGCTAAACAACGTTGTAATTCAAAGGTTGTTGTATTATTAATTCTCTGTTATATCGCTTTAGGCTCAAGACCCCAGCTACCGATATTAGGGATCCAAAGTGAGGACCCACAATGCGTGGCGTGTGTAGCAATACAGCCTCTCGAATTTGACTCCTGACGCAACCTCTATTAGTGTTATATATTCCAAACACATAAACTAAAAGTAATTCTTGAAAGTGTGTCCAAGAATTGTATGAGTAAATATATAAAATATATGAAGATTCTAAAGATATTTTTTATTTAATGTAACGTGCAGGTGCAATTAACGCTCTTGAATTCACCTACACTGTGAGCACATGAAAATTCAATTAGCAACACGCAACGAAAATCCAAAAAAATAACAAAGATAAACCCGCATTTACTAACAAAGTTATTAACAAATGGTCGAACCTACTCTCCCATATGTGAGAGGCCGCCTGGGTAGGTACCACCGCAATGTCTATTTCTCCCGCCAAACAGCAGTGTAAATGCACTGTTGTGATCCGGTTTGAATGAAATTATAGCCAGAGTAACTACTAGACATAATGAGACTTAACACCTTATGTCTCAGGATGGCGAGCGCAGTGTAATGCCAAGCATCGCTTTGTAATTCATGGTGTTATTTTGTTTTGCCACTTTCCACGAGCGGTCGAATCGCTTACCATCAGGCGAAGGTGAAAAAGTGTTATCGAATAAATACACCCAACGGTACTATAAAAATTATTTTGTAAAGATAGTTTTTTATTTTTTTCTCTGGAAATGAATATTGTTAACATTTTGGATCAAGACTTCATATACAAGTATTGAGATTGGTTAAATAAAATGTGTCTGGTGCACTTAAACTTTATGTTTCTATTTTCACCCCTATGTAAAATATATTGTGTTGCTTCGAAAGCTTACATCTTTGGTTACAATTTGTTGCAATGGATTTTATTAATGGATATTTAACGTTTCTATTAGTTTTGCTCTTAACTACCTTTGTTTTTGTTTAGTCTTCGTATACTTTGTTTTGTTTAACGTGTGTCTATATGATATTTAATATGTCTAATTATTATCCCGAACAAAATAATTTACTTTAATAATAATATTTATTATATAATACTTTGATTCGTTGAAGGCGATAAATGGTTCAATTATATTTTTCTTGGTTATTATAACAACTCTTATTAATGTCTTTAGATACATTAGATTTGTATACTGTTTGGTAAAAAAATATTTTATATTCTGCTCTTGTCAGGGCGTGAGTACAGGAATGGTTTTAGCATGGATTTTTTTAAGCAGTCGGTACCCGACGCTCTCCTTAAGCCATCGGTCCATGGTACAACATAACGACCTACGTTTACCTACATAGTGAAGTAATACTGGTAGAGATATAATTAATAATAGGTCCGGACGCTTATTACCGACTTCCTTTGCGTGTGGGATAGTTATTTAATGCCTTCGCGCTATAATGACGTCACCAGCGTCACGAGTCTCGGTTATTTTGCTGCGGGCACACAATTTCATAATTCAGCAAAGTTGTTAGTAATCTAGACAATTTTTATAATAAAATGTGTCAATCCATTGACTTAATTGAAAATGGAGGTAAATAAAATATAACCTTTCCTCTATCATGCTTAATGTGAGATTTTTAAAAATCTTCTTTAGTATACCTACGTTAAGTAGGAACAGTAGCACACTTTTTTATTTGCGTGAAGGCGCGACGGCTGGTCGTTTGCGTGATTGTAAGTCACGCCTACTCATTAACAGGAGCATCACCACTTAGAACTTATAATTAAGAACTGGATGGCACTGCATGGCGTCCGCCAATAAATGCTACTTTCCTTGACTTAGCAATACACATGCATAAACATCACGCTTACATTTCATAGGGTAAGAACTCGCACGAAGAGTCTAATTAAAAAACCATAAAGAGCAGATTTCGCTCGATTTTGACACGTCACTTTTGCTTCCTCTATTGGCATCAATCTCTTCGTGCATTCTCATCGGCTCAAGGTATTTCTTAGTAACAGTGTTGGTTAAATAGGACGGTATAATAAAAATAAATGGACAATGTGAAAACTTTATGGCAGTATGTTAAGTGTCTAAGACATAACGTAGCCCAGGGAACCAACATAAACTATTGATAAATGGAAAGGGCGCTCGTACCCTCCAGTCATGCCCGTGGCCACTTTCTATTGTGTTTGTTGATAATACTAAAATACAGCACATTTACCTGTAATAAATACATTCCGCACAATAGACTCAGCAATAATAATTTCATATCCAGCTGTGCATACTTGAATTTCACCCGTTCGGTTATAGACTGTTGATATCTCCTTCGGTTCTGTGTATATTAAATAAGTCAATCGTGCTGCACTAACAACTTGATTGATTCCTTTTGTACCTACCTATTTGGTCTTTAGTCTTTAATCTTTGATTCTTACTACCTAATATCCTGGTCGGTGCCAGGATCCGCTTTTCGTTTCCGTTCTTCAGCATCCTCGACAGTAAGCTCATTGGGTCTCATTTCTTCCTTTACCACACATATAAATAGCGCTTTTTTGGGTGACCTCTGTCTCTTTATAATACATCAACAACAAAACATAACAAAATAAAATAACTCAATTATTTCATGCGGGGCCATTAGTGTGAAAATCGTTGCAATTTTCCGATGTAAAAAGAAACTGTACTTCGTAACGTCCACACACTAACTTGCTTGACATGGGTAATCATGACGTATTTTTTCATGTAAAATTCGCACTGCGAAAATTTGGTTAATAATTTAAACTTGAAAAATTTATATTTACATCATGTTATCGGCTTCAAAGTTTACAGATTATGTACATAGATTATTTTTAGTTCTACGTATGGGAAATTGTCCTCCAATTCATTTGCAGGTATAAATCATTATTGAATGTGTTTTAGTATTATTGTATTAATTACTTTGAATATTGCAGCAACTTGTTCGATGCAGTTAATATGTCATCTACAATCTTCTGTCGTCCGAAAGCGCTGTTGTGCAAAGTAATAAGATTGTTTAATAAGTCTGCAGGGTACAGGCATCCTCTACAATCAAGGTTACTATTAGACGGATTAGGCCATATAGACTATTAAATCACGAATATAAATAAAAGCTTATGGCAAACAATACGTTAGAGATATTTTTAATTTTTTTTGTAGTTCCTAAATTCGCCACGCCAACTTATGTTAGAATGACAATGCCAAATTGCTATGATAATCCTTGAGGGAGGTCTAGTTAAAAAGTTGTCTCTTTGTGTTGGAGTGATGAAAATGAATGAATATTTAGAAAATAAAATTTAACACATTTTATGATCTGTAGGGCCGATAAGTTCTATATAGAATCCGAACTACCAGTAAAGGGATGGGGGCCTATCCACGGGATGGTCAACCAAACTAGCAAGGATAATAATGTATGTATAATAATATGAATTATTAGAAATTATCCAAGCATCTGGAAAATTATCAAACCCTGCAACGAGGGTATGAGTCAAATTGATGGAGATAGATTTACCGAACGTCAGCCATATATTCAAATTTCGATACACTAACTCAATTTGTAAACGATATTACTGCAGACATGGGGGTTATAACTCAAATTTTATACCTTAATCAATTTCTCCGCTAGTACAGGGGAATGACTGCTGAGTCGGGTTTGCACGATCCAAATGAATCCATTACCGAGTGTCAGGACTAATAGAGGTATTAGCAATCAAACAGAGTTGACTCTAATAAATAGAACTAAAGAGTGCTGAATTAATAAAGGGAATTTTGCAATCATTTTTTTTATAAACTGACCCTTTCGCGGGGTTCTTGATGATTATTTAACAATTATTATCAGCAAACGTAGGTATATTATTAAAGTATGAAGGATTTCCTTTTAAATATTTCATTTTATATTATTAAATCGGCAGTAAATTCTATCACTCATAAGCTAGGACCTTACAATTGCATTTTAAGGACATTCGAAACCATAGGTGTGTTTTTTTATGTTAAACCAAATGACACTTTTAATGGAGTGTTCTTCAAAACATTTACAAATAATTTTTCTCTAAGTGTAACTTAAGAATAAATAGAAAAATGGTTTTACAAGACAAAAGCAGCTTGAAAGCACGGTTAAACATTCCATAACTTACAATACCTTCGATTCAAATCTGTTGGGTACCGTCACAAAAATAGTTAGACCTCTCCATGATACATGTCTGTATGCGCAGAAAGATCAAATCAAAATGGCTTGATGTTGCCATGATCACGCAGTGACCGAGCTCATTTAATAAAGAGAAAAAATGGATAGTTATATTTGAAATTTCAGATCTCCACATGCCACCTACCTGTCTGCAGGAATTACAGGCAAAAAGCAACTCAACGTTTCCATACAATATGAATTGAAAAAATAATTTCGCTCAATGGTTTCTTAGAAAAGCTTAGATTAAATGTAAAGATGAAAAAAATTCCCGATCAATTCCGTAAAAAATATGTTTTATTTCGTTGTTCACGTTAAATTTATTAAAAAAAATATCAATCAATTAAGAGATTACTTACATGCCAACTGTTTTCGTTGTTTTGTTTACTAGAAAAAGTATTTTTATATGTGGAATATTCCCATTAAATATTTAATTACTATTGAAATCTTTTGCGACGTGAATTCGGTTTATATGCAGTAGTCAAAGTATCTATCATAATATTAATTTCGATGATAGGTAAACATTAGTTATTTGATGCATCCGTAATTTACTGAATCCCATCAAACTCACAATAATTAGAGCCTAAATATTTGGTTATTACTCCAAATTTATGCCAGGGATGTCCCGTAATCGATGCACTATTCTGGGGTAAATAGACGCACTATTTACCCCAGTTTGCGGAAAATATTTGGATTCTGGTTAATATTACTTAACATTTATCATTTTTTTCGTTTTCTGTTTGTCACGTCAATTGTAAGGGTCGAAGTGTAAAGAAAAATTTTGGCGAACGGATGATTATTGTTAGTTGAGTAATAATATCAACAGCTCAAAAAGTAGCTGTGTACACATTTTATGACAATAAATCTTGTGGGATCCAGGGAGTCACAATGCGTCAATAATATTTTTACAACGTACACTTCTGCATTGTTTTGGGATACTTAATTTCATAATCTTACAATAGCCAGTCGATTTAGTAAGAAAATGTGTACGTCAGCAGCATGAACATGATTTTTCTCTCATAAAATTCCAAAAATAAAGGCGAGTAAAGAAGGGCTTATACTAAGGATCTTCAGGCAAATATAAGCTAAGGAGTTAGACTCAACATAAAATATAATATAGTGCCGTCAGTGAATGCTGATGCACAAATCGTGTTACTTCTTATTATTAACGGTGTCATTTTTCAACAAAACAGCTATCAGATTTCCATGAGAATATTCTGAGGTCTGCTATTCGTTCGGATTGTTACAATTTGTTTAATGTGTAAACATTTGCAGTCAGTAAAATGATATGCTTGCTTAATCTAGTAGACTTTATCTTTGTAACATTCACATTAGAGTTCAGTAATAAATTTCAATCATTATCCATCAGTTTCGGCAATTGCAACAATGTACCTATTATTTAATTATGACGATTTTAATGAAACACATTTTGATTACTCGGTTTATGGATATCCGGACGGCTCGGTCTAGCTTCGCGACGGCCATTCTAGCTTAGGAGTAAACTTAAAAAAACACTCCGTCATTCGTGTTTCCGAAATAATTACTTCAACGAATTTCAATACCAAGTTTAATGTAAATCTGATCAGACATATTATTTCTCATACAAAAATTTCAACGCTTATCTTCCCTTATTAATGAAATTTTGTTAATCGTCGGAATTTATATTTTGTTACTTATAGAGCCAGAAAATTCGTTTAATCTGGCAACACTTCATATCAACGTGCGTTCATAACCTAATAACATGGGGCGGTTGATTTTGGTGGTCGTGATATTTCCAATCACCGCTCAATCCCCACGTTAACCAGGTTTTAATTAACAGCTATTGGTATCGGGGATAACCGATTAAGCTACTCGTAATAGGCTACTTGTCGCACAGCCAATCATACGGGGCTTGGAGCCAAATATTTTGTGATGTTTTTATAAGTGATGGTTATTTATTAGATTTCCCTTATATGTAGGTGGGATATAAGACAAGATGTTAAATATCATACACTAAGGAATTTTAATTAGGGAATTATAAAAATCCTTAGAGTATGGATATCCATAATAACGCACACCTTAATTCTCAAGATGTTATAGAAAGATACATTATGTCTGGTGACGTATTATAAACAACAAAAAACTATTTTGTCCTCAGACAAATATATTGTTCTAATAAACACGTTCGCAACATCATTTGGACGCCTTAAGGGTGTCATTTTTCTGTGCTTTATCTAACAATTTACTTATATTGGTATTAGCACATGATAGCTTATTTTACAAGAAAAAATTGCGTGCATTTTAATTTTAACGAAGAAACGAGATGGGACTGTCTTTGTACAAACTTACGATTATATTATGTTTTATTAGGGCTTGTATGACGACATCAAGGGTTCATAGATGAAAAATCCGCTCAACGATTTCCCATTTTTTCATCTTAATTCTGTAATGTATTGTCATAATTTCTTGCTTCTTATCTTTCATACAAACGTATATTTAATAAGTTTTTCCTTCATAAAACTGCGTCAAAAGACGTGAAAGCTCCAGCTTAACTACTTCTGTGTTTTTTTTTCGTCTTGAACGGTTGTTCCAACTTGCCCACATTTATTTATTTACTTTTCATACAAGGGTTGTAAAAAGGCGGGGTTGACGGCAAAGGCATTTCCTACAAGCAAGCCTTAGGGTGATGTGGAAATTAATCTAGTGCGCGGATAAATACGTATTTTCATTTAACATAAAGCTAGTATTTTAATTTTAATCTTTAAGATACTTAATATAATACTAATAATAGTTATTAAGGAAACGCGTAAGTAACAAATATATACTCATACTATGGGTATAAGTTGAATATATAGGTACATGTCTATAGCAAGACGTAACCTTGTCAAAACACTGAATTTGAGACAGTACGGTGCCCAAATAATTATGTTACGGACTCAGCTAATTTTTATTATCAAAGTCAATCAATCAATCCGTTGAAGAATCTATCTGCTTCAAAATTGCGTTGCATGATTCCACCCGCACATACATAGATACATACATACATATTAAATTGAAAGTTAAAGCTTGTAAAAAATATCAACATTCAAGCAAATTAATGGTTTATAAATAATTACAGAGAAAAATACTCATCTGAAACACTGTGGTAAACGGATTTTAAACGCGGTTAACAATAATTAACCATCGATGTAGTGGAACGCCTATGTCGCCAAATTGGTTCCGCTCGAAAACACCAAAAACGATATTGTTTTTAAAGTGTGATTAAAATTGAAATTGCAAGAATTAGCAGACATCCTAGATATCAAAAGTCACACTCACCAAAACTGTGCATGAAAAAATCTTTCAAATGTGGGGGCTGCGTTGGCTCCCAATGCACCAAAAACAACAATGACTTGATGATTCGGAGTGGTGTTTGGGGCAGTTTACGCATAATAAAAAGGATTTTTTTCAATAAAACATTACATTGGATGAACTTTGAATTCATAATTATACACCGGAGTTGAAAATAACGTCAGCTGAGTGAAGAGAGAGAACGGAATCTGACCAAAGCGTGAAATGGGAATTTAACGCTTTGTCCAGCTTTCACCCTCTGAAACTTAGGAATACGCTTAATGTTGATTATCAACATTCTTCAAAAAGATAATCAATAGCAACTGCGCTATTTTATTATTGGATTCATTGGATGAAACGATCAAGCAGTATAGGCCTCACACCACAAAGAAAAATCTGAAATCTGTTACAAAAAAATGAGTTTTACAAGTCAACGAAAACAATTAATAAATTGAATAATTTATAATTGGAATTACTCTCCCACCTCCCATATTTGTCAGATCTGCCCCCGTCTGAACTTTACCTGAACGGAAAAAAAAATGCTTTATGAAAATATTTTTTTCTCTAATGATTAGGATACTTCTGCAACTGAAACGCATTTTAAAGGCAAAGATAAATCGTTATGTATGAAAGGCACCAAAAGCTTGCGGAAACTATGGAATCATTGTTTCGCTATAAGACATGACTATCTTGAATAATAAAATATAATTTTGCAAAAATAATATATTTAGTGTCAGGACTTAATGACCCGCGAGCTAAATAAGTATTCCGTACTTACAATCTCCAAATTCTACTGCACCCAATTCCTTCGAAAGTCACATATTATATTGTTTATTTTTCATTTGCATATACCAATAGCCCAAATTTCCAAATGTGGGCTGTTGGGCCTGAAATATGTATAAAAATATAAACCGAATCATTCTCGATAAAAACGGCACTTTTGTTACGATGTGGTTTACAATATTTACGAATTTACTCAAGGAAAATACCTGAAAATATTTTACTACTCAAACATTTACGTAATTGGCAGCTGCCAATGTGGCGAGGTATCAATAAGGCATCGAGCCTGACGAACAATGTGTTTGGCATGTGAATTTTAACAGGGAAATATCAAATTTATCTGTACGCCAATTCCTGATACCAGTTCTAGGGTCACCACGTGCATTCGTTCTCGACATGAAAATTGATTTTATACATCAACAATTATTTGTTATTATTTTCAATTGTTGCCATGCGTAATGGTTATTAATTGAATGTGTTTTATAAATATCCATACTTGAAAACATCTTCACAGTTTTTTGCCCAAACAGCTTGAACCTGCAAAGTCAAGAAGAAATGGTGGTAGCCTTTCCGTGCAGAACCGTATGAGGTAGATCTATAGACTTAGATAAAAAAATCAAATGCTTGAGCGGCTCACAAATATTTTTTTCATTACAATAATTCGCCATTTATTTTGCGAATTCGGTCATATGGCGAGGACAGCGATTTTAAGTTAAAATTTTTTATAGCATCAAAATGGGCCCATATTTCACATCTCGCGGTGTCACTTTGGCATTGCATTTATCTTTAAATATTCGTTTTGTCTTTTATAAAGTTTTATCCGGAATCTGTTCACGCTTGGCTCGGTTGGCCTGGAGGCGGTAATTACAATTGGAATAGAAGGACGGCCCAACCGCGGGCAACGCCACTGGCTCGTTCAGTCCTTTGTACAATTGCTAACTAGAGAGGGCAAACAAATGAATAAATGAAAAATGATGCGCCAACGCTCTACTATTCCCTTAAAATACAATGAAATTTGACTAAATCTAAATTTATTTTTGGAGTACTATCTTACTGATCTTAAACATGATGGGTTAGTTGTGTTCTACCGGTGGTTGTCGTAGTTTATCTTCGATCGATTCTCTGCTCAGATCGCACTATTCCGGGTGTCGTTGCGGTCAGTTGGTCGTGCCGGTATTAAAAAGAACAAGGATAGTAACTGAAGACTAACGGCTGATCTGTGCAATCTAGGTATCTATCTTTTACGAGAGATTTCATTAGATATTTCGATGAATTTTATGTTTCAGTAAAAAAAAACATGTATTGATACTGTACATTTATTTATAGATAGCTAGGCAAGATAATGAATCTTTGTTTATTAAAGCATTGCATAATTGTATCGACATAGTAATGGTAGCTATTTTAACCTATTATTAAAGATTGATAGGAAATAGAGACCGGCCGTAAGACTACTTACCTCTATCCATGACTTTTGCTGAAACTCAATCTTTTTACTGATATGAAATAAGCAATTCATGTGTAGTTCTATATTACTTAATAATATGGAATTATAAATAACTAATTGTTTCCAAAACATGCGGCGGTAATAACATTTCCTATTATATTTAGTTACATTTCACGTATTAATAAAAGAAAAGAAAATAATTTATTGAATCCATTAAAATGTTCAACATTATTTAGATTTAGTAATTTTTTGGTCTACCACCTAGTTCGGAAAGCGGTTTTCACTAGAGAAGAACGGGCAAGAAACTCTAGTAAACGCTCCACGGTTAGATGAGATGACACCTGCTTATATATGACTGCAGTAAGCCACGTGCGGGGGCAAATTACATCATTTATTTTTTTATATTCAATATGAAATACTACAGAATAACTGAATCATAATATCTTGATTCAGTTATTCTGCAGTATTGATATAATTGAACCAAGAGAGTCATATTTCATTTCAACTAATTAAAACAATTCTATCATTTTAAAACTACCCTATTTTTTGTATATGAAATTTATAATTTTGCTTAGTTGCAATTCGTATCATTACCAAAATTAATGCTATGTTAAAGTTATTTTCAGTATTTTTCAGGCGGCTCAATTGTGGTTTAAACTAAATGAAGGTCGGGTTTTGTGACGTAATCTTTGTGAGTAATTAATTTAAAGTATACGTATGTTCAGTAGATATATTCAAATGATTGGAGCGTCTAGGATGTCAGCTTCAGCTACTTTCAGCTTAAGACGAAGGGACTTACACTTCAACGCGTAATTGAGCTGAGAGCAACATACCTATGGGTTTCTCAGAACTTCACACATACTGAATTGACTGACTTGAGAAGCGTATATTGCTACGGATATTTTGAATACAGTACCTACTGAATCTATTTCTAGTAAGTTGTAATTAGACTTTGATACGTTAATTTTGATGAAATCTGGTATGGAGATAGTTGCTACCCTAGATTTACACATCTAAAGCTACTTTTTATCTCGAAAATGTAGTGTCCTCATGGGATGAGCAAGCAATTCAAATATTTACATTTTCTCAAACTCAAAGAGATGGTTTAGGATCAAAATATAGGTCGGATGAAATGGGATATAAGAGGACAGGATCGCATGCCTTGAGTCATGGCACAGAATTAAACGGAACATGACAGAATTTAATTGGACGGGGTGAGAAAAGCAGTATAAAGGACGGCAGTCACGTTGAGTTAAATATAAAACAGTACGCGAAACTTTGGAGGAAAAACGTGAGTTTATGTATGTATTACAAGAAACAGTATTTTCAGATGAAAACTGGACTTAAAAAGTGCCTGCACACGGTTGAAGCCGGGTCGAGCTGTTTGTATATAACCAATATGAAAATTAAATACACTAATAAATAACCTAAAAAATCTTTAGTTTTGACATCTTGATGAAGATAACTTTTAATTCATAATTTTATTATCACATGTTTAAAGATCATATTTTATCAACACTTCAATCTTCTACTTTCGATCATCACCTACAGCCTCAAAAAATCCGTTGATAGAGGTATGCCTACCCCTATAATTTTACTGTTTACCCTCTTTTTCATATAAAAACGACGTGGCTTACATCCCGCGACTTCTAAGTCTTTGTTAGATCGTCAGTTCACTTTGTGGTTAAACGTGCCATTCTACGCTAGCTTTTGACCCTTACGACCAGTTCTCCGCACCATGTGTCTTGCTGCTTGCTACTTGTTTACTAAATTCCCAATTCCACTTCAACCAGAGATTGAATGCAAGCATCTATTATTCCTTTCAGGTTGGCTGCATACACAACCTCCTTACACAATAAGCCATTGGGAAATACACAACAGCAAATTAAACACAAGCAATATTGAAGGACTCAATAAGCTTGCATATTTAGATGACTTAATTAATTTTAGAAACAAACTCTCTTTAACAATTAAACACCTCGACAAAAGCTGACACATCAAACAGTAAAAAAAATCAAAGGCATGTGAAGTGAATGAAGTCAATTCGTTAAAAACTAAAACTTTATCTATAAGTATTCTTAAAAAGACGTTCATCAGATGGAAAAATAAAATAACATTCTCTCGCGGTAATGGTAATTTGCATCATGCAACATGAATAAGCTGTACCAATTTAATACAATTCCTATTTTAAAGATCTGCTTGATTCAATTAGTTTTCTGGCTTAATAAGATTCCTTTTTCCTTAGGCCTTCCACGGTTAACACTCTAAAGACGTTGTAAAAGCCGGAGAAAAAAGTTTCTGCTGTTTTCGCAAAAGTACATTGTGCACTCGTTGTAACTACTTTTACTCCGATTTTGACAACCCAGGATAGCCAGGATATTTTTTTTCATCAACAAATCAGTTTTCAGTCATTGTTTTTAAGGTACTTTACATATTTTAAAGAAAAATATATATACCTCCTGAATTCGACACTCAGTATCCAAGCAATTGTGATAACTGGTAAGGTTTAAAGTGTGATGAATCCCCTCACGATGCGTGTCGTGTCCAATAATACCGCCTTTTGTATCTGGCCCTTCACCCAACGGACAATTGAAAGTATCCAACATTGCTCGATGCTAATAATGTTGTTATTGTGTGGTTACTTTAACAGGACGTTGCGATGGAAATTGTAAATAGAATGTTATGATGGCGTGGGCATGCAGAGATGCTTAAATGGGTACGTTAGGTTAGTAAGGATGAAAGAGTAGGTAGAGGTCGACTGAGCTGATCTGATACTAAGCAAATCGGTAACAGCCAAAACATGAATTGCACCAACCAATAGTGTTCGAGAATATTGACGGTCCTGGATAAAGTGAAAGTAATATGTCTGGATCTTAAAAATTGATTTTCATAGTTTCTTCTTTGTTCTATGGGATATATGTGTGACGTTGTGTAGATAAATATATAAGTAAACGTATGTATAATATTATATGCAAAGAGAGTACATAAATTAATTTTAAGCTCGATTGTCCACAAACTGCAATCACCAACGTAATGTGCGCATGTTGCGGATTGCAGTTAACATAATATTTACTCAAGAAAGTTATTAATATCTCCTTTGAAAAGGTCAGTGGTTTATATTAACTGCTGCGGGTTTTTTGGTTTATATTAATTTAATGTTGACTTACTGGTATTTAATAGTGGTTCGAGGAAATTTCCAAGCTTTCATAAAATTTACTGGAAGTTTAAAATATTTTATGTTTGGTTTTTGGTAAAATTACACCAACGTTTTCCGTCAACGCAAAATTAATATTACGTTGACCGCACGGACTCTATTTAAACTAGTATGATTACAGAAAGCAGTTGTACTACGCGTTCTCAGTATTAACCACTCAATGCAGCTTTAATTTTACTTTATTTAAATGTTTTTATATGGTCATGTCGTACCCATATGGCAAACATGCACATACTGTCATGTCGTAATTAAATTAAATGTAAGGTTTTTAAAAACACTGCAACCTGATATTTGACAAACCGAAAACGAATCCAGCTGGAAGCTTTAGTAGTTACAGACACAATACATACATACATAAACTCACGCCTTTATCCCCGAAGGGGTAGGCAGAGGCGCCACTAAGACACCCACATTTCGCCTTGCATATTCCGTCCCACTATGTGACAGGGGGCGAGCCTATCGCCATATCGGGCACAAATTCCTGACTCCGGGCTGGTAATGAATAGAAAAATCCAATATCACTTTGCCTGACCCGGGATTCGAACCCGAGACCTCAGCTTTGTAACCGTACTGTAATACAACTACGCCACCGAGGCAGTCACAATGCTACTAAAGAATTCGAAAGAAAAGTGACAGGTTTTTTTGCTACCTGTTGAATATCATCGTGTTTAGGTGTTAATATCTTGGTATCTATCTTAATATCTTGTTAATATCCTGGCTTCGTTTTCAGTCGCAGTCTTGATGTACACTGTATACAAAATTCGCTCTCTTCTATTCGCCAGCTTATATACAGGGTATATCAAGACTGCGACCGAAAACGAAGCCAGGTGGTAGTATTAGTGACTTCAGACACAATGCAAGTAAAAATTTCGCAAAAAAAATCGACAACTTTTTATTTTTAAAATTTTACTTATCGTCGTATTTGGGTTTAATAATACATCGTTTTCCCAAAATAATGATGTAGACCTCTTTATTTTTAAACACTCAATGGTACGTAAGGGTTTAAATTATTATTTTCGCAAAAAGTAGGTATTTACCACACAAACATGTTGATTTTAAAAAAAATCTAAAACAATAACTGTCGCTGTTTCGGTTAAATTTTTATTTGCATCGTGTCTGTTACCACTAAAACTACCACCTGACTTCGTTTTCGGTCGCAGTCTTGATATACCCGGTATATTTAGTGGTTTCCATCGATCGAGTAGGTAGTACTTAGGGGCTAGGTTATGTGTTAAGAGTGGGAAAATACACTATTTACGAAAAAATAAATGAACCAACATGCTTCGCTCGCGTAGATCTGTCTTTTTACATTGATTTTTGTTCTGTCACTTTAACAACGCTTTATTTTTTTTTATTTTCACCATACTCATTGTTAGTTAGAGAAACTATTAACTTTCGTAAAAAGAATCCACTTTAATATCATAGACCACGGAACAATTAACAAGGTTAAACAAATAATCATCAAAATATTGTTATAGTGTGTTTTCATACAGTATGCACGTAAAACCATGGCCCGGAGGTTAGTTAGTTAATATGTAAACTGTATTTTTAAATGTCAGTTATAAAAACTAAAGTTGAAATATTGTGCGGTGGCCGCAGGGCGCGCACGACCGCCCGAGGCGCCTCCACGCCTTCCCTTCCGACAATTGTCAAACTCTAACACTATTTTAGATGCACACTTTTGGCGTTCGAAGGTTTACCAAAACCAATCAAATCGGAAATAGGCTATGCATTCTTGAATAGATTTATGGAATATATATTTTTTGTTTTTAAATATATATTTTTTATTGCTATAAGTGACATGAATTTTGTTTTTTGTTGTACACTACATAAACATGTTCTACGACACTTGAAACTTTAATACATTATATGATAATTGAAATAAGCATCAACATATTAGAATATTACGAATTCTGGCTATTGTGGAGCAGAATTTTAAAAGTAGAATGTAATGACTCGTACTCACAATGGCACACTTACCATCCAAAAGACCACCATAGCTTTTTTTGTAAATAAAATTAAATCGAAATTCATTTTTCGAATGTCATATAGGTACTTTTTCATTTATATCCCGAGTATTAATGTCTTATTCCACCTCACTTAACAAATAAGTGCTAAGCATCTCATAAGTGGTTGGACCGCTGTTCGGCAGACGTGTAACATGGTAGTTAGCGAGTTAAGAACTATAAATACTAGTGGTTTTACGATATAAAGAAACAGTAGCAGCTCGTTAGACATAATGGGTATAAAATGACTCGCTGAGATCCTGAGCGTTTCCGTGCTTTTTGCATGGGCTTGAGGCATTTCTTGATGTCCATATTTTTCATAATATATGCAGGACTCGTTAATGAGCGATGGAAGGTTGGTGAAGTAGAGTTATTTATGACAATCTTGCTTACATAATTATATATGGTTTTACGGAGAGGTAGTATAAGGTAGAGAACAAATAGAGCCAACACTTTCCCGGAATCATATTTTATATTCGTATAAAGCGTAAAGTGAAGTGACGTACATGTATGAATTTCATGACTGTTATACGGTAGTGCTTTGTTTCACTTTGTTTTATTCGATGAATTTATATTTAGAAATTGTGTAACAGCTATGAGGAGGTGCGAATTTCGATGTTGCTTTTGATTTCTATATGTCAATTTGATTGAATATAAGTAAATTTATGGAGCAATTGAAATAGCATTTACTCCAAGAACAGAACAAATTAAGATCGCAAATATTATAAAAGATTTATTTGTCCATAATTCAATTTAAGTCGAAACTTAAACACTGTTGTATAACAGCTACTTATATTTATGAAATGCAGGAATTTAATATTTTAACTAATCACCATGCACGTAGTTTAAACGCGAACATCCATAATATACACGTACTTGTTTAGCTGGTGTTTGTGAGACCAAAAAGTCTCTCGTAGTTTCTGATACCCACGACACAAGACTTGATCTTAGTGTGGGGTCAGGACTATGTATGTGACTCTTGGCTGTTATAATTTATTATCTATTTATTTAACATAAGACATAAGATAAGATTATTATTGTGTTTAGTTGATGGTGTATAACTCGTTTTCTCGCGTACGAATATTGTCATTGCAACGTATTCGATTGGCACACCAATAGTAAATTTACAAATCTTAACAGTACAATTGTTTCTCTTGCATAGCATAAATTAATTTTGTATTTTTTGTTACTTGACTGTGAAATTCATTTACCGGGTTAAAAGTTTTTTTTCGCGTCTCAGGCAACGACGTTTTGTTCTTTAAGTTGCATCTAGCCGCCTAATAGAATTATCATGCTCTTCTGTAAAATTGTAATTCCTCAGTTGCCCTTTTCATCCTTTGATGTCGTATTTCATTTGTTCTTTCTTCATTCATCAATTACAAATATATATGCAGTGTAGTAACATAATGTAAAAGTACAGCGAAGTGTTTTTTATTCCCGAAGAAAGGTAAAGATGCCATTTGTACCAACATATTTCATTTAATTGTCTTTTGTCTCAAAGTGTGAAAGGATGCGTACTGAGCAAAGGCCATAAATTTCGACGTAGACAACTCACGTTAAAACATTCCAATCACAAAACTTACTTAATAGTTATTGCTCAGCGAATACTTGCACTATATACATGAAAACAATGAAATAATTGTAGGCATTTACAATGTATATTTCATCACAAAAAAAAATCGAAGCTTCCTCAATTTGTAAAATGAATTATTAGAAAGTCACTTGTGGCAGTATCCAGCAAGCTTAATGATAATGATTTCATGTGATAATGAGTAAAATCTATTGTGTTCTCAGATAATAGTGATCCCAACAAATTATATTTCAAGTTAAAAGCTTGAAAACATCCCACAAGGACGTGGGCGGTTGCATACTTCGCCCACGCATTGCGGCACTTCTATACCTTTGTAGAGTAGCACAAGCAAAATAGCACAATTCTCAATGTAATTATAAAACCTACTTCATTAGTAATACTTCTACGTGATACCCATATCGTTGTGATAAACTGACAGATTATCACAGCTGCTATAGTAGGCTATTTCACCGCGTATTTCTCCCCGGTTTTGGTTATATAGCAAATTATTAACAGTTTATATTCAAATTGTTATCAACTAGCCGACGTATTAAACCGTCGATAATCTCGGATTGGCTATGTTTATTGCCTGGCTCGTTTCCAGTGATTAGGTGTAGGTATTTCGGCTGTCGCCGTGCAGGCAAACAACCTCAGGCATATTTATAATGAAACCAGACAGGTAAGACTGGCTTACTCTCGCGACGTTACGCCCCCTAGCGGCTCACTACTGCTCTTACAAACAGTAGCGGAATATCTGCTACTTATATTGCAACTGGTTCCTTCATGAATGTAAATTACTTCATGATTTATGCTTTAAACCTTATTATTTAAAATAATCGCACTGTTTATGTACATTCGTAGGATTATGACTTTTCTGACTTGCTCGTTTTTTGTTTAGTTTCACTTATGTGGGCTGTAAACTTATTTATGCCAAGTTAGAGTCTGGGTTGACCATAAAAAATACATGCAAGTTTTTAAATACACAAACATGACACTGAATTTCTTGCCAATGGGTAATTAACCAAAATGTACAGTTACAAGCAACTTACCTTATATTACAAGCAAACCCGTATATGTATAAAAATCATGTTACGACGACCTCGCATGAACGTAGGACAAAGTCAGTAGGAATATGTTGTCATAAAACCACTTATGTTATCGATACAAGCAACTTCATAAACGGCAGTAAATACTACATGATGCTTCGTTAGTTATGATGAGGAAAGTAGACGTTTACTTCACAAAGGCAAAGACAAACACGTGAATAGAGCGTTAGGTGTGAAATGGCGAGATAGGTCGCCACCAGACGTCTGCGTTGGAGATGCATTCACAGATAAAAAATAATTGAAGTCCGACTTGTCCAGTATACCGCCCGCGGCCAGTTTACACCACAGGACATACTTTGTCAGAAAACACAGCGAGTTTTTACTTTATAAAAAGGACTGGGAAAGGTTTATGTCTCTGATATTGTTCGTGTGCATGAAAGCTTACACCACATGAACACGAAGGCATTCCACGAAATTGTAGTTTTAAATTGATAGCGAAGAATGCCGTGGGAGCGGAGGCAGTGGGTCGCGGCTCGCGGATGCTCCCACGCTGAACGCGCCTGCAACCTCACGTCTTCGCTGCACTTTTACATTTTGAGACAACACTCAAATTACTACCACTTACTTTATGTGAAATTCATATGGCAATACCGCGCCACCAGTTATATAAACGTTTTTGCGTTGTTACATTTTTATGGCCTCATCTTGGAAGTTTTGAAGAGTTGGGTAATTAGTTTTTATTTGTTTTCAGTTAACAATGTTGCCAGTGAAGCCCGGCAGTCCCCAACCAGACGGGAGCGGTATGGACAAGAAGCCGATTGCTGGCATCCCACGTGTTGCCGTCACCACCAAGTTTAATGCACCCGTGCATATTGATGTCGGCGGCACCATTTACACATCGTCTTTGGAGACGCTTACCACGTAAGTTTTGGATTATTATTATATTACAGCTAAGGTTACATGGTTTTCCTAAGCATTCATTATTATTGCTTAATATTTTAACACCATACACTATTACTGCCACTTGCTGCGACTTTGTACTTCAATTTGAGCAAATTTTTGGGGCTAAGTGTGACATATGAAAATTAAATTATCGTATATTTTTTTTACCTCCTATGCACCACTTGCAACTAACATAATCATAATTATCTTAATCAACTATAACAAACACGTCGTCACCACAAGCATTAAGAACTGCCTTTGAAGTAATGATTATGTAATACGTAGTGGTACATAGGTACTTAAGATTGTAAATAAGCTTGTTTTATCTGGGCCCGTGTTGCTTCTCGAGCGATGAGCGAGCGCCGGCGGTGTAGCCCCGGGCATAGGATACTCCGCCTGGCGATTCTTACCCCCTCGCTCGTTCTTAATCATCTGACTCGAGGGCACAACAACAAATATATCGACGATTTTACACCTGCACTTTCAGAACGAGTTCCGTTTGTTTACGTGTGAAAAATATGAGCATTTTGTAAAGGTGAGATCAACTTTTAGTGTCGGCAATTAGTGTTAGGAAATTTTCAAGTTTCTTATGTATTATTGTCTGCTTGCTGTTTTATAGAATTGCGTCAGTAAAAGATGGTTCAAGCATATCTTCAAATAAGCTCTATTGCAAAAAAACGGGCACCTTAATTTTTTATTCAAATTCAGTAAATGTTACAAGAAAAAGGTTTTATTAAATATTTCCTTACGTTACAAATTTAATATTTCAAAATGAAAAGGAATAATAATGTTTACTATTAAACTGCTTAACTAATGGCACGAACTGCTGAAACTGTTTTTGCTAATCATTAAAATTTTAAAACTTTATTTGAAATTAACTTTATTTGGAATTTCCCATCCTGTCTCGTTATATCCCTTCTCATTCTCACTCAAGGCATGTAATCCAGCCCCATCACATCAAAATGTAACACATATATTGGAATTTCTTCCTCATCCCACGGGAACACAATTTTTTTCGGGATAATAAGTAGCCTAGTGTTAATCCAGGGTGTCAGCTACCTCCATACCAAATTTCATCAAAATCCGTTAAGCCGATTCTGATTTCATCGCGCACAATCATACAGACAAACAGATAAACAGACAAAAATAAATAAAAAATCATTGTCTGTATTTAACGTAATAGAACCCAATTATAATTATGTTACGTTAAATACAGACGCCCGAATTAGTTATTCTCATTTATCTTCCATGTACAGACATCGATCGGTTACAAATTTATTATATGTATAGATAGATATAGATATAGAAGATAGATGAAAATTAAAAAGTACACCAAATAGACAGACTACATCAATGAAAATGAAAATGAAATGAAAATAATTTATTGAATCCATTAAAATGTTCAACATTGTTTAGATTCAGTCATTTTTGAACTACCACCCGGTTCCGAAAGCGGTTTTCACTAGAGAAGAACTAAGTATACTAGTACTATTATAGTTAAGTAATCTATTTATCAATTACAAAGTAAGCAATTAAAGTGCTAAATCTTAATTGAAGCCGTGAAGAATTAGTAATCAAATGAATTATAATTCATTAACTTATTTTATAAGTTCAAAACAGTTTGACTATGTGGGTTTGACGTAAGTACAACGGTTGTTAGCCGAGATGAAATAACGTAGCGATAAAGTTTTATAAATAATTACACATCAAAATATAGAGTACATAAATGCTCAACAGATAGTATGGACTGCAAGTTTTTACAACTGCTGATGAACATCCAAATTTCTAAAGGAATCTATCTCGTGTTGCAATTTAGTTGAAGACAGTTGGCTGTAATGCCAGTGACTGGCATAGCTCCTGCAGCCATGCCCGGGGCATCGAAAGGGAAGTTTAATAGCTTTCCTCACTTGATGTCTAGGGATTGTTTGACGTCAAGGAATCTCATTGCAACGCGCGATGAGGTATCTATTTTTCGTACGTTGTTTTTCTTGATGATCGTCTTATGTTTTAGGTACCCCGAGTCTCGTCTCGGCAAGATGTTCAACGGGACCATCCCCATAGTGCTGGATACTCTCAAGCAGCACTACTTTATCGATCGAGACGGCGGAATGTTCCGCCACATTCTCAACTTCCTCCGCAACAAGAAACTTCTTCTGCCAACTGATTTCCCGTTCCTGGATTTGCTTCTGCACGAGGCTCACTACTTCGAATTGGACCGTAAGTATTAGCTACGAAATTACCGCTTCATTAGACATTATTTGTGTTTGTAAGTTAGTTTATGCCACGTATATGCAAAGAGAACCGGGAGATATCCATTTGGATTATCATCCACCCCCGTCCATTTCAGCGATGCAAATGTATGTCCAAATTAAGTTCTGATTGTGGCTTCCGTGTTATGCTAATATCATTTGTACTATTCGTCTACTATTCTGATGTACCTAATTTCATTAGTAATATTAAATGTGACAGAGCAGACTGCTGCGAATTAATTTATTTTATTTGGCTCCGGCATACTTTACATTGATCCGAACGTTAATTAAAAGTTTGTTTTACTTGGTTCATTATGCAAAGCGAAATATAAATATTGTGCTGGCTATTGCTACACGGTTTAACACATTGTGTATTTTGTCTACGCAATTTTCACATATTTCGCTATTGACTAAGTTTACACGGGTGGATAAATTTAGTCAATAGCGCTTGTTGGGAAGTAATGACATACGGCAAACTGATGGAAAGAGTTCATTTTTAGCAAAATTTGCTGTTTTTCTTCTGAAGTGATTTATAACAATTTATACAGCAGTGGCGAAAGGTATTATACACTTTCAAAATAAAAGTTGAAACCAAAAAAAATATGATTCATTAAATTATCACAATAGCCTCTTATTTCGAATCACAATATAATCTTAACATATTATAGTATAGATGCACGAAAAATTCGCAGTAAAAGACGTTATCGGTGTGGAGGGTTTAAAATTTGTGCATACACCCGGTTGAAGCCGGGTCCGCCCGTCTGGTTGTAAAGAAATACAATCAATTCCCCTTAATTTAATATGTCTACGTGAAGTCTAATACGAATAAGAAGCTTTATTAATTTATCGTTTATCTCATAGTGGAAATAGCTCAGATTGTAGAGCGTTAGACTGCGAAGTCTAGAGACTCCGGTTCGATCCCGGGTTTCGGTATTTTCAGTTACAAAATGTAAAAAGTATTCTTTTTTCTGTGTGGATAAAATTTCTCAGAAATCGAACAAGGAAAATTATATAAAACCCATTCAGTAGTGAATGAAAATATAGTTCGCCACTAATACAAAGCATTTATGTTTTTACCGTTTACGTTCATAACACGGTCATATTATGTTACACTAAAGTGGGCAATTTATTAAAATTTCAAATGTTCTAACTGAAATTACAGTTCATAAAATCTTTGTAAGTCAACCTCATATGCTAATTTACTGCATAACTGTACCTTATTTCATTAAAGAAGTCCTGAGTATTCAGGTCGAAATTAAAGTAAACGTACCTTTTAACCAGACACGGCGTAAGGAACGGGCGACGTGGGCACGTGTCCACTTCCTTACGAACAAATAAGTCGCACCTCTATGGTTTAAAGCTATCTTTAAACCCGTGAAATAAGATTTTCACCTCGTATTATTATAAAATAGGCACATAACTTGTGCATTCTTTTTACAAATGTATTATTTTGATTATAATTAACCTAGGAAATTGTATAGTGAAATATTTACGGCCGAGTATATTTAGACGAAAAATTCATAATCTGCAACCTCATAGGTTGGAATAATCGCTGGCGATGTATGGAATCTGATAATACTTGTATTATAATGACGCAAAGGTGGATGCTTACATCCTATACCGTATGGTTGACTTTACGACAGTTATAAATACCTCTTTATAATATAATAAAAATCAGTATATGCAGACTGGAATAATACGTCGGCAGTTCCTATTCCAAAAACATTAACAATACATAATGATAAGTGCAATACTATGCGAAGTGGCTATGCGTAATTTTTTTGTATTTTTGTTTAAATATTTCTTACGCACTATCTTATCGCCATTCAACTCAAACATTTCAGACATGGTATTTGCTCTGTCGAAAATGAAGAGCTACCGTGAGACCCGTAAGGAGCAGGAATGGGTGAACCAGACTGACTGCCTGAAGAAGGAGACCGAATTCCTGATCCAGGAGAGAGACAGGCTGCAGCAACGGTGGTCATGAAACGAGGTATTAAAGCTATTTCAATTACTTTTACTGACATCGTAACTGCCGGATGTGGGCCGCTTGACGCTTCTAAGAGGACTCTGTGTATATTATTAAGAGAAGCTTATCTTCAGAATGAAATCATTACACAGAACCATTGCTATGAATTCAGCAAAAGAATATTTGTTATAGTCACTCCTGTGCAGTATCTTGACCTTGAGTATAGTTGCTTGTTTAGGACAAACTAGTGCTCTCAAGAAACTTGTGGGGCTTTTCGGCATTTGTTTGCTTGCCTCTCGATACTGGTTGACAGTAGTTGAGTACCTACAGTCGTAATGGCTTCACATCGTACCCAGAATGATGGAAAGCTCCGTCTGTATCAAAAATATGTTGGAATAGAAGTCAACTCAACAAAACGTGCCCGTCGTACCGTGAATGCTCCGTCTAGTGGCTACATCTTCTAGGATACGGACGAAGCTTATAAAATATGTATTGGAACAGTGTTTTACATAATTCTAATTATGATTTGGAAATTAATACGTTATCTTTATTGTTTTCTAGGCCTGCCAAGCCGAGGCACGCAAGCGGCGTCGCACATAAGTGGGTGGCGACCGCAACAAGAAAATTCCGGCTCGTTTTGCTTCATGTAATTGCTCCACTGGTCGTAGCAGCTAATACGCATTAAACACGCGAAATTTATATTCAAATGTATGTCTAATTGTTGACTATATGCAACTTATATATATGAGATCTCTTACGCAGTATGTTTTGTTTGGAACGGCGACCATTCCGACGCTTTCAGTGTTAAAAGTTGTTGTATTTCCGATACGTGTTAGTATATTTTTAAATTATACATTTTTGTTTCGCTTTAGGAAGGCGTATAATTGGTGCGAGTTGTAGAAAGCATGTATGTTACGGTTAAAGTAACAAGTTTCTTTTAATTGATTGCGGGTAAAATTTAGATTTCGTTTTGAAATTACACAATACTTTTCTGATAAATTAACAATACAATACACCATGTGTTTATATATTTTTAATCACGTTATACCAAAAATAATAACTTAATATGACATCGGTCAAATAAACTGCTTTATTGGTTATATTTTTCCTCCATTATATCGCTAAATGGGAATACATACTGCAACTATTTTTAATATAATAAATACTGAGAAAATAGTTACTTTTACAGCTTATTAATATGTACTTCTTGACTGGCCCCCACCCGTGGTAAACGGAAATATATTCCAACGATATACCCTTTTATGTCTAATCTCTATACCTGAATTTAGTGTCACCATGTAAAATAAATGTTCCATCCAATAAATTATAACGTGATAATGCTATGATATAAAATAAAATAACCCAAATCCGACAACAACCGACCCTGTCGATATAATATGTACTATGCTTGTTGAAAAAAGAAATTTAAAATACAAGGTATCAGTAAAATTATTTCTTCGAGAATTATTGTAATTTTTAAATTTACCACTTGCAGTTAATATACTAAATACAAGCATGATTTAGGCTCAGTTGCATAAACTAACTTTGACGATAACTTTAACTTTGACAATGTCATCGCCATACATTTGTGACGTATTTGACATTGCTAATGTATGGGATTGACGTTTTTAAAGTCGAAGTTATAGGCAAAATTAGTTTGTGCATTTTACCCTTAGTGAATGAGTCGGATAAAAGTAGTTTAGAACAATGCAACCGATCAAAAAGTATTTATTATTTTAACCAAGTATTGTATTTTGTATCTGTTTTTAGTATCGATATGCTACAACCGTAACATACTAAGCATTATCTTCGTAGATAAGAAATTTGTAAGACTTACCCAATTTGTATGTATTTTAATAACTAATTATAGAATTTCTACTCCAAAGACTCTATTGGGTTTCCTTTTATTTTGACAATTTGTAAGTGCTTTAAGTTCCTTATTATAATTTAATAGTATCAAGTCAAGGTAGTTGATGAAAGAAATGCAAAATCTAAAATCTTAAATTATTGGCTCATATAAAATACTGGAATTAATTGAATATTGATAATAGAACATTTTATCTAATTTGTCTGAAATGCATTGAGTCTGGTTAAATTTCGTAGATAGAAAATCGAAATTGCGAGTATAACTCACATTACTTTAAATATTTTTAGAAGAGACTAGTAATTATAATTTTTATGTTCAATATCTCTTTCTTAAAATGAAATCTACTTTGATTATTCGCACATGTTAAATTTGGTAATGTGTCAATACCATTGTATACCTGTAGTTAATTATGTATTTAATCCATAAAATTATATAACCGATGTATCTAGAAGATAAACCTTTAAATGTTTCTAGTAGATTTAGTGAATACGCCATATTGTATTATTATTCAATAAAGTAGATACTCAAAACATATGAGCATCACTTATTGTCAACCTCTTGAAAGAAGAACACTCTTGATCGTACTAACAATTGATACCTATGTTGATAAAACCCAACTTATTCGAATTATGATTTGTTCATAGACCTAATTAGCATATAGCGTATTAGCTAATACTGAGTTCCCTGGTTAAATTTTTTGCTTCATAAAAGCATCATTCTGTCGTGTTACATCCCGGGTCTGTAAGATTCCCTTTGATTGTTGAAAATTAAACCACTGGTGGTAAACCATTCACCTATTGCTTATTAAACACGATTAATATGCTTCAGAATGTGACATGACGGAAAAAGTACCAAAAATTAATGACAACCTGTTTAATGATTTTTTTTATTGCTATGTATGATGAGACGAGCATATCATTCGCTTGATGGTAAGCGATGCCACCGCTCATGGACAGCAGCAAAAACCAAACAACACAATGAATCATTAATTTTTAGCATGCCACTGCGCTTGCCATTCTGATACATAAGATGTTAAGTCTCGTTATGTCTAGAAGTTACTCTGGCTGCAATGTCCTTCAAACCGGAACACAACAGTGCATTTATATTTGCTTTTATTTGCGTATAGTTATTTTTTACAAATCAACATGTACCATTCGAAAAAAATTGATAACTGTACACCGGTTAAAGGACTACGCAATAAAAATGTTCTGTGCATTAATTATTCTATCTGTGTAATTCTATGAAAAAACCTTGATCGTGGTCTGCTCGACTTGCAAAGCATTTTAAATTTCCCAGTTGTATTTGTGCATAATATGAGGGGATAATCACTATCTTTAGGGTAAGTTAAAAAAGGGCGCAGTTGGGCGACCGCCAGAAATGAAGGGATGCCGCAGGCATTTTTTCCTGTTTTTGAATGTCAAATTGGTGAGCCTAGCCGTAGGCATCTTTCCACGGGCTACACAGCAATTTTGCCCGGGGCACTCGAGCGGTCTAGCCCCGGGCGCCAATTGTACTAACAATGATGATAAACAATAAATTACAAACTATAATATCTGTATAAATATATTAAAGATAAAACTGTTCATATTTTTAGGTGGTGAAACATCATATTATTTATTCTAAATGATATTTTGAAGATAATAGTAAAGCGTATAATCGGTAAAATATTTTCAACGCACATTGCTTTCTCATAATTAATGATGTCACCTATTGGAAGATACCAATGTAATGCGTGATAAAAGATGCTCTGTATAAAGAGGATTAGCACTCTATAAAAGTTGGAGCGCTTCCAATAGGAATCCATGCTAATTAGTACCTGTCTTTTCCAATTTGTCCCATCTTAACCTTTCTATTAGACATCGCGTTATTGTAATATTAAATAATAAAGTGCATGTTACTTTGGATATTGAAGGATAATTTTTATCTTTAAAACTATGAGACCTTATATTTCCCTTCTATTTTGTTTTCTACTTTGTTGTTATATCCTTTGATACATATTATAAAGTTTAATAGTTTTGCTTATCATTCGAAGAAAAAAAATTACTCGTATTTTAACGGCGATGGATATTATAAGAAGGGAGTGTGAAAGTTGACGAAATTGTTCCCTAAGCTTTTTAAAATACTAGACCTTGCCTGTTTTGGCCTTGACTTTATAAAAAATATAAGTATAATATTTTACAATAGGGGTGTAGACTGAATCTTTATTATTATTTATATCAAAACGTTACTTTATGCAGAATCGTAAACAGAAAGAATTTTTAAAATCCTTGTATTATTAAACCAGTTACACATCTAATCTATCCCTACTAATGGATGCAGGAATGCAACACATATTCATAATTCATTCAACATTATATTTTATAAATAATCAACTATGTCAAATACCTAGTTGGGAGATGAACAATTGCGCATTGGCGTAAAATACTTATTAGGTTCCTAAAATAAATAAACTTTTTAATTGGTTTGACCCTGTGAAGAGGTCAATTTAATTACAACGCATTTCTTTGTATGGGATATAATTTATTACACGACAGGACTAATTTACGTCGCTATTTTGTATTAGCTGCCAAAAAAACGAATAATCTGGCGGACAATATGTAATAAATTAAAGAAAGGTCAACTATTTAGACGTCTAACGTTTCAGGAGCGAATTCACACCTGTGTCACTATATTTGTCGTCACTGAAACGAGTGATACTAGCTAGACAGGTTTAGATTATTTTTCTACAATTTCTAAAAGTTTTATATCAGTCTTTATTCGTCTCACTGCTGAATACAGTCCTTCTATACGATGTAGGGTGGTGTAGGGATTAGTCCATTACACCGGCTTTGTGTAGAAAGTATTAAATTTTGCCTAAATAAATATAATTACTGCGCTATAAGCTTGATCAATTTGGGGGTTATAATTGAAAAACGTTCAAAAAGTATCTTTATTTTATTTTCTAACATAAATTCACAAAATGATTATGACCTATGCTAAAATCTAAGCTGATTTACATATCCGAACGATCCACATTCATCAGCGCACCTAATTAAATATCAATACACATAAACTGATAGATGCTAAAATATAATTAATATAGTCAAGATGAATCTAACAATTTAATTATCAAGCTACTAACAACAACATTGATTTACATAATATCATTGTATTTAAAACAAGATAACGAACCATACCTGTAATGCCAAAAGTATTAACAATTTTGCAAAAAAAACTGCACACAAAAATAATCAATAATAGTCTCATGTCAATAAACAAAAGAAGCAGTTCTTGCTGCCTGCATTTGTATGCGATGAGTCTAAAATTACACCGATAGGCGACAGTTAAAGTACAGCAATTTTGTTATACAGCTTGTAAAAAAATACAAGTAACCTGATCACTTTAAAAATCTTAAACTACAAGTAATACTTTTGCAAGGCGACTTTAAAACCTATTATGAAGGTCGCACCGAGTATTACTATTACACTTGTTAAGGAATGTAGGAAATGTAAAACATTTTTTATCATTATACGAAGGAAAACTGTAAGTCATTCATGTGTTTGCAAAAATCTAATCACTAAATTGGTATGATTAATAACACATCAAAAGCACTATTATATATCTCTCATATACAGCTGCGTTCTTTACACATAAATTTATATCGACTAGTCCCCCAAGTCAGTATAAAATTTTACCCATAATATTTTATTTTATTTTATAAATGACAACAATCTACTACTTTATAAAAGGGATGAATATTTAAAAATAATCCTTAAGCATAATAAATTGTTCACAAAATATTTTTGACAATATTATTCCAAGTTGCACTCTAATTTACGAACTAAACCCGATTATAACTCCATTTTTATAAATGTGGTACAGGAAAACTACAATTATTCATCTTGATTTTTGAAATAAAAGTAATAATAAAAATAAGGACGGTGTTTAAAAATACTGATATATTGATATATTTACAAAACTCGACGTCAGTGTCTGCATTGCATCTATCAATTTACCCACGTGCACATTAGAACGGACATATGTATACATTTTACATAATATTGTATTCCTACACACAATGAGATTCTTTGACAGTAACAACGTATTATATGAATATACAATTAATGTTTAAACATTAGACATAAACACATATTTATGTACAAACTACATGTTTCTTAATTATACTTTTTGGAGTACATAAGACAATAAAAAATAGTAAAAAAATACGCAATTTGTATACTCAAATCAGTCAGTAAATCATCTAAAGGCCCTTGGAGCACTTACATAAAATATCAAAATAATTATTACACCTTAAATCGTTTGCAGCGCATCGTAGCATCATATGCGCGAGCCCTTATACATTCCTATTATCTTTAGTATTTATAAACGTCAATAGGTTGACGTCAGCGGCCAAACGATGACAATTTATTTTATTTTTGTCTTTCGCAATTAGAAACTCTGCGGGTGCATGCACGACATCACTTGAGTCTCGTGTGGCACATACTTTTACATTACCAAATGAAATTATACGCCATTGCAATTTAGTTAACTTATAATAGCCAATTCTATGAGCTGACATACATTGGTAACATTTTTGAAACGTTTCATCTAATTACATTATTTGTATTGTCTTATTTGATAACATCTTTAAAACAACCAGTTAGGTTTGGATAACAATTTTGTGCTCTTCTTTGATACACAGCTAGCTACACCTGCTGTAGCAGGTATAACTATAGCTAGCTATACCTGCAACCTTCGTTTTAAACTTACAACATTCAACAACTTATAGTAAATATTAAAAAAAGCTTAACGAGTGAAAAACCTTAATAATTATAGTCAAAGAGAATCTTATTTACACCGTACATTATAAACTAACAAATACGCGAATACAGACATTAAGTATTAAAATATTTTTTTCATCTACATTTATTAATGATTTATTTATAACTTGGCACATCAGTGATCAATTTCAAACTACACGATAACTTCAGTATTATATTACACGACGTTGCAGAGTTTGTTTCAATTTTAAATATCACTGGGATGTGTTAATTCACGAATTTCATTGGCCAGTTAATAATCGCAATGCAAATACTAAGTTTTACCCACTGCGATACAGTTTAATAATATCCTAAAATATCCGGCCGTTCGCCGCACTTACACTAGATGTATTTTAAGATGCATGTACAGAATTACTGGGATTGTTTGAGGTAGGACATCAGCGTAACCCAATTTTAGCAGGTCTCAATTTAACCTAATGTGACTTTAACGCCACCTTTGCCAGCTTGTAGCTGATAAGAGATCACGCTGATGGTCCATTTCAATATAAGAGTCAGTCCCAGGAAGAGTTTCCTTAATAATCAAAATCTAAGATCAGAATACCTAATTGATGTTTTTCGCTTTGCGAACGCTAAGATAAAAATTAAGGACATCTTAAATCAATATGCACAAAATGCGAATGTGTATATAAATAAACTCTTAACAATTAATAAAATATAAATCCCAACAAATAAAAATTCTCAGTCTTTCGATACACGAATAAAAGTTTTAATCATACTGTACAAATAATAAAAATATATGAAAGACATTTTTGTTTTGGTATTTCTTTAAAAAATATTTTTTACAATGTACATAGAAATACGGGTCTGACTGACTAGGCTTTTAAACGCTACTTTGGTACAAAAACTGCCTTTCGCTTACATTTGAGTAAACATTAAAATTATCGTATAAACTATTTAAAAAAATTAACAATTTCTCACAAAATATCTAAATATAATTTGCACAGACTCCGGATCCCTGCCTAAATCATATCACAATGATAAAAATAAAACGTTCAGCACTTCATTAGAATAAATTCGATTTTAATGAACTTAGCGAAAAGGTAAAATTTGGATATGAAATGTTACAATATTGGCATGAGCCATAGCAGTAATTCAGTTCTTTTAATTTTTCGTAGTGCTAGAATTTAGAAAGAATTTAGAAAACTATATTTTATGTAATTTGGCCCCAAGTGAATAATTTTTGATGAAATATTCTTTATTCAAATGTTAATTTTAAATTCTAATATCGCGATGGAGATGTTTTTTCCAAATACAAAAAAATATATATATGCCGTGCCTCAAGCAGCAACATTTGTCAGAGTCATTGTTGAAGAGCTGTAATGATTTTCGCAGATATTCCTCAGAGTACTCTCACTGAATATGCGGAAAATACATATATTATGATTTTTGTATTATACAAATTATTAAGATTTCGCTAATGCTTCGAAGGCAATTGCTTTGAAATGTTTGTGCTTGAGACACCATATAAAATACATTATGTGTGTATAATGTGGATCAAATGCCGATAATTAACAATAAAAAACCTAAATTATATTCCTATTGACTACAGAAACCCGTAATTTTGATATCTTGTAATTATGGCTGAGCGACACTAAAATATAACTTAACAACTAATAAAATAATAGAAAAATCTAAATCATTCAGAGATCTTGGTATTAAATAAGTAGACGTAATTAAATCGAAATTAGAAAGGTATGTGGTTATCATAAGGGTATGAGAACTGCGGATCATTTCGCATGGCAATCCGAAATTCGCTTAATTACAAACACTAGCAAGATAAATCAATATTGCAAATACGAATGACTTACAGTTTCTTCGTTTCGCAAAGAATTATATTCCGCGAGGAATCAGTCACATCCGTTTATTTAAATATAGCCGTCTCCTACCCGTTTCCCATATCATTGTTCTGCTGCTCTTCAATCTCCTTTAAAATATCTTGTACTTCATTAGAGATCTGAAATTGTTAGTAATTACATATTAATATACTACATTTGCTAAGATTAAGGTAAAATTGTAATATTATACAGAATCAGTAACGATGGGAGGTAGAGGTTGTTTCTACATGAGTACGTCTTCCCCCACCACTCAGACAGCAATAAATTTTAAGTTAAAATAACTAATACTAAATAAGATAAATTTCTTTTAAAATCGTCGGTTTAATCAAGCCCTCTCTACTCTAAATCTCCATTTACACGGGATGAGTGTCTCGCCTCGAATATACGATTATCGTAAGGATATTAAAAAGTTGCATCGTGTAAAGTTTGCCAGAATACGATAATTATATAGCAATTATCGCATGCGGCAATGTCAAACGATTCCGAATTCACCCCTGAAATCAAGCGGGAAACTCACTCCGTGTAAATGGGGCGTGAGTAACCACCGTAAATTGTGAGGGCATATAGTGTCGTTTCAGCCCGTATAACTGGCCTTATTCTTCGCAGGCAAATCTTTTGTTTGGTTTGCACTGCACTTACCATAAGGTGGACTATACAAATTAATCGAGATTTTATTTAGTGATTTTGTTTTTCACTTACTAAAAGTTCCGGGAATGTTGGATCATTGGATTGTTCCAATGAGTTTATTGCTGACTCGATTTGCTTGTCGAACACTGAAATGTGTTATAGTGTAATGTTACAATAAACGTACAAACATACAACATTTCGAATTTAAAAATATGATATTTTAAAAATCGTGATCATGCATGCAGAAGCTCTGTATTTAAAATGAAGCTTATTTCAAAATTACAAAAATTATGTTTGTTATTAAATTAAGCGACAGCATTTTATCATTGATCAACAACTAAAAATAATATAAACAAATAAACATACTAGCTTCATCGAAGAGCGCCTCGAGGCAAGAAAAATCATCATCAGCCGTATGATCGCAGTCTTCTGTCTCTACTTCATTCGTATTAAGTAATTTTTTTTTTATTATGTTAGGATCCACGCAATCAATCGGGCGTTTAAGACTGCCTTTGGATGGACCTGGAGACGGTACCTTTAAAACAGCTTCATTAGGATTACACAAATCGTCATTTCGGACCACCTCAGGAGCTTCATGGACTTGATATTTGAATTCAACAGCTGTCTGATCAGGGGCTTCCACAACAGGTGGGTGTCTTCCGTTTTCAAAATCTTTAACTTGCAAAGCGTTCATTAAGGTATAAGGCTCGGGTATGATTGGTTGTGTCATTGAATCAAAATCTGCAAAGTACGGATCCAAGCACAGCGATGTTGTTGGCATTTGGACTGAATCCTCAAGCTGTTTTTGCAAGTACTCGTCGCTGAGTTCGGTTATTTTTAACGAGTTCTCATTGGTGATTGATGTGCTATCGTGTTCGCTCTGAGAATCGCCAGAAGTTAAGTGCTCATCAAATGATATTTCGTCCATTTCTTTAATGGCATCCTGTGGACTCTCGTCCTGTCTGGGTCCTTTAGGGAAAGTTTTGATTATGCTATAAATTTTTTCAATGGCACTTACAATTCTCTCCTTCTTTGGAGGAATTAATGCCAGCCTTCGCGATGACGATTCGCCACAAATTGCGGCTTTGTCAGGAACAGGGGCCTCGCTCTGTGATGGTAAATTTGTTACAAGGTGAAGAATTATTTTTTCGAGTTGTCTTGGGTCCTCAACAGGCAAATTTTTTTTGTCTTCCTGCTGAAATGTTATATTTATAAAATAAAGACCATAATTTAAATATGCTACTAATGGTACTCATATAAAATAAATTAGTAGCATAGTATACTTGCCTCTCCATTTTCAATCTTAGGTACTTCAGTGATCTTTTTGGTTTTAACATTAAATTTCTTTTTCATCATTTTGATGAGGTACTTGCCCTCAATTTCATCCACGACTGTGTTGGTACATACAAAGCTTGTGACGACTCTAGAATCTTTGTCCACGTCGAGACGGCCGCGGGTCCTCATATATATAAAATCTCCGTTCTTAGTCATAAGCCTATAGCAGGACTCCCCGAACAAACGATGTTTGTCGTACACTGCAAAGAAAGATTATTCTCTGACTACGTGTTCAATACATAAGATGTTTATTTGGAAAAAGTTATATCATTTAAATGTTGGTACACGTATTTGTACCGTTAATATTGTTATTTACTATCGCAATATCATGTTTGACAATGTTTTATTTGATATGAAAAAGAAAATTATACAACGTTTTGGCACAAATCGAATACTCAAGAATGTGGAAGGTAAGTTTTTTTTATTTTTATATTTGCGATTTCGTTCGCCAGCATATTCAAGTGTCCTAAATTAAAGCATCAGCCTAGATGTGGTTTCCTGTATCATGCAAAACTACTTAAAATGTGGAATGAGTTGTCGGAAAATTGTGACTTAAGCCGGAATACTCAAACGCCACTTAAATATTATATTGCACTTAACGACGCAAGTCCCGTTTAAATGTACTGGTTAAGTGCGACGTGGGTAGTTAAGTGCAACTTAATATTTAATTGGCATTTGAGTATACGGGCGTTAATGTGATAATATAAGCATGATACTGGACTAGATTATATCGAAAGGACATTTTAAAAATATATTTATCTTGTAAAATCACTATTTAACTACGTGTTTATATAAGCTCAATGTCATTTATTGTTAAAATAAATTGAAATAAATATCAAATATTTTATTTACATCAAATATCATAGAAAAACACGAAACATATTAAAAATTATAACGGAGTAAATTCCGTAATTTATTGATATGGAATGTAAATGCTGCATATGCAATACATACAGTCTTGATATACCCTGTATAATTAACTCTTAATATTTTTTATATTATAATTGTAAAGTTGTTGTGAATTATTTTCTAATATCTCAAAAACTGTTTTAATTAGTGTTATTTAGATTTCATTCTTTATTTTTTAATATGCCCTTTCATTCTCCTTCTCTTTAATCCATCCCATGGTTATTAGCAAGACATTGCTTAGAGCGATAAGACCGCCGTTTGAACTTTTTTATTGTTATTCTTTCTGTATAACGACTGCCTCGGTGGCGTAGTTGTATTACGGTACGACTACAAAGCTGAGGTCTCGGGTTCGAATCCCGGGTCGGGCAAAGTGATATTGGGTTTTTCTAATCATTATCAGCCCGGAGCCAGGAATTTGTGCCCGATATGGCGATAGGCTCGCCCCCTATCACATCATGGGACGGAACATACAAGGCGAAATGTGGGTGTCCTAGTGGCGCCTCTGCCTACCCCTTCTGGGATAAAGGCGTGAGTTTATGTATGTATGTCTTTCTGTATACTGTATATTTTTAATTGTACAGTAAAGACTAAAATAAATAATTGTTTCAAGGACAAATTAATATTTCAATGTCAAGTATTAATATTGTATTAGTCCCGTTGATAATGTACTTGTCGTTACGCGGAGTAGTGGAAAAGTAGAAAGTGTTTATCTCAAGTAATAACAATTAATAGAATAGATAGGCCAGATGTGCAGTCGGTAAACAACTGTCATCAACGAATAGGTTCGCTTGATAAGCGTGTGTGCTTTGTCTAATACATCAATGTATAATATTACCTTCGGATTTAGTCACAATTAATAAGTTCTAACAAATTAAATAATAACGTAATAATAATGTTCTATTATGTTAATATACTAAGGTATTTTACGTACAGGCAATTTGAGAAACTAATATTTTCATAGTTATTAATACAATACGGCAGTGAATCTTTCTTAAATTAGTTTGATTATAGGAATTGCATCTAAGGGGTATTTCCTATATTATCAGTTAAAAATTATGGACAATAATCATGTTTATAAATTAATTTCATGAAAGGAAGAAAAATTAAGTTGAATTATCTAACGCGTCACCAACACTAAGTTGCGAAAATGGTTCATGGTATCCTGGTACATTTGATTATTATGTTACTATTACGATTTCAACTATGAAAGTACAAACACAAGTGCCTATTCAGTATTCATAAGATATTAATGTTAATTTGCTCCGACATCCAATTTGGACTATTATCCCTGCACTCGTAATTTGTGGCATAAAAATTTAAATTTTAGAACATGTTACTTACTTTGAAATACGACTATTAACATTCATTCGCATTGCACACAAAATAACACATAATAGAACGCTTTAGCTACCCTGTGGAAAACACTCTGCTTAAAACCACACATAAGAATCATGATTTCGCCAATACAAGCAGTAAAAAATTCGCAATGGCGAATTGAACATGAAAACTTGCAATGTTCTAATACACGGCTCATCGCTTTGAATTGAACCATGACGTTATACGCGTGTCACATGCAGGGAGATTTGGTATCACAGATACCGTGATTAATTGAAAGTTCTATCATAATACTATATCTCGGTATTAACTCATATATTCCCACCACAGGCTACGGGCTTCGTCTACAATCGAGAGAACGATTGAGAGAAATTATACAATACTATGTCGTACCCTCTAGAAACCTACATAATATATATTCTAATAATTCTATTCATGCTTTCTTCATCGTACATATTTCGATACATTTCATAATGTATGTAAGTACATACATTATGAAATTATAAGTAAGTTACTTATAATTCGGTAAACAAATCAATATCTATGAACTGGTCGATGCTAATTGGAATAAAGTTTAAAAATAACCACTATGTGTTTTGAAATGGGATGTCTACACTAGCATGCTACTCTAAGACAATTTCATGAACATACTTAGGACAATAGATATCCTGAATAAATTTCAGCATTGATTAATAAATTATTTACAGATTTTTAAGTGATGGTAATAATTTTAATATTCGCTGTCTGAAATTTGGTTATTTTGTAGAAACGTGGTTGTTCAAGGCAAACACATGTAATATTGTGCAAGTTGTATACGTATATTTTCCAGATGTGAATAAATGTGTGGAGATATAATATTAAGAGAGCTTCTATGGTTATGACGTCCAGATGAACATTGCAGTTACCCGAAATGTGTTTGTTGAAGCAACATGATTCGTACTAAATAAGATACGTGTTGAAATTCACGTCGTTAATGCTAGTCTCAATATCCGACAAACTACTTAATGTATGATAGGTAATTCGGTTCTTGGCAACACAATTTGGAACCAAATATAGGCTTGTAAGAGCAGTGTTTAATGAAGTGCCAAAAGAAAATGATCGTGATAGTGATCCAAAAATGTATGTAATGAGTATGCTTTATATCTGTCATGTCTTCTCATCCCAATATACATCCCAATACTGAAAGAGCCTTGAATCTTATTAACCTAAGGATGGCGTGATGAACTAACATATTTTTGAAATACTTCCAATGAACGGGACTTACCCGGTTACCCCAGCATGCAAATAATAAAGTTTAGTTATATTCCTTAAACTATTTGTAGGATCTGCAGAATGTTATTTATTTTTAATTATTAGAAATATTTATTCATTGAGTGTATAAGAAGTTAAGAAATTTATATTTGTGAGGAAAAGGTTACAATAAATAAATAAATAAATACACCCAACAGTCACATAAATGGTCCTGACCCCAAACTAAGATCGAGTCTTCTGTCGTGGGTATTAGGAACTACGAGAGACTTTTCGGTCTCACAAACACCCAAACCCAAAACAAATACTTGTGGTTCACACAAACATTTATCTCGGTGCGGGAATTATCAATGAATGATGATAACGAATTTTGGCACATAAACCGCCTTACTAATATTAGTACACCATGGCAGGTTTAATTCAATCAAATTTCGACTTCATGCACTAGAAGACTTTAAGCAAAGATCAACAAAATTCGTGAAATATTTTATTAGTAAAACGGTGAAGCTTCTGTTAAATTATCCCATAAGCTGCCCTGCGGTTTCGCAAGCTAACACAGCCTTTGTAATCTCTGTAATGTTTGTTCGCTTCCCTTAATATCATCCGAACTTACTATCTCGCAGCACGATGATGACCCAGTGTACGTCATCTTTGTGCATGAAGTTCATTGCATTGACTCCCTGCACTTCGTGTATCATGTAGCCGGTGACGAGGGCGATGCGTTGCTCGCACTGAATGATCTCACCGTCAATGGAGTGGCGTGTGCGGTACTCCATCCGGGAGGACTCCAGGCCAATTTCAGTCATGAATGTTTCTGCTCTAGGCCGAACGACGCCGATGAACACCTGGAACAGATGTGCGTTGGGTGTTACTATTATGACAGAAATGCTTCCTAGAATTTTGCCTCGGATTCCGTAGAAAATAATATGTTATCGGTTTTTTTCAACAAGTTGTCTACGCTTTTCACAAAAATGTTTAAATTAAAAATAATTTTCTTGTTTTTAAACCTTAGAGGAAATTTAACTAAATCAGTACCTACCACGTCATTTCCACTGGAGCAGTAATTCTCGCTGCGAGCGCGGGCGCGGCGAACCACCTGGCAGCAGCGGTTGGGCCCGGCGCACGCTTTGTCCGACTTACGGAATGAGCCTTCTATGTGGCAGCTGATGTACTTATCTGGCTCGGACCGCTGTCCAAGCTTTTTCAACCTTCAATGTTTGTTGTAAAAACAAGATATTTTATCTACTCATATCAACAGTATAACAAATAAAAATTCCAAAGTCAAAGGCAACGGTGGATAAAATGTTATCGAGAATATTTGATTTACTAAATCACAATTGTTTTCTTAGAAATCGTGGCACTTTCTTTCATCATCATCATCATCAGCCCGTTGCAGTCCACTGCTGGACACAGGTCTCTCCCAAGGTACGCCACAGAGCCCGATCTGCTGCTTTACGCATCCAGTCGCTGACAGCCCTCTTGGCTCTTTCTTTAAGTTGACAAAATTGACCCGATATAATTCAAACTTTAAGCGTGGCGAATTATCTGATTAAAGCACGCGTATGTCGGGGTTTTTTTCTGATATTTGAACTAGATTTTTTTGTATATTTAGTACCGGGTATGGAAAATTTGTTAAATAAACCTTAATTATTATCATAATATAGAATTTATTTCAATTCACCTAATGCTTTCCTGTGGGAAAATAAACGATATGAGACATCCAAATAATAGGGTGATGTACAAACCTGACTACAAATTTTCTTTTCTCTCGTCCGAGGGCTTCAGTTATCTTCATCACCCCGTCAGGTTCGTCAGGTATCAGCAATTCACCGTTTGGTCCAAAGATATTACTCTTTGGCTTGAGCTGCTTTAAAAGCATTGCTCGGTCTTCTTCGTGTGTAATGTTCAAGATGTTATGGCCAAGTAATTCAATCTAAACGCATAGAAAATAAATATATGTAAAATATCACGTCTCAGTGCTGTAATGATATGAACTTTAAAATGGTGTGACATATTGCTGCACGCCTAAGGTAGTTAACATTATTAAATGTAGCAAGACACTCTAAAGCGCCAGGATTAGAATACTAAGGACAGAAGAAGCTGACGTTTATAGTCTAATTTGGATCCAAGAAGAGGGATGAGGCCAAGTCAAGGCAGAAAAGCGAATGAAATTCCCTGAGAGCACTACTTCATATCTCGTGGATGCTCTCGGAGAAAATTTCTATCAGTACCATCTACTTCTGCCGTGTACCGATAACGGTTTGAACCACGGTGCAAAGTAGAACTAAGTCTTTATTTGATTGTACGGTGCTTGACTTTACATAATGGAAGAATAGCAACGTCGGTTATTCCCTGCTATGAAAATATATTGTTTAAAATTTAAATCAGCCGAAATGTGGGCAAATGGGAATTTGAGTTTGAATTCTTCGTATGTATGCGCTTTTATCGTCTTTCTTCATGGATGACCGAATTACAATAGCGTGCAATACGTTCAGAACCATTCGATCCCGAAATAAGTGGAACCTAAAGCGTCCTAGGGTCTTTGTATGAGAAGTTAGTTTCCTAGGCGCGTGAGTACTGTGATCCATGGCCTCGATGTCCCTAATAAAGTGTAATCTGCTAAGTTACCTTAATTTGCCGATGACTTAATTAAGATTTCATCTTTGTTAGTGGAGGCCTAAGTTACCAACTACATATTTTTCAAAGATTCATGGAATATAAAGTTTCTGCTGCATGAGAAATAAATGACTAAAGCATTATTGCTATCAAAAGCGAAAGTTATTATTCGCAAATGCACATATAAATTCAGAAAGTATTTATATATTTCTTAATTACTCACATTGCGAAATGCAGAACTTGGCAGGGAATTACATCTAGAATTTAATAACATGTACTTTTTACATACATACATAAACTCACGCCTTTATCCCCGTAGGGGTAGGCAGAGGCGCCACCAAGACACCCACATTTCGCCTCGTATGTTCCGTCCCACGATGTGATAGGGGGCGAGCCTATCGCCATATCGTGCACAAATTCCTGACTCCGGGCTGATAATGAATAGAAAAATCCAATATCACTTTGCCCGACTCGGGACTCGAACCCTAGACCTCAGCTTTGTAACCGTACCGTAATACAACTACGCCACCGAGGCAGATACTTTTTAAATTGCACTGTAAATTGGCGAAAGCTTTCCGAGTATTGACATCAAAGTCACCACACGACAATAAAACATTCACAAACGTGCATTTTAATTAAATGATAGTCAATTGTATTCAGATAGGTGTGAAATAAACGAGTAGAAAATTAATTTTGGATGTAATGATGCATATTTTGTAATAGCTACTTATTATAAACAGACGCATCACGCATCACAGTCGTATTAAATAATTTCGGTACATCGGCAGAGGTCGTGTTATATGAAACGTATTTTGTCAATAAAGCAGCATTTGCATGACAGCGTCTGCGCTGCAGTGGGCACTAAGCCTGTAATGATATGAAGAGTCGCGACCACTATTCTTGCACCATGGCGCATGATTAAATGATTGACAAATATTATTTTTGTATGTATGCCATTGATGCAGAAACTTCTTAATTTTTTATGATGGACTATGAAACAAGTTCTGTTTTTTACCGAATTAGGTTTTATTTGCTATTTACAAAATGGAAATTTAACTTTAAATAATTTACAAAAAATCTTTACCCGGTAAACCATGTTAGTATTCCTTAAAATGTTATGATAAGAGATCAGATGGAGTATACACCGCAGAGACGGCTATGAGAGTTAGCCGACCATCACCATTCGACATAAAAATGGATAGACAATTTTGTTAAAACAATATTTATAAAAACTGACGTGTCAAGGAAAGCAAAAACTATATGGTCAACATATTATGGAATGAAAAATTTAGCCTCGCTCCCGATCACATCTTGGCATGGAACAAATAAAGCGAAATGTAGGCGTCCTGGTAGCACCTCTGCCTACCACTTCTGGGAAAAAGGCGTCAGTTTATACATATTATGTATGAACATAATATGGTTACCTCAGCGATGATGCGGTTGTGACGAAAATGCACAAAACGAAATTACATGTTCCAATATAACTGGAAATTCTCAAATCAGTTGCAGCCAATATTTGGTTAATTGCATACATGATTCACACACGGTTTCTGCGGTTACCATAATTTAACAAGCAAAGGATTAATTAACCACCCGGGGTGTTTCAATTTCGTATTTAGCCTTTACAGAGAAACGATTTCTGTGATACAGTCATGTGGGGACGTTATTATGAATATTTGGCCATACAATTTCACTAAATATAGATTTTATTTGAATAAATTTAGTGCTTTTTATCCAGGTTTTACTATTAAGTTGACATAGAACATTATTTAACATTATTTTTTGTTATTGATTTGGTTTCGTCTATAGTAAGTATAGGCTATATTAGCACACCGTAATTTATTAATTGATAGACAAGAATCATAAGTACAATGCCCACTTTTGGTCCCAGGATAGTAATTTAATTAGGATCCCAAAAATAATATTTAAGCCAAAAAATTAACAAAAATATCAAATTTACATTATACATAGAAACATTACATTATAAATTCAAATGTTTGCAACAGCATACATTTGAATCGGTTCCACTTTAGTTCATAAATCTTAAGAATACAATTGTCTATTAGTTTCAAATTAAGCATAATTAAAGCCGATATTATTGACTAGACACTAATTTTTTAATGTCACTTGTCTTTATCTTTAGGCCCAGCGATGTATGGAACTTGGGCATTCCCCTTTTCCCTAGACTGTGTAAGATTTCCTACGATCTTTACCGACACATGTATTTGCTTCATGTAAATTCTGCCAACTTCTGCAATTCCACGCAAGATTTAATTGAACATATTCATAGAAACAAATACCCAATAGTCACATACACATTTCTGACCCCACAATTCAAAGGTCAGATGTCGTGGGTATCAGAAACTGCAAAAGACATTTTGAATAAAATAAATAAATACACCCAACAGTCAGATACATAGTCTTGACCCCACACTAAGATCGAGGCTTGTATCGTGGGTATCAGGAACTACGAGAGACTTTTCGGTCTCACAAACACCCAAACCCCAAACAAATACCTGTGGTTCCCACAAATATTTGTTTCGGTGCGGGGATCGAACCCTCGGCCTCTCGTTTCACAGCCGGCGTTTAACCAACTGCGCCACGGAGGCTGTCGAATATGATTTGTTTTTATTTAATACACCACCTACCTCCGAGTATCCCAAGTACTGCTGGACATTTTCGGAGACGATGACAATGATGCCCTTGTAGGTGACAGTCAGAAGGAACCCGTTAAAAAGTCCCATGACAGCACGCATCGATGAGGACTTGAAGAGTTCACTTGTGGTGTGGTTCAGCGAGTCTCCAAAAACTAGAAAGGAATTAAAGTCAACCATTCTTCCTAATCACTGCCAACAGACACAATAGAAAGGTTAATAATCATTATTTTTGTTCCTCGTTAAGAACTATAAACTGGATATGATGTAACTAATTCACATCTTACGTTTTTTAAACCAAATTATTATTTCGATATTAAAAGCAATAAAGGGTGTCACAAATTTAAGTTGATTAGTGTTCGCGAGATATGTACATCGCATATTATTAAACGTGTGACTAATCCATCTAGCCTCGGTCATTGTTGTGGAAAACATAAATTTCAATTCTCGTCGCGACCAGAGACTTATAGGGCAATAATAATGTTTACTGTTATGAATTTAAATTGAACGGTGTAAAAATGCATACGTAATATTTAATAAGGCAACTGCATAAAATAGGCTAAACCTAACGCGCTATGCGTTGTCTGGGCTGACATTGAAACGAAAATAACTAAATTCGCGCGGTGTGGTGGCGTCCTAAGAAAGCATGGCGACGCACGTGCGCCGGCAATCCACACGTTATTTCACACGATTGCGTTTGTTAACAGTTCTACAACCACATTGACTGTTTATTCGATAAAATATCGATGCATCAGCTACCTAGGTTACCTCAAAAATTGTTCCTTTCTGGGAGGATAAATAGCAGAGGTTTGAAGGTAAGAATGCAAATTAATCTCTGCAGTTGTAAGAACAATAATTTAAATCAAATTTAATTTGGAATTCGTATGCGTTAAATAACATCTGAATTGTAATTAGCGACGGAAATTAATTTGGAACAGTTAATTTACACGAGATGCATTCTATTAATTTGCAATAAATCCATCAGTCATAGTAGGATGTAAACAAAAACATAAATCATAAACACATTACGCGTTATGCAACGTGCAATCAAAGTGCTACACTGTCGTCAGATTTTCGCGAGGTGTCCGTCAAGAAATCATGTTCCGGTACAATCCGAAAGTGACACAAATGTGAGCCACAGCCAGGAATAGCCGTGCACTTTGCACCGGTTTATTGGCCGCTAAAATGGCAAGATTGCATGAATATTTTAGATCATATTTTTTTGTTGCCAGTGCTAATGCACGCCTCACTTCACATAGCGACGGCCCATGTATATCCACCTCATTATCGGATTGTCACAACACAGACAATAACACGTTCTAATGATCTTCCGTTGTGGTCTATTAAACGTTTTATTTCAACATTCCAATTCAAATAACAATTCCCTCTACAATATAAAAAACAATAATAATTTCACACCTACATAAACCAATCAGTTTATATTTGTTGACATAAATATCGTATAATATTGTAATTCGATGAGTCATCACACATCGGCTAGCTACTGACACTTCTAACGCGCAGTTATGTTGCACTTAATTCAAAATATTTCTTGCTAGAATATCTTTAGAGTCTAGCCACCAATGTGCGCGTTCTCGGTTGCAATATCGACGCTAGAGTACTATAAATGCTAATCTATTAAACGAACATAGAGAATTGGCTAGTTAATAAGGATAAACATATTGCAGTTTTATGAAGTTTCAAATAAAATATGAACATGCAAATATAGCCACGGTAGGTACCAAATAACTCAGCCCATTTACCGAACTGGCTACTGTTTCTTCGTTACATCAAAGTTATGTTATTGTATATGGAAAATGACAAGACATTAATAAAACACTACAAAATGTGCGCACCTGCATGGCTGATAATCCAACTATGTTCATGATTCACTTTAAACTGCGAGAACTTATTGTTTATAAAGCACACTTCATTTTTGCCAGGTATACATCGCACAAAGACACGTAATTGGTATGGGTGGAGCTTGCATACCGACACAACAATTATTATATGGAATGTGGTGAAACTAGAAAATATTTGCAAATTAAATCGTTAAACTAGATCAATATCAACTGCGTCGTTTCAGAGTCTAAGTGTTGATTCTGCATCATTTCTTTTTCGAAAATCGAGTTTCGTATATCATATTTCGTTTACATCCAATTAATTTTCAAATATACATAGCTCTACTACTCGACTGGTTGCTGTTATTAACAAATTGTATGACAAGGCTTAAGCTTAATTACACATCGTACGGCTAATGAATGTGAATAGGTAGATAATCGTTTCAATTAGATTAGATTGGGCAGTCAAAGGACAAAATTTGCAAATTATATTGCCGGTACTTGTCGTTCGTACGAGGCACTTGAAGCGATGGCGAGTGTTGCGTGCGCGGTCCGCACATTTGCAACAAATTTTTGGACATGAAGGTTGATTTATGCGCAACCACAAAATCGCTTTGTGACTACTATAATTGTCCACAAATCAATCGTTCAATAAAGTATCGCAAATGTGATATGTACGAAAATAATTTAAGATACTTCAAACGAATAAAATCGTTGGTTATTTTAATATCTGAACATAAATTGCATAAGCTCACAATAATAATGCTACACATTAGCCCTTTTCGATTTTCTTATGCACTAGTACAAAGCACTCGATGTCACTCGCCGCACGAAAATTGCCAACACAATAATTATATTGCCCAATATAATTAATCATATCTACCAAAAGTATCGACTTAAGTAATTCCCACTGAATGTGGTTGTTATCCAGAATGTGTCACTTCATCCACACTTTCGCGATACTTTCATAAACTTATTCTAAGCAAATGCATTTTTCAATATTATTAAAGCCACAGGATAACTTATTCACTCATATAGTGCAAAGCTTTGGCAGCAAATTTTAACTCAGTTAGACTAACTAAATCACATACTTCCGTTTAAACATCGCAACAATAAAATTCCTGGGTTATTTCTGTGGCAGGAAATACAGTTAGTGCTCAACTTACTTCCGTTCCAGTGGACCTGGTAAACTAATAATGCGTCCATCAGGTAGCGTGCAACGCTTCCATCAAAGATTATATCAAGCTCGCTACCGAAACTATCGGACATATGAAAAATGTTACAGAAAAATTGTCCCAAACTTAAGTAAAAATGTTGAATGTTTTCGGATTTAGGTAAACAATTTTATCGAAACTTATTTGTGATAAGATTGTGCACTTTAGACGTGTAACTTATAAGGAAATTGTTTATGCTATTTTTAATATATCTTACATGTATAATTGAAACTATTCGAAACAAGAGTCAATTTTCAATTCAATAACCGTAACTGCAACCGGTATAGTATTATTATAATTTATAGCCTCCGAATCATTTGAGAAAATAACCTACAGATAGAGACACAATTGTTAATAGACATTTAAATTGTATTGTCTATTAAATCTTAATAAGAGAATGTTTCCAAAAGACTCAAATAATTAGGTACAATGTTGCCATTATTTACCAAGTGTAATGTGAGGCCCTTAGACAGCTCTTATGAAAGGCTAACCTTGATATAGCTACTTAGATGTAATTTACTTCAATAGTTATATCTGATTTATTTATACACCGTCGAGACTTGTCCAATTACATTAATTTAACTAGAATATCAGGCCAAATTCGCTAAAAATTGTAATCGAATTTATCAAATAAAAATTCTTTCAAAACAATACCTTCAGTCTAATAAGCAAATAAATTTGTATTTCATTGTATTAAATAAAATAAATTAATGTGGTAACATGGCAACGTTACAGCAGTGCAACAAAATAAGCTCTAGTATTAAAACAAACAGCACCATGTAAAAGTTTACAAGTGCTTAAGCAGAATGTAAGATAAATAAATTTGGTAAATACTATTTATTACAACAGTACATGGTAGAACCACGAGCGGCTACAGTTTCATATAACGCTAAAGGAAAACCAGACAACGTAATTATCATGCTTTTTTATTCAAATTTATAAATCATATTTCTACCAACTGCAAAGAAAAATATTTTCAATCTACATTCCGAATACTAAAGAACAAAAATAGTATTGAAAAATAAAACCCTTCCACATTTTTCTGGTGTTTGACAGCTTGCAGATTCGATTCTTCTTTCTTGATATTCAATTCCCATTTCTATGGTTTCGTATCTGTTTTAAAAAATAATTAAGTTTATTTTGTAATGAAAAATGCTTACCGTATTGGTGCGCTCTTAAATAATTAGCAGTGAGGCGTAGGACGCCAGTCTTATCAATTTTTCGCGAGGCAGCGACAACCGGAGGAACCATAGAAGCGAGATCAGCGATGTAACGATTGAGAGTGTCACGTCGGTCTTTCTCAGCTTTATTGCGAATCTTCCTTGGGTTGTCCCTGCAAAGAAATTTGCTTCAATACACAGAATGTGATAATTATGTATCTGTTACAAATATACAGGAGGACTATGTGAAACTATCGCTGATGGTAAAACCTATTCAAATAGAGTGTCCACCGATGTGAGTTGCATACAATTATACTGTTCTGATTGTTACCGGACGTATATGAAATGAACCTCCAACGCGGCACGCGTACTTGGGTTCCTACGACTGGTTCTTAACCACAGGGTATGGTGCCAATATCCTTGTTCCCTCCTTATAATTGGCAGTTTCTATTTATAAAAAAACATCCTACACTCAATTAATTTTCATCAATCTGGGATCAGAGTGATCAGTGAGCTCAGTGAGAAAGAAATCTGATCTCGAAGAGTAATTTTTCAGAACTACATCCTTCAAAAATATCAATATTCCTCAAAATAATATTCCATCAGTTTTCAAACCCATAAGGGAATGTTTACTCTCTAGGCGATCCAAGCGAAACCCAAAAGGTACTAAATAACTCAAATTAAGCATAATTATTAAACTGACATTAAATCCATAATATGCAGTTAGGCAAAACAAAGTTATTCTTGGTCGCCGTAATTTATTTTCAGATTTATTAAGTATTGACGTAGGTAGGAGCTAAAAATATGAAAGAAAGCTAATTTGAAAAATAAGAGACCGCGGCTTAACATCCCACGCGCGATATTTAAACGAAAATAAATTGTAACATTTAAGAATAATAAATTATATTTTCACATAAAAATTAAATTTAGTAATTCCATGGAAACGTTAGATCTGTTAAGAGACTTTCAATGACATTGAGGTTGAAATATACTCAAGTTTGTGCCCAGAAGGGGTAGGTAGAGATGATAATTTTCTGTTTCATGTGCACTGGCGCACCTGTCACTATACCGGTACTTTAGTCCCGAGTAACACATATATTTTTTTTCAAACAGAGGAAATACTTATTGATTTGTCCTACTTGGGATCCAAACGCAGTTTTCACATTTCATAGATGTTGCTTCTTATCTATATATATAAAAGAGGAACCTGATTGACTGACCTATCAACGCGCAGCCGAAACTACTGGAGCTAGGAAATTGAAATTTTACACAGGGATTCCTATTGTGACGGAGGGTAGCACTAAGAAGGGATTTTGGGAAATTCTACCCCTAAGGGGGTGAAAAGGGTTAAAAACTGTTGTATGGAAAATTTAATCCATTGAAGTTACAATTCTCAAACTTGGTAGTTTAATAACTCATTTAATAACAAAAATAATTGCATACTTTATTTGTCAAAAAATTAACAATAAAGGGCTTAAAATAAGGGTTGAAATGTTTAGAAACTGGGTGATTTCCTTCCTACCCGATCAACACACAGCTGAATCTACTGGAGCTAGAAACGTGAAATTTTACATAGGGGTTCCTATTGTGACGTAGGGTAGCACTAAGGAAGGATTTTTGGAAATTCGACCCCTAAGGGGGTGAAAAGGGTAAAATACTGGTGTATGGAAAACCGAAACCGTTGAAGTTGCAGATATCAAACTTGACTTTTTAGTTACTCATCTAGAAACAAGAACAACTGCATACTCTCTTTTCTTATAATTAACCCTAAAGGGGTGAAAATAAGGGTTGAAGTATTGTAAAACCGAACTGCTGGATCAACGCACAGCCGAAACTACTGAAGCTAAGAACTTGAAATTTTACACAGGGGTTCCGATTGTGACGTAGGGTAGCACTAAGGATGGATTTTTGTATATTCATCCCCTAAAGGGGTGTAAAGGGTTAAGAACTAATATAGGGAAAATTTAAACCGTTAACGTTATAATTGTCAAACTTGGCACTTAAGTTATTCATTCTAAGACAAAAATAATTGCATATATTGTTTATCTAAAATTAACCCTAAAGGGACGAAAATAAGGGTCGAAGTTTATAGGACCGAACTGCAGGATCAACGCGCAGCCGAAACTACTGAAGCTAGGAACTTGAAATTTTACACAGGGATTTCTATTATAATGTAGGATAGCACTGAGCAAGGATTTTTGGAAATTCAACCCTTAAGGGGGGGGGGTGAAAATGGTATAATAAATTTGTACATAAAACCGCAACCGTTGAAGTTGCAAATTTCAAACGTGACACTATAATTACGTTGATTTTTGTTAAAAGCTTACGTAAAGGTTACAATGGAATAGTTTAAGCGATATAACGTCTACAATATCTTAAACACGCTGACGAAGTTGCGGGCAAATGCTAGTAAGGCAATAAAGTACTTGTATATAAAAAAATACAAACTTGAGACACCGATTCCAACTCTCAGATGACAAGTTTAGTTAATATCCGAGTTGTCAGTCAGTGTTTTATTAAATAGATAACATATTAGCATATACAAATAGGCATATTGTACTATCTACAATGCATTTCCGCATGTTCTCACGAGGATGTCAGTAGCGAGTCGATGTTTACTGTTTTGATAAGTACCACTTGTAATCATTAGCCTCACCGTTTGTTGATATGGCACTATCAAATAGTTCACATTTGAAACTTCTAGTCATGTTGATAGGACTCACTAATACTGTAATACTAAGGCTATGTATTTGCCTATTCGTTATCTTTTCAACATTAAACCCCAAAGCGGATTATGAAAGAGAACAACTGTCCTTAAATCTTCTGATAGGGGTCGAGGTGGACAAACTATTTTTAAATATATTCTTTGAGTTATTATAGAAAACATTACACATTGCTAGAGTCTGTATGATGGTAACTACCCGATATATTAGTTGTAAAGTTTCAAAAAATGAAAAAATTGTATTCTTTGGTATATCCTGGCAACCAGCTACCATTCAACGGTACTTATACTACCAGCACAGATCAATGGTTAGTTTATATAATCCGTAATATATTAATATAAAACCTTACATGACCGATAGTTTTAAATATTTCATCCGTTCGCACAAAACAATGCGTGTAACGTGATATTTCCAAGAATATGCTATTGCTTGCCTATTCTGCGAAATACGATAGTTTTTTGCCAAACATCCTGCCTAGCACAACGCCAGTGTTTTTCAGCGATAGTTATTAAACTATGATATTAATGTGAAAGTATGTCGGATACGGCTGGTAGCTATATAAATCTATTTTATTTCCATATATATATATATATATATATATATATATATATATATATATATATATATATATATATGTATGTAAGTAAGTAAAAGCCGTAAGTTTATATATGTACATAAATTCATATTTTTTTCCCAGAAGGGGTGGGCTCAGTTGCTACCAGGATAGCCACATTTTGGCTTGTGGGTTTCGTCCCCCGATGTGACGGGGCCTATCGCCATATCGGCCACCTCATTCCGTGCTGATAATGAATAGATAAATTCAATATCGCTTTGCCCGACCCGGAATTAGAACCCGAGACCTTAGCGTTGTAAACGTACCATATTACAACTACGCCACCGAGGCAATCTATGTTACTTTAAACACACATTATGAAAAAATAATGCAAGTTTTAAGTTAAAACAAACTTGTAAGCTAATTTTGTCGAAAATTACTCAAAAGTAGCCCGCTTGGAATCGTGGGAAAGGAACAAACAACAAATATATGGGTTGCAGAACGCTGAATGCAGGCCGTTTACAAGTTCCAAAAAGTCACCTCATACAAATTGTCTTTTTACCATACATATCCATAACAACCATAATTTGGTGAATACTCTAGGACTGAACTGGACACATCAGACGCATCGTAGTCGTTTTGTCTTATCAGAAAAATAGACTGTTACATCTCGCAATTATCTATAAGACAAGACTTTTCCGCAAGTAATCAGTCTATTGGAGCATCTTGGAACTAAGTTACTTGTGTCTTGTGAAGCAAACATCCATCAAAGTTTACAAATATCGATCTTACAAACTTCACTAAGCTGGGCTACCGGAAACACTCATATATTGTTGTAGTTGACATGTTAACTAATAACAAAAGTCAGGAAGTATACATGTAATGACTCTTTATACCACAAAAATAAATAGGATATCTAAATTAAACCCTGTTGGTAACGGACCAGACGCGGCTGCCAAAAAGTTCACAGTGGTCGCGGGTTCAAATTCCAGGGCGCGCCTTTGACTTTTCGGAGTCATGTGTGTATTGATAGTCAATCACTGCGCACTATAACGGTGAAGGAAAACATTGTGAGGAAACCTGCATACCATAGCGATTTGTAAGAATTTCTAGGTTATGTAAAGTCCGTCAACCCTCAGTAGGCCAGCGTGGTCCATATTAGTGTGGTAGACCCCTTTAAATCGTGCTCTCGATTTTAGAGGCCTGTGCCCTGCATTAATGGCCGCCACATACATTCAAGTGCGTTTTCCCAAACAAGAGTTTGCACCAGTCTCGAATCCCAATTGTAAGAAGTTTGCGCAGTTATTTGCCCACACACGTTCCAGTATACTGGATGAAACTCACACTTGCATAGTTATATTATTACATGTGTGGCGGCCATACGACGTATAGGGGCTGACACAGATACCCAAATTTACAAATCAATAGTTATTCCTGTATCCAACGACTGCTAGAGCTTTCTCGATGTAAAGCGTTTGGGAGAGGTTAGCTAACGCACCTTAAGATACTGATTAAAACTTCTAACTCCCTCTTATTACTAAAAGACATTGAAATTCTTGGACGATGCCTGTGTTCACGCACAGAATCCATTGTAGCCAGAGTAACTACTGGACATAATGAGACTTAACATCTTATGTCTCAGGATGGCGAGCGCAGTGGAATGCTAAGCATTGCTTTGTTATTCATGGTGTTGTTTGGTTTTCTACTGTCCATGAGCGGTCGTATCGCTTACCATCAGGCGAATGGCATTCTCGTGCCGCCATTCAATGCAATAAAAAAAATAAAAAAATTAAACACCTTAATCTATTCAATTTCCGTTTACGCTAGACAATTATATCGCGCAGAAGTGCAAGCCCGATAGAATTGGCAAGATTGTGTCACAAATCATTCGTTACCTTTTGAATCTGTATTATTAGCATTGATCGTAGTCCGTAACCTTTATTTTATGTCAACAAAGACTACCGTTTTGCTCCGTGCAATACATATCAAACTTTAATTCACAACGTAAGAATGTTTTGAGTGGTTACTATTCTTGGTTCATAATTAAGTGCGTTTAAGCGCTTTGTATTGGTATGAGAGCAATATGGTGCTATTCTATAGTGTTAGAGAGTTCATCGTCGATAATAAATGTGTGTGGAAAAGTTTGTTATGTAGCAAATAAACCGATTGATACTCATAGCATTTGATTGTTCGTGTGAATGTATTGGAGTGTGGCGCAACGCAATTTCACAGGATTATACTGCCTTATTGCCAAGTATACACGAACCAACACGAGATTAATATGCAAATAGGAATACTCGAGTTCACTATTTTAACACAACTGCAGCAAAAATGATGAATGAACACGTAACGTGTGTTTATTTATCCCCTTATTTTTAAACTTCTTGTATTTTGTCTAAAAGAGTGTAAGCCAATTAATGCCTTTTAATACTCAATTTGTCATAATGTATTCTAAATAAATAATTATATGAATCATTACAGTTTTATCTAATACTAATTAGTACACATAAATCGAAGTCCGCTCTTTATTTTTATTTAATTTTAATGTTATAATTTTCACAATGAATTATCGTTCATATTAATTAAATTATTTATCACGTGCCACCCAGCATGTGATGGAAAGAACTGAACATATTATTTGCAAACAATATATTTGCAATTATTCAAATACAAATAATTGCAACGCCTTTCTATTTGCATTCTTCGTACACAAGATAATATCATCTTACACAATGGCGCGTAACATCAGGCCAGGTGCACTTTTCTATACACGCCCGCTTATGCAAAGTTATTACTAACCCGTCCATTGTGAATAGAGCTATCACAAAACAACTAGACCGCTCTGAAGTTGTCACATGGACCTCGCGGACGCCAAAATTAGCTCATAGTGCAGCAATACGCTGTTATGTTCTTATGTTCATATCGGACAACTTAATCCGCGTTGACTATACAATACAAGTGTACATATTATACCCTAGTAAAATATGTGTTACCATCCGGCGATACGGGCAAGGTCATTGCGTGTCGTATATCTGCTGCAAATGCTGTTAAAAATGTAACAATATGACTGTTTGTAACGGACTTTGCAAATTAAATCATGCAGTAAGCATGAGAATCGCTCCAGCGGCACTATAGTGTCCTATTTCGCTGACAATTCGCGTATTCGCAATAGTAAATGTAAAATATAAAAATATGTGTATTAATTAAATAATCGATTTGAGTCTTATAATTTGGGACTAATTTTATAACCGAAAATTCTAGCAAATATATATATGTATTATTGGTTTATTATTTATTTATTGATCATTTTCGTCTGTAAATAAGTGATTGTCGACAAAAAGCTTTTAACAGGCGCAACCGGGTAAAGAGTACCAGAGACATTTCAAATATCGTTTATTTTTCGTTTGTTTATCGTTTAATATTGTCTTCCGTAGTTTTTTCTTGATGAATAATGAAGTATACGGCATGGGCTTTAGTTGACATTACACGTTGCGAAGCTCGGGGCTTATAAAATAAGTATGGGTAGGTATTGTTGCTCATTGCTTGTTTGTTTATAGATTTTTTAATTTTTGTGAGCAATACAATTACTATCATCGAATATGAGGATAGCACAGAATAGGTCGTATCAGAAAGATAATACCATGATCAATTTAATGAACCGTAACTTGTTTTTTATAACATCAAAACGTCTATTATTTTCTTAGGAATTAATTTCCGTACTCAGAGACATTAAATGTAAATTATACCATTACCTACTTAATGTAGATTTAACAAAGATAATCTATACTAAGGACAATTTAATTGACATTAAATATCTCAGAATGCGGCTGTAAGTCCCATAAACGATGTACCAGTATTCAATTAAAAACTTGTGTCACTCACTTGGTCACTTTGTCTATCGAATGTAAGTTACTTTCGATAGACAAAGTGAACCAATGAAAGTCGTATTCGCAAATATAAAAAAAAGAAAACATAAATCAAATACATTAAATTACTTAATATGTAGTTCTTGTAAAGCTTTTAATATATTCAAGTGACTATTGCCGGAAAATCACCTAAATAAATATTGTAAGTTCAATTAAGTAGTTTTTTTAATGTTCCGTTATATGTATATGTAATTTCTATATGTGTGAAGGAAGTAAAGGAAATCGTTTACGCTACAAAGTTGCTAAATATAAGATACATCTATTTATAGTAATTTAAGTAATATGTAAAGCATAAGATTAAATAAGCAGTTAACTGAAAAAAATATTGCATTTTATTTTCATAAACATAATTCCCTATATTCGATTTGTATAAAGAAAACTTTACACCACTTAGATAATATTATTATAACGCAACACTTACAGAAAAGTATATAATTTAATAACTTAAATTTAAAAAAATAAGTTCCCAAGAATTCAGCTATGAATGGTGAAATACGGCGCAACTTCACAAAATACCAGAGAAGCGGAATAAATACAAAATTAATATAGACGATGATGTGTAATATCAAAATAATTCCGGCGAAACATCTATTACCGGTTTGATAGTAAAAGTGGAAGGGCGTCCTCCGATAACGCTTATGTTGTTCAGTAATCCATGCCAAGATTTAAATATAGCCGTACGTACCGAAACTACACTGTATTACAACTGACGGCCAAGTCACATGAAAAAAATATCGCATATATCGTTGTATTGTTTTACAATACTAATTATTTCCAATTAAAATGTTATACCATAAAAACATTCGACTGAAATGAAATAAATTGCATAGAAAATCCCGACATAACTATCTGAGTTAATTGTATTTTATGCGTAAGAAAAGTACTAGCCGAAAAAGAAATCAGTGGAGAGAAATGGGAAGGCAGTTGGATCAAATAGGATAATAATAAGCGTAAGGAGAGTGATAAATATGATTAAAACTTCGCTGATGACGTATAAGTGTCTTAATTTTAAAAACCTGTGTCCTGCAGGGGACGTATTCAGTTTGATAGATGGAAGGGAATTAAAATTATCCTAACATTTTATTCCAAAATTCCAGGACTTCTGAAAGTGACTTAGTAGTATAGCCACGCTGTTATCAGTCATGACTCAGCATGAATGGGCAGGGTCGCCCGTGTCGGTACCACGGTCTCACAGTAAATCGACGTGAAGGGTTGGAATTTTGTCAATTTTGATTCGAGTCAACAGTCGCCCGAATGGTAACAACTTTTTCGGGTGGCTCAACGTTGAGTTGTAAGACAGGTGAAACCAACATCACCGCTCCGCCTTCCCCCCAGGCAGCGGTAGCGTGGTCCCCGCGAAAAAAAATACGCTAATGAATGCCAAATAATTTATTATTTACATGAAAATCTATTTCGTGTATTTGTTGTTACACATTTGAAGCTCCTGCGACGGGTATAAGAGGAATAAGATAGCTCGGGAGCTGTGAGACCGCAGAATCGTTTACATTTATACCGACGTTCACTTGGTGTAATTAACAAGTTAGACAGAAGTGCAAACTAACTGCAATTTAGCATTTAAATGCCTTTCCAACCGCTAATTAAAACAGATTCGTTTGACATTCCAGACATTCTACCTTTTGAAGTAATTTAATATTAAATAAATGAGAATTTAGTATTATTCTAAGTTAGGCAAAGTGAACGAGGAAATAGAATTTCATATTAAATAGTTCTTAAATTAAATTTAATCGCGATATTTGCCTAGGTTATTGTTACGGGCGTAATGGGTGTTTATTTAATAGTGCTAGTAATTAAGCGGAATAACCGCAATTGTACTAATATCAATAAAAATAGTTTCATCCTATTCTCACAAGTATTAAAACTGATAAAGTATTTAATAAGTCTCGGTGCCTTTGTAGACGGTGCGCAGTTTAGTATACCGAAATTAAAAATTCCTCACAGACTAGAACGAGATTCCCGTTATTCGTGTTCGCTAAGTAGCTGATATTTATTTTTATAGGAAACTACTGGTGTCGTGCTTCAAACTGCGCTGCCTGTTGTCGCGGGGGTTATATTAAATTTGTCATAGGGTCGTGTTCATTTTGTAAGGCTCACATTTCCGCTGCAGTCTAATAAACTTCTTATTCTTGGAAGGTAGTGAGGCATTATTAAATTGCAGCTTTTATTAGCCCGTAACGGACGCCTAGGTACCCACTCCCTACCTTAGCCTCCTATTCACGGGATCCTCGTATTATGCAATTTATTGGATTAAATTTTCTTGTGATTTATGATTTTTAATTATGGTTGTTATGCTGAACAGAGCTTAATAATATTAACTGGAGATTCCTGGTAGTTCGTTATGTTTTGTGATAAAGAACCAACTTAAAAAAAAAAACAAAGTTAGGCAGTCTGAAAATGAACAAAGCCAAATTGAAAATGACAGAACCATAATCAAAGTGTGTCGTATTACAAAAAAACTACATGCTAATTGCTACAAATACAATCTGTGACTGCAATGATGTAATTAAATCAGCTCGCTTTTTTAAAGTATTTGCATTAAATCAATAATAAACTTACAATTAATATTCAATGACTAATAAGTACTATGTTACATATTTCCCTTAAAGCTAATACGAGTAATAGATCTCTATCCTATTTGCTATCGGCTCTACGCTGCGCTTGCTGTAAGATCTGATAAAGGTTGCGGGCAGCCGGATCCAACAGGCGCGTCGGCTGTGGAAATACTTGCTGGAGGCTTATATTCGAAAGTGGACTTCCTGTGGCTGAAGCTAATTACGTAGAGCTGTACATTGAGACCTATGTCGAGCTATGTATATATTTTATTTGGTGGAATATAAGACGGCCACAACTACATAAGCTATAAATTGTATTAATTGCTCTCCAATGGAAACCCACAAGGAGTTCGAACATCGTCAATATCGCACTTATTTATTTAAACTTTAAACGTCTGAGGCCGCAGCTGCCTTCACATTGTTGAGTATTTCATTAGAAATTCTCTGAAAAATTTCTCAAAAGAGTTCTATATCGCTGGAATTCTTTCTCTATTATGCACTTCGTATGTTGGTTTATTGTTGGCAAAATTAATAAGGCTCTTTTGTGCAAAGGCGTCTCGATAGACTGGAAATATCTGAGAAATTTCAAATTAATTTGTAGTCTTTTAATGAATGAGAAGTAAGAGTGTGAAATGCATGTCGGTAACTGACCAGACGCGGTTGCCAACATGTTCATGGTGGTAGCGGGTTACAATCCCAGGGCACACCTCTGACGTTTCCGAATCATTTGTGTATTGATAGTCAATCACCACGGCCTACAACAGTGAAGGAAAACTTGGTGACGAAACCTACCATAGCGATCTATAAGAATTTCTATGGTATTTAAAGTTAGCCAACCCGCGCTAGGCCAGCGTGGTAAACTACAGGGTATATCAAGACTGCGACCGAAAACAAAGCCATGTGGTAGTATTACTGACTTCAGACACAACGCAAATAAAAATTTAAAGACGCAATGATACGTAAGGGTTTAAATTCCTTATTTCCCAACAACTAGGTATTTAGCACTCAAACATGATGATCTTTTAAACATTGCAAATAAAGATCTGTCGCTTTATGGCGAAATTCATAGTTGCATTGTGTTTGTAACCACTAAAACTACCACCTGGCTTCGTTTTTGGTCGCGGTCTTGATATACCCGGTATAATATGGTGTAAACCTTCTCAATCGTACTCTCGATTGTAGAGGAGGCCCGTGCCCTGCAAACGTACATTGGTTGATGCAGAACAGAAGTTAAAGTGATTGGAAATGAACAGTACGAAAAATTAAACTTTATACTGGTCGGAAAAGTGACTCTGATGGTAAATGAATTGCGTCCAAATTGGTTATTATTAGGAAAATGTATAGACAAGCGGATTCTTTTTATTACGTTTTCTTAGTTTTGTGCGTTGCATAATTTATAAACCTTTGAAAATTAGGAATGTAATTTTAGTATAACATTTCTACTAGCGGGATTAAATGTCAAATTATCCAGTTTTTTAGTTATAATACAAATTTGCAATAGATTATTTTTTCTACCGACTAATAAGTAAAAAATACTTATTTACTACATAAATAAGTACTATTTACTAAAATATGACAAAAACGTATTAATGTCACATTCGATTATTCGTTGAAAGAAACGCATTTTGTCAATGGATGTGCAGCTGAAAGCGCGTTTCCTATTTTTTTGATCTATTTAAGCCTGTCATTAATGTATAACAATAAAATACATAATTTAGAAAAAAAAAATATCGTATCACATTTGAGGTCGTTTTCTTATGTCAGTGACATTTGATTAATGCTTTTCGGTAAAAACGAAACAAATGTTTCAACCATCATACGACACTATTAAAATAAACTTACCTAAAATTCATATAACTTTTAGGATATGTGACGATATTGTAGCAAAATTTTATTGCTACTGCATTTAAAAACATATGTATGTAAATATATTGTAGCATTCTAAGCTTTAAAAGCGATGTATCGTAATAATGTTTTCACGTACAGTCTTAGTTATTGGGCGCGATAATTGTTAAATGGAACAATACTCAATCAAGTTCTCTTTTTACTGCAGCGTGTGCTGAAAACAGATCAATCACACTTTACAGTTTATCGACACTTTTGTCCTGTTCCCCGGTCATATTTACATCAACCGATACGAAACCGAGAGGAAGTTATGACTCCATATTTCCTGTCAATTATACGGATAAGTACGCGCTCTGTCAGGAGAGGCAGACGTGACAGGCAACTTCAGAAAAATATCAGCTTTGTCTATAGATACATACGTAAATAAATAACTGAATGGTAATAAGATCAAGAGAGTCCTTAGAAAACGCTCACTGTTTTATAATTCATAAACAAGCTATTACAGTAAAATACATAAATTTAATATATTTAAAAAATATATTTAAAAAATTAAGTTTGAAACAAAAAGTTTTAGTGGAACATTGCAGGTGAATTAAGTTGTCTTGCTGGAATAATAAAATAATCTTAGAAATACCGCGACTTTTTTAAAGTAAATTAAAAGTATGGCGCATAATATAAATCTCACAGCCTTTTAAAAAATCCAAATTAAGTCGACGCTATCGAATAATCGCCTTCCAAATACTATTAAAAATAATTGCGCTCTGCTCACCAACAATATTTTGAGTTTAGGCAGAAAAAAATTCTCGCTGACCGGCATTGCATTTAATTGTTAGTTTTATAAAAATAAACTTGCCCGGTGTACAGACTAACAAAGTAAACAAATGCAAAAATTCATTGAACGGCAGTTGACGCGCCGGAAAATAAAAATACTGCGATACTGCGCTACTGGAAAGCGAATTTCATAAAATACTTGCTAGAATAACGCCGGATATCCAAACTCTCAGCCATTTCATACGTGCATGCATTAAATTATTCCTGCCTTCAATAGATTGTATCCTAAGCATATTTCAGAAGCTTTAATCGCACATTCAGGCAGATTGTTATCATTTTCAATTTATCTATACAGATCTGCAAGTTTTTTCTATGCCAATATTATTTTACTAAATAGATAAATACATATGTATACACCGAACAATCACCTACGCAGTCCTGACCCAAACTAAGATCGATTCTTGTCGTGGGTACCAGAAACTATGAAAGATCTACTACATCAAGTCCCGAAACAAATACCTGTGGATAAAACAAATATCGGTCTCGGTGCGGGGATCGAACCCGCGGACTATCATTTCACAGCCAGCGTCTAACCTACTGCGGCACGGAGGCTGTCATTTTAATGAAATTTATTTTGCCAAAAGTTAGGTTCATACATAAATGTGGATTTATACATATTATAATGGTTTCTTATATTTACGCGAATGTTACTCTAGGTACCGGGTTTTACTCATTGAAGTAAATCTACTCTGTTTATTAAAATTAAAATTAATAACTAGTTTTTTAATTCAACCAAATACGCGATTAAATCCATAAACAAAACATTTTAAGTTTTTTTTTTTTTCATTCATTTTTTGTTAATTATAGTTAGGAAATTATACTCGTAAATGAAGAGTCCGTCACATTAGTTACTAATGTCTACCTACATGTGATGTGGCAACATTTTTTATGTACTTTTAAAATATAAAGTATCTAATCCTATTAATGGAAGCGTATTTAAAATAAAGTCAATATCAAATATAGGTACCTAGGTAATAATATTAATATCGAAGACTTTCCACATAAAAGCGTCTGCAATGGGCAGATTGGCAGATGGCAATCTCCTATTCAGGTTTTTGCTGCAGTATATTCTGAGTAATATCGCAGCGCTGGTTTCAATGGGAAGCCTAGGTGACGCAGAGAGACTAAAAAAAACACTGTTTGAAAAAAGAATATGAAAAATAAGATTTCAAGCGTAACGAAAAGAGAGAAATATTAGAAAAAAAAGATCCAATCCACGCTGTTTATGAAGGGAGCGAGTAACAACCGACGCTGATACCTTGATGTTCTTCTATAAAAAATAGATAAAAGCACGGTGAAAATTTTCTGACATACTCAACAAGTCCATTTAGCTTGTTGAAAATATTGCACGAAAGAGAGTGCTTCCAACATATTACGTTTCATTTAAAAAGCTCTTTGTTGCATCGGAGCCGGTTAGTTCAATTTTCCGTGCAACATATTGACGCTTGCAATTCGTTACTCTACCCCTGCGTAGTGATATAAAACGTAATCATATTGTAGGCTGTATAAGTGGCGCTCCCGGAATATAATGTTCAATTTGCGCTGGTTTTTCTGCCATGGCGCTCGGACATTTGTGGTGGACTTGATAGGTAATGTCTGCGTTTATTTGTAACTGGTCTATGGAAGTATTTCATTTATGTAAGCTCGAGCCACAGCAGCAATAAATCATGTTCATTCGATCGTGCACTCGGAAAGTATGTTCATGAAATTGGACTTTCCTTGTAAACATATTTTCAGTGGTCTAAACATGAAACAGTGAATTAAATTATTGCTCTGTACGGCAGGCGTATTATAACTTATATTTTCCCAAAATTTGCATAAAAACATGCAAATATCACACACAAGGTTTTCCGAAACTCGTTTATCATGCTGGAAGGTAATTACTGTGTAGGGTATACAGAACGTGGAATGTAACAGAAATGATACCTAAGCCTAGTAGGCAAAATAATTTTAAAGCTGTTTTATATTTTAGGATACAAAAATGGAACACTATCTCCGACGGCTAATAACAATTGATGGTGAATAGAATTTATTCCTCCTTTCTCTATATATCTCTCTCTGTCTCTGGTCGGTCCTTCATTTCTCAGGATCCTCCAGATGCATTTGTTTCTCCTTTATGGGTATAATAATAGTTGATTTTCTTTATATGTAAATGTTTGTTCAAGTGAAAACGTAATTGTTACATAAAATCAATATCGGGGAGAAATTACTGATTCCGACAGTTTCGTGCAATCCGTGCGTATATGCTCAATATTTTATTGAAAATGTTAAGATTATAGAAGAAAATATTAAAGCCATAACATGTACTTAATTCTATGTAATTAAATTATGTATATTAATTGCAAAATGAATATATTTTAAACAAAAACATTATAATCAACGTGGACGACAAGAAACTTATTTTTTTAAATTCGTTCATATTGAGACTAATTGCGTAACTTTCTATTCCGAATCTAAACGTATAGAAATGAATAATGTATTAGATTCTGCTAATATCTTTTCAAGCATGTTAAATAAAAGGAAAACATAAATATTTTCAGTAGGTAATTACATGGCAAAATTAACAATAAAGTTACTTTTATACCTTCAATTATAAAACTAAATATTATTCTTAAAGTCTTATTTTGAAGGATCTGAGTAATTAATAGAAACACCTCAGTGCTTTAATTGAATAACGTGGAATAAGAGACTTGTCAGCTTTAGAGTAGGACTACGAATTAAGTTAGTGTCTAGGCTCTTGTGCAAATTGAAACTTATTTCATTGGGAAAATAACAGCGATTCAACTGATTTTTAACGAATATTGGTGATGTAGATATATTATGACATCAAAAATATGGCGTATTTTTTTAAAAACCCACTACAAAAATGTCTTTTTGTAAGATCACCCTGTGATCATAGAAGTCGGACCCGAAAAGTCTGTCGGCGCCTGTGTCTTCAAGGATGAGTTTATATGCATTTATCAATGACTAGATTCTTAATCTAACAGTCACATACATGGTCCTGACCCCTCACTATGATTGAGTCTTGTGTCGTGGGTAAAAAATATGTAGTACGAGAGACTCTGCGGTCCCACAAGCGCCCAGACTCCAGAAACAAATACTTGTTGTTTAAATACACATTTGTCTAGGTGCGGGGATCGAAACCGCGGCCTCTCGTTTCACAGTCGGCGCGGCGTGTAACTAACTGCGCCGCTTAGGCATTTTCTTGAAACTTTCTTATAATACAAATAATCCCGGAAATCTTTTAACGATTTCTATAATCTGGATTAACTTAAAAAAGAGCGTTCGATCTAATAGTAATAAAATATTGGTGTTGTTGAAGTATAATATGGTCTTTTTTTTTATCGCGAATATTTCGACGACTTAATAATTAAGTAACGATTTTACCGACGCGTAAGGTGTATGTAAAACTATTTTTCGGGCAGGTTCTTAGGTATCAACAAAAGTAAAATTTTCACTCATGACATAAGAGTAAAATTCGTACCTACATTAAATAAAACAAAATATCATAATTTATATAAACATGAACTAAGAAATAATTAATTTTATAATTTAATCAAAATACTATTTTTTTAAACAATAAACGAAGATCTACATTTCCGACGAAGTATTCAATAATAATATTACTTCAATAAATATGAAACTATAGTGTACACAATATTACGTTGGATGGATAGAAACGTAATACCCAATACTAGCTATCGGGAGGAAAAACAAATAACTCACAATACTCATTACAAAATCGCTGGATATACACTAAAACAATTTTACAAGTAAGTCTTTTGTTCACGAAAATTTGTGTATCATTAATATGGCACCCAAAAATGTGTTGTTGAAGTTATTTGTAAACTGAAGTCACATGGAAAGAAAATATGGTGTAAACAAACGCGTAACCAAGGAAACCGGCAGTGCGGCGCGTCGCTTAGTCGGTTAACTCGGTATTATCTCAATAACATTGGATACTCACGACCGGGAAGACGAAAGCAGGGACTCCGACGAGGAAGATGGCATCGATGGTGGAGAAGACAGCAACATACTGAGAGAAGACGTTGACGGCATCGAGTAATCTCGTGGCTGATCCATATACTGCGGCATGCACACGTCTTGTATCATCGGGGCACCTTGTGGCATCGGGATGTCATCTGGTAAAGGCACGCTAGCAGGGTCAATTTCATATTCAGCAGGATCCCACGAATACATTGCGTTATGCGTCATCGAAAAACCCTGTGCCACCGACGGGTCCGAGCGCGGGTAAGTTTCAGGATACATTGGTAAGTACTCAGCCATTGGATAACTCTGTGGCATCAGGTACTGCGACTCCATCGGAGGTTCCTCCGGCATCGGCATATTTGAAGGCATCGGTATATTCTGTGGGTCTACTAGGTACTGCTGCATCATCATATCAGGCGTCGGGGGCAGACTAGTTCCTGGCGGGAATTGTTCCATCGGGCCGATTTGTGGAGCCGGTATGTTCTGTTGCTCTTGAACCAGTTGCTGGGCTTGAGCATCGTTGGGCACGGCATCGGGCACCGGTTGACACGTGGGGTACATTTCGTACTGATACGCGTCGTAGCTGTTCGGCCAGCCGCGTTGCACCGGCGACCATTCGGTCATGGTGCGAGGTTGCCGGCGGGCAGACGACTAATGCGCAACAGGCATGCTCGCGTGCACCAGCGGTGGCACCGCGCGCACACTGACGCACCTCGCTCGCACAGTCGCACCGCAATACGATGCAACGTATAAACTAACTGCAAATTTATCCTTTATCTGGCCGTAACACCGTGCACTCTATGTACGTAGTTAGCCGGCGACTGATAAAGGGCAATCTTGAACCGTGTTCACACTTCACTAATTAGCCATCGAATAGTAAGTATGCGCAGCTCGCCGGTGGGAGTGGGGCGGATACCACACACCACACCAGAGTCACGTTTCATACACTTCGCAAAAATGCACTATTGATATAAACATTTATATATTTTACTAGGTGATTGAGCTGGGCCACAACATCGAATTATTTATTAATGACACTAAAATATAATAGATATGTAGGAGTAATAGAAATATAGTTTCCGTTTAATAAGGCAATGCGAAAAATGACAGTGTCTAATCATACTGTCAACATTCAAAGGCTAGTAGTATTACCCATTACCGTATACAAACTACTGTTACTAAAATACATTTTTTGTGTCGTGGACATCAACAATTATTGTAAAGGACTTTGCGGCCGAAAATAAAATATTTTAAGTCACACAAAAACCTCCGTCTCACTGCGGGGCATGAACCTGCGTTCTCTTTTCGCCGGCAGTTTCTCACGATCCGCGCGACTGAGGCTCATCACATCTCGTCACATGTGAGCAACAAACATTAGACTTGTGATAACCCCGTGACAGTTGCCACGGAAGTAAAGAAAGATTAATTCTCCCTACAGTAAGGTGGGTTGTGACCTTTGCTAATTGATATAAGGTAAACAAATTACTAATATACTACTACAAAGTTGCAAAAAACACTCCACTTGCTTGCCCATAAATCTTAAGCAAGTTTATTCTAGAAAATAAACATTATAAATTATAATTTCATAATATATCAATATGTGTATTGATATTGATAAACATCAGTGATGCGCTACAGTATCGAGGCAGTCCCAACAGCATTCTAAAAGCGTTGTTATACTGGACACGCAGGACGTTATAAGCACGTTGCGTATACCGGATCCAGAGACTACTAGAGTTAAAAGATTGACAGTAAGAACGGAACAATGTTGTTTAAACACTATACCTTAGATGGATTTGTAATGTAAGTACGAAATAATCACTAAACAGTTGCTTTTAAGTCAAATATAAAAATCATAAAAATCGGTCAAGCCGTTTAGGGGCTGTCCATTAATCACGTGAGGTTCGAAAGGGGGGGGAGGGGTCCGGCAAAAATCACGAAATATCACAAGGGGGGAGGGGGTATACTAAGATATCACGTGTATTTATTTTTTCGTGATACGCGTGATTTGTAAACCGAAAAGCAGCGTGTAGTGTGACCTTGACTCGCCGTTGTCAGGCAACGAAGTCCTCGTGCGTCGCGACGACTGCCGGGCTCGGCTTGCCGGTCGTCAGACAGACATTTTATCATGGACCTTAATTTTCTAGAATAAAATTAGATTATACTTTGGTCTGTATTTATAAATAAAATTATAAAAAATTTTTGGTAGGGGGATGGGGTTAGTCTTAAACCTCACCACGTATCACCAAGGGGGAGGAAGGGGATAAAAATGTTAAAAAACATCACGTGATTCATGGATAGCCCCTTGAAAATGACATGAAATGAAAATGAAACTTATACTATATGTTTGAATAACAATTGCCAGATAACGCGCGGTGGAAGCCTTCCATGAGCCTAGATTGTAGAAACATATTTCCTACACTTTGAATCGAGCAGGTTCAAATATAAAAACGTCGGACCCACAAAGGATTATTTTATTGCTTTAGAGTGATATTTGTTATTTTTATTTTATTTTGGTTTGTTAAATATAATATTGTTGTAAATAAGTCACGCTAGTAATGTGTTGACTTATAAGCAACTTTTTAGTGATTATTTCGTACTTACATTATAAATCCATCTAAGATAAAGTAAATCCCCATCGATACAAAAAATATTATTATAGTGCTTTTTTATCCAATTTATTACTTTCAAATGCTACAAAGATGTAATGACATAAAGAGACAAATAAGTATTTAGGTACTGGCGGCAGCAAAACCGTCTTGTTAAAGACAGAAATCTCAAACCATCTTTCACGAATCCCTGTAAAGATTTTTATTATTTGTTTAACAAAGGCTTCTGCAGAAAGGTCATTATTGAAAAATGAAATTACCTGTCGTTTTTGCTCTCGCATTTATTTTGAACAAATTGGCTGCGAACAACTTCGTAAGGCGTAACTGTATGCACAGGAAATTGTTGCAGAACCATTACAGATAGTCATTTCCGCCGAAGCTTTTACAACAGCTCGGATTTTATAGGATGTTTTTATTCCAACTTAATTAATAATAATTTAATACATTGCTGCTTGGTTGGGTACTAAGGAGAGACCGCAAATAGATTTAATATTGTGTTCACCATCATGAAATTTAACAACAGAAAATCTCGTGGTGTATATAGGCCTCCCCCAAGAACTGTAACAGCGTCGTATGGTCAACTATTTGTTTTTACCAATAGCAATAATATTTTACCAATAAAATTTGTATTAAGGGCCTCGTTCACCATCTTCAAGTAAACCGTTGATTAGCGGCTTCTTACATATGAAAAACCTACCACCAGTAAAAAAGTTTTGCCGCATCGGTATAAAAAAACTGATATTGCTGCCATATATTGCATTAAACAAAACAAAAAGCATTATATTCGTCCTTTATTAAATCATTCAGCTTATGGCCGTGAATATTCATTTGCAATGTTCAATTGATACTAATGATTTATTTTCGGATCATTAATGGTTGCAACACTTTGGAGTAATTTTCAGCGTGCACCGCAAGCATTAAACGACAGTGATGGAATACTCCTGGCTGTAAAAGCTTTTTAAGGTTATATTACTTTGCTCTTGACGCAGATCATACCTACTCGTATTAAATATTTTTGATAGCCAAACTGTGCGACATTTGGATTGTGGTTAATGAAACTCCAAATCAATTGTAGGACGGGGAAAACAACGTTGATTGTGTTATTTCTGGCTTCTATTTATATAACTTCGAATAAAGGGTTTTTAGTATTTATTTCGCCAATAGTTTGCATCGTTGGTGTACTACAAATAAAATATATGTGCTGCAATCCGTGAGGAATAAAATTCATTTTTTAACCACTTAGTGTTTTTAACAATTATTAATTAATTATTATTACGATGCAATAATTATGAATAATATTTTGACCCTATATCAAGATACAGTCACCATTTGCGTCGTAAAAATAATTAATTAATAAGTCGGCCTTTCCTGGCTTATTCACGTCCCGTGAAATGTAAAAGAAAAACTTAGAGTAAACATAAAAAATATACACAAAATTAAGTACATAAATTTCTCTCAAGAGAGTGACAATTGTAAGACGCAAGTCGCAAAAATTGTCTTCACGATCAAGTGTTCTGGTACTGAAAAGTCCTCCACATATATTCGACATAAGATGTCTATCGTATTGTTAGGGGAGACATATTAATTTTAGTTTGTTAGTTATGAAGGTTTTATTAACGTTTTCACCTTTAATACATTTTCCTGTCAAGCGTATGCTGGCCATCGTTCAATTAGAACATCTAATATATTCTTCAAATGAATAAAACTAATATTCAGACATTTTTATTAATACGAAAATTTCCATGCAAGCTAATTATTGTACAGAAAACATTAAAGAAAGGAATCCTTACTGTAAATTAGCTTTCCATGAAATATTTTTACTTTCAATCGAGATTGTACACACTTGTAGTCTTTCTAGGTGAATCAATTAATAATTTAAATTTCTTGTTGCTTCGTTGGCATCGACAGATTTTCAGTATAAGTGGACGTAAGTACATGTCTAGACAAATTATATCAGTATTTTGTGTTGGAAATTGTTGGAAATACCAATGAAAAGGTCATAAATATTATTTCTGTTCATCATAAACTGATTAGACGGTTTAATCTCCTTTGAAGCAATTATAATATTATTCCCCATAAAAGGGTAGAAAAATATTATACTCGATGTTTTAATATTTTCTAAATTCTATATTCTCTTTGGCTTGACTAAAGGTCGCTGTGGGCACACTCTATCCGGACCGCACTCTACTTAATGGTATGATACTTACTATATTGTGTCGATGTAATAAAAATCAAATATTTTTGATTAATTAATGGGTTTTGAAAATAATATTTTTTTTATTTGCAAATATATTAGCATATATACCTACGCAACATTTACGCTACACACAATACTACTCGGATTTGAGATTGATTAAAGAATTGATATGCTAAAGTCGTGTGTACACGGTCCGCTCCTATAGTCTTGATTTGTCCAATTGTATATGAATTAAGTGCCTGAAAACGCCGCGTGTGACACAGCTTGGAAACCTGCATGACCCAGCTCGAAGCAATTATTCAAATAACCGACCCATTGAAAATTATTCGGAAACATGCACGTCTAGTTCTGAAGTGTCAATGGATTCATACGTCAGATAGGGGGTAGCGCTTTGAAATCGCGGATAGTTGACTTCGAGTTAATTTTTTAATAATGTGTTATTTGTTAAATAGAAAGTAGGATAAAACAGTAATTACAATATACTTTTTTAGATTAATAAGTTTCTTAACTAGATGAAAGGAGAATGCCCATTCATGGTATCGGTAAAAATATCGTTGACCCCGATACCGATACTGCTTCAAATTCATTATAGCACTTTTTATGGTTTGGTTAGGACAAATAAGTCAATGTTTGTCCTTAAACGTTTTTCTGTCTTATACCGGGCGATAGATGTTTATGAAATAAAGTAACTATCATCACATTTTACGATACGTCAGCCATGACTACAAATGGGGCTACCAGAGTGACTGGACTTCAAGTTCATTTTTCCAAGAACTCCGGGCCTGGGTCGCAATTATGTTAATTTTTATTCAAAATATATATTTTTCCCTACACAAAAAAGTAGGTTTCATCGAGTGATAAAAATGGGCATCCTCCTTTGTATGATAATACCGGGATTTTTAAATCAGGATCTCGAATATTTGAATTGTATTTACTTAATTTCACAAATAAGCGATGACGTCATTCGTCATTTCTTTCCAGCTTGAGAGAAAAGTAACAAATAAAATAAAAACCGACGAAGTTTGCGGAAAAACGCTAATGTTGTAATAAAATACCAACATAGTTATTCGCTTTTCTCTCTAAAAGAAACGCAACTATAAAATTGAAAACATTTAAAGCAAAGGAAACGCAATTTCCGGAGTAAATTCATAAAGTAACAGGAATTTATTTATACACAATATTGTCAAGACTTAAAATACTTCATTTTAAATTAATGGATGTTATTAGTTGAAACTTATGATCGAGTCAGGGACAAGGCTAACGGGATTATCATAATTTAGGACATAATTTATTTTATGACATATTTACTGTATGGTACTAGAATCCGGTCGGAATGCAGCAGTACACAGGGTGTAAATTCTACTACGCAAATACTTCATATAACTACCGGCACGTAACTTGAGCGCTGGCCGTTACTTGCGCAGATGTCGATTTTTGGGTCTCTTTAGAGCTATGATGAAGTAAGCGGGCGGGGGCATTATCGCATCGGCCAGTGATTGGTTCACTACGCAACGCCATATTGTTATTATGTCTAATTCATTCATTACGTTTGTGTCACGTGCTTTACTACGACTAAATTATACTTGCTTGCATTTTAATTAGGCCCGATTTATTATATTCTGCTTTCACTTTTCTATAAATACATTTTTTTTTAGTAAGTGTAAAATTCAAATAATCGCTACATAGTATAAAATATGAATATATATATATATATATATATATATATATATTTAAATAGATGATGAAGAAATGGTTACCGCAAGGACCAATATTGGGCATCAGTTCATTCAAGAAAATGATTTGAGGGAAGGTGTGGCTCCTATTTCACCGTAGATAATTGTATAAGGAAAATATATTTGTGAAACAAAAATAAATGTAATTTTATATTTCTAATTCATAACGGCTCTTCAAACAAAAAAAATATCAAGTACAGTTGGAATTAATAGTTTTTTTTGTTGTTACAGTAATTGTTATTTTTATTATTCCACTGGTGTTCACTTACTTTTAGTTCAATTTGTTTTAGATTTAGATTCTCTCTCAATATTAATACATTCATAATATATCTCATAATATATTCATAATTCTAATAAAATATTTCTTTCATCCCATAAAATAAAATAATAATAATATATAAGTAACTAAGAATAAATTAATAATAATAAATCGGTATACATTTATTTTGTCCTTAAGTTCACGCAAAGCAATCCCCACTCTGTCGCCGAGCGCTCAAGATCCGTGCCGGCGGTTATACCAGCCTTTTGAATATCCGGTTTTGAACAGGCCTTGATTATGGCCATTGATGAGATAAAGTCTTAATTGCGTCTGCAGCCGACTTGGGAAACACTGCTCTTATTATCATCCGGTGTAAAGGAAGTTAAAGTGTGTTGGGTCACCATACCATGCTGGTACAAATGAACAAACCTTTGGGCTTTACAGTAAAGAAAAATGGCTGGAAAATGCATTCTAATTTGTGCGTAAAAATAAAATCGAACAAGCATAGCACAGTAATTTGATTACACCTAAATAGCATGCGATTAAAAAGTACGAACTATAAGAGTTTTAAACAGAAATATACTTCAATATATCGAAATACTTTTCGGTCTTACAGCGCTTGGACTCACAGCAATTAGTCGTTTTAAAGTCAGGATCGGTTAAAAAGTATAACGAATAGGTTGTACGTCCATATATACATAATATGTATACACATGCAACCACGCCAGAATACCCGAAGGCAAATTGGAACGGTTACACCCACGCTTTGCCAATAGTTTCGTATTTTTTACGATCGGTATGATAGGCAACCCTGAAATACTCCCCGGCGCTAAATGAATCGGTGTGTAGCTCATATGCCATTACCACGCACATAAACGGTAAAGGGAAATCACTCGTGTTAGGGAAGTGATCAGCAGTGGGTGATTAAAGACAGTTAATCTAAAACCTAAAAGCTTTTACGCTAACTAAAAAAATTAAAAAATAATATGTAGAAATTAACGTAATCATGACTAATATGCATATTCTTATATTTTAAAGTCTTAGGGCCTCTTTCACCATCTTCAAGTAAATCGTTGATTAGGCTAATCATCAGTAAAAGTCATCCGTAACATCATGTGTCGATTTCACCATGCTCCAGTAATACTAATCCTATGATTACATTAAAAAGTAACTTACTGGCTGCATCGTCTGCCGATTAGCGTATTTACTTAATGGTTATAATAAGGTTAAATTCTCAAACTCCTTTTTTTATTTTTTAAGAAAAAAACACGTTGACACTTTAGCGGGAGGCAGGGCGAGGAACATTTGACGCAATATTGAACGAATGATTCGTTCAATTTCTTATGTCATTAACTTAACCAGCACTTTACTTTATTTTCACTTGTGAAATCGACGGAAGATACTCTGCACATTTGCTTGTCAAATAACGTTAATCAAAAAGTAAGTAATCAAAGGTTTACTTGAAGATGGTGAACGAGGCCCTTAATATACATAATGGGTTAACTAGCTTGTCATGATAAACACAGAAGTACGATTGCAACATTTTGCCTGATGCATACTCGTATAACCAGGCTTAAAAAAGCTAGGTTAGAAAGGAAGAAGAAAATAATTACTATTTATAAGCATCGCGTGGTTGTTATAAGAGAAGATAATAATACGAAAATTGTTACCTCATGGCCATATCATAGTTTTTAAACTATTATGTATTTCATAATTAACGGGTTCGATTCTATTTACTAGTTCGGATTTTTTTTAAATCCAACATTGCGGTTTTAATTCTGATCAAAGTCGGGCCGGAGACTTTTTTGTATATTTTCCATTACCCTCATAGATTCGGATTTGGTCATCCACGGCAAATTGGTAAATTGTTTCAGTAATCTGTATATACTACATACGCGTATATAGCTAAACATTCAGTGTTCAAAGGCTAACTGCTGTTCAGTAATTATAGTAATGTTATAGGCTTTGCAAACCGCGACTATTCTAATTAACTAAATTACATCAAAGACAATGGATACGTTTGCAGATACCTTTCCACGAAAGTTCCAAACCGATTGTTGCATTAATGTTAATTAATTTATTCTGATTGCAGATACATGGAATTATTATTAAATAATTTCTATATGTTAAATCCGTCAACGCGCAGTATTCCAGCGTAGTTTACAATAGCTTTAAATTTTTAACCTGATTCTCGACTGTACAGGTGTCTCGTGCTAAGCATTGAGCGAGTGTGGGTCGATTTAATACTGCAGTCTTAAGAATACAAGCTTCTTTCTTGAAGGTAGTATAAATCAGGAAATATAACTAAGGGAAACTGACACTACGGTGAGTCTATTGTATCCGAGCATTGGCAGCGGTAATCGCTTTTTATTATGTGAACTTAGTAATGCTTATTTTATTTTTATGTTATTTATATAATATCCTTTTCGTGATATTTGTTTTTGAACAATTTGGCCTCAATACTTTTCAATTTAAAACTGGAATTAGAGAAATGTTCTATTACTCCCACTCCCAAAAATCCGCTGTTACCCCGTGAAGTGCATCATCGAGACTAAAAGTATATGAAGGAACGCACAATTCCCCGCCACACGCGCGCCCTTCTCTCTAACCGTTTTTGAGACATTCTGTTTTGCTACTCATCAAAATGTTTGGCCCACCCTATACTATCCAGCTGTGGTATGTCAAGCATACCCTTAGTCAGATTACAATGGGGTTGCGGTCCAGACAGCGCGCTACTCTCTATGGGAAATTGATTAGGCTTTAATCCCCAAACAGCAGTTTGTGAGGTAAGGTGTGTACGTATTTAGAAATTCTGTCGGTATTTTTGTTATTTGTATCCTGTACGACAAATTAAAGTATTTATGCTTAGGAAAAAAGAAAATATTAAATTGTTTCGATTATGTTTTGATTTAATAAATTTCTTTTTGGTGTATTTTTATTTATTCGTCCAAATCGACATCATCTCATCTTTGATTTGTGGAATCATTTATGCGTCTTTGTCCTCTTTGCGATTTGGATGATGACTGATGACTATTCCTTGGTTTTTTTCTTATATTGCATCTGCCATCTGTAAACTGATTAACTCGCGGCCCGCTTGACAGTAAAAAATCACTGCTCATGGGCACGTTTGCAGAAGCGCAGGAAAATTGCTGCCTACCGTGGGGAACTTTCTAAACCTCTTTTAAACAACGAGATGTAATAGCGATCCGGAAAAACCGAGGCACTTGGCAGTGAGTTAATTTCAGATGTTTCACATGCGTAGGTTGATATGAATGTCCCTTGCACAAAACAATTGAGTTTGAACAAATGTGTATAATTTCTGGTGTATTTAGTGTAAATAAGGTAAGATTTTTAGACATTCAGATAACTGTTGGCGGTAGAATAATTTCACATTATGTCAAAATTGCCATGTTATCCGTCGAATATAATGTATCTATCATTTTTAAAATCAGTCCCTAGTATGAAAATACATTGTTTTGCAACGAAGGCATTAACGCTTACATATTAATTAGATATTCATGTTTTGAATATAATAAATTAATTTGTCTGCCATATGTGACCTTTAGGGAAGGCCTTTGTTCAGTGAACTTCCTGTGGCTAAAGGGAAAGAGATATGACAGGTATAGCTTTCACTCATTACAAAATTAAATTATTTAGAATTTTTAAATCAGACGTGGCGTCCCTATTCTATCACGGATACCTTACGACGTCACACAACTCGGAAATGCGTTCCGAATTATTTCCGGAATATAATGGATTGCATCGCTCCGATGTAGATGCGTACCACGTCTCAATCATTGCATGGAGATTCGATTTCTAGTCAATTTATAATTATATCTATGGCAGATATTGGCAGTAATTGTGTGGTCTGTATTGCGAGGTCCTATTTCCGATTTCCAGATCCGACATCATCCGCCGCATCGAGACAGTCTCGACCGCAAGTGCCTTGTCGATACTAGGCTTGCCTTTTAAGTTCTGTCGTTTCCATATTTCCCGGCAATTTTTAATTTGGAACTGTTTTATATTCGAATGTGTTTTAATTTTGAATCTCTAAACAGTTTAAAGTATTAGGATTAATGCTATAGTTTAGTCACAGCATCGATTGGAATCTGTCAGGTTACGTACGAAAATGAATCTTTCTAAGGAAAATGTTCGTGCAATAATTTTCTACAACTTTAGAAGAGGCCTGACACGGCTTCAGTGTTTTGAAGAGCTAACATCTGTGTTCAGTAATGAAGCCCCATGTCTATGGAGTGTCGAACGCTGCTATATAGAATTCCAGCGTGGACTTACTAGTGTTAGTGACAAATCTCGCGAAGGTCGCCCAAAATCCGCCTTCACTGAAGATAACATCATTGCTGTGAGACAACTAAATCTCGAAGATCATCATGTGACGTATCGAGACATAGAGGCTCTATCAGGCATCTAAGGGACAACCATTCAGAAGATCTTGCATGAAGCGTTTGGTGTAAGAAAGCTAGTTTGCCGTTGGATACCGCATCTGCTTTCCGACGATCACAAGGCGACCCGCGTCAGATGGTGTAAGAAAACTCTGCAAAGATTCAACCGAGGACAGTCAAATCACGTCTACGACATTATCAGTGGTGACGAATCTTGGATCTATGCCTACGATTCTGATTCCAAACAACAATCTTCAATTCTGGGTCTTTCAAGACGAGCCAAAGCCGACTAAAGTTGTTCGTTCTCGAAGCACTTCAAAAAAGATGGTGGCCACGGTCGTTGGAAAAACCGGCCATGTTGCGACTATTGCACTTGGAGATCGTAGAACGGTAAACGCAGAATAGTATACCACAGTTTGTTTACCACAAGTCATCGCCGAACATCGAAAATCTAACTCAAAGCGACGCATAGTCCTGCACCACGACAACACAAGCTCACACAGCGCTCGTCAAACGATTGAGTATTTGAAGCAGGAAAAAGTAGAAATTCTTGACCATCCTCCATACAGTCCTGACCTAAGCCCTAATGATTTCTTTACAGTTCCCAAAATTAAGAAAATGTCTTCGTGGTCAAAGGTTTCAGTCCGGTGAAGAAGCAGTCGACGCTTTCAAGTCAACCATTTTGAACACCCCACTTTAGAGTGGAATAAGTATTATTATTACTGGTTTGAGCGAATGGAAAAGTGTATTAAGCTATTTGGTGAATACTTTGAAAAACAATAAAAAGTACTATAAGGTTCTAGTTGTGTTTTTTTCTTCAAACGACAAAACTTAAAAGGCATGCCTCGTATCGGTACAAATCAAGCAATAGAAATACAATCTATTTGCACACCTAAAATCTACTTAGATCTACAGGTATTTGTTTCGGGTCTGGGTGTTTGTGAGACCTAAAAGTGTTTCGTAGTTTCTGATACCACGACACAACACTCGATCATAGTGTGTGGTCTAACTTTTGGGTGTATTTAATATAAGGTTCTACATCTTTGGTACTTGGCGACTCGCCTTCAATATGTTACGCATATATTGGCTCTGGTAGCATGGACAAAGGAGCGGATATTTAAAAATCTAATTGTTATAGATAATATTTTATGTTAAATATGTCTTTGTTTTTTTTTCCCTTATTCCATACGGTATTATTTATGAAATAAAAGTATTTTGAAGCAAAAGTATGTATGTTTTGATGAAGAAAAAAATATATATTGAATAAGAAAGAAAGAAAAATCGCTTTTTTCGAGTTTACCGTCAAATAAAACAAAACTGGTTGTAATGACTGGTGATTAAAATAATTCAGAAGTTAGTGAATCTTGTTATAACACCGAAAATAACCAACAATATAATATGACTTTCATACAAGTATCTCGAGAAATATCACTTTACGTAATTTACTAATTTTACGTAAAAATATCAACGACATTTCATCGATTTCGCGAATCGCGAAAAATTTCACTCAATTTTCCAATACAGGCCAGGGGATATTATGCTTTGTTGGCTAGTCAAGTCAATTAAATAACATTTACAACTGCAACGAAATAGATATTATTTGTTACATTTTAGTGATATTTTATTAAGTCGGTTTTTATATTTTATTAAAAATTTCTTTGTTTATATCTTTTTACTGTTCTATATACGTATTTTCTTACCCTCCTATTTCATTCTCCCCCTTCTTCACTTACTTATATATTACTAGCGGCCCGGCCCGGCTTCGCCCGGATGCAGATAGTTTTTGAGTCCATATTATTTCGATTAGTACCTAAATGTTTAATCCAGGGTGTCAGCTACCGCTATACCAAATTTCTTGGTCATCATTGGTCTAGCATACATACAAACTTTCACGGTTATACTATTAGTAAGCATCCTTTTTAAACCACAAATATATAAAACAAAGCATACTTGCTATATCTATATGATTTTTAGCATTTCAAGAACAAATATATTATTAAAAATGTTCAAGATGTCAGTCAACTACCTATTCAATTTCGACTGTGAATTTAGATTATTCGAACAAATGACCTCCATCAGATATCAATTTAGACAATAATTGGATCAATAACCAAAAAGCTTAAAATGGACGTCAGCAATATGAATTCCGACCTCCATTTTAAACAATGTTAATATTAATGGTAAGATTCAAATTATTAATTTTGACCTCAATATTTTATGCCTTATTCTAACCCCATAATGTTGTATTTTACACAATATCACTTATTTTAAAATTATTGCACACCATTATCATTCGTTGTAATAAAGAGCTGAAATATAAATTGTCATAGAAATAACTTCAGTGGTTTTGATTTTCCATATAATACGTCTACTTCCTTATGTTACCCCTTTAGGACTAATTTTAAGACAAAAAAGTATGCGATTTTTTTATTTTTGATTGAGTAACTAAAATGCCAAGTTTGACATCTGCAACTTTAACGATTTAGATTTTCCGAATAATATATTTTCTTTCCTTATTCCAACCCCCTAATACTACAATTATTGCACGCTTTTATTTTTCATTTGTAATAAGAAGCTAAAATACAAATTTTCATGGAAATAGCTTCAGCGGTTTCGATTTTCCATATAACACGTATACCCTTATTTTACCTCTTTAGGGTTAATTTTAAGAAAACAAAGTATGCAAATATTTTTATTTTTAAATGAGTAATAAAAATGCCAAGTTTGACATCTATAACTTCAACTGTTTAGGTTTTCTGAATAATCTTTCATCCAATATTCCACCCCCATAATACTATTTTTTTATAATTATTGCACTCTTTTCTTTTTCGTTTGTAATAAGGAGCTAAATTTTCATTGAAAAAGCTTCAGCGGTTTTTACTTTTTATAATATTTGTAAGGATTAAAGGCTTTCCAACGAAGAATACACACAAAGAAAAAACATATAAAAGAATAACACTAAATAAACTCTACTGCGTGTTCCTTCAATTAAAGGAAATCACATGTGTTAACATCATCCAAATATTGTCTTTTAAACTAATTCTTATTAAGGTAAGTATTTTCAAAACAGAAAACTGTAGGCGAGTGTAGACCTAGTTATCATATTACGTTTATTAATGAGAGTGCATAATTGGCGATTTTATTACACCAACCGGAAGCCTAGTATGGAATTTGAAACCTTGTAACTGAGTTATCTCTTTTCGATTCGGCAAATTATTATTGTAAATAATAGATTATAGCGACATTTTGCGCAAGTTTCAACAAATAAACACTAGTCTATATCAAACAATATAATACAAAAACTGTTGGTGAAAATATAAGTATAAAAAAACTCGTAATACAGACATTTAAAATAATCAGACTAATTGTCCTTTTTCCAATGAAAACTTTTAGTAGATATTTGAGCGTATTTACGTTCAGTTTCTTAATGAGAACGGAAAAATTCAGATTCAAAAGAAAGATTCAGAACAAAGGTCATGTTTAGTAAACAGCGACAAACAACGGCCAAAATAAATAATACTTTAAAGTGCCTCGCACAGGCTCTCTTTTTTTGCACTTATGGTTCCGCCACACTAAATAAAATTGCGTTTCGTTCGGTAAGTGAGATTCCCGGCAACCCAATTCGCTGGTATGTGTAATCGTCGGGACAGCGACCACCGCACATAGTGGTAACTCCCACGAAAGTAAGCCACGTAAGTATAAGTTTCGCGTCCATCTCGTGTATGTAAATTTCGCAAAAAAAGCGACAGAATTATAGCGATATTACCGATCACGGTTCTAACACCCATATTCTAAGACGTTTTTTCGACTCCACTTGACGTTACTAGAGGAAATCCGTATTCTTAGTAGAAAAAAATCTCCTCCACTCAACGTCACTCAAAAAATTTCCTGTCTCGAGGAAAGGAATCAACTGTCAAACTCAAGGTACGTCGCGACCTACTTTAAGGAAGAAATAAAAGAAATAATCCTACTTTAAAATTGTAATTTAAAAGAGAGAAATAAAGTTTACCTTTTAAAATTCTTAAATACCTAAATATGCCAAAAAATGTTTGAGGTGGGTGCCTCTACAAGATTTACACGTTTTCCCAGTGAATGATACAAACATTACTCTTTATTTCATTTAATAAAAGATTTTTGGTTTGGAAACAGTGTTTATTATTTTAAACGAGTTACTAAAGATTTCCAGCAGTTCCTGTAATACTTGTACGATACTCCGTACGAATATCCCGAACGACGATTCATCCATAAGAATATCCTTCGAAATTTCCTGGTTGGATGGTATGACCCTCCTCCTGTCTGCATGCGTTTTTTTCTCCGACTCACTAAATATTTGTCTTCCAGTCACAATCCCGAAGATTTTGAGTTCAATAATTATATCGATGGCTCCAATTAACACTCCTCTAACTCAAAACTCATAGGTTTACAGGAGGAGCATTTGAAAGAAAAAATTTGATAAAACCTTTACTATTGCAGATATAATTATGAGTTTTTTTGTGTGAATAGCTGATTTACTGTTGCTTTAAACCCCATTAATAATATTTTGTATATCTTTTTGGTTTTAATGTTAGCTCTACTTAGAGGAATGTAACAGAAAAAACTCTTATTCAAAATTAGGATACACTCCGCTAACTCACAGTTAGTGGAGTATATGAGGGAACACTAAAGAATACACAACTTTAAATTAAATCCGTGTTAGAACAAAAACACATATTACTTACGTTAAAAATCAATTTTGTAAGTATTTTACAGTATCATAACCATTATTTTCTCTTATTAAGACCTATTCTATCAACTTATAAAAGTTGGCGTTGTATAGTTTTAATAATAAGAAAATCTTCGACCGTGATACAAACCTCTATCAATAATATAGCGTAATGTTACTCAAAATGTGTATGGACTTGGCTGTTTGTATTAGTAAATATTAAAGAAAATCGTAGGATTGCACCATAGTTGGCTTTAGCTTTTTAAATAATAAGGAGTATCTATTAAAATAAAACTATTTTATACGGATTTTATCGCGATTTGGTTTAATTTTTACATTTTTTAACTTCCTGACGTTTCGATTACTTTACAGCTTTCGTGGTCACGGGGCGGACTCAAAAAAATATAAATTAAAAAGTATAAAATAGTTTTATTTCCATGTGTAACATTCGCGTAAATCTAAAAAAACCATTAAGGAGTATCTAATTGGTATAATATAGCCAAAAACGATGTTAAAATTTTATTTTATGTAGTAGGGAAGTATAATTCGGAACAAAATTTAGATTTTAACAGAATATTTATTTATTTTTATTATAAATCTTCAAAATGTCTTAATAACACAGCACTCTTGTGGTACGAATAAAACTATAATTTTAACTTAAAAACTTCTAGGAAATTCTTACATAATAAATCACAGTAATAATATGTTCGTAGGAATTTTGAAAGAGATGATGAGATCAAGCAATGGCATGTATTGACAATATTTTGTAATATTAATGTTTATAATATTTTTTCAAAAATTATAATCATAAACAAAAGATAATAAATGTAATATTATCAAAATTTAAGAAAACAAAAAGTGATTTGAATTTTGCTAATCAATTTTCTTCATCATTATTATTCGTTTCGGGTTCTCCTGTCACTGACAAATTCTTATAAAAATTGTGATATTTTTGAAGGACTATGCTATTGATACAAAAATAAACTAAGTCTTTGTACTTAGCTTTGCTAATTGCCAAAACGTTTTCATATGCCTTTTGTGGCAAAGCCTCCACACGAGGCTGTCTAGTACCCAAGTTTTTGAAGCATTGAATTTGTTGCCGTTCTTCATCACCTAAGCTGTATTAATTGTAACTCAAAACGCCATAATTCTCTGGAGAAGCTTCAATTTCTTTAATTATGTTCCATGATACTTTCTCATTGCATACATGTTTGGTCCAATTTTTTACAACAATGGCGTTTTTGAAGTCGAGAATTATATCTTGTTTCATCTCTATAATAGTGCAAGGCTTTCCGTGTACATTTATATATATATAATATATATATATATATATATATATTTACTATCATAAAGTTTTCATCTGTTTCACATTAACTCACATTGCTTATAGGTTTATTTATGTAGGTTAATCTTTAGCGTAGGAATTTCTTTACAGTAACTAAGCTGTTTATAACATTAAGTTTTATTTTGTTTAGGACTTGGCACCGACTTCAAACCTATCAATAGGTAGCACATACAAATAATTGTATTTTATTGATATGAAAGCTATAGGTTTGCATAAGAGGAAATCCGTAACACGGAAATACGGAGACGAACCGGACTCACCGACATTGGCACAATTATAGCTCGACGGAAGTAGAAGTGGGCAGGCCACATATGTCGCAGTAATGATGGCAGATGGGGTAAAGCAGTGTTGGAATGGAGACCAAGAACTGGACATAGAAACCGGGGCAGGCCCTTAACGAGGTGGACCGACGACCTGGTCCACGTGGCGGGGAGGAGCTGGATGAGGACTGCCCAGGACCGAACAACCTGGCGTGCATTAGAAGAGGCCTACACTCAGCATTGGGTGGATACATAGGCTGAAGAAGAAGAAGAAGACTAAAACTTGACTTTAATACTGAACCTATTACAAAAAGAACCATTTTTATGGGACCAAATGACAGCTATTTTGCATCCAGCTAAAGAATAATTACGTAAATCGGATCATAAATCTAAGCGTAATCGCTGTACATAAATAAAAAAAACCCAACAAATTGATAACCTCCTCTTGAAGTCGGTTAAAAAGTGATCGCAAACGGGCAATACACCGCCAACTGTCAAAATGAGTAAACATTAACGAATGATTCTCCGCCAATTCTAGATGGCGGCATGTTCCACGCGGGCTGCCCGCCGCGCGCGCCGTAAAAACTCCGCTATATTAACATGGCGGTATGTCTATCGCACGATTGCCGAAAGTACATATAGTTAGCGTTATGTAAACCTGAAAACTTCTTTATTTTTCACAATATTTTTCTAAATTTTGGTGGGCATAATACTTACTAAATAGTAAAGCAATTTACATGAAAAACGAAAATTTCAAAATTTTGAGTTAGAGGAGTGTTCATTGGAGCCATCGATATATTATTCTATGTAAACACTCTGACATGACATTTGACTGTCACTTTTCAAGTGATCATAGACTATTTTCAAAGGTTTTTTGTTAAATCTCTACTTTATCTATACATCAATGACGTAATTAATGACGTTTTTCCTTGACTCAACCTCTCTCGAGGAACCTTTAGTAAAGGTATATTTTTAACTAAGCATACCATTTTCGAGGGTCCCTCCAATTCATTTGTAAAGTCACCTCGACTAAGATATGGTTGAGGAAGATTGGAGGACACGTCTTAGAATACGGGTGTAACTCAGTCTCGGAAACTAATCATGATTGAAATGGGAACCGACCGGAATGTATCAGTATGCGAACAATTCGCCTTTAAGTAAATAATTTTTCGGACTCCGGACCTGTAAAGGACACATAGATATGGCAAAAATGTGGTTGCAACGAATTAATATATTTTTTGCCGTTACAATATTACACTTGCAATTGTGTAATACGTAACAGTATTGTATGGCATGTAACCATAATTGCACGAGTCCAGCTCGTGCTCGGTCAGATTTCTTTTCATTAAAGATTATTAAAAAATCAGGCTCACACTTATTAAATTGAAATTAAAGAAGCAGTATTTTTTTCAATTACCATTCTTGCAACCGCATCATACCATATTACTCGTATTACACTTATGTATTGTACATTAAAACAGCTTAATAACCAAGCTCTTGCGAGAATCAACCGTAATCGGCTCTCCAACGTTAATATTTATTTATGATGTTATTTATGTATATAATCTGAACAAGTACTTACGAGGAAGATCGATTGGCCCGCATCAGGGGAGGCGACGGCGATAGCGGTGAGAGCTGCGCTTCGGAGTCCGATATTGACGTTATTTCCGGCGACCAAAGCCCTGGCGGCATCAGTATTGGCGGCGCCAGCTGTTGCCGCGTCAGCTCTTCCGGCATCAGCTCTCCCGGCGGCAGTTCTTGCCGCGTTAGCTCTACCTGTATCAGCTCTTGGACCCGCCCCAGCGCCGTCGACTTCGGCACGACATCCTTCCCCAGTTCCGCCCGCGCCGGATTTCGGCTTTTTTCTTCCATCTTGCCCTTCAACTTCGCACCTATTGTAAAAAAAAACGGATGTTATTACTGACCTGTACATGTCCAAATAGGTCAGGTCATCACGGGATCGGGTATGACTACTATCGGTATCGATTACTCGGGGACCTAGTTTCGGCTATTTCAATTTTGTTTAAACAGCGTAATGGACTAGATGGGGTGGGTGAATATGCTTGACTTTTAAGCTGAAGTTTCGCAAAAAAATCCCAATACTAAATCTATGGACTACAGATATTAGTGTTCATTAATAAAATTAGTGTTTATTTTTAAGGAATAAATAAATCTAACGATAGGAATTAATAAAATATATATTATGTAAGTGTACTATTTAAATGATACAACTACAATTAAATTTACTTGTATAATATATAATATTAATTAAACAATAAAGTTATAGATTCAAATATTATAAGTTAAATGTTTCCAAAACTGACTCAGCCGGAAGGCGGACCCTGGCACCGACCGGGATAACGCCTAAGCAGAAAGAAAGAAAGTTTCCACAACGATCTGCATCAGTTGATTGCAGTACCTTATAAAAATGCCTAATGCACTACAGTATTGGCAAACTTAGTCCAAAATATTGTTTTCATTAATGATGTTCTGGTCATGACAACGTCTTAATTTGCTAAAATAAGTATTACAAGACTGGTGCATTTACTGATCACTAGAAAAAAGGAAGAATTCGCTATAAAAAAAAAATATGACAACAATTTAAAATTGCTTGTAAAGTAGTAGTTACGCATAATTTAAATTTCCGCGTCCACCGGTGCGGTTCTACTGTCTCACCGAAAGCCGTCCCAAATACCTTAATCCTGCTCCGATCCTTTTTCCTTTTTTTTCCATTTTAAGTCTTGGGGAACGCATCTACAATCCTAGCGTTTGTAAATTTTCATCTTACTATTTGGTGAGCCGTTTTCATGATAGCCAGATTTAAGTTATAAAATATATAATGTAGTTACTGTTATTCTAGAAAATCAAATTAATCTAATAAGTGCCTCTGTGGCGTAGCTATACTACGGTACGATTATAAATCTGAGGTCTCGGGTTCGTATCCTGGCTTGGGCAAAGAGATATTGGATTTTCTATTCTTTATCAGCCCGGAGCCGGGAATTTGTGCCCGATAGGACGATAGGGTCGACCCCTATCACATCGTGGGACAAGGCGAAATGTGGATGTCCTGGTAGCAACTCTGCTTACCCCTTCGGGGAAAGAAGCATAAGATCTAATAAGTGCAATTAGTCACCAACGTAGGTGCACATTAAACCTTACACTTCTAATCATAAGTCTTAACAAACAGTGGGTATCTAATCATCACAAGTTGACTGTCGACTAACGATGATGATGACTGACTGGCTGACTGACTGACTAACGTACCGGAATGCCTATTCCTTTATTATGTATTATGTTATCCACGGTATTTTTTTTACAGAAGCATCATGTTAGACTCCAAAAAATATAATAAAGTAGGTATACATGCTACTCGTACAAATACTGAAAAACAAAAAGACATCTCGCATTATCAAACTTTCTTCGTGATGTTTGATGATCTTAGATGCGAAGACAGAGATGCTGGCTTTCTTAGCCGGCGGTTGTAGGTTCGATCCCACGTTAAAGTTTCGAACGGCGTGAAAGTGTTTATTAACTTAGAAGCAATCTTAATATAAAACATTTTTAATAGGGCCATTCTATCCACTATCGCCATATCTGGCACAAATTCCTGACTCCGGGCTGATAATGAATAGAAAAATCCAATATAAATTTTCCCGACCCGGAATTCCAACCCGAGACCTCAGCGTTGTAACCGTACCGTAGTACAACGCCTCCGAGGCAGTCTAGCTACAGCCTATACTCGTAATGTAGTAGTATATAGTGTCCTGGTTGCACCTCTGTTTACCCCTTCTGGGAAAAAGGCGTGGGTTTATGTACGTATGTATGTATTTATTATAGCTTTTGCCCGCAAACTTCGTCTGCGTGATTCACTTTATTTGAAATTAAATTAATTTGGAATTTCCCATCCCGTCCCGCCTCGTTATATCCCGCCCGTCCCGCCTCATTCTCACTCAAGGCAATTAATACAGTCCCATACCATCCCTTTGAGTATAAAAAAGTAACAAATATATCGGAATTACTTCCTCATCCCACGGGAACACTATTTTTTTGGGATAAAAAGTAGCCAATGTGTTAATCAAAGGTGTCGGCTACCACCATACCAAATTTCATAGAAATCCGTTTTGCCGTTTCTGACTTCATCGCGCACAACCGCACAGACAAACCGACAAACACAATAAATTCTAAAAACCATAGTTTTGGGTTCTATTACGATAATACTGACGCCCCTTAATAGTTTTTCTCATTTATATTCCATGTACATACATCGATCGGTTACAAATTTATTATATGTATAGATTTTGTTGACTCATTACACTTATAAACATATTCGAATCATAAAAGATGTCAAATATGATGTTTTATTTTATTTTATTCTTTTAGCCAAAAGTAGAGTGCCCCAAAATCTGTAAATTTACGAAATTAAATCTTAGTTTAATAAGAAATTACCAAATATTTAAGTCACGCTTTTACGTAGATAAAGCTACAAACGCACATGAAAATCTCTCGTTAAATAACTCATCAAGATAATATTACGATAAAAACATCTACCAAATAATAAAGGAGTCAATTGCGTACCTGCCGCGCGAAGCGGGTTTTTCCACGGACCCCGAAATTTTTGCGGCTTACGAAGTCGCTGTACTAAGATACCTGGCGAAGAACGCGGGGTTATGCAGCTACTATTAAACCACTACGCCGATTCACTGATATACGCAATATTCAATATTACGCACAAATAATGAAACATCAGCAAATTCGTGGAGCTGCACCCTGCGTGTCCGGCGACCCGACGCATTCCTCTGCCTGACCAACAGAGGGCGCTACCCACACCGAACTTAACCGATGTGCACCTAAAAATCGATAGGATGCGCTTTCTAGAACTGAGACCTGGATTTATCGACCCAGTAAGGCTAGCTGGGTATTCTATTAATAGCTCGGCCCGCCCACGTTGTGTATATTTCATGGAACGCGCCCCAGTTACGATTGTAATTTGAATAATACAATGTGATCCTTGCGTGAATTTTGAAAGGAATTTTATTTACAAACACGTTAGTATTCTTGTTTAATACTTAACAACCTTTTTTATTATTTTTCTTTTTTATTATAAACACGCGAATATACACTTGAAAACAATCCAAATTTGAAACGCACGTACTCGCGATAAGTTTATTAGACACTTCTAAACTTTCTTAGCCGGCGGCGACGCTTCGATTAGCGTTTGAAATTGCGCGACAAACACTACATTTCTCACCTGTTGATACCCGCGGATGAAACGGGGATACGATAGAAATTATGTATATGGTTAAATGCGTCTATCATCAGCTGATAGCTATAAGACAATTTGGAGACTGTCCCGCCCTCACACCCGCCACTGCAACTCCTGTAAGCCAGGATCAACAGTGGCACGCATTTTAATGACACTGAGCATTGAAGCTCAGCGCGTCTTCGGGAATGTATAACTTGTCTTTAACCCGCAACGAAATCAATCAAAAAGGTAAAATTAATATGAGGAGTTGGAAATATAAGACAATTTATGACTTTTCGAAATTATCGGTTCACAAGACAAGTTATATTAACTGATCAATATACAAAACTATAACAAATAAAAAATAAATACACCCAACAGTCACATACATAGTCCTGACCCCACATTCAGATCAATTAAGTCTTGTGTCGCAGGTATCAGAACTACGAGGGGCTTTTCGGTCTGACAAACACCCAGACCCGAAAGAAAAAATTGTGGGACGCACAAACATTTCTCTTGGTGCGGGGATCGAACCCGTGGCCTCTAGTTTCACAGCCGGCGTCTAACCAACTGCGCCACGGAGGCTGTCAATACCAATTTTATTTAAGTATATAACGCTGTAAACTTGGAAAATTTGTATTTTCACTAAATACAATTCTATTTAATTATTAATTGAATTAATTAGTGTCTGTCATTAATAATCTTACTGCCGTACTCAGAGACGTTTGACAATGTCAATTAAATCATTACTTAGTGTAGATTTCACAAAGAGAATTTATACTAAAGAACGATTTAATTGACATAAAACGTCTTTAAGTACGGCTGTTATATTAGAACGATTGCAGACGATGAGACTGAAAGCTGTAAACATATAATGTAGCTAATATAAGGTAAAAACAAGGTTACAGGTTCTCTTAAGGTTCTCTGGGAGAAATCGAAGACAGCGATAAGACCGCCTATTGTTTCACATATTTATTGCGCTTTGTTTCTTTTTTTGTTTGTCGTGATCTGTGCGGTGTACAACAAAGTATTTATAAACAAATCAATAAATAAAAATATTTACAGGAAATTGTGCATAAGTTTCTGTATCGCTTTTCTCCCATAAGCCTTCAGGACTTATTGCGACTAGTATCCAACAAAGAATATTAAATAAAGTTTCTGACTGCCAATGTCGTTCGTACTTAATTCAAAAGCCAATCAAAATACATAATAATTGTTGTGATATAGATTAAAATATGTTCGAGAACAATTCCTTTTTTTCGCTTTGACGTGACTAGGTCATTGGATTTTATTTTAACTTATTGGGTTTTTCTACGTTTTCTAGCCGTCTCTAATTGAGCATGGGTAATATAAAAGTTAAAAAATTGCATGCTGCAACGCTATAAACCATACCACTATTAATGGGATGAATGGAAATATGAAACTGAATTGTCACTATGCATGTAGCCATGATTTACCTATTTTATTACCATGAATGTAGTCCTGGAATCAGGAAAGAAATGAACACTTCACCCGCCACACCGCTGCATACAAGCTGGATAATGCAAAAACAAACACATCGAACATTACACTGAAAAACGCAAAAACTAGAACAAGTGCGACATTTATTATAGCGGACACAAGTTGCTAAGAAATTTTGGTTCTTAGTTTGAAGTCCTAACCACTAGTTGCTTGAGTGTTGAGCCCAGCCATTGCTGGTTTTTTTTTCTTTTTGTTTACTCTTTTTGTGTGTAAAGAGAATTAATCATTATTTAAAATTTATATTGACAATGTGATATAAAATGAGTTATTTAAATGAAAAATAATACTCTTTATCAAATAAAATTACAAAAAACAAATAGTATAACCAGAGGTACTCGGACTAGGCAACGCCTGTAATTTGGGATAAACACAAAATTTTTCAGTGATTTTATTTTAGCAGACTGCAATTTAGTAGGGCACCTGGTAATATATCATGTGCATTCTAATAAAGCGCAGTAGACGTATAAATAAAATTGATATGAGGTAATACGAAAATATTATTAAAATATTATGTATGTCCCGACGGCCCATACATCATGTTGTAGAATGCTAATGACGTCATCGGTGCAAACGAGAGGTGTATAGCAGCGCATCGCACCGCCCGGGCCTCGTTGCCATGGTTACCAAATGCACCGCGCGGCTAGCTTCCTACTGCGCATAGATATAGGCAAAACTCAGGTCATTCACCTTCAGCAGCACCCGGGCGAGGCTCCTAAATTGCTTCTATATGATTTAGATGAACAATTAAATAACATATTTTATGAAAAAAGAAAACAATTAATTTTAACATAATATTATTTTAAGGAATATACATACCCTTTCGAGCGCGCCTCATCAGTCTTTCCTTTTTTGCCCGAAATTTTGAAAGATTACTTTAAACCACTTGAAATGGAAACTTTATGAATGTAAGCGAGGATTAGCGAACAGCCCTCACGCGCCGTTTATATTCTTTGGAACAAATACTCGCGCGGAGAGACCCCCGACAGCTGCTGTGAAATATTTACTAAGAGGTGGCCTATCAAAATAGTATAGATAAACAAAACCACATTCGCTCTATCTAGCTAATATTAGTTAAACTAAATGTTAGCTCACACTAGGTTATTTTAGGTAACTTCTAATAGATGGCACTACAACCACAAATAAAGTTTCAAATACTGAAATAAATTTAATAATCACTTAAGAATATAATTTTTAAATCTGATTAACACAATTAATATTTTATAAGTCTTTTGATGATTTTCGCAATGAATATTCTATTTTGATTTTAATTCATATTGTTGACTTCAAAAATAACCAAAAGGTCCGTAAAAGCGATAGTTCAACTTAGGTTAACTAGATGGCGCTATTATTCATAATCCAGTATGATAGTGATATAGTTGTTAGACGAAATGTCGACAGAGGGCGGTAAAAAAAATCGCGAGTAAATTTTATTTTGGTTTCAATGATTAAATAATAAATATTATATTCGCAATATTACTTTTCTGGAATAATGTTAAGTGCATTTAATGGGCAGTGTGCGTGGTGGAAAATGGCCTGTCTTCGTCTTTGTCTTTAGAAATAATTATTTAACAGGGTTTACAGAATAATTCTACTCGCAATTCACTGTTCATAGCAAACAGGGATCAATTAATGTCACATTAGGGTAGGGCGCATTTGAGCGACCACCCAAGGCGGGTCACCACGAGCCTTGGTGTAAAGTTTAATTGTCTAAGTTTGGTTAACACCATCAACTGTGCAGTAGGAGAGTCTGGAGGTACTGGAAACAGGAGTCCTCAATAAATCCTGTCTGACACTTCGCTAGGGGTCTGCGGGATCTGTCTGAGTATTTGTAAGACCGAAAAGTCTCTTATACTTTCTGATACCATCGAATCAGGACTTAGTATGTATTTTGTACCTTGGTGTGGACTGTGGGATCAGTAATCAGAACTGTGTATAAAATTACTAGGTGTATATAATTTTAAGTGTTTTAACTTAATTTTAAAGCTACTGTAATTTTATAGTAGGTACAACAAAAATAAAAATAATCAGTAAAATAATTTATAACAACATACTAACTATATTTAAAAAAAAGAATACAATTGCCGAATTCCATCTGATCGCCGAAACCTGGATTTGAACCAGGGACCGCAAGCTCACAAGGAGCTTATGCTCTACAGACTGAGCTATTTCGGCTGTGGAAAGTTGTCGAAGTTATCTATCAGTAAGGGAAAATCATTGATAATGCGTGTAAAATTAGAAATTGGACAAAACACATTCATGTTACGGTTAAAAAGCTAGGGTTCTTAAGAATAAGTAATTGTTGTAAGCACCCGACACTTTGTAACAGTAAAATGAATAAATTAAGAATTGGAATAAACGAGGCAGTAGATAAAGTCAGTAAAAATGAATGTGCAGATCATTAAAGACATCTTTCATAAGGAGATGTAGAGCGTGTTTCAGGGCCGAAGGCAACAATTCCACCATTATCTCTGATATTTTTTTGTGCAGTCTTGGTGTTTCTCACCTTCCATTGTGGCTTTTTTGTACTATTATGAGTTTTTAAACATCTGGGCAAAATATTGATTAAATGTTATACGGAAGGTTGTTGAAAACTTGGCTTCATTTCAGTCAAAAGCTCAATAGAAAGAAAATCCTCGAAAAAATACCATTTTATAATCTTGATAAAATGCGCCAACTTTGATAAAAGTTGCCGCGGGTGTCATAGTTTTTTTTTTCCGTGATGTGGGATATAGAAGTTGACCAACAAAACTCGTTTTATTTTTTATAAATATTTTATAACCATTGGGGCGAACTTATCTCCATATCAGGCTCAAATTCCTAGCTAAGGGCTGATAATGAATAGAAAAACCCAATACCACTTTGCCCGACCCGGGATTCGAACCTGAGACCTCAGCTTTGTAATCGTACCGTAGTACATCTACGCCACCCAGGCAGTATAAATTAACTTTTTTTAGGTTCTAGCACTATGTGTTTTGTCATATATTTTCTTGTTTTTTCACTATTAAGCCTTTTATAATGATGCAAAATTAAAATGAATTCTAAATAACGCTTCTATTGATGTATAAAATCAATGACAAAAAATATTAAATCTAAAATAAACACTATCTTTAATTAATAAATATCTTTTCCCTTGTTTAGGGAACAAGGCAAGATAGACTTTGTTGACCAGATTACCAATTTAAAAAGAAAATCTGATTTTACAAGTAATTCCATGGAAACTCACACAGTTTTTAATAGTAATTTACCTCGATATAGGTATACTGTTCCTATAGGCCTCGACAAAAAAAATAGGAATTATATAAGTATATTATTATTTAAATTCAGGCTCTATGAAAATAGGGAAGGTTTTTAAGTCACATACGTAGCCTTTTCGGTATCACTAACTCCCAGATCTGATGTGAATACCTGTAGATCACATAAATTTTTGTAGCGGTGCGGGAATTGAACCAACGGCCTCTCGTTTCATACTCAGCCTCTTACCAACTGCGCTACTAAAACTGACAAAAATAAGTTTAGTATCATGATGGTTTCTTAGATGTACGCGAATGTTACACATTGTTTTACATTTTAAACTTCCCGGCGTTTCGATAAAATCCGTGAAATATAGTTTTATTTCAAAGTTTAGTATCATTTACGAAAAAAACTCGGTTCAAATACAAAATGTTATTAATTCTTCAAATACTTTTGCTGTATGCTCTCCCTTTAATGTTTGAGTTTAGGTTTAATTTTCTTTAATTTTTGTTTTTGCTCATCGTATTAAATAAAAAATATTATAAATATCTAACACTATAGAAAAATCAGGAAACGCAACCATTAATTAATACAACACAATTGCATAATATCAATGTATAAGTAGAAGGAATCGTACACATTTCGTGAGTTAGGACCGCAGTGAGATCACGTTCTACCCGACGACGTCCGAATGATGAATGTGTGGGCAAACTAAGCACAGCACTTAGAATCAGGCCCATATCAGTCAACACATCGGAAATTTATTACGATCTCATATGACTGTTTCACTAGATTTCAATATAAGGTTTATCACTTCAGGTGTCCAAGAGCTCATTTTGGGCTCTCTGTCAAAATTTATGTGACGTTCTCCATTGTTCTCCACTGTCAAATGTGATCTGTCAAAAATGGACACCTGAAGGGAATGAGTCCAAATTAACACTTATCGATGAGAAGGATATTTAATACCCAGTACTTTGTTTTGTAGGTAATATAAAAACAAACAAAAAATACTATTATTACGATCTTTTGTGACAGCAATTCGATTTAAACATTACTGATTCAATAAGTCTAAATTACCACTTACCAATGTGAAGGGTATTTAATACCCGACATTTTATTAGTTTAAAATATAGAAAACGCTTGATTTACGACGTGCTAGGCAGTGGCGGCGTAAAGGGGGGGCGATGGGGGCGGTCCGCCCCGGGTACCAAGCACCAAGGGGTGACAACGACAACCCGACAATCGACAACAAACGAAGAGCGTGGACCAGATCTAAGTAATCTGTGGTGGACTGCTCGCCACCGCCTACAAAGAAGGAGTACCTTTTTTTTTTTCTCTTTTTAGTATTTACTATTTGGTGTCTTATTTTAGGTAGGGGTGCTCTGCTCAATACGAAACCGCCCAGGGTGCCAACCTACCTTACGCCGCCACTGGTGCTAGGTGAACTAATATTTTATTATTATTTATTGTACACAATAAATATAACAATAGGTATATAGAGACAATAAAACAACAAAGTACAAATGGCGGTCTTACCGCACTAAAGCAATATCTACTAGACAACCATTGGATGGACTTGTTACGATCTTATTTGACACTTTGATTTCATTTTAACATTACCAATGTAATTATTCAAAATTACCACTTACCGTAGCAAGGACGTACTTAACGCTCAACAATTTAAACCCTCTTTAACTCGAAACAAAGAAAAAACCTAATTCGCAACTCAAAATAACTTTAATTGTAATGATTCATAATGTATTCTACTTAACGCTGTGAAGGGTTCTTAATACCTGATACTTTAAAAATTCAATCAGGCCTAAATAAAAAAGAAGTGTGGTACGCAGCGCATAACATTCTCAATCTGAAACATTGACCGCTCCAGTCAGGTTTGTTATGACCACCGTAGAATAAGAACGCACGGGTATATTATGCGCAATTACAGTTAATTCTTAATGTGTATATTGTAATAAACATGCACATATACATACATTCATTTGCGAAATCTGAAAAAATTCTCTGTGTTTGGGTGCAAAATTAACAAGTATTGTCAAAATATTGACAGAATGCAAAAAAAAAAACATGAGGATATAAAAATTAACTGCATTAATAAAATTACATGATTTATTTAAAAACATTAACTTATCAAATTCAATATAAAAAATGAGGAGTTTTAAAATAAATAATACACTTGTAATTGATGCCGCATCTTCCCCTTCCTGTTAATTAAATTGACAATTACATTTTAGCTGTTTAGCCATGAACTAAAATTTTAATATTACGATATTAAAATTTAGTAAATGTCACCGCTATTAAAAACTATATAACTCTGTCAACATTTCGAAATATTTGCATTAAATGTACTACCATATTAACATACCTTTCGGAACATTAATAAACTTAGAATCATGACCAAAGTTAAAGGTCTAACTATTTTGATTGTACATATTGTCAAAAAGCAATATGATGGTCATAATGCCTTATTCAAAATTACATTTATTTGGTATTTATTGTCACGTTCCGCCTTTATTTATACTTAAGATATTTCCTTGACCTGAGAATCGAACCCATGAATTCATGGTTCACAAGAACTAGACTAATGTGGAGAAAATAATAATAAGTTGAAATTGCAGTGTGCAGTATTACCACCGCATAACATTTTAGAATAAGTTCATGTTGTTTCGAGTATAATTGCAAAGGGACTGTTTTACAAGTTTCATAAATAATGTTTTAGTAGTAATGTACTGTCATTATTCAAGCAGTGAATAGTTGTTAAATCACCTCTTTGTGCCGGCCAAAATTAAACTTAATTATGTTTACTACGAAATCTGTATTTGATAAAATCACCTATTTGATTTAAAGTGTAACAAGCGTTTTGATAAAAAAATATGTTTCTCTTACTCATTATTTTTTATCATAAATCGTTTAGTTGACATCCAATATTTTTTGTTGTCTTGTGCTCCTTGGAACTTGTAAATAATGCATTGATGTAGGTCGTTAAAGCTACACGGTGACTGCCTCGGCGTAGTTGTATTACGGTACGGTTACAAAGCTGAGGTCTCGGGTTCGAATCCCAGGTCGGGCAAAGTGATATTGGATTTTTCTATTCATTATCAGCCCGGAGTCAGGAATCTGTGCCCGATATGGCGATAGGCTCGCCCCCTATCACATCGTGGGACAGAACATGCAAGGCGAAATGCGGGTATCCCAGTGGCGCCTCTGCCTACCCCTTCGGGGATAAAGGCGTGAGTTTATGTATGTATGTATGTTAAAGCTACAATGTAAATGAGTCGGCATGACTTACTCTTAGCCTATCACCGTCCACTGCTGGACGTAGGCCTCCCAAGCACCAACCATTCCGGTCAAGAGGAGCCCATGTCCATCCGCTACCCTCCGCCCTTTTCAAGTCGCTGGTCCATCGGCATGAGGGATAAAATTCCTGTGAAGTATCAGCTTTGGTGTTGAGTTTTGTTCGGTAAATGAGATTGCCGAAACAGAAGCTGAAAGAATTTCATACTTATAGTGTACTATTAAAAATAAATAATATTTTTTATTAAAAATATAGGCTTACTTAATAGTACTTAAAATTATACAAAAAAATGGAATTCTTATAACAGTTATTTTTAGTATTTCTGTAGATCTACCAAATTTAGAATTAGAAACATATTCTGAGTACAAAAGAATTAAGTATAAGATAATAAAATAACAATAGCTAGCTTTTATTTTTAAAATATACCGGTTTTGGTTGTTACAGACACAATGCAACTAAAAATATCGCAAAAATAAAAATAGATTTTATTTTGCAATTTTTTAAATATCCTCGTGTTTGGGTGGTACCTAAATATCTAGTTTTTGCGAAAATACTTATTTAAACCCTTACGTTCCATTGCGTCTTTAAAAATAAAAAGGTCTACAATATTATTTTAGGAAAACTATGTATTTATCACCCAAATATTGCGAATTTTTCGTTACATTGTGTCTAAAGTCACTAATACTACCACCTGGCTTCGTTCTCGGTCCCGGTCTGGATGTACCCTGTATGTATGTAAATAATAAAAATTAAAAAATATTAATAAGATTCTAATAAAACTCTAATTTTATGGTCTTCCTTTTATATTAGATGATATGTTATTTGGAGAAAAATACTCCTTATGATCGAGCCTTTCGTTGGTATCGTAAAATTATGTTTTTTTTTTACCATATAGGTAGTGGGTTTGATTCTCGATTCAGACAAGCGATTTTTTAAAATCTTTGAAATCTGTTTAATTTGTCGCCAAAAAGGCTATGCCGGTTTCACTGGCGTTCTAACTCGACATACTGGCTTATATGGCGGCCGGAGAAGAACCAAAATAATTCCAGTGGCAAAAAAATCAGTGATTATCATTATGGATGTTATCCATAATTTAACATTAACAAACATACGGAAGCCTTAGGATCACTGGGTGCACTTGAGGGGCACCCTCACTGAAATGTATCCCTAGACGAACACCTAAGACGCTCTCTCATGTTAAGACGGTCGAGACAACGGATAAAAAACAAAACGTCATATCAACAAGAAAGAAAACAACACATCAAGAAATAAAACATCTTCTTCGTGGTCGACGCCATGTTATGTCTCCGAACCGCATAGGGTGGCTGCGGAATAGTACCGGGAGCGTCTCGGTAGCAGGAACCGCAGTCATCCTGATATGTGTGATGAAGGCCATTGAGGGGTTTTGGTCGTTACGCCGGTTTTGGTTTTTGCATTAATCCGTGCGCCGAGCGAGCCGGTGACCACGACATACCCTTCCCGACCCCTCCCCCACAATTAGCTTTCCCCTCATAAAAATGAAAGGGCATGGGGCGCTCTGATTTAATTCAAAGCAATTAGATTGATCGTGGTAAAACATTCATATTCGCCCGTATAGCATCGATAAGATATAAAATCCGCACGCATTACATTCCATACTTGGTTTTCACATACATACATAAACTCACGCCTTTATCCCAGAAGGGGTAGGCAAAGGCGCCACCAGGACACCCACATTTCGCCTTGTATGCTTATCGCCATATCGGGCACAAATTCCTCCGGGTTGATAATGAATAGAAAAACCCAATATCACTTTGCCCGACCCGGGACCCGAGACCTCAGCTTTGTAGTCGTACCGCCACCGAGGCAGTCATAGTTACTTGGTTTTTGTTTATCCAATTTTAAGACAGCTTTGTTATACGTACCAATAGGCAAATGATGGTCCTCTCCTAAATAGTGCTTAATTTGCCATCAGAAACAGAATCTGCAATGATTATTTCCTACACGGCTTAAGAGCGTATACGCATTTTTTGTTCTTTTGTTTAGTGATTTGCGGTACTTCGAGCTTCTTAATTATCGATTGAAGTTAAATATGAAAACCTCTGTTCAGTAATCCTTATAGTATTCACAAATTATCTATTAATCTAAAATGTTCTCCACCTAAATTTTTAGATGACAGCATTTACTGAAATTATTACAAATTAATTTATCTTCTAAGTAATGTTTTGATGGATAAATACTGGTTTGAAACGTACTGATTTTGATCCAAATAGCGCACGAAACGCGTACATACGCTCTTAAAACATCCAAAATAAATACAATAATTCGAATTAAAGCTAGGATAGTAATATCCACCCGGATAGGAACCTCAATGTCTCGTGCCAGTATAAATGTAATAAAAAAAATGTATATATTATAATCTATTTTTTGCTCAGGTTAAACAAAGGCGTTGGCGACTGCATCGATATATTAGACTAGTACATCGGCCCGGTTTTGCCACGGTGCAATTGAAATTATTATATTTAGGTATATGTATTATTTTTTATGCTATTGGTTGGTTCCACAGGGAGAAAGAAACTAGAGGAGGTACGATTTGTGTTTCGTTTGAAGCGTTTTCTTAACACCCAGACCGCCTAAATTCAAAAAACACTCACATAAAAGTTATTTTGTACTCAAATGTGTACATACTTCTCTTCAACCTTTTGGGTAGAATCCCAAAAACGCAAAGGTGCAATTTCTAATTAATGTAACAAAAAAAGATATAACCCCACACATTGTATTCTCAGTCCCTTTTTCTCATCGATATCAATGTTACACATAAGTCAATGCTTTTTCTCGGTAAAATCAATAAAAAGTGGTGTCCTATAGCCACTTTGTCGTATAAAATTTTAAAAAAGTAATGTTAAATTTAAACTAAGTATCATATTAATCACTTTAATCCTTACAGACATACACTTAACATTTATTTATAAGTACTTATACAAAAGTATATGAATGCATATAATTTATTCACGATGTATAAACAGCTTGGCAACACGGGGTTTTCCTAGTCATTATTACTACCTATTATGTCATAGGTTAAACAACATTATCTTTATTGTTATTAAGTTTTTGTTTTTTTAAATACATCGTTCCCTTCTAGGAATGATAATCGTTTGCATTAGGTATTTAGAATTAACGCGTTCACACGTGAATTCGAATATGAGTATGAGATTTACTGTTTCGCCAGACAGCGGGCGGGACGGGAATCTTTGTGTGACGTGATCCATACATACATACATACATAAACTCACGCCGTTATCCCCGAAGGGGTAGGCAGAGGCGCCACCAGGACACCCACATTTCGCCTTGTATGTTCCGTCCCACGATGTGATAGGGGGCGAGCCTATCGCCATATCGGGCGCACATTCCTGACTCCGGGCTGATAATGAATAGAAAAATCCAATATCACTTTGCCCGACCCGGGACTCGAACCCGAGACCTCAGCTTTGTAACCGTACCGTAATACAACTACGCCACCGAGGCAGTGACGTGATCCATACTAACCGATATACATAATTTAAGAATCCTGTAATGTGTATCGAATACCGATATAGGTATAACATCAGCAAACGATTGGTGCGCAACGCGCCTGTGTCGCATCGCCCTCATTCCGTCTCGTTCGCTGTCTGGCGAAAACATTAAGTAGGTATCTATGTCAGTATCTCCCAAACTATGGGCCGCGTCAAACTGCTTGGTAACAAATATACATAGTTGCATTTTTTGCTAATCCCACGGGAAAATTGATTCGGTAAAAAAGTAGCCTATGTGCTAATCCCGGGTGTCAGCTACCTCCATACCATTCCTTAGTTGAGAGGTACATCTTTATTTTAAAAAGGAGTCTTTTAGCAAACAACGAAACAACGAAAGGATATCTGTTGACCTCATTCATAGACAGCTTTAAAACCTATTTTAGTTATTGAATGTTTTGTCTTCTTCGTTCAAACTGAATTCAAAAGTCGTTCGAAAGGGACAAAACATTCGATAACTAAAATAGGTATTCAAACTGTGCATGAATAAGACCGTAACACTAATAGGTAATTGGTCATATAACACAAAATAGACCATATTAGCGGCGCGATTAAATCAGTATAAAATTATAATTTCAATTGTTCTAAGCCGGCGTAATATTTTATCAAAAATCACACTTCCTTTTCAAGCTAATTTTGTAATGGTCTAGATGTTAATCGGTAGTGAAGTATTAAACCTTCGACTATAAAAATTAAGTATGGATATGACATTTCGTTTACGCCTTGCGAACATTTTATAGTTATAATCCATTTAATACCATAGGTTAGTTACTTTGTTGTTTTTATTATTTATCAATCTAACCAAGATCTTCTTTATGCAGCTATTAGCTATTATTCGTAGTATTCAAACTGTATTATCAAAGACACCTGATAAAGAATAAAACCACAGAAATAAATAACTAATTTTACCTTCGAGTTTACGTACAATCGTATCGCTATTCTGACATTAACTAAAGTGCAAATTGGTCTGTACGGATAATAGAAGGCTATGGTCTAATACTATTATTTCCACTCGACTATTTATCGAAAATTTAAAGTCATGCACTAAATCTTACTTAAACTTTAGCTGTGTAAATCAACACGCAGAACTTTAGTGTAGTTTTATATATTAAATTATTAGCTTCTGCCCGCAAACTTTGTCTGCGTGATTAACTTTATTTGTAATTATTGAATTTTTGAAAAAATATATATTCCTAGCTAGGATTCGAACCCGTTAATTTTGAAAAAAAAACATACCTATATTATTACACCATTCAATAGTGTCACTAATAAGGATCAAATTCTGAAAAGTAATGGTATACGGCAAACTAAAAGAAAGTGTTGATTTTAAGAAATAAAGGTTTTTTTTACATTGAAAGAAATGAAAATAATTTAACAAATCCATAAAATGTTATACCTACATAATTTAGATTCAGTAATTTTTTAACTACCACCCGGTTCCGAGGGCGGTTTTCACTACATAACCCAAAGATCTACACTCATTGCGTTTACTATGTATATATAAAAAAGAAACAACCTGTATACATAATTCTACCAACGTCTAATTAACTTTACAATTGCTGCAGACAACAGTTTAATATTACCAGAGGTATAATAAAAAGAAACATCCTGTATGTAAATGCAACATATACCAGTTTTTAAGTTGAACCTACAGCAATACAACTGTGAAAACCGCATCTCATTTGGTGCAGTAGCTTTTGCGTGATGCGCAAGCAAACATACAGACGGACGGACAAAAATTCTAAAAAAAATTGTTTTGGCTTCTGTTGCTGTTATAAAGACCCCTCGCGTTAAAATTTCTTAAATATCTTCCATGTACAGACATCGACCATTTACATTTTTATTATAGATATGTATAGATAAGATAGATTTCGGAACATCTATCTATAAGCTCTAAATATATGTAATTATCTGTCTAATTTTGTTAAATTAGCATAAATAAAGGAAGACTATTTACACTGATCGATCATATTTTGGTTAAAATCCATTATTTTTTTATTGCATTTGTCCGGCAAACGAGCAAACAGGTCTCCTGATGGTAAGTGATCACTGCCATCCGTGATCTTCCACATCGCTGGATCATGGATGTGCTGCAAGCCCATTAAATTTGAAAGAAAGGGGGAAGGAAGAAAGATGGAAAGAGTAAAGGTATTTCATTTCAATGTAATTGAGAAATACTGAGACTCACTGATTTTGTTTGTTTTAATAATCGGATCGTTTTCTTGCATCTTTATTATATCCAATTAATATCATCATAAGGAAGTATTGACTATGTCCGAGTTAATATTTACTTATGCATTAAAATAATATGGATAATAATATGTTCCGTCATGTGTCATGTTTCAAATTAGAAGAAGTTAATTATGCCTAATACAAATCCTCGGATCATAACTTTACGTAAGTAAAACATTTTATATTGTTGCTATTCAAACATTATTATTTTAAAATTCGAACGTTATTAATATTCTGATGGCAAAGTCCATTACGTCACCGGCCAATAAAAGGCAGACTGTTATTGTCTAAGAGCCGGTGAAGATCGACCTTCACCCATCTGAAAAGTGAACACTTTTCGATAGGAAAATTATCATAGGCATGTTTTTTGATCAGTAATAATTGATAAAAACATGTCTCATCTGGTTAGCAGATGGTGAAGGTGGGTCTCCCACGTTTCCTCTACTATTACGTGTTTTGACATAATTGAAGTCTGAAACTCGCAGAATCTTTTGTCAGTTGCTTACTATTAGACGCATTTTAAGTACCTATTATATAATAATGATTATTTTTTTAATTAATAAAGATTGTACTATACGTTTTTATACAATCAATTTAATGATTTCCTTAACCTACATAATTCAATAAAGTCAGGCAATTTAAAAACATATTATAATAAGATAATTTTGTTTTAGTTGCTATTCCTTGATTTCACCTTTTTGTGTTGATTATGTAGTGTTTTGTTGTTGTATGAGGTCATTCGCAACAAAAGAATATTATTATGCGCTCGTGACTTGCACTATAGGTCATTTCACTTTGTGTTGTTTTTAATTTATTTTTAGTTCATACAAAATAAACTACATTATTTTTTAATATTTGTTGACGATGTGTTTTAGAAAAACGAAAGGTAAATGCTCTTCGACCCGGTAAAATATCCATACAAATATATAATAGACCTGTGGGGATCAATGAAATCAAATGCATTTCAATCAGTAATTAATCCTTGTCTTTATTTTCATTATTCTTTATGATCTGTATCGGTATCGCTTTTATACTGCATTTAACACTTCCTCTCTTTATTCTTAGTAATCTCAGAAGTGAGCCTTGTTTTAATTATTATTTATCCTTTATTGCACACTAAGGAAATTATTAAAATTAAAGCAATGTTTTACGTAAAATTACAAAATGCTGTCTGTCGCTCTAGGCTACTCGAGGATACTTCGCTACGTCGATACAAAAAGGGATCGAAACTTAACTGCAACAACTGAACTTATTTAATTACGTGAAGTAGCCTACTGAACCTACTCTGCCCCTAGCCGAAACATTTTGCAGTATCGTATAGTAATTCTCGTATAGTAAAGTAAACGTTTCCCATTGTGAAATGTTAGTTCCAAATACGCTCACAATGGCGCTGTTTAAATTCCCATACAAAATTTTACTATTACTATTCTATTACGATACTGCAAAATGTTTCGGCTAGGGGCACTGGACCGATTTGAAAAATTATTTCACCGTTATCCATAGAACGAATACAATCCTTAAACCATAGAATCCTACATTATTCCTGATGAACATAGGCGATAGCATATTTTCAAAAACGTGTATCAGCAGTCGGGCACAGCCGGGCCGGGCCGCTAGTTTTTTAATAAACACATACTATGGTGTCTTTCTGTAAAGAAGGATAAGGCTTATAACATATTAAACAATTTGTAAATCACCCTATCGATGGCTTTAATCTGAAACAATATTATTATAATACGTTTTCATTATTGATTATACTTGTGTCTTGCGCGATTGCGTGTTTTTTTAGATGAAATAAATACATATAAACACACATAAACTCACGCCTTTTCCCTTTTTAGGGGTAGGCACAGGTGCTACCAGTACACACACGTTTCGCCTTGTGTGTTCCGTCTCACGATATATGGGCGGAGCCTATCAACCATATCGGGTATACATTCTGACTCCGGGCTTATAATTAATAGAAAAATCCAATATCGCATTACCCGCCCCAGGATTCAAACTCGATACCAAATCGTTATAATCGAATCGTAGTACAAATGCGCCACAGAGGCAGTAACATTTTTACAAAATAACATTCCAGAAAGTGAAAGAATAAACGAACACGAATATTTTAGCTATGAATATAATAAAAGGTAACATTCCAATTATGTTACCGTGGCAGTATTGCGTTGCACTCAGGTTGTTCCGGACCCTTCTAACATTGCTTCTGGGTGCATAAAAGGTGCAATTACTTGTACAACGTTGTTTACTAGGAAATCAAATATTTGCACTTAATTACGTCCAATGAGATTATTACAGTATCGGCTATTGCTATTTGCTTCGGGATTACCAAATCACATCAGTATAAGCTTTGTTAATTATATTGTCGTGTTTTTAGTTTTTAAATAATAATTTTACCTACTAATTTAAATGTCATTCTATAATTTAATCATCCGCTTTGTCATTCTATCCCACAATCATAATTTAAAGAATTATATAATTTGTGTTCACTCGCCGTGACCATTAGCCTAATTGTTGGCACGTCCAACAGAACATTAGCCAAACTGACAAATTATTGTTTTCATATATAATTTAATCAGATAAATCCTAGATAAGTCTAACCTAGCGATTCATAGTTAAAATCTCTACCACTAGGTCAATGCAATAAACAAAAGTTTACAAAAATAAACTAATTATACTCGTATTCCAAAATTTAAAACTAAAAAATACGTAAATTTTCATGGAAAATCAGTTCGCCAGTAATATCAGAGGTAATTATATTAAATAACATTGAATTCAATATTATTTAATCGTAAAGTTGTCTCAGGTTGGCGACCGCAAGTCTGAACAAGGCGGTACAAGCTTACGTTTTTTTGTCCAACACGAAATATTTAGTAGTTAAGACTGAGCGTTGAATTGGCTTCGCAAACTTTTTATTTGAAGGTTAAATGCGAATATTTCCTGATCTGTCGACACTTGTGCCGGCTATTGCGCCAGAAAGCATGCTCTGGAACCGATGTGGCCTATCTTCCGCACGAAGGTCGCGCGCTGATCACCTTTTTCCTGGAAACATTTGACAGATCACGTAGGCACTTGTATATGTTAACGGAAATGTGTGTAATCCGTCATTGTATACAATTCCTAGGAAATGTATGTAATTCCTAAAATCGCCCGGAAATGTGTAAAATAAATTACATTAGACACATTTCCTAGGAAATCTATACATTTCCTAAATAGTAATCGGAAATGTAAGTAAATGTAAGTATTTAAGATATTAATTAACATAAACTAACCTAACCTAACCTAACCTACCTACCTACCATTGGAGAACAATGGAGAATGTCACATGAATCTTGACAGGGAGCCCGAAATGAGCTTCTTGGACACCGGAAGGGTTATTTTTAATTAGTAACATAGGTAATATGAAGATACGAGGGTTAAGATCTAGAATCGTTTGGCACGAAATGGGGGTTGGGAGGGGTGAGGGGGGAGGGGGAGGATGCCTACTATCCTCCGGTACTACTCCCATGAAAAGGCAATGCACCGTTCCTGAGAAAACCCAATTAAAGTAACCTAACCTCAAAACACTTGTTTTCAAAATATACTTGCTTCTGCAACGTCTCCGGCGCTGCGGGAAGTGCAGCCCCTTCGCCCTTGCGTAACAAAGGATAGGCACCCACGCTCGCCTCCGCAGCTTCGGCTTGCTGGTCGCCTCCGGCGACCAGCCTCAGCCGCTACGGCTCGCACGGTTGCCTATCCTTTGTTACAGCGGGCGGGGGCTGCTCTCCCTCCGCGCCTCCGGCTTTTTATAAACACTCTAGGGGTGGTAGCCAAGAGACTACGTGGAAGTCGGGGTGCTCCGAGTCGGTTTTGGGGCAGATTCGACCTATTTTAACCATAGAGTGGATACACAAACTTGCTTCTGAACATAATTTCTAGGTCGTTATAAAACATGTAAAACAACAAAACATGAGTCTATACACTATTGCAGATGCGTAAACTCCGCAAAAAAAAAAAACATAAACAAAACATTATAATTACACTGACTCATGACGCAAATCGCGTAGTTTTTACGTTCCGTTTAACGTTATTGCACGAAATTTTAAACCACAGACTATATACTTGACACAATAATAAAGATTTAGTTGTCAATCGCCCATAAAAACGTTCCGTTTTACCTAATACCTGATTTAAGGTTAGAAACTTCATTAATTAATTTCTCGAAAACTATAAATTACCTTTTAATAAGAGTGATACGTTATAATCAGGGAACCAATCCCTACCACCTTAAATCATTTTTAGCCCTCAACTCGTGCCAAACGATTCTAGACCCCAGCCGATACGAGTATTATAGAATTTACCGCTATGATTGTTACCTGTGATAAAAAAATTACTCTCATTTGAACAACGTGTTTTATTACAGAAACCATTATTCTTATACATTTCCTAATACGATATTGGAATTGTATACAATGCCTAGGAAATGTATACATTTCCTAGGATATGTATGTATAAAATAATTATTGAAAGAATATTTTATACATTTCCTAAATAGCTTCGGAATTGTATACATTTCCTAGGAAATGTATACAATTCCTAAATTTCATACATTTCCGGTAACATATACATAAAACACCTAATCATGATCAATTACTCGGACAATTTTTGCATTGGGAACAATTTTCTAGAAGCCTCTTTGCCCACTAACGTGACCGTACTAACGACGTATAAAGCAAAACAGTGCTTTTTATTTGAATATTGCTTTTAATTTGGAGGAGGCCTATTTCAACAGTGAATTCCTGTGACTGAAAAGAAGAAGAAGAAAAAATAAACACGCTTAACAGTTACATACATATCGTGGGTTTCAGAAACTACGAGAGATTTTTCGGTCTCACAAACACCCAGACCCGAAACAAATGCGTGTCAATCACACTGGGATATTTGACTCGGTGCGGCGATCGAACCCGCGGCCTCTCGTTTCACAGTTGGCGGCTAGCCAAATGTGCCACGAAGGCTGGATATCCGGCATATTTGTATCGACTATCGACCAGTGAGAGATCATGGATACTCCAGTAAAATATCACTGCATTTACAGGTGCACTGTTATAGCTTTAAGGTCCCATATAAAAAAATACTCCGAAATGTTGCCCACTAGGCCACCATCACCGGCCGGCGAGTACGTTTCATATATAAATAATACTTTTTTGCCTGCCCTGTGAATGTTACTGTAGTACGTTGCAGTGGGCAAGGACCCTAAAGCGTTTGTTTTTGACGTTAATGTAACAATATTTAAAGCAAAACCGCAGAATATTTCGTGGTTTACGTAGCGCAGGTATTTAGCTTGGAAGTGTTTGCACCTTGACATTATAATGTGCACGTAATGAGCTAACGCTGCTAAATATGATTTGTTTGCAGGAATATTTCATGACCAACTAAACAGACACGATACGGGCTTATTAGCTAATTTGTAGCCTTCGCGGCAAAAAATATATGAAGAGATATATATGACAGTGACTCAGTGTTCTAAATTTAGTTCCTATTATTACATATCATTGGTGTTCCGTAATCAACACCCCAGGGGGCTAGCATTCACATAGAATAAAGATACAAAAAAAATCTTTTATACTTTAATCAAAATAATAAATTAAAGACCACTTCCCATCTCTACCGGGTATATCAAGACTGCGACCGAAAACGAAGCCAAGTGGTAGTTTTAGTAGTTACAAACACGATGTAAATAAAAATTTCGCCAAAACAGTGACAGATATTTTTTTTTTAAATCATCTTGTTTGGTTGGTAAATACCTAGTTTTTGCGAAAATACTAATTTAAACCCTTACGTACCATTGCGAGTTTAAAAATAAAGAGGTGTACATCATTATTTTAGGGAAACTATGTACCTATATATCATCCAAATACGACGATAAGTAAAAAATTACAAAAAAAAAGTTGTCGATTTTTTTTGCGAAATTTTTACTTGCGTTGTATCTGAAGTCACTAAAACTACCACCTGGCTTCGTTTTCGGTGGAGGTCTTGATATACCCTGTATATTGATTTGTAAGAAGTGACCTACAGCGACATCCAGACCTTTTCAGAGACATTTGTTTTTGCCTCTAATTATGGATGCTTTTATCGCCCTTACAACAGCTGAAATAGCTCAGTCGGCAGAGCATAGGCTCCTTGTAAGCTTGCGTTCCCTGGTTTAAATACAGGTTTCGGTGCAAAAGATATATATTGGCAGATCTATTATATTACTACTATATATTTTTAATAAACTTTGTAAGTCCGGTAAACATTTTCTTGATCTTTCGAATATCCAATAATTATACTACCTAGAAATTATTAAACGAGATTTAAAATGAATTCAAAATGCTCTTAATCGTGACATACGTAGTCAATTGATCCTTAAGCAACTGCACAACGGGGCTGTCTTCATAGAAAGCCCCGTAGGTATGGTCATACTCTATTGAGTAGCTTTAATTGGGGTGTAAAGGTTACTGGTGGTAGGTCTCTCATATGTGAGTGACGGCCTGGGTAGGTACCACCACAATATCTATTTCTCCCGCCAAACCGCAGTGTAAATGCACTGTGATGACAGCCGCCTTGGCGCAGGTATTTTTATCGCGTTTGGGTGTTTGTGAGGAAGAAAAGTCTCTCGTAGTTTCTGGTACCCACGACTCAAGACTCGATCTTAGTGTGAGTGTGAGTTGGGATTTAAATAAAATTTTGCATACTGTGTGCAGTTTAATTCAACTTAATAAGATGGGATAGTTTATAGCAACAAAAGAAAAGGGTATAGCCCTATCCTCCCGGTTAATCATACACAATGGTGCATCCATCGCATGTAAAAAATATGACGACATTTGGGTTCATCCAGATTATATCCGGTTCCATCAGGCATTGTGTCCGCCAGTAGAACAAAGTGCAACATAAGGGACCTTATACCCAAGGAAGACTGGCCGGATGAGTTGCCAAATAATATAATGTTGATGGCGGATTCTGCCAGTAACTTATGGTAATACGCTAGTAAATTACCTGGCACTAAGCGGATATGGGCCAACAAGAATGTTTCGTACGTGTATTGTATACGAAATAGTTTGGACACAAATTAATTATGTAAAAAAGTTAGTGGACACATAGTCTGGTCTGGGCATAATTAAATTTATGTGCTGTAAAGTGCTATTGTGTAACGTAACATAATTTTGAGCAAAAAGGCCTGGTATGGGCTGCTGCGCTAAATAAAATATTTAAAGGTAAAAAATAGCCCACTTACATAGAACAGGTCGCCGCAACATGTCTTTTCTTACAATTTAATGACCAGCTGCCTGACTTCAATCATTTCTAGGAATGTTTTTAGTCTACCACGCTGATCTAGCTAATAGATATCGCATCGCATACGCTGAGATGTGCATGCATCCTGATGATTCCGTTCATCGTTAAATCGAGCTAACCAAGCATACACACGCAACTTCAAAAATTCAGTTGTGTCCTATATTTGAACCCGGGACCTCAGTTAGAATTCCTCAACCAACTGACATATCGCTCGAATACTTAAAATAAATTGTTTATATAAAATAAGTTTTTACAATGAAATCGGATAAGGCAACAATTGCTAATTGACTTTTTCCGTTCAATTATCAATGGGGCATGAAATGGAAATTTTAGGTGGCATTGACACTGAAATAACACTCTGTCACGCCTAATTAAGTAAGCCGTAGCCCTCCTAACAATATTCGATACGATTATATCTATTTACTAATACCCTCACGAAAATTACTACGTACCGTATCACTCCAATATCACCCACTGCTGCACACGAAACTTCTCTACAACGAGAGTTTGATTGAGTGAGTTTTTTTTCCTATGGTCTCTCATGTAAGGGAGTGATAAGTATCACAGCTGAGTGTTGTGAGTGAGCACGTGGGGTGAATTAACCGACAAAGGGGTTGATATATTTGATACGACGACCCGCCGATAGAGAATTAGGTTAGGGTAGCAGGTTCGCCTTTTACGGGCTCGCGGATTTCATATACCATCGAAAATCTAGAATGCACTAGGACTAGGTAGTAAATGAATTGCAATGCAGAGTATCTACCGGCTTGAGATGAACAATGCATAGAATTATGCCATCCTGCACGATACTGATAATATACAGGCTGATTGATGAATCCAATACGCGACACATATCTGTGAATATACAGGGTATATCAAGACACCGACCGAAAACGAAGCGGTAGTATGAGAGCACAATTCAAACACAATGAATAAAAGTCATAAACTATTTTAATGTAAAGCGTCCGTGCAACATACAGGGTATATCAAGACTGCAACCGAAAACGAATCCAGGTGGTATTAGTGAAATCGATAATTTTTTTGTTTTGTAAATTTTTACTTATCGTCGTATTTGGGTGATAAATACATAGTTTTCATAAAATAGTGATGTACACCTTTTTATTTTTAAAGACGCAAATTATTTTTAAATTACAATTTTCTCAAAATGTAGGTAATAACCAACCAAACAATAATTTTTAAAAAATTGCAAAAGAATCTATCGCTTTTTTTTCGAAATTTTTGATTGCATTGTGTCTGTAACCACTAAAACTACCACCTGGCTTAGTTTTCGGTCGCAGTCTTGATATACCGGTATATCTAAAACAATATAGTTCGTTGTATTATTTCTTGTCTTTTAAATCTTAAAATGCTTAAATAGAGGCTAGGGTTCGTCTTCGATATTCGTGTCATCTGTATACCTCAAAATGATTTGAAATTCTAAAAGACAGGTTCCAGAGATTCAAAATAAACTGACATGTTTTATTAAATATGCTTCCATTGCATTCCCAAAATTTAAAACATATATCTTTAATACAAAAATGTTATGTAATTAGCAAAACATTATCGTTTCTACCAGTATTAAAAAAAACTCCATAACAGCTAAAATTATATTTATTACTATTTAAAATACGAGTTTAATCGATATGAATATGCATAAGGTGAATACTTATCCAGCTTCCGCTTATTGTGCGTAATTTTTTAAAACTAATACAATATATCATTATTTTTACTCGTATCTTAATCACAGTTATTTTTTCGGAAATTATGCCTTTATTTCAGTCAATATAATGCTTGCGTCCGGTAATAAAAAAATTTATAAAATAGTCTTTAACACTCATAAAATAAAGCTTATAAAACAGTCAGACGTAATTATTTTATGAAGGTCAATACAATGGTATAGATTTCACGATTAGGGTACAATAACTTTTATTATCAATTAGAAGTATAATAGTTCGAGATCAAATGAATTGTGTTAGTCACCGTTTGGAAACGCGACACTCGGTGTGTTATGATTTTAATAACGCTGTAAAACTTTGTGTACATTATTAGAGGAGAATTACCTTTATTATTATTTAACTCGAACTTTATATACAGTTTTTATTGTATCAGTGACTCAGGTGCTACAATGATGCTTATATTCTATGTTTGACAAAAACCATTTTATAACGTCATGTTCATAGAAATAATTACGACATATATACACATGTTTTTTTATTTGTCAACCCACTCGTGCATACGAGAATAGCTATTTTGCTGTAAGTATGATACGTATTAGTATCGGATGCACTTTGTGAAAACCCGTCATAATGATCCTTGGACGTCTATTGGCCTGTATGTACCTAGTTTTTGATAATTCGTTATAGTATCGACTATCGAACAGTGAGACAACCATCTCTCATTAATTTATATTCTATCTGCTCTGAGCTGCGTTTTTCATCAGAATGCACTTGAAGGCACCAATTCTATCTTTAGCTTAATTTTATATGCCAGCAAAAACATAGCAACCTGAATAGCTTAGTTAAGTAAGTTATTTGTGAAACCAAAAGTCGTGTGGTCAAACCCCCGCACCGAATCAAGTCTTTATGTGATCCAAAATTATTTGTTTTAAATCTGAGAAGAAGCATCAAGAATCTTAACCATTATTTTTTTCATTATCATTATGATTTACACAATAGTTTTTAAATATGGATTATTGGGAAGACCAGGGTCGAAAGTACCGCGGGATGAAAGTAACAAATGAATTTGTAAAATAATGTTATATTCATTGATATTCTTTATAACAGACAAGTCATTATTATAAGTTTAAATTCATATAAATCAAATTTACTTATCTAATAAATAATCGTTCTTATAGCGATTCGTCCGTTCTAAGTGCTCTTGTGGTCCACGCATTCTCACATTATAACACAACGCCTCTCTGTCTAGGGATTCATCTTTGCTCGTACAACTCAAGTGCGGATTAAATATTTTGCCACTTATAAATAGTATTCAATCACTACATAGACTCTTAAAATCTATACTAGCTGCAGAGAAAGAAGAAAGAAAGAAAGCATTTATTTGTTTGTATGTTTATTTGTGCGCGTAATTTGTAGCAGAGTTTGGTCGTATGTTTGAGCGCGATAATCTCAGGAACTACTGGATACGAGTAGCATATGTCTATCTGTAGTATATTTGTTATAATGTAAATTTTTAATGGTAAACGGATTTTCTCTAAAACAATGCATTATTACCAAATGGGTTTTATCCCATTTTTATTTAAATAATTACATTACATACATACATTTACAAGTATTTAAGGTTGAATAAAGTTGCATCTATAGTAATTTGATTTCAATGATTATTTTAGGAGATATAATAACAGTTTTAAAAAGTCTTTGCTGCAAAGTAATTATCAAATATGCGCATTTTTATTATGTGGAATGAATGAGACGAGACAGAAGATGATGTTACGGGATGGGATGGAGAAGCAGAATAGAATAGTTGAGTTTGAAAAAAAATTTAGTACGCGAAATAATATTATGTTCTGACCCGAGCGGAGCCGAGCCGGGCGGCTAGTCATTAACAGTTTGCAATCAACATTTCATAACCATAGACTATAGAGCAAAGCTTAAATCACCAATAGGGTTTACTAAGATTAGTTTCTAAAATTGAATGATCCTTATAAACTTCATGTGTTGAATCTTATTTAAACATATCTCAATAGTATTACGAGTAATCGACCGCAATTGCGTCACATTAGGCCCCGCTAATTAATCGGAGAATAAAATAAAGTCGGTAAAGTTTTTACGATTAATCTAAATACAATTAGTTTTATTATCAATTAAAACTTGTGTAAAGTGAACATCCAAGGCTGCTGTTAAGGTCGTTTCACTATTGGAATCACGGTCCTGTATAATTAGATTAGTTCCCGTGTAGTTGTAAATTGATTGCACATAATAATAGCACAACAAAACGGGCTTGCGCAAATCGAGATCGCGCTTCGTTTGTTTTTTATTATATGGTAATCTTTATCTAACAAAACTAGGTTTGTAACAATCACTAATTAAACATAATTGCCTATTATCATATAAAGCCTTTAAACTGTACCTTAAATGCTTTAGGATTTATGTACACGTTTCAGTAACTCCGCATCACGGCAATGACGTCCGGTTCGTAAAATAATTCAAGGAAAAATATAATTAAGATTGCTTTATATTGTAAAACACACATCCGCAGTGATCGCTGTTAAATACAAACTATTAGCACACTATTAATCTTAAACACAAAGCCATTTATTTATTGTTCTAATGATATAATACAAGAATGTATATTACCTCCAATCGATCTGGTATGGTGGCCGTCAAACGCTATAATCCGCTTTATACAATTATCAAGCAATGCATCAAGTGCTTGCTCTCAATACATTGTACGCTAGGCTTTATATTGTGCAATTTTATGTTCTACATAAACTGATTTAGGCAAACCGAGCTGGCACGAAACAACAGACTAACGACATCAACAACGATCGCACAGCGCAAAAGTAATTTAACTTAGTAATTAGTCGGACATATTCATTTAAGTAGAACGCTTAAGCGTTTATTCATTCAAAATTTTTGATATATGCATCGGATACGTGAAACTATTTCAAAGGCGTAGAATCTGTAAGTAAGAGGGATAAAAGAGGATTTCTGGACCACACTACGCTAACTACCACAAAAATGTATAAACATAATCACATAAAAAACAATCAAACCCTGTTTGTAAATAATTATACATGAATGGAGAAGACATTTGCAGCGAGGAAACCAATCGGGGAGTGAATGTTGAAGAGCGGTCGTCGCGCTAATTGTCGTGTGTTAGGCGAGCAATGAGCATGGTAACCGTTTATAAGCTACTGAGCGGAGAGGCGGCGCGTACTTGACACCGGGGCGAGCCTCAACTAAAGACCTTAGCCTGAATGTGCATCACAATGTTTTACGTGCATGACTCGATTTTTTATGCGAACGAACCTCGCCCCAGTAAGCAGTGGACACGACTCGTCCTCCGAGCAACCGGCGTGCCCTGATCGGCACGACTCTCGCGCACTTGACATTGAATTTATTCAGAAGATTACGCCGTTGATGCAATAAGCACCGACCTCCAACTCGAACAGTAAAGACACAATAAAATGGAAAACTAGGCGTCCGCCTCGTTTCGCCTAAACGGTAACATGTGTACGTGACGCGACGGAATGCCGGCTCGAAATAGACACGTCAAGTTTAGTTTGAAATAACCTTAAACCAGGATATTGTTTACGAGTACATAATAGACTTCGATAAGTGACGATAGCAATATCATTGAAAGATGTGCTTTCAATAAAAACTGAACGCGTCATACAAAATGTTTGTCTGTTGGTATGTTTTTGCATGATTGTTGGAATATTGTGACTCGAGTGAGTTTGGCGGAGGGTCGGTGTCGCTTGCAGCTTGCACATATTCGCCTTGGTTCGTACGCCCTCAGTCAAAGAGGACAAGGCTATACTTTTCAGTTCATGCAACGATAGCAATCTGAATTATTCGTAACAGTTATTTAATTAGACAACTTTTGCAACAGCTGCTTTTGTTGCTTGTTGAACAATAATTTTCCTCTTATGTTGAAGAAGATGCATTTGGAATATAAACACAAAGTGAACAAATGAATTTAAATACACACTAATCTTCTAAGTATATTTCGTACACATTACATCTATGCACCGCATCAAGCAATGAAAATCATTCTCAGTCTCATCCATATATTATGTACATGCCGATGTAGAAGCACGTCTTACCTGAAGATGACTAAAATATAGTTTCAGTTTCATTTGAATAAGTACTCAAGACTCGTGGTTGAGACTAGGTATTGTGCAGATAGATTATTGGTAAATATACAATCACTCTATTTAAGTTCTAAATAAATATGATTTATTGCAGTTCTTGGTATTATTCTAAACCGTATTATGTCAATTCACACGTATAAATTCATGTATGAATATATATATTCTGCACGCCATTCTTCCCTTTTCCACAATTTCCTCGCGCCTTTGTTCGACCCTACCCTCGCTCAACGAAGCGCAAGTAATTCAATTTATTTCATAATGCGATGAAATGCAGAGCTGCGATTTCTAGTTGAGAACATACAGAAAAATCTAAAAAATATATTTGAGAAGTGAGGTAACACTTGTTACGCTTACTTTTTTAAGTGTAGTTTTGATTGAAAATCACGTAAAGATTTTTCCATTAATTGACAATCCATAATTTATACGATAAAGATACTTTAACAGTAAGTGGGTAAACCTGAGGAAAAAAGTTAGAAAAAAACCTTTTCTTTTTCAGTCAGAAGGAAGACATGTTGTTAAAATTTTAGAAGGTATGGATTTTGGTTTAGTTTGTTATTTTTATTTGTGCTACGGGTAGATTAGATAATGATAATTAATAATAGATTTGGCACACGAGGCTTCTGACATACGGTATGTGAACTCAACAATAACTGTATCGCTTGTAGTTTTGTGCCCATGGATTGACACCAAGATTGCGAAGGAGCCTCGACCAATATCTCCAGAGGCTATCAATTGGCCGTTGGGTTGGCAGATGCAGAATGCAATAAACAGGACACGGCACGCACGGTGAGGAGTTTCTCCGTTGGAACTCTAACCACCGGTGGCTTAGGTCTTGAAGGTTTATCATGGATTATCATACATGGTGTCAGGTAAGAAGCATAAACATGCAACTACGTTTTGACCTCGACATTGTTCTGAATTGAAGTCGAACTCTGCAGTGCCGGAACAAAACATATATGTGGTCTTGAAAGGGTCACACACACATACACGCGAACGTGATAATTGTATATATAAATACATTATGTAAAGGTAAAATAATTACGCTACGTTCCCAATTATTTTATTATCAATCATGGAATTGTTATATTACATCATTTGATGTAATGTTTTACATGCGTAATTACGTGTCGTGCGACGTAAATGCATGCTTTGAGTTGTCGCCTTGGGTCAGGTTAGGAATATGCCGGATACCACTAAGTTCTAAGGTCGAGAAATTGCTGCGAGTCTATTATATCTATGCACTTAACAGAAGGAAAACTAAAATTCGACTGATTTAAATTTAACTCATATTAATGAAATAAGAACATTTTACGTTGAGTATTATACCACAGACATCCCGTCAATGATAATGATGAAGAGACCAGGAAATTTAAGGACAGCGGGCAGGACAACTATTTCCACACATTAGCTTAGTATGTAACATTTACTTATTGCGATCAATTATATTGTCCTTCAATAATTAGCAGAGATTAAACTGTGTTCTAAACCATATCAAAATTCTAAAGTCACGTTTGCAGTATTTTTTTATATACTCATATTAAAACAATAACGGCTTGTTATTTCGGTGTTATATTTAGAAAAACTTATTAATTTGTTTTTTACAATTTGGATTATTTTAATAAGCTACGTCCGGTTGATGTAACGTTGAATGATTTTCCGCAATTGCTTCATATTTCCTTGTTATTACTTCACTTAAAGACAAATGGAGCTTGTGCGTAATAAATCGTGTGAAATGCCTTAAATTCTATACAAGGGCTAACATTTTTCGCCCTGACTTTAAGCGTTGCAAAGTGAAGTAATTGAGATTGAAGTAAATTGAACTTTGATTAGCTTTTACTCTGGAGAAAATGCAGCTGAAGATCAAGTAAGCCTTGTGAGTTTATTGACAGCATATAAGGTTGTAGAAGTATCGCTTTTCTAGGGTATTACTGAAAAATAGAAATCTTTTCGTGTTAGATTGGCCTCTAAAATTAGGTTGAGGGAATATCAAAAAAGATAAATTATGAAAAGAAAAGATTAAAAGAAGTAGAAGTGTGGCGTTCCGGTTACAATCGGTATAGGTATGTCATTTAAGAGCACATATAAAATGCCTTGTATAAAAGAAAGCAATCCAAAGTTATCTCACCTATGAGAACTCTATTTTAAATTATTTTATTGTTTTAATCGACTTCTAAATATAAAAGTAATTTAAAAAAAAAAATACCGATATCAAAATTGTAATTAAAGAGAGAAATAAAATTAATCTGTTGTTTTTATCAATATATTTTTTAATACTATATTAAATTTTATTCTATTAGATATGCGATCACTCCATTATATTATAATGACTTATACAGTTCTAAATTGCGTCGAGCCAATGTCAACACAATACATTATGAGAAAGAAACAATATATTCCTAGAATAACAATAAATAAAGACCCTACGTCACTCATACAAACCGTTGTTTCGAATCAAATAATGCGGATAGAAGTCTCAACAAAGTTACATTCTCAGTATTACTTCATTATTATTTACTATATCATTAATCATTCCGTATCATAGCTCAATACATTTATGTGGTTTACAATGTGCAATAAAAATAATGAAGTTTGCATAGGGCGAAAAATGAAGCGATATAAATTATTACATTATTTTTTATCTTAATAGCAATTTGAGGGCTAACATAAATTGCTAGATACAATTATTTGATTTATTAGCTGGCTCTTCCACTAAGGCAAATCGGTAGCGGTATCGGTATCCGGTAGCCTCCTAATACGGTTTATTTTCAAGTAGAGCCTGCAAGGAGGAGGCAACCCTAAGTACCATTGCCCAGTAGATAGGCATTGAATCAAAAAGAAAAATATTTAAGTATAAGTAATCATTTTCTGTGCTGCTCATAATAACTAGAATTTATTTTAATATGCTATACTTAATATTTAATAATTCTTGCTAAACTAACTAAACGATATGGAATTAAGTAATTTGACCGAAATATGGAGAATATATTAGTAATAATAAGTACTGTCAAACGTTAATAGTACTTATGAAATACCTACATTATTTTATATCATGAATAAAAATAAACTGAATAATAAAGCTTTGATTAACATTAAATTACATATTCCATTAAACCAGTGTTTCATTTGCATTCATTAGTATACTCAACAGTTATAAGTTGATAATTTATGACATATATAACATCATCATGCGTTTAGCAGTCTACTATTTTTTGTCAAGAAGAAAGCTGGGAAGCTTCGCTTTCGGTACCCCGGAGGAGGCCGAAACGGATATGCTAGTGTCACCGAACTTCCGCCTTCCGCTGCGGTTAATGGATATGGCCGAGCCGGGTCCCTAACAAATCCTACACCAGCATACTAACTATAACCCCTCGGTGGCCGTCGCACGCATTTCGAGTGTTAGTAGTCCACCATTTGGCCTCCTTTCTTTAAACATCGCTCATGCAGCCTCTGAAAAAAATACTTCAATCTTTTAAAGTAGAAGGAACGCAGTATTGACCTGATATTATTTTGGATTTCTTTTCGGGTCCGCTGGTTTACTTACCATGTTTTACTTCACTGTTTAATCAACCTCTAAATAATTAAGAACCCTTAACTTCCAGAAGTCAGTGGTGTTTGAACCGGTGACCTCCGGTTTGGCATTTTGGTCGTCAACCAATAATAAACATCAATTTAATTTTTTTTTAATTGGTGATTTTAACGTTTTTGTTTATAATTCCGATAATTGTATTGAAGTTAGTTTAATATAAAGAAGATATATTTCTGTCAATCCTTAGATTTGCGCACAAGATACATGCTTTCTGCAGCATACCAAATTCACTGTAGGAAAAAAATTATTAAGATTTTTCATTGACGCTGTTCACCTATCGTCCACTTTAGTAATATAAAGGCACCACTTTGTGATTTTTTATCACGGACGTAAAACTTATCAAAGACCATGTCGTGCGTAGCCACACATTGTATAATATTCAAATTATCATAGTGACCCACATTATAATACATTTGTGTGCAGTTAAGAGCCCTCACACACATCGTTCTTTTACTAATGGCAGTATAATTGTGCAATATACGAAGGTAATGGTATGAGATCAGGCATTGAATTGTCCATTGGCTCACAATGTATACAAGAGGCAGGTGCATATAAACTTAGGGCTTTAACATAAAAACTATTAGTGTTTGGTGTAAATCCGAACACTTGACTTATTTCTGTTAGTGATTCGTAAATCTTTGTTTGTATTTTCCGACATTAAATCGAGGTGATCATGAAATTAAGATCATCAAAGTCGTTGAGCTATTTTGTTACAACCATTTAATTGCAAAATTTTTGTCTGTACAGGAAATTTTGACCTCTATTTCATTCTCTATTTCAGATTTCGATAAAACAAATGTCAAGTCGCGGAAGTAAACGGAATTATACTAATAACCGAATTACAACACATTTATTGACACTCGAGAAAATCTCCACATTCTTTTACAAACCTGTTGCCAAGTGTTCGGGACTACTACGTCGATTTTCAGTCATTCAAACAAATTTCTCACGCTTCATGAACCGGCTCCTGATCAGAATTGTTTGGACGCTACGCACGTTCTATTCACTTTCCTTGTACAAGACCGTACGTAAAATAACGTTTTTTTACAACTTGCGCAACAGGAAAAAAGATATGGTAATGTATTTCCCGCAAAAAATCCTATACAGCATTTTTGACTTTGTACTTCTGGACAATAAATAGCTACAAAATTATTCATATATTTATAATGCGGCAGATCCAGTTATATTACATATGGCACCGGCGAATTCCAATAAAAATGGACCAGTACATATGAAAATAATTATAAGATCTACAATTTAATTTTTACGTATTTAAACATTTTCCAGTGGAATATTATAGATAAGTCTTTCCTTATTTCAATTCCTAATTAGCGTCAAAGTCCAAATGTAAGTTGAAATATTGCGTTCTCAGCTATTTTTTAGCAAGAAATAAGCTATTACGGCAACAATTTCGTTTCATATTAAATCTGAAATTAAATGCAAAACTGTGTCATTTGAGACGTAAATATGAGGACTTAATACGACCAGCAAACCAAAATTGTTAGATTGCGGTAAACCAATTAGACCGGATGTAAAAAAATAAAAAAGCATTTTGTGTCAATCTTGCAGTATAGATAATTTATGCAACATGAGATTGAATATCAAAGACGGCAATAAATACAAACAAGTTTCTTTGATTCCTGGAAACAGCATTTTTATTAATGGGTGCATTGAACTAAAAGCAGAAGGCATAAACACGAAATTACATTTATATTTATTTGTATATACATTTATTAATACCAAGGTTCTTGCATAGTAAGCAAATACAGTCCGAACGAAACTTCTTCGGTTAGGAAGTAACTATTATACATTTTAAATTCAACTCCATTTCCGTTTCGATGAATGATTTTGATTATACTTATACATTGCGGATAGTGCTGAACATAGCGGAATACCCTGTTAGTATGCGTAAAAATACTGATACTGAAAACACACTTAGCTTACATTTACGTCTGTTTTTCTAATGCAGAAAGCTGAACGGAGGCTTATCATCATCATCAGCCCGTTGCAGTCCACTGCTGGACGTAGGTCTCTCCCAAGGTACGCCACAGAGCCCGGTCTGCTGCTTTACGCATCCAGTCGCTGCCGGCCCTCTTATGCAATTCGTCCCTCCATCTGGCCAGAGGACGTCCCACGCTACGTTTTCCAAGACGCGGTCTCCACTCCAGAACGGAGGCTTATAAAATTGGCTTCTTCTATGTACGTGAGTTGAATTGAACTCAATTAATAAATACTTAAATATAAGTCTCACTCACATATTTATGATCACACTACGACAAAAACCTTGGTTATCAAAAGCCATAAGAGATTGGTCTCACAAACACTCAGACCCAGAACTACTTCTGAATCACACAATCATTTGCCTCCATACAGGGATCGCAATTGCGGCTTTTTTTCATAGCTAGTGTTTAACCAACTGCGAGACGGTGGCTAAGGTTCAGTTGCACCTAATAATTTTGACCACAATTTTAACATTAACTATGCGTTTCAGATGCCGAATATATGACCATGACATTAACTTTGGCGTCACGTCAAAGTTAAAGTTATTGTCAAAGTAATTTGTCGTAATTTGACCTATTGTAATTAGTCCCTAACAGGCATTAAAAGCTATCGGCAACTATCGGCAATGCTATGAAATCTTTAGAATGACGGGTATTATGCGATTGCTTACATAACGCATCGCATTAGAATAGAGGTAGGTACGTGCAACCTTGACTTTCACCTTCGAAGCTGACCACGCGGTGTTTTTAGTGTTACACATTGTTGAAAACTTAAGTGTCGTGTAACGGAAATCATCAATGTCATCTAATTTGGCTCTAACCTGTGGTTTTGGTGTGTTGCTTTATTGCACAATTGTTATTTTAAACAGTGCGGTATGAGTAATTGTGTATATATGTATATAGACTTTCTAGAGTTTTATATCTGTTGACATAAAACTTTTGCTGTCGGTATATTCATATCGGCACAATTCAATGTTACTAGGAATATAACATTGCCCTTCTAGATTTTAAGTCATTGGAATGAACATACGACCAGGAGTAATTATTATAATACAAAAACCTACCGCAAGAAAACAATAAGGTTACTAGAATGATCGAACTTATAAACGTGGCATAATTGAGTTGTACTGAAATTAAAACGTAATATTCACCAGTTCAATAAAACGCGTATCAAGTATTACGTCCAGTAATATTAATCACAAGACCAAAGCCGTAGGCCAAAACGAACAACAAATAAAAGCTACAAAATAATTGCAGCTTACTGGGTAATAACACAGAAAACAAAACACTATTTTAACGACTGCAATTACCTATTTTAACTTAAATAAATACTGCTTATAGTACTTTGTAATTACGAAAATTGCGGCAAAAAAGAGAGGAACGAGCTGATGTGGTTATTAACGCATCCCCACCTTGCACACTGACATAAGTAGATGCCTTGCCAATATTGACAAACCGTGTAAGATGACTTAATTTTAGTGACGTCAGCAAATGTATACCAAAACCAAGCGGTCGATTCACAGAAATACAAGACCTATAGCGACCCTGACTTTAACCTTCGAACGTTAGCAATCAACCAAGAGGTGCCAACTGTACGTTGTTTCACCATTCCACGCATGCGTAATGCGTTGCTTAATTCCAGTTATCTAATTAATTACAGTCATCTAAAACGAGCAATTTTTAATCATAATATCACTTGTTCAAATATAATGAAATTATGTGCTGCCAGTGGCGAGGTAGAGAAATAACTGTCATTAGAATCGCCAGTAATAGCTCCGAATGATCCCCTGCTGATAATTAAGTGTAATTAGTAAATGAAAAAGTACGTAGTCCTAATAAGATGTGTCGTGACTCGATGGGACCTAGACACAGAAGCAGAAGGACGCTACCTTGTACTACACACAATGGAGCAATTGAAAAAATAACTACCAATTTTAATATTGTCAAGCGAATCATTGCATATAAGTGGAAATAGATCGGTTTTAAATAAATATTCCAATGTCGTGTATGAATATGTACCTTGTGTCAATTTGTAATGCATAATGGGTACAAGGAATGATAGATTGCGGATCTGAAACTGACGGGCATACTTCATATCCGTATAGAAATTAGTATATTGTTGGGTAAGTATGAATTGTCACGTATAGTAAAGATTATAATAATTATATTATAATATTTTTTGTTGACTGTTTTGATATTTAATTTGCTTGATAAAGGTTTTTCCCAGTAACGCCGACCTTTATTAAGCTCTTGCCTTTTTAATTCGAATGCATACCTCTTGGCTTTCAACCATTCCGGTATTTCACTTCATACAAAACGCTTTATGCTCGTATTAGTGACTAGCTTCTGCCCGCAAACTTCGTCAGCGTGATTAAAACTTTATCTGAAATTAACATTATATGGAATTTCCCATCCCGTCCCATCCCGTCCCTTTATATCCAGCCCGTCCCGTGTCATTCTCACCTGAGGCATGTAATCCAGTCCCATCCCATCCCTTTGAGTATAAATAAGTAACAAATATATCAAAATTCCTTCCTCATCCCACGGGAACACTACATTTTTCGGCATAAAAAGTAGCCTAAGTGTTCAGGGTGTCAGCTACCTCCATACCAAATTTTATTGAAATCCGTTTAGCTGTTTCTGATTACATCGCGCACAACCGCACAGACAGATAAACAGACAAACAGGCTAAAATCTAAAAATAATTGTTTTGGGTTCTATTACGTTATTATAGAACCCCCATGTTAGTTTTTCTCATTTATCTTTCAGGTACAGACATCGATCGGTTACAAATTTATTATACTCGTATGTATAGATAGTTATTATAGATCAACCAAAACGCAATTACTTAAAGTTGTTACTCTGTTCAAAATAATTAAGATATTTAATAAGAGCCTCAATACATACATACATGAACTCACGCCTTTTTCCCAGAAGGGGTAGGCAGAGGTGCTACCAGGACACCCACATTTCACCTTGTATGTTCCGTCCCAAGATGTGATAAGAGCCTCAATAAAGTGCGTATAACTTCATGTAATGCCACAACATCCGAAACAAAACTTTTTTTTACGCAAACGATTTTACGCAAAAAGTTATAGCACAATAATTAAAAAACTGTTAAGTAGTAGTACTGACAGGTATTTGTTTCGGGTCTGGGTGTTTGTGAGACCGATAAAGTCTCTCGGAGTTCCTGATAGCCACGACACAAGATTCGATCTTAGTGTGGGGTCAGGACTATGTATGTGACTGTTGGGTGTATTTATTTATTTATTATTAATTAATTGTACGGTTTGTTACGTATGATCAATCAACAGTGAGTGTTTGAAATCTTAAAGTTTAATTAATATTTTCAAAACAGGCCATGCTAAATGGTTCATTAATGATGATTCATTCAACTGGTTAAATGTTTTTATTTTTATTAAGGTCATAGTCATAACACGGAGTGACAGTATTAAAGGTATAGCAATTTCTTATCGTCTTTTTATGATAATTCTTATACCCATTTTTTGAGCACCGAGTTGACTATACCTTAATAATTGAAATAGATAATTATGTGGGTCTAATCGAAACCGGATGCAATGATTCCACAACTCGGTACATCAATGTGGATCAGTATGATAAATCTTGAATACGACCGGCATTTAAAAGCACTGCGTGTCCTTCTGGAACCATAATACCGGTCGTACCATCCAGGACACCGTTCACTAATTCCTACTTCTGCCTTGCCATGCGCCTGTGAATCCGCGACCCTGATCCTAAATCCAGTAATATGTAAGCAGTAATATTTTGTTATCAGGCGGCTTCGATACTAATAAAATGTGAATGATTGCTACAATTACATAATATTATCTTATATTTAAAATACTCATGTGGAAATGAATGCCGTTCTTAAAATAAAACGATTTTAGCACAGACCACGTAGAGGTTAGATAGGTAATGGATGATAGAGTAATTTTTCATTATCTACGTAGATCAGATTTCACAGAAAATTCCGTCAAAAGTCGTTCAGATTTTAAATGATAAATCATTGTCAAGGTTGCTGTTATTCACAGTGATGTAAACTAAAGAACATCGTCTTATTTCCTCAAGATTATCTTGAGGAAGCTTATGCCGCTCGTCACAAGTTATGACTAAAGTAAAGATTAATTTATTGATGCTTTTAACGAAACAAATGCGCTAATAAACCACCTAACAGAATTTGTTATTTAGTTTCAAAGGCTTCCGGTGTCCAGAACACTAATGTAAAATTTAAATGCTGATTAAGATAGCTTCACGTCTAAATATATACAGTATGCTGAGTAAATAAATATAATTGCTTTAAATGGTCTATAATGTATTCTTATATTTTTTTAAGCAAATATATGCATAATATATATAATATAATAATATAAAATCTTATATTTTAAAACGCCTCTAACTTTTGAAAATTAGATCACTTTTAAAATAATAGTTAATTCAACTATAATATAATGATATTGATGTAATTATCCAGTTTTGTTAAAATAATGGAAATTCTGTTAAAATTAGTATAATTAAGTGTAATTTATGTCTGGGTAAAATATGAACCTATTTTGCTCTTTTGGAACCTTTATAAAATGGTTTAAAAGGATTTTCTTAAATCATCACGCTGTATTTATAACAATACAGATATGTATCTATCTACGTCATTGTGTTTACTGAGGTACGCGTATGCTATTCGTATAGTACCGCCATTTTTTTATTTCCGGCAACCGTAAAACTGTGCGTTGTTCCTGTTTTGGATCAAGTATTTTTTTACGAAATTAGGCTCATTACCGATGCCAAAAAATTAAATCATGTCTTGCTGATTTTATTGAACAATATTCAGAGTATTTGCTTAAAGGGCTTTTGAAGTAATCTTTATGAGTCATACAGGAAATTAGTACTAAACTAGTACGAGCTGTTATTGCGCGACACATCTGAGGTATATTTTAGGAAATCTTGATGGCAAAATTCTAAGCAATAGTAGGAAGTGCCAATAGGGTCTATATAAAACTTCACCCAAACTTATATGCTCAATGCCCCACTTATACTACTGATACATATAGTATAAGTTGGGCATTGCTATTAGAGGAAGGATCTGCCAATGTTCATGTTCGCTTAATTCTTACTAAACATTCGGGGAGTGTAACAGTCCTTGAATTCCATAAGGTCAACATTTTTATCTTAAAACTTCTTACTAGCACTACTATGACGTCTTCAAACGTTTATTATCATTATCCTGTTGACCTTCAACTCTGCCTCGATCTAATTTGAAAATCAAATTTGTTGCAATATCTTAGTTAAAAACAAAAGAATGTTTAGTAACAGGACTTTCTGCCGTCCGCGTTCGCGATTGCATTGTCCTGCAAGGAAAGGTAGAAACCGGTATGGCGACCAAGCGAGGTATGTTTCCTGACCAGGTGGTACCCGCTTAGCCGCCACTCACGACTGCCGTTAGCCCACTGCTCGGGTCAAGGCAACGCTACGCTCAGCTTTATTGTTAAATTGCAGCAATTTATCTCATTTGCTTTTTTAGAATTGCGATTACGATAAGGTTGAATATAATTGTTTGCACCTAAACGGGGCCGCGTCTCCAACGGTGATTTCATCCGATACGCGCTAGCTAAAATCATAATGCGACTGCCAAATGACATAATATGTGCGTAAAAACACAATGAACGTGACTTTTTGTCTTCCGCTTGAGGTGCTGCATTTTGTATCCAGATTCTAGACAACATACCATGGTGCAAAAAATGAGACCTAGTTTTTACTAACGTCGTTTGGAGGCAAGTATGTTGCGCCGGCTATGTCACCTTTAATTTCAACATGTTTTTTACTCGATATGCGATAATTGAGCATGTAAAAAAGAGTAGGTGGACTTTTAGTAACGAGAGAACAGTTTTATATATGCGTATATTATGTATAGTATATATGCGTTAATTGATAAAAACCGAAAAAAGCCGTTCTGAAAGTTACTTTATCACATATCACATTAATAAGGTGAGATGCACTCATCTCGCCTAATTAAAATATTGGCATTGAAATTTTTGCCGAAATTGTTATCGTTCTGTAAATAAATTGTGACCTTCTAAATGTTTCGTCCGACTGTGATTTATTCGAGTCAATCGCGCTAAGTGCCAAAACAAGTAAATTGTGTTTAACTCATATAACTTATCTGTACATTGTCATTCGATTTGTAATAAATTGCCTTTGGCCCACATCGGAAATGAGACGACGTCGTGACCGGAAGGCGCTGGGGTCCTTGCTTTGACCACGAGTTTGTCATACACAGACAACTCATATCCAGACGTATGACCTATAATAACCATCATGGAACTGCTCTAAAAACAATAAATCTCTCTAAACGCCATTACATTTAGCGCAATCAGTGTTTATTTCAGTATTCTTGTTTTAATTATAAAATATTACACCGATGTTGACTAATAAGCAGTTGTAAATGTCAACTTCCGTGATTTTTTATGATAATTACAATCGCATGACAAAGGCTCGAGACTGACAGCCTACTAATGTATTTCGCGATTTACGTTTAACAATTTGCTCTTGTTTTACTATGATATAAGTTCCTTTCATAATATTCTGTACATAGGTTTTTATAATTAAATTATCCAAACAAACGATACCTTTGAAACAGGCATCCCATTATCAGCTTCGACAGCTAATTAAATTTTTAATGACATGTAATTCTCTCTACTTCATTGTGTAAAACGAATAATGAATCTAGATCGCTACACCATTGTCTTCATTATATGTCACGTATCCTTCGTTGGAGGTCCTCAAATAAATAAAATAAAATAAATCTCATGTGAATTGTCCGTGGTTGGAATTTATGCTGCGTTTCCATGGCGGTTATGGTCGGAACAAACTCGACAAACACTGAACAGCGCTAGTTGTTAAAATTTCTTCCAAACTGAAGATACGTATTTAAATAGATAGCAATACTCGTAAATACAGTTAAATTACTTTGTGTGTATCGATGTTTTTATTTCATTTACCTTGCAAGTGTCTAATGAGTATAAAGTTATTATTACTTCAAATACAATGTATTATGTAAAATTATAATCTAACTATAACCTGCAAACTATTCCAGGAATATAAAACTTACAATATGGATTATAGACTGCACTTTACTGTATCAGGGCATAATCTTGAGGTCTCTTGTTGAGCAAGGGACTCTTACAACCGTGAGTTTGATTTAGAAGGGTGGGCTACCACCATGACGGCATAGTGCTTGTTGGCCTATCTTCCATTACCTATTTGTCGTCTAGTTTTGGGACACCCTGTATATGGATGATTTTTGGCACGATGTTAACTGGGATAAACAGAAACATGTAATTTCATTTAGTGACGCGATTTGAAAATAACCTTAGAATTCGTTTTTGGGGTGCCACCTACTCCCGCACCGGATGCCACCCAAGGTAGCTACGCCACTGCTTGGTACTATTGTTTATACTACCGTGAGGTCAATGTTGATGACAGCATAGAAAGGCTAAGCCTGGGATAACAAAGCTTACGATTTCTTCATTAAAACATATGAGTAAGATTTACAAAGAGTTAGATACATACATAAATTCAAGCCTGTTTCCCAAAAGGGAAAGGCAAAAGTGTTAGTCTAATCATTCTTCAATCTTCTCTAAACTTAAAAGGCACTCACGATTCTTCACGTTATGTGGAATAAACCTTCTCACTAGCTGCTATTCTAAGTAAAATCATAATCTTTAGCAATAGTGGGCTGCTGAACTTCGCCTTCCCAAACTACACTCTTGCTCTCGACCATCGTCCATCGTACACAACGCTGAAAAACCTGTCAAATTAGAAACCACAAATTAATAAAAGATAAAAATGCTGCCATAATGACAAATACGTTTGTGGCGTGAAAAAATAAGCCTGTGTAAATTAAATTTCGAAACGGTGCCCTATTGTGTAGATACGCTGTAGTCTATTGACTACATTGCATCTACTACAAGGTGCATTATATAAATCATACCAGTATATGAAGTCTTAATACTGGATCTCACGATATGTCCGCCGAACTACATGCCCGTGTGTACTCACACCATTAGGCACCAGTTTCGCAACTCAATTAATCATAATACTGAACGGGTTATCTTGATACGTGTTATAATTAAATTATTATTTAATCTGTGACGTTGCTTGTTGCTAAGTTTAAACAACGGGTAATAACTGTTTACTTATCGCCGTGGTCACAAAGGGCTGATTTGCATACTCATAGATTAAATATTTAAATAGCTCTGTTATAGCAAATATTGTCAGTGTTAAAGTTAGCAATAGCTTGATAATAAACCGGACCGTATGGGAGGTTGTAGGTTTGAATACTGAGGATTAACAGTGAACATATTTCTTCTTTAAATAATGTGTGTATTTTATCTCTCTCGGATGGAAACCAAAATCGAGAAATCTACTAAATACTAATACCTATTTAATGGAGTATCGTCTTAGTATCTACAAATAGTGGAAAAATTAATAATGGCCAATGGGCCATAGGTATGACCCATCCGTGAAATGAGTATGTTATGATCACGACATTATGTTGTGGACAAATATAATAAACAGCGAATAAGCTGAACACATTCCAAAGAGGCCATTATCAAGTACACTGTAAAGAAATTCACTTACTATATTTCGATCCCTGAAACCCAGAGACCGAAAGTAATATTTGACGAGTTGACAAACATTGCTTTTAATAGGCAATTAAACACGCTGCATCTCTTTTCTGAATTATTATTATAAGCAACTGCACTACAAGGCTTATTATCATAAGCTGACACTTACATGTCAAAAATCAACAGTTATAAGATCACTAAAAGACGCACACAAGCATTTTATTCGTAATCGGTTACATAAAATCCGAACACGGTGTGATCTCCATGTTTTATCATAACCTCGTTAACTCCACACATATTTTTATTGTAATATGCAATAGATCACATAATATACATGCTGTAAATAACATCTTAATGACATAGCTTCCTCATCGTTCATAGCCCACGATCTTGCTGACATTAACATACTTGAGTTCAAATGCATCTTGTAAAGGGATTATGAATCAGTATCTCTGGACCAATAGAATATAAGGAATGATGAAAACCTATTCCTTAAACCCCGCGCATAGAACAAATGTATACATAGTAAACCAAATAAGTCCTTGCGAATTAAAATGATTCATACGAATTCACGTTTCTGCCTTATTTTTCGTATTTTGAATCGACGTTTTACCCTTTTTTTTTAATAATCTGGCGTATAAAATTTACGACATCAAAGAATACGTCTTGTAATTAAATTTTATACCTCTATTATAAACATTTTTTATTAAATTAAACTACGCTTTTTGTTTATTCATCTTAAAGTATTTTGGTTTAACTACGCCTCAACACTTTCCCATATCTGCTATGATAGCATCAAATGAAATTGGTCTATTAAATCGGATGCAATTTCCACTACGATATAACCACTTGTAACTCGTAAACTTCCCGTACAGCTCTCGAAACGTGTGGACCTATGAACCGAGCTAGAAGCATCGGCATGACACTATCATCAGAAACCACTCACTTTAAATTGGCTTTACATTCACCGGCACTAGTGACACATCAAGATGCTATTGGACAATCCGACTTCACCATTTTGAGTGAAATTGCCAATCAACCGTGTGAATTGTTCGTTATTGAAATTTTTCATATTATTACGGCTTATCAAATTGCGCTTCAAGGTGCCTGGTGCACTGATTACTTAGGTAAGGGGACATGTATTATTATAATTATGTAGTCGTAAGACACAGGCTGCTTACATCAGGCGGTTTGGATATCATCTGGGGAGGACTTTGTTTAGTAATGGACTCCCTATAGCTGAAGTGTGAGAGCGAAAATCAATGTATTGCCCCTGATCTTCTTTCTATACGTATTAATATAATTTTGCAATCGATCGGAGGTACGAGACGGGATAGGAATTTCCAAATTAAGTTATTCACGCAGACTAAGTTTGCGGGCAGAAGCTAGTTGTAAATAAAGCGCGGTCTAAATTGACAATCACGACTCGAAACATGAAGTTGGCTCCGTAATATTCACTCCTGCTGCTTAATTCAACTGTGGAACTGTTTGCAAGGACACGTGTCCTAGCTCCTTGAAGTGCTTAAACTAGGGTAGTGCGAGCGGTGCCCAGGCATAGGCAGACCCTGGGGGTGCAGAAATGGCTAGACCAAACCAAGATTTGTTGGCTAGTAGGGTCCAGTTAAAAAAGTTCGCATTGGTAGTATAAAAGACTAGTTACGGTGCTGTCCTTCCGCAGAAGCGTCAAGAAGAGTTTATACAAGCCAGCATAACTGTGTGGAAAAGTAATATTTCGAGAGATACAGTACTTTGATCGCGGTTTTCACTAATCGATAAATGAAAAAATCAACCCATACGTCCCGCTGTCGATCTATCTTCTACAACTCATAGAGCTTAGACTAAACCACGCTGGTCTATGGCGGGCTGGCGGACTTTACATAATTATCACATAAATTCTTAAAAAGACCTCTAATGCATTCACATTTCGGGCTTCTTAAACATATTTTCCTTCAGCACTAAAAAATCGATGAAGAGACTTTTAAGCCTATAGAGATATCAATTTAGTTTTAAAAATGTTTGCTTCTCACGACATTCAAAACCATCGGAAGTAAGGCCGTTTCGTTTAACATTCCGTCACGACAAGTCAACGCTTTTTATTCCACCCGCGTGGCCTTTTCCTCTTGTATGGTCAAACCTAAGGTGGTTGATTAACCTATGGTTTAGTTGAAACGTTCTCAAATTATATTATAAAATACTACAATAATCTTTTATCTTCAATTAACTTTATTTAACATTCAATTTCAGTTAGACATATTTTTATTCAAATAATTACAAAACAGTTGCCATTCGTAAGGAAGACATTGTCCTAGCCAGCACATATACTCGAAAAGTGTCATATCTATAACCAATCCTCCGTTAAGTGGCGTTGACAGCCTTCGTGGTGCAGTTGGTTAAACGCCGGCTGTGAAACGTGAGGCTGCGGGTTCGACTCCCGCACAGAAACAAATATTTGTGTGAACCACAGGTATTTGTTTCGGGTCTGGGTGTGTGTGAGACCGAAAAGTCTTTCGTAGTTCCTAATACCCACGACACAAAACTAGATCTTAGTGTGGAGTCAGAACTATGTACGTGACTGTTGGGTGTATTAAATTATTATTAGATATTAATCAGTACCCTACACAACACCAGGAGCTCTGTAACGCTTTAAATTAAAAAAAAACAAAGGTCGTGTAGTACATCGATGATTATCAATAAGTGTATCAGAAGCTATCGGCACGACGGCCGTGACTGAACATACATAGCAATCTGCGAACTGAATTAATAACCGTTAACCTCTGCATCCTGTACTATGTAATACTAATACATGTTAATAAATGGTTCCGTATCCGTCTGTACGCTATAGATTTATGAACGGTGATCTTGTCACATTTTATCTTTTATGGTGCTTTAATTAATTTCCTTATATCAATCGTGGTATGCAGCAAAAAACGTTTATCGTTTTAGACGATTGTTTTGTTTCTTTGTTAATGCTATTGTTAATTATTTTTCCTTGTTTCAGATTGTGTATTGATATTATTGAGCTACTTATTGTAATAATTATGACAAAATGTAATCTGATATCCTAGTCGTGATAGAGGAAGTCTATGAGAGTTACGTAAGTAAATGAGTCAGGTTTGACAATAGAAACTCGTGTTTGTCTATTCAGCAAACATTTGTTTCGGTTTTATTTATTGTTTTAAAAGCGTCGAAATGTTCTTTATAGTTTTTAATACTTATGACATTGTGGAAGGTGATTAAGTGAATCTGTTGAATGAATTTATTTCATACCGCTACGCCAACTAGTACAATAACTTGAACACGTCCGATGGTAGGTGCAGTGTACCTAACGTAGAGTATTCTGCGAGTAACGGTTCGTTAGTCTAAGTCCATATAAAATTAGTTATCTAGTTAAGGTTGCAGGAAGTCGCTGGATGCAGGTCACTTCCAACAGGTTGATGAGGAGATGGGAAGGCCTATGTTCAGCAACGGACTTCCTGTGGCTGAAAACAAAAGAGGGAGAGAGAGAAAGTCTATCGTCATAATCGAAAGCGGATAACATCTGAACCCAAAACGCGACACACTTGCACGGGTTATGACGGGTTTTCCACCAATGTACGGTGATCGGTACCTATAATTCTATTATTTTATAATTTGTAAAACGTTATCAGTGATTTTATCACAAAACATTTATATGGTAAAATGGCTTGAAATCAAGTTGTTGAAACTTATACCATAAAATACTATTAACGATCAATATCATGACCTCATATTTAAGTTGGACTTTTTATTATTTTTTGGATTTGGGACGTGTTTACGTAGGTATACACGTTTTTTGAAATATACAATTTCATTTTCTACATCAATCATGTAGAAAAAAATAAGACAGCTATTATATGAGGTAACTTTTTAAATATTGTCTCGGTGGCGCAGTTGTACTATGGCACGATTACAAAGCTTTGGTCTCGGGTTGGATTTTTCTATTCATTACAGCCCGGGGTCATGAATTTGTGCCTTATATGGCGATAGGCTCGCCCCCTATCACGTCGCGGGTGACCTGGTAGCACCTCTGCCCATCCCTTCTGAAAAAAAAGGCGTGAGTTTATGTATGTATGTTGGAAATATTCTATTATTCTAATAGAGGGCATGCTTATGTTATAAAAATAAGTTCTGGAGTGGGTGGACAGAAAACGTTAAAACGTTTTTTTTTGTTTCTTTCGCAGGCAGACGAGCGTGGGGCCCGCCTGATGGAAAGCGGTCATCGCCGCTCATGGACCTTCGTAATGCCAAGGGTCTAGCAGAGCCAGGTCACTGCTTACCGTAAGGACAGTGCTATCTTTATTCCTCGTTTGACGAAGGACAGGACATAGCGCTCGGGAAACACCGAAGGAGGCAGTTCATTCCAGAGCTTGCACGTGCGTGATAAATAATAACGCTGGAAACGTTCGGGAACGGTACGCTTCCAGGTAGTACGAATGGACTCTACTGCGGTGACGGGTGATGTTAAAAAGCCGACGGTGGTACCATCTCAAACAATTCCTCGGAGCGCTGCCCGTGGAATAGACGATATAAAACACAGAGGGATCCGAACATTGCAGGAAGTCACTCGATGTAGGCCACTTCCAATAGTTCGTTGTGGATTTTTTTGGAGGTGGATTAAAAAGGATTTAGTATTGTTGAAAGAAGACACCTTGAGATAATGTTCCCCAGCACTGGAACATGGTACTAGACCTAAAGTTCGTAAGTACTAGCCAATTTAAAAAACCTGAAAGTTTATAGATATCGTAATATGTAATAAAAGTAATTTTACCAGCGTTAGTATAAATGGTGAATTTTTTATATATTATTAGGGAACTATGATAAAGTATTTCCTTGGCAGTCGGACACTTTTGATCGGTTTCTCAACTTGTCAGGCACATTGAAGATGATACCTTCCAAACCACCATTATCCAAACTTCATAATATCTGAACGTGTGATGACCATGTTAGAGGCACGCGCAGACAAACTTTTAGCTTTCATAAAATGGTGAAGGCACTCATGGGCACCAGGATTTAGAGAAATAAACAAAAATGCCATTAACCTAAAACACGACAACGTAAAAGCCATAAGAAGATAACAATGAAGCCATTACCAAGTACAATTTATTACCTTCATTCATTGTTCAGTTGTTCGATTAATACTTAAGTTTTCAAACGAAATCGATTAAAATGTTTTAAAATTCTTTGATTTTATATAAATCAATTTGCGGATGTTGGATCTATGCAGTTTTATACATTAAACTACATTAAATTATCGCAGTTTTGTTTCGGAGAATCGTCATTAAAGCGTTTAATAAACCAGTTTTTATTGCCAATACGTAAATTGTTAAATTGAAATGTTTTGATGAATTTATCTTAATAATTATACATATTTATGGGCCATATTTGATATTTTAATTTTATATATACCAGCACATTTATTTCAGTATAAAATCAGTATGCTTTGAGTATTAAACCTTCTAACCATCTTTATCTATGACTTTTTGATGCTTATAACAAAATATTTTTATCATTTTTAGTATTTAATTGTCCACTTACTGGCATTAGACTAATGCATTTTACATTATGTAATGAAACTAAAATACCATAGTATTGAACTGATAAAATTCAAGAGTATTTCCCCAAGGCTTTTTTGCGCGCTCCGGGGAATTTTAATGCATCATACATTTATTTTGACATTAAAATTATATTAAACCGAGCCAGTTTTTCGAGTAGACTTCGTAATGCGGGGTTTCTTAAAAAACCTTATATTAGCTATACACGTCACCAACTTTAATTCCATTAAAATACATCTTGAATAACACAAATAATTACGTTTTTTTTGACAATCCATAAATGTAAAAGTCTTTGGAATGTTTAAAAAATATATACAGTTGTCATAAGCGTACAAAGAAGCATCCAGAATTATATCAATTCAATTTTGAACATACGTTTTTAAAATTCAGAATACAGAGAAATGATAAATGGGTTTTGTATTATATTGACAAAACATAAAGCATAAAACACAAAATGAATGGAAATAAAACATTAAACATAATATTGAAACTGTTATTATAATTATTAAGGATCCGGTAATAAATTTGAATGCACATCAAACTCACTTTAAACTAGCGGCTCGATCTGGCTTTGCTCGAGAGCAAAGTATTTGACCATAACACGGTACCAATTTAAGTTCGGTATTTGCTGTAAAAGCCAGGTAATATGTTCCTGTAAAATATATTCAATAAACAATTTCATGTATATTTTTACCTACTACATTATTCTGTTTAAAAAGCTATAGATATAATAGGTACATCACTTTTTTAAACATAGTAACTGGGACTTACAGGACATGTCTATCTTCTATAAGTGTTATTTATAGAAGATAGACATGTTATGCTGTTACGAACGTTTTTTACATGTCACTAATAATTGTGCCATATTTAATTTTTGTGCAGCTCTAACTACTGACGCCTCGCATCCGTGGAAGCTCTCAAGACGACCGCTTCTTTTCTAGTTAGTTTACAAACATCATCTCATCGCCTACTCGCCCTTTTATTTCCTTCTTACTTCGAGTTCATTCTGACTTTTATAAACGGGCCTAAGTTCTAAAACGTGCTTTTAAGCCAAGAAATGTCTAAACCTGGAGTATTACATCAATATTTTTTTGAAGCCGACTGGTAGTTCAAGTGATTAGCTCATCCAGTTAAACACCCTAGATTTATTAGTAAAGAATAGATATTGATAAAAAAAAAACTAAACAAAACATTGCTGCTAATCATAATAAACGAAGCGACTATTACGCGTATACATCAATCAATTGTTGAAAACGTTCGTAGCATACAAATACGTGGATCGGTAACACGCCACTGCGATTATAGCGTATAGTACTTGTAATAACCAGTGAGCAATATTCACATGACCTCAGGTCTTAATCAAATTTTTAATCGTTACATTATTTCAGCTTACGCGTAGGCTAAGCAATAAATAAATCGAAGTAGTTCATGTCATTCCACTTTTAACCAGCACGTGGAGGTCAACTGTGCAAGACCTTGTATTTAGTTGCAATTCGGTTCATATGTCCCCTTTTGTTCAATTACGTAACAGCGATTACTTGTCCACCTTATGCTAGTTGTCCACACATGGCCGAGCTATGACCATTATAACAATATTAAACGCTAAATCTATCGTATCATGTGACACGCAGATATGTTTGACATATATTATTATAATTCTATTCATATTATTCGCAATGTAAAAATATATTCACGTGGACACGAGCGCTCAATTAACAACGGTACAGCGCGACGGCATTTGCATCCACTCCTATTCATTTTGGATTAATTAGCGGCCCGCGAGTAAACGCGAATTTGCACAATAACTATAAGGTTTTGTGTGCATGTCGGAAGTATGGATTTTTCAAAACACCTTTTAGCATCCGGTCAAACAAAACAAAACAGGTCGAAACAAGGCTATTCGTCAAGGCACTGGTACATTGTACAACTGGTTTTGTGCACTCAACTGCAAGTTAAACAGAGTTCGATCACTTCAAAAAGTGTGCAGGACCTTATTTCTACTAAGGTCCTAAATCCGCCACACTGGCACGGTTACCCCGCCCCCGCCGCGACGCCGCCCCGCCGCCCCTCATACCCCTCGGGGTTATTACACTGACACGTTTGTTGCCAATATACTCGTACTCGTGGCTGTCAAATCTGCTCAATCAAGGCGACCACCAGGACTGTCACGAGATAAAGCATGTTTTACATTCAGTTCTATTGTAGCACTGGATATATCGATTTCAAAAATTATGTAGACAATCATTCCATTATGTTTAATCTGATTGTTATTAACCTTTTCATTTCTACATATAAGTCATTAAATGTCATACATTGTGACTATTAAAAGTCATTGATTTATTAAGCAAATGGAGTAACAATGCTGTTCTTACGTTTGCGTTTGTTGAACTCATGCGAGGCTTTTCGTATAATTATTTTATTTCAATGGCTCGCGGCAACCCTGAGTGCACGATTTATGGACAACCTGCTTAATGGTTGGGCGGGTGAGCTCAAACAGAACTCGGAAATATTGCACTTTTCTTACTTCCATACACATTCCATTGCCAATCTCGGAACACATATCACGCCTTGGGCAAAGCGGAATAACCGGATATCACCATTTAGATACTGCATATCAATTCAAAATGATGCAATTTGGAAAAAATAAGTGGCCTAACAACTTTAACCGATAGCTGTCTGTGTCTTTTAAGGCTTGCGAAATATTAGACCGCTCACGTGTTATTGATTAATTATCTATACATATAATAAATTTGTAACCGATCGATGTCTGTACATGGAAGATAAATGTGAAAATCTAATATGGGAGGTATGTATTATAAAATAATAAAACCCAAAACAATGGTTTTTAGATTGTTTTCTGTTTGTCTGCGGTTGAAAACCTGGATTAACACTTAGGCTACTTTTTGTCCCGAAAAATTTAGCGTTCCTGTGGGATGAGGAAATAATTCAGATATATTCGTTACTTTTATATACTAAAAGGGATGAGATGGGACTGGATTACATGCCTTGAACATGAAACGAGACGGGTGGGATATAACGGGATGGGATGGGAAATTCCAAATAATGTTAATTTGAAATAAAGTTAATAACGCAGATGAAGTTTGCGGGCAGAAGCTAGTTCCTTAAATTGAGCCATTGATAGGAAAAGATAACAAAGTGGTCTACATCGACAACTGACAACAACTTACAAAGGATCATGTCAGCGTAAAATTAATTGTACCTCTACCAAAATAAATCTATTTGAGCTGGGCTGTAACTTATTTAGGTTTTTAAATCTTCTGAAATCTTTAAAAGTTAATTTACAATGTCAAAAACACGTATTTTACGAGTATGGGTGTTGTGAGACCGGAAGTCTGTAGTAGTTTCAGATTCTCACGACACAAGATTTGTATTTTATGCGGGGTCAATGCTATGCAACTGTTGGCTTTATTTATTAGTATTTACCTTCTACATACATACATAAACTCACGCCTTTATCCCCAAAGGGGTAGGCAGAGGCGCCACCAGGACATCCACATTTCGCCTTGTATATTCCGTCCCACGATGTAATAGGGGGCGAGCCTATCGCCATATCTGGCACTAACTCCGGACTCCGGGCTGATAATTAATTTACCTTCTGAAATTGATTAATTTATAAGACCGTAGGTAAGCAGAGGTTCTATCTAAAAGTTAAAGTAGCTTATAAGATAATAGTTTGAGACCTCTGATACATATAAAACTTTTTATATGCATATAAAAGTCTATAGTCTTCGACAGTTATTTAATATTTTAATATAATTTAATGCAAATGATAACTTTAACAGGTGATTCGGAAATGTCCACAGGTCTAGTCTAGTGTAAAAAGATTAAAAGGAATTTTTTTATTTTGATTTTGATTTCGTGTTATAACCTTCCCAAAAATTAATATTTATAAAATGTAGAAATGTATTTGTTTTGTTCCAGATTGCGATTGCGACTAGATTTCAAACAATCCATACAAATAAATTTTTCAATTTAAGTACTGAAGAAAAATTACCAGTAGATGGCGAGCGAACGCCATAAGGTGAATAACTTTGTTTTAAAACTATTACGTGTCGATCTTGCTTTTAGTAACACGCGATCGCAAAAAGGATTAAAATTATGATTCAATAAAGACATTAAGAACATTACAATGAATATTTTTATTTAAATAGATGATTCGAAACTGCATACAATGTATCTATAGATCAGACAGAGACTATTATAATTAATGACACTGCACTTTATGGTAAGAGTAATGCCAATCAGAAAGAGTACCCAGGAGCAATAGATTACCTTACCACTTGACACAGTTACGTCGGCCTTGTCAGTTTTCTGAAGCTTGGATTGCAAGGAAAAAACACATGGACTGGCAGAATATTTCACAGCTAAATAGAGCATTAATTGTATTTCAGTCGAATTTATTTATCATTTCCACCTCATGCCTATGATTCGCTCAAAAAAATAAAGGTATTTTGTGATTCCAAACGTAAGGTGATTAATGAGACTTCGAACGATATCATAGAGAGAGTGAATGCAATCAAAGTTTTTGCAATTTATTTATAAATGTTGTTATTTTATTTACGTCATCTGTAAAGGCAGTATGAAGGTTTTATTCATTTGTGTACATACATTCTTAAATTAATAACAATAATATGGGTACACAATAAATATAGGTAACAACGTAACACGATTTTTTTTTATTTTAAGATAGTTGTTATTTTTTTGCTTCTCTACATGTACTAATTGCAATTACTGTTATTAACGTACTACTTCCACAAATATTATTTCCAATATTTTTCTTCATACTAGTTCATAACAAACGTGTTGCTTACTGCCTGGAGTTTATGCGTAAACAGCATTTAAAAGTTTATCAGCGTTTCAGCAAATGTGTTGTTAATGAGAAATATTGGACTGCCTCGCCTCGGTGGCGTAGTTGTAATACGGTACGACTTTAACGCTGAGGTCTCGGGTTCGAATCCGAATCGGGCAAAGTGATATTAGATTTTTCAATTCATTATCAGTCCGGAGTCAGGAATTTGTACCCGATATGGCGATAGGTCTGCCCCCTATCACATCATAAGACGGAACATACAAGGCGAAATGTGGGTGTCCTGGCAGTCACTGCCTCTGCCTACCCTTTCTGGGAAAAGGCGTGAGTTTATGTATGTGTGTATGTGAAATATTTGCCTTAATTTATATTCGCTCTGCTCATTGGGTTATTTTTGGAATCGTTTCTGTTTTTGTTCCTGTCCCATTTACGTCGCTGTTGACACAAGGCCTTTAATTCTTCATCTATAAACCTACTTAAAAATTATTGTACTTTAAGAGCACTTGAGGACGGCTCGACCAGTTTGGCTTTTCTGTTTTTGTTTTGTTCACAAGGGTAAGAAGATAATTTATGTAGAAGAAATTTTAGAGAAAATCCACCAATATTTTGGGGAAACTGATGATTCTCTCTTCGATAAATAAGCTTTTGTCTGTGGATGGAAAAGTCAGCCCTTAGTATGTTAGTGATATTTCTCACTCAGATTTAGATTACAATCCGGATTCAGGAGCATGTTATTTATTAGATCATTGAAGTATTACATGTTTTATTCATCAATAAATAAAAAAGGTCTACATCCGTTTTGTAAACAAAACGTATTCCATTGTCACGCGTATTGCTCTGTCAATGAATAAGACTTTGGGGAAACACCAGTTTCCATTAAGTATTCAAGGTTAGTAAATGTCCGTTGTGTTCTATTGGAAAAATACTTAACTAAATCGAACTTGTTATAAGAGAAACCGCAATGTAAACAATACAAACGAATTCAGATCACACAATGTTTTGGTGCACTTTTTTATTTAAAATATTTCTTTTTGCTCGCAGAACAGTCAGGAGCAGGTAGGTTGAAATGTGATATAAAGTACAATAAGAATAAGCACATGAAGAGGTGGTGGTAGAAATTGCAAAGGGCCGTTATGTTTTTTAGTTGTAATCACTATCATTTATAGGTTTAAATACACCTGAACAACGTAAGTAATCAAAAGATACGGCAACTATACAAAATTATGTTTTTAAGTGGGCGTGAATGCCTAAGTCCGAAACTATGAGGAGTAGCGGAAAATGATGAAAGTAGTCACGAGTCCGATTTTGATGAAAATTAAAACTGCATACTTAGATTTTTGATAAATGAATGTATGCCTAACTAGGAATTTAACCTAATTTTGGAAGAAAAACCACTTTTTTATTATACTGTTTTATTATACAATTCGATAATGTTGTTTTTATGGATCAAATTCTCGCAAATAATGGCATACGGCAAATAGTAGTTTGAGGCAAAATTATACCTTTCCGCCGTTACCAAACCCTGTCCTGTTACGTCTCGGGATAGCGAGCGCAGTGGAATGCTTTGTAATTTATGGTGTTTGGTTTTGCTACTGTCCATGAGTGGCCGTATCGCTTACCATCAGGCGAATGGCATGTACATCTTGCCATCAATCAAAATAAAAAAGTATTAGAATTCGCTAGATGCAGGCCGCTTCTTACAAAGCAATCTGTTTTGTTTTTGACAGGCCTATGTTATATCAAAGTATGAAATATAAAAGGCGTAACTTCACATCTCATACTTTTGGTATACCTTATACTAATAAAAAAACCGTGTGGTGTCGTGGGACACCGGATAGGAACGGAGTTCCTTATTATAAAAATATTAATTTTAAGTTCTATGCGAGGTATAAAGAAAATAATTATTCAGGTATACCTTTTTTATTATGATTTATTTATTGATAAAAATAAAAATAATAATAACTGTCATCGCGTAGACTATACATTAGACACTGTATAGCCATCATACAAAGAAAATAATAAAAAACCTCCTCTGAAGTAGGTTAAAAACATAAAAAATAAGCAAAGAATTAAATACAAAAAATAAGTTACTAAATTTTTAAATTTAGAATGTCAAACTCATACTTGGAATAAACATCTTACGTTACGGACGTTTTTTCCCGGTTAGGGTACCCCTCCGCATCGTCCCATAAGGAACTTCGTTCCAAAACTATTATAAAGGTCTTTACTGAAATTCTTTAGTTAATGAAACCAAAACACAGAATCGAATTCGCAGCCTATCGTTTCATTTTGCTGCGAATTCGAGTTCATACCACTGTAATTAACTTTAATTATACTAAGATAATTTTAAAAGTTTCTTACAAATAAAAATGCATTTGTAAACATTAGTGTAACAAAACACAAAATAAAAGAAACTGCCTTTATTAAGCATAAAATGCGGCAAGCGGGTTCTCTTATAAATTTAATTTCATGGAAGATTTTCTTGAGTTCGTATCAGACGGAAGATTCCCCGGGAGAATTCCCAGCGAGGCTTTGACGTCATTCCAGATGGCCGACCTCTTATCGATGAACACTGCAAAAGAAATTAATAAGGATTCAATCAGATTTTATTGGACACGGTAATCAACAAACCGCTCATTGACCCCTACATTCAATTTTTTTATTTTAGATTTTATTTCATATCGGTCGTTGATTTTAATACTGCCCGATTGAATAACATCATCTTATGTCTTGAAATAAAAAGTATTATTAGAATTAGTCCTTATTTTCGCGCCTCATTGTCGTATCGGAGCTAATAAGTAAAAAGGAAATGTAGATTTAACTATGCAAACAAAGCATTAAACTACATCTTGTTTATTTAAAGAGCTTTCTTCAAGCTGTATAAATAATCTATTACTTTAAACTCAGATTTTGATTTAGTCGGGCTTTTGTTTCCTAAGTGCGTTCTGTCACAATATTTATAAAAAAACACTACCAGGAACCTAATTTCATGTGTCTTATAATGGGCAAAGATTTTATATTTTTTTGTCTCGTTTTATCTCGTATTAACTCTCAAACTGTCACACATGTCGTCCTGACCCTCACCAATGTCTGTATATATCCAACAATTAGACATTTCGAGGTACCAGAGTTGAAAGTAGTGCACATTTTTATTAAAAAAAAATGTATATTCTAAATCCAGATTAATTAATTTTCTAAACATGTTTTGTTTTTACGAAAAAGTCGTCTAAGTTTATTACTCTGAGACCCGTATCGTTAAATGTTCCTATTTTTATATGCAGTAAATAAAAACTATAATATAACCGCAAGCTAATCTCTATGGATAGCAGTCATAATGTATTATGTGTCTCCACTAGCGTGAATAACAATATATGTGACCTCTGTGATATAAAATCACATGATTTCTATTCTTCATAATGATATGCAATTTTAGAGCGACCTAGTCAGGGGACTACAAGGACTCTAAAACCTTGTATACTATACTATGGCTATATCTAATTTGGTAGCTGGTATTGGTGTTTTTTTTCCACGGATATAGGATTTCAGTTTCTGAGAACTATAAATTAAATAAATAAAGCCTTCATTGTTTACTTTCATTCTTCTATCAAAGCCAATATTTGCAGTTTGCTGAAGGGTAACGTATTAAAAAGTCTTGCAATGATTGAATTATCTTAGAAATTCGATAAACAAAAAAAAATGAATCACGACGAACTTCGATCGCTTTAAGGCTAGTGTTAACAAAACAACTTTGTACCTCCTTAGTCATTTAATTATAGAACCCTGTGATTAAAACGGATCATTTATATTTTGCAAGACTTTATTACAACAACTTGTTATAGAGACATAGCAACGGCATGGTACAAAACCGAAATAGGAAGTAATTGACAAATGTCGTTTTAACATAGACAATACTGATTAAACAAGCACCTATTAATGTTATTTAAACTATGTTTTACAGCTTTAATTTACTACTTCAGACCTGTTTTTAAGTGCGTCACATTAAAACAAAATATCCCACATACATCGCTAACGGAGGAAATTATTGGGATTCCCTGGCAACTCCTATTTTTCCTGTTTTTTTGTGAATTTTTTACCTATGCGGTTTGACGTCTTTTTGTGTCTATTGCGGTTCAAAGAAACGTCTTTTCCATGTCAAATAAACATCGGTGTTTTATGTGTTGGTAAGAGGAATTGTTTAGTCTATTGATATTATTATATGGATTATGGACCCTAGGCACTGCTCTAAGGCAGAAAAATGAGCTATAATTTTCCAGTTGAGGTGATCTTTCAATGTTTGCGTCAATTTTCATTACGATATTCGTCATTAGGCGGTAAAAATACGTTACTATATGAAATTTCAGTTTCATCGACGGTATGCGGTTTTCGGAAGTTTATCCAAATTATATCCGCACCATTATTATTATATTATTATTATTAGTCTTCATCCTGAAATGAGTGACCTGCTCAGTTGCTACTAATCCCTAACGTAAATACATAGGTACCTACATAATCTAACGACTGTACCCCCCGAGGTAAGTAGAGGTACTACTATATGCCAATGATCTACTAAATCGGATATATTGAATTGACAGAACTAATAACTCACATTAAATATTGTGACGAGAGCCGGTATGCAGGCCACGTGCTCATCAAAAAGCGGAAGAATAACATCGCTAACTAATTATAAACGGACATTCAAAAGTAATTTAAGCTATGATTCAAGTTTTTTGATAATTAAAATAACGTTCGGTCCCAATAAAATCGGTGTTACAGGATGCGTTTTAAAAATGTTTGGCAAATCGGAAAAAATGGATATCTCGAGGATGACTTTTAATATAAAAACATTTACAGACCCTTTGCTACAATTATTTTTTGGAAATATTAATGGTTTCGACATTGACAGGCGTGGGAAAGTTACCTTTCTCTGGTTAACACGCAGGGTAGACACAACAGCTAAACCCGCTGAAAACCTTCACAGACAAAAATTCACAGACCTCAATACGCGTTTGAATGGGTCACTTTGACCGGTTCTCCTCTATAATTTACGGTGATCTCGGCTATAGACTTGCCCAGCACTACGCATCAAGTACCGAGAAATCAATTTGAACCAATGTGAAAAACTGCCTCGGCGGCGTAGTTATGGGTACTACGGCATGATTACAACGATAATATCTCGGGTTAGATAACCTGGGTCGAGCAAAGTGAAATTGGATTTTTCTATTCATTATCAGCCCGGAGTCAGTAATTTGTAACCGATATTATGGCGATAGGCTTGCCCCACCATAACCTAGGTAGGTAGTAGGCGGAACACACGAGGCGAAAAGTGAGTGTTCTGGTAGCATCTCTGCCTAACCTTTCTGGGAAAAAGGAGTTATCCTTATCACCAATGTGAAAAAATAACAAATAAGTGGTACTCAAATATCCTAGACATTGGGAAACAGTCTCCTAGGAGCCTCCTCCACAATCAAGAGAAAGAGATTACGCCATAGATTCGATTAAATTAATCCTAAAAGTTTAGTTTGCAATTTTTTTATTTTAATTCCAAGCTTATTCGATGTCGGCGCAGTGTGACTAATTGCAGATAGATTTTGCTTATAATTTTGCAACTTGTAGCCTAGGAGTAACTAAGCCTTTTAGTCTAATAATCCTTTTGAAACTAAGCCTTTTGGCCACAATGCTGGTATAATACGATTTCACATATCTTCGATTTTTCCTGAAAAAAAAACTCATGAATGTAGATTTTTTCATGTTTTCCTTCATCATTAAAACAAGCGATTATAATATTCTAAGAAATAACTAAAGCTATGAACTAATTGTTAGCTAAGATAATGTTTATTTTTAATATGACTAATAAAGTTCCATGAACAACGGCAGTAAGTACGCGATAATCGATTATTACTTATTTCAAGGGTACCTGGTAGTTTAGTCATTACCTGCTTCTGTCCTTTTAGCGTAGACTAATTGTTAAGATAACGTGGTTTAGCGGTTTTGGGGTCGCCTTGATTGTCTGTATTGCTTTAAATTATATTCAATGAAAATAATATTAAGAGTAAACACGATAGTTTCGCACTATTTTTAGTAATCATTAACTTATTTTCAAATTAAATTTATCACAAAAATCATTTTATTGCTTCTACACGGAATTTCAAAGTAACATATAGCATACGTATGTTTTATTGCAGTGTGCCATCTCTGCATTATTCCTAAATCTTCGGAACTTACTCCAACTATATTTTTTAAATGAAGATCCCCTTAACCAGGATTTAATCTGGATAGTAACTGCGTTTATAAATTCTACTAGCATCATATTAATACCTTTAACTAATATATTTACATCATATTAACATTAACCAATGCGCTATATAAAATAAAAATAACTAACAAACTTTCTCACGATGTTACTTCTATACATATCGCATCCCTTATGTTACAACATGCAGGAATTTCAACCTAGTTAATGGATTCTGATAAATTTCCTATTTAAGAAATGGTGGGAGACCTGTGGTAATGAACCTCGAAACACAATATACTTACATAATATTGTGTTTCGGCTTCAGCCTGTACATAATTGTATCGAGTCAGTTGGAAATATCTCATGCTGTTGGAAATATCTCATGCATGTCATTAAATTAAAAAAATGATATTGTTGCAAAGAGTTTGTTAAAAAGCATATGTAAAACAGTCATTTCTCTTTGTTACATGCATGAAGTTGCGCTGAGCCACGTAAATATTAGTACTACAACTACGTTTACTATCAGACCCATGACCTGCGTAAATATTACTATTAAAAAACTGTTAAAGATACAAATTTATATGTACACGAAATCTTGTTGCTAGTTCACCAATATTAAGTCCCGTCAGACTTCCTCCTTTGCGGTTCTATTCCGGTCTTGTTACTTCACATAAACGAGATAAGCACTAAACTTGCCTATAATCAGGCCAATCGACGTTGTTTATGTTATTTGTTTTAACTAATACTAATAAGTTAAACGAAATTCGACCTAATTTGTTCGTTCGTTCTACCTCCTGTTTTCTTGGTAGGTGCCAAGGTCCTCCGTCTACAAAGTCACTTTTATTGCACCCCATCTTTAACTCCTTAATTTAGAGATTGGCTGAAGGTATCAATTAAGATATAAGTATCTTCTTTGGCGATATTAAATCGGGACTCAAGTTCGTTATCAGGAAGACTATAAGAACAATTGCTACAAAGATTACTCTGTCATAATTTGTCCAAACAACATTTTTGCAAGACCTGAGATAAATATTCGTAGACCGTATATTAATTTATGATCCACTAATTAGGGTGGGTCAACTCATAATCCTATGTAGAAAGGTCTATTTAGCCCCAGATCCCATGACCCGCCAGTAACGTTGATTATAATTGTTACACGCAAGCTTAGATTAAGTCGCGTTGTTCTGAAAACAGCCTCAAAACTTCATAGGATTAATCCACCAAAAACCGAGAGAAAAATATATTGTTTATTAAATAGAGCAAGTGTATGATCATGATTGAAACTACTTTCAACAATGAGCAAACACTGGACACCTGGATATCCTTGACGAATGACTTTCAGAATTGCACTGTCCACCACGTGTCGAGTCTTAAAGATGGAACACGAATTTTAATGTGTCCTTTATTAATTAGAAGCTATATATCACGCCAAACCTATTCACCAATAAATCAATTTGGTTTTGCATTTCTCTGCTTGAATTTACATTAAACATTACATCCCACGCTTGTGTTAAAGTGGCCGAATTCAAGATCAGCTAGACATACTGGAATCATTTAAACTCGATCTCTGACATACCAAAATTGTTGTTTTCATGTAAATGAGAAACAAGAATGATATCGTCTTCTGACATTTATATCCAAATTAACAGCCCAAGCCCTAATTGCAAAACATTGTTTTTAAATTCGATCAATATTAAAGCGTTCCATGACGTAAAGAGATTTAATACAATGAGTGTTTGAAGTTAAGACATTCATTATTCCAGAACAAACATCGTAGTTAATTTCGCTGGAATTTTTTGGCTACCAATCTGAATGTAGCAAAAACTAATTGAATCCGCCTCCTCATTTCTTATAAGTAAATATACCGCGTTCGAAGCGATAAATTCACTACCAATCACCTCCGGTATCGTAATAAGTACCAAAATGAAACCGCGACAAGTTAGCTTAATTATTTGTGAGTAAAAAACAGGTACACTGCTGCTATAGTTTATAAATAAATAGGAACGAGAAACAAAATAAAGCGTGCATGTCGATAGTACAGAAGGGTGATAATAACAGTTTTCACACGGTCGACGAAATTAATACAAACTTAATAAGTACCTACTACGAACGTGAGACAGTGACAATAACAGTTTTCATTAATTAACTCTAAATATTACGAGAATCAGGTTTTAGGGCCAAACGCATAATGAGCATAAATGTGAAGCTTTGAATGTCGTTAACCACAAAATAAACATAAACAAGTTGGCAATGTTAACACGAGTTCGAAGAAAAATCGATCAATTTGAGAGGGTTATTCCATCACATTCGGATTTACGTCATACGCCCACGGCGCCCACATGTAATTAGGAGATTACAGGAAAATAGATAATTAAGGCAACCGCAATAAAAACCTGTTGAACGCATGCGACATGACAGGCAAACAATATGAATCAGCGAGTGGAAGAAATTCGCTAACGGACACATCCTGGCGACCTTCTATCCCTGTTCTTTAGTAAACAAAACATTCCCAAATTGTATGGTGTAATTGTATCCGATTATGCTACACGGCATCGATTTTTCAATACCGGTTTTGATAATTTCATAAATCGATGCTTAAAATAAAGGAAGATAATTAATTAAGCATTGTTCAAACGGGTATTTAACGCTGAAAAATAATAATTAAATTATTGTATACTCACGCAATGTCAAAAATATCATGAATCGCAAACGCACGAACACGTTGCTCATTATAGTACGCTAACATTGTAATGATGCTAAGTAATAGACCAATCATAATTATTTTTTTGTGCATAATATGTACATATGTTAAGCCCAGCGTTAACTGCGAGCGGAACTGGGTAAAAAGTTATTGAGTGTTAAAACTGTGATTGCAATCTATGTAGGTGGCCGTGAGGTTTACCGAGTCGAGTGAACATAACATTAAACCAACATAAAGCGGAACAACAAAATCCGTCTATACATTAATTGTGTTCGTCGCACTTGCATGACGATCACAAGTTTGCCAAACCGAAACGAAAATAGCCGAGTCAACCGAGTGCATTTTTTCTCGCTCGCCAGTAAAAACATTGGACATTCTCGTTAATTTATCGAGGAGCGGAGGCTAATTTCGTAATGGCTTTACATTAAATCATCGAGTTGGTGTAAAAAAGGGCGATTCGCAGTAATCAGAGTCTATCAGCGATTGTTGTAGGCCGAGCAGTTCGTGACAGACAATCAAACGACCCTGTAAGTCTGATGATCCGCACGATACCCCATTTATATTTCAATTTAATTAGTTCACTACGTAAATAATTACAGTAGATAGCTATCTCTATCGGAATAATCAATGCATCATTGCCATAGAGTTAATTGTTCTCTGTATCAAACTCTCGAATGGTTCTTTTCATAATGGTTTTTGTATCATATATTACATCCGTATTATAAATAGTTTCGTGTTAAGTTATAGAGTAAATACAATCATTTTTCCGAGTAGTTGGTATTGCGACATATCGTAATCTTGGAAACGCGGTTGACATTGCGTATCAAAGCAGGAAAAAACCTGCTATTGATTGGCACATCTGGTAGATTCGCGCCCCCGGCTGTAATGCGTCCGTTCAATGCATACCGGAAATTCTATCTCCTTGCTTCCATAGATAGTTTTAAAAAATATAATTGTTCTAGTTTTGAAAAAGGAAAGCGCATTGTCATTAGAAGGACCAAACATGTCGAACATAAAGTTAGATGTAATTGACCTTGGATAAATAATACGATGTTGTAAAAGTAACAAAATAATAAACATTTATTAATAACCTGACGACTTTTCAAGGTATTGGAGGATTTTTATGTAAGTTTAACTGCTCGTTTTGTTTTATCTAGGTGTTGATTTTATTTACTTCGGGTATCGCAGAATTTAAAATATCATTTGATAATTACGGAAGTGTATTTATCGCATATTGATTAGCAATAGTTATTATATTTGGAACATATACATTGAATCGAAATATGACATAAATTATCTTTGGAAACCGAAACGTAGTCACTTTCTAAGCATAGCATAAGTTTTGTTTTTGTAAACCTGGTGTTATTGAGCTTTAATGAGATAATATACAAAGGAGCAATTATAATATAATCGTCCATTAGTCAATAACTAATATTAATTTCGGACTACTTGAGAATTCAATATGATTTTAAATACCGATTATCCGGAAAAGACATATAAATTATTTATTTTAATTATTTAATAATTAATATGCAAATTCGAATAATTTATCTATTGAAGTCTAACGAACATGACTTGTGCATTATACTTATATTATCTTTTGGTTTAATAATAGTACTTACAATATATTTTTTTGTAATGAAAATGGCAATGGGTAATTTAGTAGTCTATTTAATTATGACGTTTTTGAGTGCAGTTAGAACCACGTCAGTGGACGTTCAAACCGGACTCAAACTTAAAGCTGAATGATGGTGACATCAATGTAATAAAAACTGGCTAATAGATACAAGGAAAATGATTGAAGATCTGAGAACACCTGAAAAACTCACTTTAAGTAAACATCAGCTATCTTTGAACGTAATATCTATATCTTTCGTTGATTTGTTTTATCATCATCATTTTCAGCTGCATCTGCCGTTACACGAGTCTCCCCCAGTTACTTCCACTGCGGCTTTTCTTTTCACCAGCCACTATCAGTGTAATAAATAAAGAAATAAATGCACCCAACAGTCATATACATAGTCCTGACCCCACACTAAGATCGAGTCTTGTGTCGTGGGTATCAAGAACTACGAGAGACGTTTGGGTCTCACAAACACCCAGACCCAAACAGACAGATCACACAAATATTTGTCTCCATGCGGGGATCAAATCCGCGGCCTCACGATGCACAGCCGGCGTCTAACCAAATGCGCCACGGAGGCTGTATCCTTTATTTAGTCGTCTGTTCACCTCAAATGTGCACCCAAACAAAGCGCATACCTGTTTAATTTGTTCAATGTCTGTACTTTACGGCACTGTTACGGCAATACCAAAAGAAAGGTTAACGGTTCTAACAGTCTTTGTATTTTTGTATTTCCCTGCTAATATCGAAACAGGAATGAAAAAAACGCATCTTCAAATTATAAAAAGTTCATGTTACATACAGTTAGCCAGGTTCTAGAATGACTGATTTAATATACTTGGTGGGTTCAGTGAACTAATCATATGTTTCATCACAGTTTGCAATCACTTTGGTCATTATATTTGTAAAAACATTCGAACAAACTAGTCGCCTCATCCTTTTTTCAACTTGGTTGAAATTTGTTTTAGAAATAATTTTAGGAATACTTGTTGTAGACATAGGTCAACAAAAATCTTCAATACTGAATATATAGTATAAACAAATAACACTGCTTCATTTTTAAACATGAATATTGAATTAGTCATTGAAATAAGGTTTGACGTTAGAAAGGATCCAAAGGTTTCTGCAATACTAAAGCCTGCTGCGTAGGGAAAGGCAAGACGCTTATCATTTGTTAACAGTTCGAGTTATTTAGTACTACCAGATGACTGTGTATTGGATCCTGTATTCTATTTCACAAAATTATTGTAACTACAACACCACGCACCGGTTAAATCTGGTAGCTAATAGCTATAGCATACAATCTTTAACAGGATTTCTTTGCAAATACTCGTAAGTAAATAGAATTAGGTATATCTTGATAACCAATGCTCGAAGAGAATTTGGTATGGAAATTAGTCCTTCTGAACATAGAAAGATCGAGAGGTTATTTTCCCAATGATATTTGCACCAATAATTATGAACAAACGCCTCCCCCATGGATTGCCACATAGACCTGTTGGAAGCGGCCTGCGATTAATGAGCACATCAGGTTATGATGTCTCGAAACTAAAGCATGAGGATTCGTGAAAATAGATATAAATCATTTGGATGTATATGGAGTGATATGGATAAGGAATGGCCAATCGTAGCCTTATAACACATAAGTAGGAAGTAGGCGCCTGGTTACTAATGCACCACTTAGCTCAAAGAAATCAATACAAAATATTGATAATAATCTTAGAGGTCTATATCGACTTCAAGAGGTTGACGAATGACGGCAAACTGCAAGTGATCAACTTTTAATAATGAAAAGCCTTTTACCTTTTTATAATTGTGTGCAAATCAAATTTTTTCCTTAGAAATTAATTAATAAGTAAAAAAAAAAACAATATTGCATAAGCAGAAGAGACCATCAAATTGAGACAAAAATGTTAAAGACCTTTGGTATGAAACGATCTAAACTAAAACCACAGAATGGCTTAGATAACAATAGTGTTGTAAATATAGCAGACGATAATAAAACCATCATGTAGGTTAATATTCTTGACGAGCTGCATTGTAAAATAGGTCGACGAGTTCGCTGTTATTGTTTGAAAGTAAACGGAATTACTCACGCTTTCGGCTATTGAATGCACTTCCTCGACTTGCCAACAGATCGAGCTCTCATCGCACTCGGGTTGATGACCCACATCACATTGTACTTATGCTTCGTATGCATTTTAATTCGTATACACCATTTTCCTCGTAAAAAAAGCGTTGATATTAAAACCAATGCAAATTATATTTGCGGTTTGCATAAATCGTACCAAAATGAACGTCTTGATGGCATGTGATTATATTTTTTCTTAGAATTATGACGGGAATACCCGTTATATTCTGATGGTTTAGATTTCATTTGCACTTTAAAGAGATGTGTGCATAACAGTAATGTTGCATATAAATATTTACGAACAAATATTTACGAGCGATGATTCATATTTGTAACATTCTTTAGCACCACGACCCATTTTTGTTGGAAAACAAAGTATCGGAACAGAACAAAGTATTTTGATTGTAAGTTTTATGAGAAATTTCAGATCTTTGAGTTAAATTAAGTTTAAAGTCTTCCTAAACAAGATGACAATAATTTTAAATGTGGTTATCATAGATGTAGTATAACTATACTACATTATACTACATCTATGGTGGTTACAATGTCGTTATGTTTCCAATTTCCATCATCAGTGATAAAATGTGACGTTATTATACGTATAGTAAGTTGCAATGAAAGATGAAGTAAATTCCAATTGAGATACTATCGTATTTAGGTTAATTAAATATTTACTAAGTGTCGGTGACATAATCTTTTTTTTTTGGACCACATATAGGGAGGGTATCGCATCATTGCCCCATCAGTCAAAAAAAAACCAATTGTAATTAAAAAATAATGTAACCAATAGGTTTTTTAGTTGTTATGCCTTGAAAATGACTGTATTTATACTATAGATACCTGCAAGTCTACAGTTTTATGATTTGTAAAATTCGTATCGTTGAAAACATTTAATTTTAAATTGGTTTCATTCCACTCATTGCTCATTGATGTTCGAATTCACAAGAGCGTCAGGTACAGGGAAGCCTGATGGCTGTGTATAACTGCTGGGTTGCACCGGTAGCTATAATTTCAGTTGAATGCAAGCAACTTATATCATAAATAAAATATCAATGCAACAATTACGAACAATGATAATACCGTTTATGAGTCGCATATTTCTGTAATCATGAATTATTTATTATTAAAGCTATAGTTAATTAACCTTGGATGTAATACCATATCCACTACTGCTTAAGTATAAAGAATTAACACCTGTTCGATAAAAATTGTCTATATTACAATTTAAATTTTAAAACTCGTATGTGCAGTAGCCGTGTTCAAAAATCGCACGCATATTATTTTAGGTATTGTTTAATTGACTCCGGTAATTAAACGCTACGCTTGTATGTTACGAAACACGCACGAGTTTTAGATTAACAATGATGTTATGGAATTCTTATATAACATTTGAACTAGTGTGTTGACTGAAACGTTTTGATATATATTTACTAGTACACGTTTGTTTATTCGTTCCACTTCACGTAGTAAAGAAGTTACCGACCAAAATGGTGCTCGTAATTTATAGAGTAGTTTTATATCAAAACATGCACGGTTTCTGTAATATACATTGTATAAACCGTGATAATTATATTTTAGAACGTTATATGAAAGATTGTCTTTGATAATATCACCCGGGGTATGTCCATTTAAAATCAATCTTCTATAAGGATAACACTACTAATACACTAGAGTAGGTATTTGCTGAACTGTAGAAGGAGTCACAGCAACGATTCTCGTTATATTTTGCTGACTGTGCCCATCTTCAAGCATTATCAGGATTCTGGTACATTCTACAGGGGTTCAAGACATGATGACTTTAGAATAATGAAATTTATAAGGCAGATATACCATACTTATAACTTATTTATTGCAAAACTAAAACCAACGCGAAATAATTGAATTGAAGTTTTTGGTACATTTTTGGTTCATTTTTATTATTATTTGACACACAAAAATAAAAAATAAATAAATAGTTTTTATGTATTATTTTACTTGCCATTAAATATTATTTAATTTACCCCTTATTTCATAAAGCTAGGTCAGGTACTGTTGAAGATATTGAAGATATTTTAACCGACCCTTTTACTTCGCGGTCTGTTGGCCAAGCTTTTTGGTAATGACTATAGTCATAAGCATAAATTTGAGATGTGCTGTAACACAGCACACATTAAGTCGAATTTCGTACCCAACCGCGGGATAAGGAACATCAATCATAATTAGCATTAATCTAATCCTGAGTATATTTTCCGCCGATTATTCGTCAAAATACTAACAGAAAGTAAATTTTATCCAACCTAGGAATCAAAACACATAATGAATACGCAGTAAAACTTTGAGTCGATAATAATAATCGTGACCGGTAGTAACACTCGTCCATAACTTTATGTTAATTTTACAGTTAAAACCGTGAACATTTTGTAGATACATGAACATTTTTTTTAAATACCATTAAAATATTTAATGATCCAATTCCTAGTATTTTTAGGCCACAAAAGTATGAGTATTAGTACTTATCTTATTTAATTGGCGATTGCTAAGAAGATTTGACCTTGTGTTAGATTTCTTATGAAGTAGGATTAGCCCGTAGCTTTACCTTCAATTTTTTAAAGTAGGTAATTGAAAATCGGTACTATTGTCTTATAACCTTGGATTCCTTTAAACGAAGCGTTAAGAACAATGAACAACCGGACTAATCACAAATAACCTAAAAAGTAAGGCTTTCATTTATACTTATCAAATTATTCATTCAATCCCACTTACAATATTATAAAGGCGAATGTTACTGTGTCTGTTACTTCTTCCCGCTCAAACGGATCGATCAATTTTGTTGAAATATGGTATGGGTAGCTGATACCCTGGATTAATGTATAGGCAACTTTTTATTCCGAAAAAGCAGTGTTCCCGTAGAATAAGCAAGGAATTCAAATATGTACATTTGCTACTCTTTCAAACTCAAAGGGATGGGATTGGATAGAATATAGGGTGAAAGAAATGCGATAAAAGAGGATAGGATTGCATGCCACGGGTTATGGAACAGAATGAGATGGGACAAGACGGGATCTAACGATAAGGAACGGGAGAAGCGGTAAAAAGGATGTCAGTTACGTTGAGTTTAAATAAAAGAAACCGTTAGTACGCGAAAAAATGTGTCCGATGTGGACTGGCCACAAACAGTATCTGCACCCAGGCGAAGTCGGGTCGGGCCGCTAGTATAAACATATATTTCTGTTTTGTAAAAAATATCGATGTAAATTTTTAAACCATACATAAACTCACGCGTTTATCCCCGAAGGGGTAGGCAGAGGCGCCACCAGGATACTCACATTTCGCCTTGTATGTCCCACGATGTGATAAGGGGCGAGCCTATCGCCATATCGGGCACAAATTCCTGACTCCGGACTGATCATGAATAGGAAAAATCCAATATCACTTTGCCCGACCCGGAGTTCGAACCCGCGCTCTCAGCTTTGCAATCATGCCGTAGTACAACTGCGCCACTGAGGCAGTAAATTTTTAAAACATTAATATATAGCCACGCTGTAGTCAGTCATGACTCAGCATGAATGGGCAGGCTTCCAATTTGATGGGCCAGCAGCGCAGCCATGATCCAGAATTTTGAATATTCATGGGCGTCAGTGATCATTTACCATTAGGTGACCTGTTTACTCGTTTGCTAGACCTGTGTAATTATACATATATACTTATGCATATACATGAAGACGAGTTTCAGACACAGCGCATCACAAACACATGACGTCACATCATACTCGTAATGTTAATTAATGACTATTTTTTATATCACATGAATCTTGTCATTTGCTTGTTCACGTATTTTGTCACACAGCTGTATAAAGTTAAGTTTGTGCGCCAATTGTAATAAATCCGTGTTCAGACATAATTTATTATATTTAAATTTATAATTTGCATTTCCGTAAATCCATAAACATTTTATTTTAAAAATTTACAAATATTAAGAAAGATGTAGGATTGCTGTTTCTTATACTCGTAGTAAATTGGGAATCAAGTACAAAATTAAGGAGTTTTATCCCCCAAAGCATTTTAAAATACTAGTGGAAAAAATGAAAATTTAGATACACTTGCGTGTACTTAATATCCAATATAAATGTGTTTTTGTTTCGTAAAATGCTATAAAAGTATAATTAAGTAAAGTGTAAATGCACTAAGTCCAATACTTAATGGACTATTAAGCATTTCCAGAAAGTTACGACTTCATTTACTTTTATTGTAATCAATCTCAAAAAACTATAGCACCCTGATAAAAAACCTAGACTAAAATGATATGGTATTAAAGACCGTATTTTTTACTACATTACAGCTTCAAGATTTTTGTTTAATGAAAAAAAAACAGAGGGACACGAGCAGAAAAACCACCTGACGATAAATGTTCACCGTCGTTCATAAACCCTCGCAACAAGCGTAGATATCGTAGGTGCATTCCCGGCCTTTAAGGAAAGTAGAAGCTCTTTTCTTAAAGGTCTCAGTGTCATATCAATCAATATATTTATTACAGCAAGAATACAACGTAATCATTCGTTACATTTTTTAAATGTATATTTTAAAGTATTTATATTACGCGAAACTAGAAATCAATGTCAAAAATAACATCTATAGCTAGCAAAAACGAGGCAGAGGTGGCCCCAGAGTACTCACAGTTGCTAAAACCATTTTCGAATTCATGTTATTTCTTCACAGAAAATCTACTATTGTAAGCGGATTTTGATGAAACTTCACAGTATTGAAGCTTATACACCAGAGTAACACATCAGCTATTATTTGCCCAATTAAATATACGTTTTGCAAACGGAACTGCCGACAAAAGCTAATAAAATCATAAGAGAATTGAGCAAGAAATTATTAATTTTAAATCTCCAAGCCACAGTCAGCCTTTTTAATCGACATTGACTAATTCCTTATGTTGAGATAGAGAGAATGTAATATGGTCCTGTCATAAACCCAATCCTGTGTAGTGATTCTTGGTGGGAAGTATAAAATATTCCGTAAGGCGGGTGTTGTAGGCGGCGCGATGAAGGGCGGTTCCAGCGACAGTGTTAGAGCGCCGTCCTACTTATGGAACGTGGCCATAAGAATTATTCAAAAGGAATCTCCCCCCTTCACACCCTCCTATCTTAAGGGAATAAGGCATTGATCAGTTTTACACAGACCGCATTAGATTTTGTGTAGATTTTATACTGATAGTGATGTTAGTTATAGTGTAATTACTGAATTTCACTTCTGAGATATTTCATGTTTATTAATCCAAGAAAATATCACCAAAGTGACTTATCAATGACTGACTCATAAAAAAGTGGCACAATTGCACAATTTAAATAACACAAATAACGCTTTAGACTCATTTTATGCTACGAATTTTTTGTATTTCCCTGCATATCAAATACATCGTTGGCTTTAAAAATAATAAAATCTACCTATTAATTATGCCGTATCTAAAAGTCTTTTTGGGAATTCTTGGAGACATGTGAGTACAACATAAATATCACCCTATACACGCCATGCTGCAGGACATAAGGCTTTTCTACAGTTGAAAGAATTTTAGTTCTTACCAGCTACCACCAAGCAGGTATTGTGTGGGCTAACGGATGTCTCATACCTTTGACATTATTATACTGAATTAAAGAGTACGAAGTTCCATATGATGTTTTCCTTCCCCGTTAACGTTCGCGATAATTAACTATCAAGATACATAACTTCGAAAAGTCAGAGGTAGCCTCAAATCTACAACCTCAGACTTCTTGGTCCGGTCTGCTCTCGCACTAATGTACGAATATCTTAGAAATTATCAAAATAGGTTTCTTAAATCAGTTTAGCCAAATGCGTACATTTTATAACGCGTTAAAAATGAATACCGATATCAAAAAACAGTGTCTACCATACAATATTACAGTTAAATGTAGCTGTGGTAACACAATACAATGAAATCGTTTTAGATAAATCTATAAACTACAATATACTGTTCACGTTACAGACTTCGTAAGTTTCAAATAAAAAGTGGACTTCATTGCCTACCTAGGTTAGTTTAACCCTACTTTTATTACAATCACTTTGATTGGGAGAGGCTCACACGCTTTCCCAAGTAATCCAGTATATGACCATCAAAAGAAATTGATTTTATGCATGACGGATTACTATAATTTTGATACATTTGAGCCATTCTAAAATGCTTAAAGTAAATACTGATTTTAAGTCTTTAGATAACGTCATCATCTCACAAGTGGATAAAGATCCTATAACGAATCTCAAGACGATTGTAACTAAAGAAACAAAAAATATGTTTTATATCTCAATCGCCTGCCTCGGTGGCGTAGTTGTATTACGGTACGGTTACAAAGCTGAGGTCTCGGGTTCGAGTCCCGGGTCGGGCAAAGTGGTATTGGATTTTTCTATTCATTATCAGTCCGGAGTCAGGAATTTGTGCCCGATATGGCGATAGGCTCGCCCCCTATCACATCGTGGGACGGAACACACAAGGCGAAATGTGGGTGTCCTAGTGGCACCTCTGCCTACCCCTTCGGGGATAAAGGCGTGAGTTTATATGGGTGTGTTTATGTATCTCAATAGATTATAAAATAAAAAAAACAACGCGAAAAAATATTTTTAAGTAACATATCGTGCATCAATTTTTTTTTTTCTTTGATAGATAATTTCGGAGCACTATATCCATCAGTAAAAATTATGTAACTATATCTCTCGGTTGCGCACGCAATGTAAATGTTAAGATGATTTTAAAGAAATTTATTTTGTTTTTAAAATGACTGCTCGTTACATGTGTGACAATTAATCCCAATATATTATTACAACAAGATTACAACGCCTTTTACTAAAATAACGTAATCTTTGAGAGATGATACAGTCAATTATATCACAAATCTTGTCGGAAACTGATGTTACGTGTTTAATATGAAGTAATTCAACTATATAGTAAAATATTTATTTTATTTTAATCGTAGAAAAAAAAATGATTGTACCCAATAGTTATACACATGATCATCTGATCTCAAGTGACATTCACCATCGCATCACCGCGACACGGTGCGTTTCCACGAAAAATACTACGTAATTTATTTGTAATACAAGCAAGTTGTTATAACTTGTATTATTTATTGAGATACGGTTCATAAAGTCATTGTCATTGCTACAATGCTGTATCAGCCCATATACATCCCACGCCTGCATACAGGCCTCCATCATACTACGAGAGGGCCTCAATTAACTGCACAGCTTAATGCAGTTTGACGGCCATTGGTATTAACAATTTTATTATAGAAATACATTAGTTCTAAAAAGACGTAACAAATATCTCCCTATTTTTAACATAAAATAAATTACCCTAATTTCAGGGTAAAATATTTTAAGTTGGCAACATTAGCTATTTCATCGATTAGTTCTTCCAAATACGGTGGAACTAGTTTCCCGAGGAGTATTAAAAAATAAAACGAAGATTGCACCGTAAGCGAGGACACCGGGAAGCGGTGTCAACATATATAGCGGTGTATACAAACCGTCACACCTTCGCACTATATGCAGAATGGGCCAGATACCGGCAACAATTTACACTTAATCATAATTTATAATGTTATGTGTAGTTGTAAAGTGGTTTAATGTTGATCCAACTAATATAATAAAGTCTTAGTGGCCGTACTACCGTATTGTGATTTTAAGAAACAAGAAGTATGTATGCGCTAATTACTATGTTATTAATATATTGACTTTATTGTACCTCAATTAAAATGAATAAAAATTATAATAAAGATATTAAATCAGGATTAATGGGTATGCGTTATCTACGTGCATAATTAACCAATATTTCATATCACCACCCACTGCATAATAGTAATGTAGGAACTATGAAATCTGCATGCTTGAATTGTAACATTTTAGTTGGTTGTCCTCCCAGTTTTTAAAAGGATTAGACAGACGTTTAGAAATTAGTTTATTAAATTCAGCACCTATTTATATAAATGTAAAAACTCAGAACATGAATATAATAAACTAAAAATATACTTCAACATTTATTTTTATTTTAGTTATTTTTAATTTTGAAAACTATGGTCTCCTTTAATGTATTCCGAATGAAATACACACGAACTTTTATTCTTTGTAGTTAATTTAGTTGTATAAATAAAAAGCGTGTGATAAATAAATAAATTGCCTGATATTCATCTGGCTTTGTCAATTCCATTTTCCAGCAGAGCACAAATTGCCTTTTGGTGTCATGGAAGCTGTAGGATAGCGGATCTGATTGATCCTTAGGTGAACTATGCGACTAATGTTCGTGTGAACCACAAGTATTTGTTTCGGGTCTGGGTGTTTGTGACACCGAAGTGTCGCTCGTAGTGCCTGATACCCACGATACAAGACTCGATCTTAGTGTGGGGTCCGGACTATGTACATCACTTTTGGGTATTTATTTAGTATCCAATAGTGGATAGAACCTTTCTAAACAAAATGATCAAAACTTATTAAGTACTCATGTTAATAGTTCTGAATTATAAAAGTAATACACTGTATTAAATCCAAGATACGAAAAAAATCAACAATGTTGTCCGTTGTTCTTATCTGTCAATAACACCGAAGAGATATAATTCTAATATGGGCACGTAATATTCATAGTTGTTTACATTTTATTTTTTCGTGTGTAAAGAATTTGTAATCAACTTACATATATTATAAAAAGAGGAAGTTCTCTGCTTGTCTGTACACATTAAACTGTTTATGAATGCACACGCAAAACTTCTCTGTTTATATTATCTCTGATTAACTTACATATTTTGTTTAATTGCCAGATTTAAAAAACCCTATGGAAGATTGCAATCGTGTGGTAAGCGTGAAGAAAACGTAAGTGAGGAATAGACAATATTATGTTCACAAAAAATAATTTGGCCATGTGAAGCCAGGTATATGTAATAGTGTATTAATATTATTATTAGTCGCAGATTAAAATTCAAATAATGTGCATAAAAAAGTAAAGGTTGTCGGCAGTATTATTTAGCATATTAATTAAGACTTCATAATAAACTGTTGAGTTTTACATATTATTTATTATTGGATTTAACGTTATAATATACATCCTTCCACTAAACTAAACTAGGCCAGTGCGACGGACTATATACAGGGCGTACCCCGGCGATGCTACATGGAGGGGAAGTATCTTAAATATTGTAGATAGACAATTTTACTGAAAGAACACATCATTTTGATGAAAATCATCCTAACGATCAAGCCTATTGATTCGTATCGTACAATGATGGCTGGTATTTATTTTCCCACGTGGCGGGTTCGATGACCGCTTCAGACATGCGATAATTCAAAAGTGTATGAATGTAGTTTAAACTGTATTCAAAGTCAATATGATGTCTTCTTTCAGTCAAATTGTTTATCTGCAATATTTAAGATACTTCTCCTCCATGTGGCGTCAACGTGGGACGCCCTGTATAATTTATTTTAATATTTATAATTATTATTGTGTTTTGCTGTTTCCCTTCGTTATCTTGTTTTGTATATAATATTATCTTATATAAAAACTGTTGAATTATGTAATATGCTGATATTTACATAAAATTGTGTCCTAAATAAATAAACAAAAGAAGAAGCTTCGTAATGTATTATGATGTTATGATGATCATTTTGTAATCAAGCTGACTTTCAATAATTTTACCCACTGCTGCTTTTGCTGAAGGACAATAATTGACATCAGAGAGCTACAATCAACCCAGATTAATTTCTTCTACATAAAGTCGAGGTATGGTGCTGTACTATGAACTATTTTGGGAACCCTTATGTATCCAGTGAATGAAGCCAGCATGATTCTGCCGGTGATAGTCTGATCTGCATTGCTGTTTTAGGTACAGTACCTAAAGTAACTTTGTCATTGCATTACACTCACTAACTCATTTAATTCTACATCTAGCCTTTTCTGTGTGCTCAAATTTATTCAATAAGCCTTCAAAGTGTTGTGGATAACTAATTCATGTACGTCTAGTGGGAGAAAATTGAAAATTACGGATCCTATACCGCCTGGCTAAGTGAATTAGGAGACAGGACCTAAGCTCGTGTGCGCTCAAAACGTTAGTCTATGGCGGTATGAATAATTGGTGTACTGATCCTCCCTTGCTCACTCACTTTCACGGTTAGTTCAATTATCACAGTTTGAGTGTTATTAATAGAAAAAAACAAATGTTCTTTCTTAAGGCTAGCGCACACGGATTCCTTTTGTCTACGTGACTAATTCTCTCTTATAAAGTCCTAGGCTGTGTATGGAGATACCCGCATGTTACGAGTTACGACGATGTGACAATTGGGTCACATTTTTGTCACTACCCATATCGTGAGCGCATTCTGCTTGGGAGACATGACGTGGCAGTAACAAAACCTTTTATGTCACCTTGACAAAAGTCACCCGAGCGCGCTAGGCTCAATAATCACTCGCTTTACCTCCTCTACATTTTATACTCTAGTAAAATGCCAAAAAAATCTATGATTCCCCAAGATTTATGATTGGCAGCGATAATCCAGAGACCCGTTTGTCCATTTTATACATAAAATACAATAAATACTGGTAGCCTTGCCTGTATCGTTGACCGCTAGTCATTTTATTTACATTATCGAACATAAATTAATTTAAAAAAACACGCAAGTCTACCCATAAATAAACTGAGACAAAATATAAACAAATAGATTTTAGACAAATAATTGCAGTCATATAACATGCAGTCGGAGGTTACAAACACTTCATGAACCGACTTATAGAATGAGGTTGGATATTCGACCCATATTATGTACATATGTATATTTTAGGCGGCCGCTATACTTACAATAACATTGTATATTATTTGTACAATAAGATTGAAAGGCGCTTTGATTCCAAAGTTAAATCATTGCGTATTCTTCAATATTAACCCTATATGGTCAATAATATTGAACAGTTCGTAATATTGCGCAATAACAAAAACTGATCGTGTAGGGTAGAATTATATTAGTTTATTTAAGCAAATTCGGATTACAGAACATCTAATGCACGGTAAACTATTGGACCAACTACTCATGTCCGGGTTCCGTTTTTGTCTATTACGCCGAACTGAAACTTGGAAAGTAGAAATTGGTTTGAGTAACACAAAGTGATGTAAAATGCTATGAACCCACATATATTATTTTATATTAGCATTAATATAGTATATAGGTGAATGAAAAGACTGGTACTGAATATTGAGAATTATTGTTTAAAGGTCATTTGATACCATTATCGCTCATCATTACGCTTTCATAAGCGTTGACGTACTTTTAGCTTAACATTGTTTTTTTTTTATTTTAACGGGAGTCCCCTCATGAGATTTATAAGGCTTTTATATAAATCGAAGGCTAAGAAGATCGCTGGACACGTCCAATGCATAAAGTTGTTTAATGGAAAGGAGTCATTGACTTAACTTTTAATAGTATTCATCTGATTACAACACACATATTCCGCAACTTCACCCCACTGCTGAACGTAGGCCTCTTTCAAACAATTTAAAATTAAATGATAGATAATTAAAATTTTCTCTTGTTGTGCCGATGGAAAATTTAAACTTAAAACTCTATTCGCTGCCTGGCAAAATCTAATTTTCAAATATTTAATGCTTAAAAAATATTATTAATGTTTTATATATCTCTTTAATATAATATATTCATAATTTTTATATCGATACAAAAACACGACTACAATGCATAAAGGTGCAATGATATCTATCTATATCAGCTCATATACGTCCCACTGCAGGGCACGGGCCTACTCTACAATCGAGCGAATCGATTGAGAGTGGTAAGGCCATATAGTCCACCACGCTGGCCTAGTGTGGGTTGGCGGACTTACCTACCGTAGAAATTCTTTAAAATCGCTACGGTATGCAGGATTCCTCACGATGTTTTCCTTCACCGTTAAAGTGCGTGGTGATTGACTATCAATACACACATAACTCCGAAAAGTCAGAGATGTGCCCTGGGATTTGAACCCGCGACCACCGTGAACATGTAGGCAGCCGCGTCTAGTCCGTTACCAACAGGCCACCACGCACATCGCGCACGCACGCGCAATGATATCAAGAGACTAAAAATAAAATAAAATATGATAGTATTTGTGCATAAAATATGATGGCCTGTTGGTAAACAGACCAGACGCGACTGCCAACATGTTCACGGTGGTCGCGGATTCAAATCCAAGGGCACACTTTTCGGAGTCATGTGTGTATTAATAGTCAATCACCGCAGCACCGCGCACTATAACGGGGAAGGAAAACCTCGTGAGGAAACCTGCAAACCATATCGATTTATAAGAATTTCTTTGGTATGTAAAGTCCGCCAACCCGCACTAGGCCAGCGTGGTGGAATATAAGCCCTAACCCTTCTCAATCGCACTCTCGATTGTAAAAGAGGCTCATGCTTTGCAGCGGGCTGATACAGTAAATGATGGTATTTATATTTCCTTTCATATAAAAATTAAGCCACTAGGTCTCTTTAAATTAAATTAATGTCCCTAAGCAAAAACCCTCGTTTTACACAACCAATTCAGAAATCGCTCCTACGACCATTTTGTATCTTAAATAATTAAACACTCCATTGAGTGCATAATAAAAAAGGATTTATATAGTAAAGGGAAATAACCTTAACACGCATGTACAAACATATAACAGTTTATGTTATTTACAACTTAGCTGTGAGTGTAAGTTCTGAGAACAATTGCATTTTATGACCTTTATTGTTGTCACTTTGGTCGCTCGCTCGGGTCATTTCGAATTAGAGTAAAAATATTTTACACTTTTTAAAAAAAAAAAATTTATTTAATTAAATTCCTCAAGAGCTAATGTCGCTTTAATTTATCTGGTTTATATTAACATACTTGTAAATTGCAGGGACCGGTCCGTCATATACCGAAATAAATTACGAGTAGGTACTGATATGTTGTATAATTGAATTAAACATCTAAGTTCTCATTTTCTAATTGTTTGTTTGTCCAAGGAAACTCCGGGGCTTAATTACATAGTTACCCCGCGGACTTAACCTGCTCACATGAGCAGGTTCAGTTCGTTTTGGGCAATTACAAATATGGCCGGAAACCACCCAAAATTCGAGATTATTTTTTATGAGATCTCTTTCTCCAACTTAATGTAATCGCTTCGTTCAATTTCGTGCGAAGCATTAAATAACATATGACTAAGCAACTCCCTCAAAAGAAAATAAAATAAAACACAGAATAGTCCAGCTGGTAAATCATGACATTACGAGTATAATAAATGACCAAAGATAATTTTACTTGGCTTAGCTAGAAGTTAATTCACTGAGGGCTGAAAGCTAAAAGCTGAAAAGATAATGGCCTCGAATAAATTACAAGAGAATTCAGATGTATTGTTGGCTTGTCAGCTTGTTATAATGGGTATTTGTATCAGCCCATATACGTCCCACTGCAGGGCACGGGCCTCATCCACAATCGAGAGGAGGATTGAGAGGCGTTAGGCCTTATAGGTGGACTATATTAAAATATAATTTATTTAATATGGTTTTAAAGGGCGACCAAACAAAAGACATGAGTCTACAAAACCACATTGAACCAAAGCTAATAAGATTTATGTATGTATAGGTATTGGCCTATATAATAAATATTCATACAGATCTATAAATATTCATATCAATGTGTGAAGATAAATGACATATTCAGTTTATATCCGATCATTGATAAATCACACAATCGTAGCATGAACCTGGGATATCACGGTTTTTAAATACACGACAACTCGTTTATGCAATGCACCTGGTCATGACTGCGGGGCAGAATATATTACTCGAAAAGAGAAATAGGTGAAACCCAGAAATGACGCACTTGTATGGGTCATCATGGCGATTGTAACAACTTTGTGTTCGCTAGGCAGTAGTGACTTTCCGGGTGGATGCAGAAAATTTCCGCCAGCGAAATCATGTGACATTGCATATAGTCCAAAGGATTCTTCGAGAGTATAATGAATCACTAAGGTGCTCTTATAAGGCTAAAGTTCGAGAAGCGAAAAATACTGGATAAACATTATTAAGAGTCATTAAATATAGGCAACTTAGTATGGTGATGGACATCCAAACATTACGAAATAATAAAGAGTTATTGCATAAGATATAACACGCATTAAATAATCTATTTTTAACAAGTTTTGGTGCCCAATTTCCAATTACCTACGCACTTTATATTAAATTAAATACACGGCATAGTTCCACACGTTGTTTTATTACATATATAATTGCATAATTACAACGTTTTTAAACAAAACAATATTCATAAGGTTTATTTTAAATGGCAGCATTTCCATATCAGTATTAAAATATAAATATACATACATATATTAGATATTTTGCGTTTAAGTATTCGACAATATAGAATTGCGTACAAATATTACATCCACGTTTAAAGGAAATAATTTAATAGTAAAACCTTCAACTTAAATAGCGACCTTGACACTACCTTACTAATAAAAATGCGAATGTTTGTTGGTACGCCATTTTTTCACGCTATGAGACAATGTGTCGACATGATTTGCGTAACATAGTTTATGGGCCTGATAATGGCATAGAATAGTATTTATTCTAAACAATGCTTGATTTCGTTATCTGCTTTAAAAAGAACCAATTATTTATTTTGACAGCCTCCGTGGCGTAGTGTGTAAGACTCCGGCTGTGAAACGAGAGGCCGTGGGTTCCCACGACACAATAAATTAAAAAAAACATGTGTGTGCACTTATGTACGCACGTAAGAAGTTATACTTATTTTTAAGATAAAAGTCACTTATTTTTACAATGGCCTATCACCATCATAATATTATATTATTTAATATCATATACACACATGTATATCTATGAATTATATTTTTTTATCTCGACTGATTTATAACACGTGTTGTAGATTTATGAATATTTAAAAATGTACTTTGAATACAGTTACGAATTGACACGAAAATTTGACAGTCAGTTAACAGCTAACTTCATCAGGTCGACGTCGGTGAGCGCGCGCATCTTAAAAAATTTACTTTCATAAATTTCCAAACAGTTATACTTCTTTTAGGAAAAAGAAGTATAACTTCAAAAAATAGTTTATTTGCATTCAAAGTAGACAAACAGTACAAAACATAAATAGAAAACAATTTTATTACAGTAAAAATAATAATTCGGCCTAAAGTAATTACATTTGTCTCAATGAGGCATGAGCAGTGATATACCTATGAATACTTTGCTAGGTGAATCTGTGTTACAGGTATCAGTGAAACCTCCTCACATAAAAATCGATCTTAATGTGAGGTTAGGATCATTTAACAATATGAGCAAAGTCGCGGAAAACAGTCATTTATATTTTGGCTTAATTTCAGTGTTTTATTTTCTTATTGACGAATATTTACGGCCCATCATGTGATTTTATTACCGTTTTAAATTTATAATTAATCGTTAAAAATTCAATACTCGGTTATGTATTAAAAACTATCAATAATTACACGAACAATCAATTATTAATTCCTACAAGAATGATTTAACAAAAAAATGACATATTGTCAATTTTATTCAGAATATCTGTATTTGTTTTGTTCTATTGCCTTCTTTCTTCGATTATGAAAATTATTAACGTTACGGCACGGAAGCCAAGATATTTGTGAAATAGGTACATTGGCCGACGTCTTTGGGATCTGGGTTGGGACGGTCGCTCTGGGTGGTAATAACAATTTCATTACTATACTGGTTAAATTGACTTTTTTTTTATTACCACTAGTTTCCTGATGTGTCCGTATATATTTTAAATTATTTATTTAATAATATTTGTATATTTACTCTTACACGGCTCAATGAAACCATTATTGAACCGAACAATTATGAAATCATTGGGTCTATTAATGCAACATAGGAATTAAAAATCTGCAAAATCTACATACACTAACATGCATGCAACAAACTGTAAATGGTCGATGTCTGTACATGGTAGATATATAAGAAATTGTAGTATTAATTGTTGCTAGGGGTCTTTATAACAGCAACAGAAGCCAAAACAATTTTTTTTAATAATTGTTGTCTGTCTGTCTGTGTGTATGTTTGCTTGCGCATTACGCAAAAACTAATGCACCAAATGAGATGCGGTTTTCACAGTTGTATTGCTGCAGGCTCAACTTAAAAACTGGTATATGTTGCATTTACATATAGGTTGTTTCTTTTTATTTACTTGCGCAATACGCAAAAGCTCCCGCACGAAATGCGATGCGGTTTTATCATTTTTATTGGTGCAGGTCCAACTTAAAAGTGGTATATGTTTCATTTACTACAGGTGGTTTCTTTTTATTATACCCATAGGAAATACAGGGAAATTGATTTAGAAACCTCTGGTAATATTAAACTGTTGTCTGCTGCAAGTGTAAAGTTAATTTGACGTGTGTATTTATATGGGTAGGTAAGTTTCTCCTTGCATGCAAAGAAGAACAATATACACCTAATTCGTAATTTCACGCGTACGGGGGCGCGGGCAAAAGCTAGTTAATTATATTTTCATACCTAATTAATTTGGTGTTATCCTACGCGGTTAAATCTTGACATAATATGAATATTTTGCAGATGTTGATGAAATAATTAATTAATTAATGTGAAGACGCACGTCTTTGTTGAGATGAAAAACAGAAATAACATTTTTTAAAGTTCATGACGTTTGGTTGTGATATAAATATATGTATATCAGGCAATGTACGAGTATTATAGTCGTATGTGACTTAATATAAAACGGAGATTTAAAATATAAATTGGTATGAATAGCGTGTTCATACAAGGCGATACTCACATCAGAATATGATCCGCGCGTGTGATTGTTAAAAATTATAATATAAAAGATTTTTTAAATTACAAAATTTTGCAAACAATAAATGTTTATTTTCATTAATTTATATGAAAAGTTAATAGGTTAAGTATAATTTGTTAAAAAGTTAAGCATAATAAATAGTTAGTTTTTCTAATAGGTAATGTTTTGAGATATTATTATTAGTTAATGATTAAGTTTTAAATAAGATTTTTTTGTTTTTTAGTAGGTAATTTAATTTTATAAGTTTAAGTATTTATACGCCATTAAGGCCAAACATGATAGATAGATCGTCTTTTTATGTTTGAACACCTTGCATGTTTTGTATGTACTCATGTTCAACTAATAAAGACATTTTTATTTTAATTTGAACTGTAAACTAGAAATTCAATATCGTCTATAACTTTATAAATACTGACAATGTCCCAGATTGCTTAAATGGCGCCGTCATAAATGTTGTGTCCCGAGTTCTTTCCCGCACCAAGACAAATGTTTATGTTGTCCACAAATATTTATTTTAGATCTTAATATTGTTATTTTTTTATGGGAGCGAAAGGTTTCTCGTTGTTTCTGATACCCACAACACAACACATATGTCTTATAGGTCCGGAGACCCAAGAAATGCGTGTGGTTGATGTCCAATCCCACCATTAAAAGTGCATTTTAATAAATAATTCACGTCCATCTGACATATTTTATACGTACCTAACAATTACCATGTGAATCTTAGACGTTACTTGAATCTACTTTTATCGCAGTCTATCTTGATTTCAAACAGCGTGCCTCATTATTGTGGAGGTTTTTACACTTTTTTACTTCCGCGTATATGCAAATATTGTTATTTTCTACTTCCTTTACGTTATTATTTAATATTTAAATAATTTTGAAGTAAAATCATTGAAGTTTGTGATAATGAGTGAGGGGGAATAGCAACAACAAATATTATAACCGTATGCGCATAGTAAAGAGCATAAACGGAAGTATTAAACCAAAACTAGCAACAAACTATTATATTATTTCCGATTTACAAATATACTTACTACAAATGAATAGATCAAAATGAATTGTCAAGGTGTAAATATCTGTACCTGTATCATCTATCTGTATCATTCCATATACTCGTAGGTCCCACTGCAGGGCGCGATCTCCTCTACAATGGAGAGTACGATTGAAAGGGGTTAGGCTATAGTCCACCAGGCTGGCCTAGTGTGGCTTGGACTTTAGAAACCATAGAAGTTCTTACAAATCGCTATGGTATGCAGGTTTCCTCACGATGTCATGACTCCGAAAACTCAGAGGTGTTCTCTGGGCTTAGAACCTGCGACCATCGTGAACATGTTCTCAGCCGCGGCTGACTCGTCCCCCATTACCAATAGGCCACCACGTACCAAGTTGTAGGTACATTTTTGTTTTAATAGGCATAAAAAATATAATAATATATTAAAATGTTGTTAATCTTTAAACTATAAGGCCTTGTTTATAATTCCCATTTTGGTGCAATATATTCTTAAATATGGATGAATAATAAATATATAATATTCTCGCGCTATCGCCCGCTGCTTCAGATAACTCGTGGACAGCTTTTCTAGATATCAGACTTTCGTTTAAGATACCAGGTATACCTATTTCTGTCATCAAGGTATTCATTTGTAATTTATTCAAGCCGTGTTTTATGTCAGACGATCGTCTCATATTATTTTCCTATCTGACGAAAATAGTCGTCGTATACTGGTCGAAAGTATCCTATGCCCTTCCCTATCCCCCTGATAAATCGTATACAATATTTCATGAATAATCGATAAAGTAATTGAGACGTGAAAGCGTAAGAAACGAACTCACTTTCCAACTTATTTAGTAAGTATACTCGTAGTTGTACAAAGTTGAATAGTAGTAGAATAAACAATATAAGCATGGAAATAACTCAGATTTAATTTTCTTGACGTGCATTAACATGATCGCATTATGTGCCAGCATTTTGACGAGTGGCAATGAGCGAGCGGTTAAGGAACTAAATAAAAGGAGTTCAACGACCGCTTTGAGGGCGGGTGATCAGCAAATATCTTTGTTTAGTCCTGAGTGGAGGTTTTGAGCATTTATCATTGTTATTATGTATATAAACGCATATTGAGTGTACATTAATCATTGAACGAATATTGTCTTGCATAATTTTGAATATCAAATAATACGTAGTGCCAGGTTATTTACCGTCGCGTGAGATATACTAATACTACGATTTAGTACTTCTGTGGCGAAGCGACAGTCATGAATGTAGACATAAATAGCCACCGTCGATTAACCATTAAGTTATAAAAGTTATCCTTGAATAATCACGAAACTAACACTATTATGACAATGGAAACCGGACGACAGTAACAAACTAATCTTAATTGTAATGTTGCTTTCCCAGTCCAAAAAGTCGTATTAGAGACATCTTAAAAAAACGTAACAAATATACCAATCAATCATTATACACAAAATGAGACGAATGTTACTCATCACACTTCATAAACATTAAAATGCTAAGCGGTCCGTCTGTAAACAACTTGCAAAAACTGTCTAGAAAAAAAAAATAACGCGTCGATGTCGCGGAGTCCAACGCGCGAATTTGTCGTCACTCGCACTTCCGATTGCTGCCGACCAAGCGATGACTCAGACTCCGAGCCACTGACGTCTGTATATCGCAGACTCGACAAGGAATTCCCCAGCCACTAAAACTTTCTACATACATTTCGGCAGATTTAACTTAATACATTTATGACGTACGCGGAAATTCCTCTTAACTCGCATGCATTTATACTTCTAGTAAATCTTCGCCTGACTTAATTGACAAACGTTGAGTAACATTGCAAAAAGGTAAGTTCCCGGCTTTGAATCACTCTTTCCTCATGACTTATGTTTTAAAACGAGGAAATGTACGGATAAAGTTATTGTCATTAAGGTAAATATTTTATAAAAGCAATATTGAGGTAACGTTAAATTATATTCCAAGAATCCTTCGTATGCGATTATTAGAGACGGCGCAAACTAGTGACATACATTATGTGAATCTGATCATTATCTCCGTGGCTTAGTCAATCCCGTTGCGGCCTTGACTCGACTAGCCATTGATATTTACTAAATAATACTAATTAATGTTCATAGTAAATGTTTATCAGGTTTACAGATCGCCTTCCCTCATGACATACTAATCGTTCAATAGTGAACATGATATTTCCTTAAGAACAATAACCTTACCCACGATAACAAAACAATATGCAATAATATGCATGTCGCATAAAGATTTCGCTTATGCTTCTATAATCGACCCTGTGACGTCAATTAGTTTAGGATCATATTTTTCGAAACAGACTCTTATGAATAATTTTTAATACGGTGACATTTCCTCAATCATTCAAATATCAATGCAAAGTTATTCTCGCCGCAAAATGCGTCTAATAATACGTCGAGAAATCTTTATACTACAGCAGAATTTAGGAGGTGTGGCGTGAGGACGTTAAATGCATGGATATATCATCAAAACAGTATCTACGTCAACATTACCTGATACGAGGAAAGAGTAAATTGCGGAGCGGGTTTAACCGAAGAAATATGAGATTAAATACTTTGCCACTATTACCTGCAGTTTTTCCTTTTGCCCTTAACCGCATAGATATGCCCTACGGGTCTGTGGTATCGACAGGAATTAATGCATTCTGTTGGAACGAGGACATTTTTTAAAAATCAGTTGGAATCATTATTAAACATCTTACTCAGATAATATTTTACACTATCTGTCAGATAGTCTGTTAGGAACCTGATATATTACCGATACATTTTTATTTTTATAGAAAGATTATTATTTTTTATTCATATTAGACAGAAAATGTTAAATATGAACTAAAACCTTTAAAAATTAGCATAGTTTCGTGATATTTTTTTATCTTAATATACACCTGAATTTTAACGCTCAAGAGGATTTTTACTAAAATGACATACATTACTAACGTATGTTTTTACTTAGGTTTTGAGATTTATTACTTTTTTTGTACACGTTTCGGCTCCGTGAAATATAAGACACCAGAGACAAGAAGGACATTACCTTTTATACTACCTGACTTCCCAAGGCATTGTTATCACCGTTCTTGTACATGTTATATACCTGTAATCCTTCGTAAACAACAACAAATAAAAAAACCACAAAGGAAGATTTTTTTGTTTAATAATTACTCAACATACCTAAAAAATAGACCACATCTCCCGCCAAACAGCAGTGTAAATGCACTGCCGTGTTCCGGTTTGAAGGACATTGTGGACATTGTGTAACAACTGGACATAACGAGACTTATAATCTTATGACAGCCTCCGTGGCGCAGTTGGTTAGACTCCGCCTGTGAAACGAGAGGCCGCGGGTTCGATCCCCGCACCGAAACAAATGTTTATGTGATCCACAGGTATTTGTTCCGAGTCTGGGTGTTTGTGAGACCGAAAAGTCTCTCGTAGTTTCTAATACTCACGACACAAGACTCGATCTTAGTGTGGGGTCAGGACTATGTATGTGACTGTTGGGTGTATTTATTTATTTATTATTTATTTATGTCTCAGGATGGCAAGCGTAGTGGAATACTAAGCATTGTTTTATAATTAATAGTGATGTTGGGTTTTGCTAATGTGCATGAGCGGTCGTTTCGCTTACCAACAGGCGAATGGCGAGCTCGTCATGCCATTCATCAAAATAGACATGAATATGTCATTTCAATACTGTTGAATATCACCAACTTCCGAATATTTCCATAGTGACCTTTTGGAAACTGCCTGCATCGTCCACACAATATAGGTTTAAACTTTAAGCTAAGGGTAGTTTAGCTGATACAGCAACGGATGGAGATCTCGGATTCAATTCAGAGCAGACTCTTTTCCCTTTCTAAATTTATTTAAATGTTTATTTATATTTATACCTACTTTTTTAACTCGATCTATGTTGGAGGTAGCTTCGCCTTCCTGATTCACCACAAAAAATAATTAAGCCAGCCATTGAAATTTAGACCCTCTCAATGATTAGGTAATTAATTACGCAAAAGCAGGAAAGTATCTACAGGACAAATATTGCAATTAGTTTAGGGTTTATTGTAAAAGCGATATCAAAATAGAGGGAAGTGTTTATAAAAAATCCCTTCAAATCCGATTAAAACTCAGTGAGTCATAATTTACTACTACGTCACAAATTATGACGTAATCAATAGATGGTCCCTAACGGCATCTTGGATAGAGCCTGTAGTTTCAGACAATTAATGCACATGCTCAGGGCTGGGTGTTGTTAATGTGTGCAATATTTTTATGTGAAAAGGTATCCAAATTATAAAGGTACCGTATGTTAATTGAATAGCAATGTTGTTATAAAAATATTCTGCAATAAACTATAAACCATACATTTTTAAAAGTAACGGAAAGTACCCAAGAGAAATGCATTAATAAAGAGTAGATAATATGTGTCATTAGTAGTATTACTCAAACAAGGAACATAGCCTTTTTACGTATTTTCTTAAGCCTGCTAAATTGGGATTTCCACAAACCAGGATGACTTTTTCAAGGCAATACATCATTAAGTGACGTCACAACAACAGGAACAAAATATATGTCATCATTTATTATCATTAATACTACGAACCATAACAATTAAAGGCTCATCTGTGTCACCTTCGTGAACAACAACAAGGTATTTTTTTAAACCGTGACTAAAGTATACTAAATATGGACTTATAACACTTTGACGTGAAAATAACATTAGAACGGAATAAAGGCTAATTTATGTCTCCTTCTCCGACTATTTCCCCCACGTACAAGGGGTCGGCTTAACATTATTTTTATGGAACAGCAGCACTTGGCTTATAATTTTACGAGCCACCACCTACACGAAGTCTCGGGAAATTCTATTCTAGAAAAATATCATAGTGGAGTCAAAAATTATATCGAGCAAAAGTGATTTATAGCATCTACTAGTCCCAGTAGATTACATGACATTATGTAACATATAAGTGCAACGATATACAGATCCAAATGACAAATGATAATTACTGACAAATTAATGAACTGTCCTCAACCTGAAGGCATGTAACCAATTATTTACTTAAGTATAGTAATGTTCCGATCTCTCATTTCTCTACATAATGCTAAGGAAGTGAGTGACGAAAACATAATTCAAAAACCGGTCGCATCATGATTTAGTGGCAATGTTTAGAAAAAAACATGACCGAGATATGATTTCTGAGACATAATTTGCCGGGGTATACATATTTCTAGTTATTCACGGCCTGCCTTATCGGACAAATCAACATATTGTGCCCAATTTAATAGGATAGATTATTTAGTAATTTAGTTTCAAAATATTGCGTTTGGTAACTCACCAAGTTATTGAACCACCATCCTATAAATGCTTAATGCGTATTACAATAAGTAATAATACAAAAGACAACATTAAAAAGTCACGGAAATCTTATAGCTTTTCAGTGATTATAACAACCTGACGATATGTTAAATAAATACACCCAGCTGATAATAATATACCTGACCCCATAATGAGATACATGTCTCATCAAGGGTATCAAAAACCGCGGAAGACCTATCGGTCTATAAATACCCAAAACGAATACTAATTGGTAGCACAAATGATGTACGTCTCGGTGCGGGTATCGAACGCGCGGCCTCTCTTCTCACAAGCCGGCGTCTAACCAATTGCGCCACGGAGGCTGTCAAGTATAAAAAATGTTACACTCATTCACTTGTAAAGGCAAGGTTCGTTTCTGTTATCCGCATGATGTTGGGCAGTTGGGATAACCTGTACGTCTCGGGTTATCGCACGATGTTTTCCTTCATCACATAAGGTCGAATGCCGCTAAATTATACCGCTGCATTAACTGTTTGTAACATAAAAAAACCATAAATTTTATTTACGTAAGGACATATTATCTCTCAGTGCTAAGCTGTCGTATGATTCAAATACTTTTGCTTTCTTTTTAGGGTCGTTATTTGTGTTATATGCATTCATACACTTACGTTGATGGGGTAAGCAGAGATAACAGCACGGTTTGGGACGGATTTTTTGTTAGTACTTAAATTACTTATAAAATTATTATATTACAGGCTTATGCCAACTAGATACATGTATGAAATTTCAGGAAGAGCTTTTTCCTCCAAAGCTGCTAAATGCTCCAACTCTATTGTAAAATCTGTAGGAATGATGACTACAACATTAATATGTCGGCGGATCCTTTTTAAAAATAATGCGATATTGATGCATACTAATACTTAATTAGCTATAAATAAAATGCGGATAGTCGAACTATTTTAGTGCCAATAAAACTTATTTTAAATGTAAATTTTTACATATCAAGTATTAATACGTCATAGTAAAATTATCTAGTATATTTATGTTATTGGGACATTTATTTGTATGGAAAATATTGGGCTTTATGGTCGATGTATACGTCATACGAAAAGCGACTGTAAATGTATGGAATCCCCAGATTTATGTTGATTTTTGGCGACGCAACTCGGTCGGATTGTATAAATTTGTACCGTTTTATGACACCCACGGTAAACCCAAACATGTGACGTATGAAACAAGTTTGCACAATCTATGTTGTTAATTATAGTGAACGTATTTCAAAATTTGTTATCATATTACGATTTTCCTGCGATTGGTGGGCTAAAGTATTTCCTTCGAATGATTTGCGTCACTCAGAAGGGGTTAAAATTCGACTTAATTATTTGTATAAATGTTTTGAATTTGCTTTACATTTGATGAATAATGTTTATTAAGATTTACCCTATCGGAAATATTCAGACCCGGACAAATCGAACCTTTCGACTTCAGAACTCTTACTCACACACATACAATGTAGAATCCTCAACCTGGGCACCATACTAACAACCTAATGGTTTACAGATCCCACAAGTCATAAATGTGTACAACATTTTTAACATGGTTGCTCTCGAAACACCGATCCGAATTTCCCCAGTGCAATGTGATGAACTAAGATCTAACTAAATAAATATTATATTTTATTATATCACAAAATACATGCGAGCTACTTATTTCTTAATTTTGCGTCACTACGAGAATGGTAAAGAACCGTGCCACACGTCATCTCGATCCATAGTGGTTGTATGTACAATTATTACTCGTATTATTCATTGTTGACAATCAACACCTTTGTGGTTTTGTCAGCTGAGTCTTTCATTCAGTTAATATAGGATATTGAATGGAAATAAACACTGAAAAGTATGAACACTTTACACTACAACTTTTCCGCAATCAACTTTATAGTTTATTTAATCCTTCAGCTATAATAATTTCATGTAATGTTTAGGGAGAGTTAAGATTTAAGATATAAATATATGTACATAACATTAATAAACTATACAGAGCAGCCTTGTTAACATAATTATGTCAAAAATAAATATGTAGGTATATATGTAATATGAAGTCGATTGAAAATAATTATTCCGATAATTCTGTTATATAACATCATATTGTCATAAACAGCCACTTTGTATTTTGACAGAATAAAGGATAACATTTATTTTAAATACACTACAATACCAAGATTTGATGCCTACAAGAATAAATATGTCACTTCATGCATTTTCCCTAAGGAAAGTTTCTGTTCATTTTAAATATTTCGAGAAATACAAAATTATGTGTATAGCTATCTGTATACATATGTATTCGTTTTTTATTGTTTATATTTTATCGCTCATTACACTGAGATTGTGTTGCCATAACATTGATTAAGCATTCTTATTCAAGCATTTAGATACACCGATATAGACATTAAAATAGTGCAAATTTTGAAGGTTATATTTAGCCGGTGTGTTAAGTATTATTATTTATACATAGTCTATTGACCGTAATATCATAAATACACTAATTTATTAGTTTGTTCAATGCAGTTTTTATTATGAATAAATATATCATAAGATTAATGTAAAAAATTAAAAAGCAGCTGATTTAATATAGTTTATCGTCGATGATGGTAATGAACAGAATATAATATTCAGAATGTATTTACTGTGATTGTTACATTAGTTCAAATTAATGACTACATAGTGGCCAAATTCAAATTTAATATTAAGGTTGGGTAATGTTAAATGTTAAAATATTAATTTTCGACTCCTTTAAGAGTTAAATACATATATTGGTTTAATATAAAACCTCTTGTTATTGTAGCAGATAGGATCAATTTTGCGGGCATTACCGTTTTGTTCTAGAAGTATATTTTTGTAATTAAATTGATTATAAGAATTATTCTACAAAACTCTTGAATTTACAAAAAATTAAACTATAAACGTATGAAATTAATTGTCTTTAATCCGATTCTAATTAGAATTATGCAATAATTATATGATGGTATTAAATATATATATTTTACATGGAATGAAGGCGAATTATAGGAAATAGTAACTTACGTTTATCTCATATGCTAGCACTATGTGTCTTAGTAACAGGGAAAGTTTCATACAACGAATGGGAAATCCCATACTCGAGGCATAACGGGAAAATTCAATAGATCCAACCTTACGCATACAGTAAAATAATAATGCCTATGAGTAAATTAATATTTGAAAAAGTAAAAGTGTCTGTAAAAAAATATTATTCATGGACTTTTTAGTAGACTTTTATACAATATTTGCATTGACTTTAAACTGCGTTTCAGACATATTTTAATATACCATTCAATAATAGTTAACGTTTATAGTTAATTAAAGTCTTTTTATCTACACCTTATTTAATACAACGTACAATAGGTGTATTTAATTTTAAAATACTACAAATATACTCTGAATTATGTTTCATATTTTCTTAAGATCACAAATATGTTTGTTACTTTTCAAATGTATAAATTGTCGTGTGATATTTCCATGTAAGACTTGAACAATGGGGTCAAAGTCATAGATACAAATACAATAAAAGAAATTACCACCGTTATTAAAGGTAAACATAATTAGAAAGACACCAAAATGTGAATATAACAGTTTCTGCAAAATAACAGGCTAAGAGGAAAATTGAAATAACTAACTGTTCAAAAATAATTAGTAATTTTAAACTTCGTAATGATAATAGCAGCCTCCGTGGTGAAGTTGGTTAGACGTCGGCTGTGAAACGCGAGGTCGCGGGTTCGATCACCGCACCGAAACAAATATTTGTGTGATTCACAGGTATTTGTTTCGCGCCTGGGTGTTTGTGAGACCGAAAAGTCTCTCATAGCTTCTGATACCCACGACACAAGACTCGATCTTAGTGTAGGGTCAGGACTATGTATGTGACTGTTAGGTGTATTTATTTATTTATAATATAAACTTAATCAAAAATAATCACGATAATAATTGAATACTATTTACTTTCATGTTATTTGATAAATCATTTGTAGCTATTTTGTAATGTATTACGGTTTAATAGTGTTCCTTCTATAGAATATGGGAAGCGTTGGATACGAAATTACATTTTTATGAAAATTATTTTCTACACTTTTTTCTCAATTATTTGTGTTCCAATATTGTGCAATAAAAATGTCAACATTTTTTATTTTATGCTATATTATAAACTCATGATTTGCATTATGGATTCTTAGATTTACGCGGATGTTACACATTGGAATAAAACCATTTCTTACGGATTTTATCGCGATTGGGTTTAATTTTTACATTTTTTTACTTCTCGACGTTTCGATTGCATTACAGCTTTCGTGGTCACGGGGCGGACTCATAATTTGTTTTACAAAAATAAATACCTTATGATTGAGATGCGCTTTTTTAAATATGATATTTAAATTAACTAATTTTGTTGAATGTGTTTGAACACAAAATAAAATATTATTATGATTGGGGAATAACACAGTAGTTCAAATCTTTTTTGTCATATTTAACCGTGATTTGATCATATAAAAAGAAAGCCCATAAAAGGACAAGGCAATTATAAATACTTAGAATATAATTAACCTCTGGTCATTATCCTTCAAGTTAGTTTTTAAGTTTTTGTTCAGAATTTGCGACATTATTTATTTGTAAATATACTTTTTGTGTTTATCTTCTGCGTCCAGAAAAAATACGGATTTGAGTAAATGTATGTGTAAAAAAAACATAAGCAGCTTAGCATTAAGTTAGCATAAAGTTTTTCATAGTGTAAGAAAACAAAGCTAATGCATTTTTTAAATACCTCAATAATACATGGCATGTCGGTACCACGATTACAATTATATTGTTTAAATATGATTTTTGTATTACGCATACAGTTCGCTGTTTCAATAAAAAAATATTTCAAATTTCTTCCGAGTACACGACCGGATCCAAACAAGGATCTCATGTGACATTGATGGAACACCATGGTGGTACCAAAAATTACCTCGTGATTTTTCGAGATGATGGCGTAGTGGGATCGAGGGTTGAGGGTTGATGTTGGCGTGCTCGCAGGCTCGGAGGGCGAGGGAGGGGCGCGAGACGCACGCGGGGCGCTGATAATGACGCATGCGCGACGAAAGGCGCTGCGGGGTGGGAGGCGCGCGCCTAACACTATTTAAACTGTTCTTGCGAACGATCATCATGCATTGGTCTGTTTGCAATCCAAAGTTTAGTTAGCTATAGTAATACGACAGCTCGAGTCGCAGACAGACAGGCACAAGCCCGTGGTCGAGACAAAAAGCTCTCGCAGACAATACGCTAGCTAGACGCGCAGTGAACCCCTCGTTCAGGCTCTACCGGTCCCAGTGGTGTGTCGTGAGAAGAAATGGCAGTCGCAGCAGCCCAGAAGAACCGCGAAATGTTCGCCATCAAGAAATCCTACAGCATTGAGGTGAGGAGCTCGCCTTCTGCAGGCCAGGACTTGATCCCATGGCCAGCTTCACATTGCTTGCTCACTATCTTATGGTAATCATTCATGTCATCCCTGCTATTGTGATGGGTCGGCGTAAACCTAACAATATTTATTTTAAAAGCTTAAAATTATCTTTAATATTGCAAAACGACCGATCACAAAAGTTATCTGTTTCCACGTTAGCTTAACAGCATAAAAATCGTTTGTTTTAGTTCATAAAGTGATTTATAACGTAAAATATTATGTTGAACTACTTTGTTAAAGTTTTATTGGCACGAATTCGAAATTGCCGCCTTTTGATGGCTTTATCATGAGAGCCTTGTAGCGTAACTTCGCAAGTTACTCAATACAAGAACTAGAACAAAAAGAACCGAATTGTAACACAGATAATAAAAAATAATAATAAAGGTATTTTTATTAAAAGCAAAAATAATTCACCGAGCTGAATTGCCAGTATATTATTGGAAATGATAAAGTTCTACTGTATAATTATAGAGTTATAAATTATTCAATATACAAATTTTAGATAGATATTATGTAGTAATAAAACTAGGAGCTTAGTAAAATGTTAGGCACCGTTTTTATTGCCAAAACTAATGACGAGTTTTTGAGCTTATACAATTTACTAACAACAAATAATCATCAAGCATTGTTTGACACACGGCGTAAAACATTCGAGAAAATCTCGATAATGGGTGAATGTTAAAGAAATCGTGTGAAAGCGACGTATAAGGAGATGAACCCAGTCGAATTAATGATTTAATTTTTGTTTTCACTTGTAAATATTGCGTTAATTGTACGAAGAGTCGTGATTTCCACGGGTGTCATTACGTACGCCGGACGGGCAAGGATCGCGTAATCTTATTATTTCGTCTCGCAATTAAGTCACCACTTTCTCATATCGTGTGACAAATTATGTAACAGCCCGCCAAACAATAACATTAAAGCACAAAACCACAGGCCGTGTTAACAAAGATTAAAAGAGCGCGTAAGAACCTTAAGCAAACCGCGTATGTACGTACGTGAGCACGCGCCGGATATTTCGCTTCACGCTTACCACTGGCCGCGGAAAAAATCCGCTAATTATAAGTCTCATCATTGTCTAAACCAAGATTAATCAGCATTGTCAATATTCAAGGTGCTGTCTCGTAATACTTACCTGATGTCAGTTTTGCTATAATTACGACGTGATTGGCTTTTAATATTATCCCATTATATATTAACAACTCAGTGCCCATCTGTTACGAAGCTGATGCGAAATATTCTATGCGACCTACACCAGAGTCAGTATTCAATAAAAAGCCCTTCATATCGTTGAGCAAAATTTTGAAATACTTATAACTTTCGGTAGATATTGCTTTATGCTGCCATGCGACTACTTTATTGTTTGTTTGGTTGTGTGCGCTGTGCGATCAACTAGGCCTGTAACTAACGTGTTATAATTAACGTGCATTTTATAATTGGCACCTGAATGATTGTATTTCCTTGACCGTAGAAGGTCGGAATGCGTGCCAGTGCGACGCTCACCGGACCACTACAATCGGTACTGATCGTTAAATTTTAATCATGTCACACGACGGACGAGCGCGCTCCTTTACCTCGACTCGCTGACGTCGTCAGAGCTCCTATCCAATGAAAATTTCGATAACCTATTTTCTGCCTAATGACTGTACGGCGCAACAATTGTTTGGGTTTTAATTAGACAACGTCACGCGAGAACTAAATCTAAAATCTGTTTATAACAGATCCGAGGCTGTTTAGATACGCCCTTGACCAATAGAGGTTCTTCGTCGCGGTCAAATTATTCATAATTTACGGATTGTTCTGGCTATGGCAATTATTCATTTTTTGCATATTAAACGTAATTCAAGTCGATTCGATCACTTCCTTTGTCTGGATCGATCTTTTGTTTCGCAAAAACTTGTTTACACTGTTTTTAGTTTTAAAAAAGAAATACATATATAAATAATCGAACCGGTATAAGTATGTTAATATTTCTGTAGAATAAAATATGTAAACGAAATATTTACGTTAAAATCGCATTTATCTGAATTCAAAATGTCCTCTCTTAACGTGTTAACAATCAATCAAATGGCCATTATTGGTGCAGGCAATAGAATAGCGAGGAGGGTGGAGGCAGGTCGGCGTCCGGCGCTCTCCGGCTTGGTTTAATTACCCGCCGACCGATTGGAATGGTGAAGTGGCCACTCGGGCACCCCAAGGCTAAATCAACCGGATTCCGAATCCAACCCGCTCCAGTTAGGCGGACCTTTAGACAACTCGACACTGTTTCCGCGATATTGATTTACGTAAACAAACATAAGATTTTCCGATTTCAACATTTTCTACGCGGTTCATAAGTTTATTCCATTTCGGGTTGCAGTTAACAATAGCGAGTGATTAGCGCAACCCTTGACACACATAGTTAGGCCTGCACGGCCACTCTAGTGGAAAATGCTAGGTCTTGCCGCCCGCGCACCCCGCGGCTCCTTTACGCTATGCGACGGAAATTACACTGCCACTCGCATTACCATATCAAAGTCAACGGCAGGCAGCTTGAATGAAGCAAAAATACTCCTATTATCCATTGTTATAGCACCTCTGTACCCGCATCAAATCACAATACTGCCACTTGTCTACGGATTTCCCACCCGCGGGGATTTTGACGTAAACAGCTACTCAGAATTTGATTCTTCGAATAAATCGTTGGATTAATTAAATATCATTTTTATATAAATTTTTCGCCGTGCGTTCTTTTTTTTTCTTATAGCCAAACGTAAAATCACATAAACAAATGCATTGATATATAGGTGCAATAACGACACTATAAAGATCCTTTTGATTCGCTGCTGTGACATTGCAATTAAAACTTGAAGCGGCTAAGGAAAGACTTTAACGCGGTTGCTCGGCGCCCGCTTCCCATTGAGACGCAGACGCAACAAAATTCAAAGTAATTGTAGTAATTGATTCCATTCGAGTGCAGCGGTCTAGAAACTCCAGCTCCTTTGAAAGATTTCAACCGTCAGACGTCGCATCCGGCGAGTGCTGAGAGGGGAATAATGGAAGCACTTTACACCCGGCCACACGCAGGAAATAAGCTTAGGAACTTCGTAAAAGCAATTCTTGCTCGCACATGAAATATAATGCGATATGACCGCTTTATATTTATGAGGATTTTGAGGATCAAAACAATTTTCGCAGAAAGTCCCTTTGTATTTACGGGCACATACTACGTTTTCACATTTAACGCTTTTCACTTTTAGGCTTTCGTGTTTACGACAGGAAACGTAAATTATATTAAGACAGTTTCATCAGGCGTTCATTTATTTAACAACAAAGGATTTCTAATTATCGCACGTAAAAATTTTGGTATGTTACATACTTAACCCTGATTATAATAAGCGTACTAACAACTTAATAATGAATAAACATGACAGCAAAATTACGATTCACAGTAAATGCATTATGCAAGACAATCAAGCGTCATTGACAAAATCATAAAGCCATCATCATCATCATCATCATTACAACGCGAGAGAAATAATATATTAATTTAAATAATTCATTGTTACAGAACGGCTACCCATCCCGCCGTCGCTCGCTTGTAGACGACGCCCGCTTCGAAACCCTGGTTGTAAAACAGACGAAACAAAGTGTTCTGGAGGAAGCTCGCGCCCGCGCCAATGGTATGCATACAACCTTCTCATATTCCCGCTCATCCTAAAAACATTAGCTTCGTGTCCCTTCCACAAGACTAGTTGTACAAGATGTTTGCAGTACGATAAACTAATTTGACCCCTTCGAGACTATCAACGACCCCGACGAAGGTGTAAAACGCACGTGTCACGAGTTTTCTATTTTATTTTCGTTTGTTTTTTTTTTATTGCATGGTTTTTATGTTTTATTTTTTATTTTATGCATAGACTCTGGCTTGGACTCTGAATTTATCCAAGATGGAATTCATATTGGCAATGGCGATAACTCCCCAACTGTCGAAGATGGTACCCAACAAGACGAAACTAAAAACGGTCATCTCGGTAATTCTTGTTTTTAAAACTTTTGTCATTTTTTATTTATTTCTTTTTGTTCGTTATTTTATTTTTTTATTTTCTTTTGTTACCTTTAGCGGACGCAGACATTGGCGATGATAATAACAGAGCTGATGAGGGTTAGTATTAACATAATCACACTAAATTTTAGCAATCTTGGAAGCTGCTATTGCTTTCGTAGATATTTAAAAACTTTTACTGATATATTATTTTTCTTACAGACTATACTCTGACTGAAGAAGAAGTTATACTTCAAAATGCTGCGAGTGAATCTCCGGAAGCTGAGCAAGCTGTTCAACAAGCTGCTTTGCTTCTCCATATGCGTGATGGAATGGGTTCCCTCGCTCGCATCCTTAAGACCATCGACAACTACAAAGGATGCGTTCAACATCTTGAAACTCGCCCGTCTCAAGTCACTGGTGTCCAGTTTGATGCCTTGCTGAAGGTTGCCATGTCACGTACCAATCTTCTGCAATTGATTAGATCTCTTCGACAGTCGACAGCTTTCGCCGGCGTCAATCTCATGACTGAGAACATCTCCAGCAAAACCCCGTGGTTCCCTCGCCACGCCTCCGATCTCGACAACTGCAACCATTTGATGACTAAATATGAACCGGAGTTGGACATGAACCACCCTGGTTTCGCTGACAAGGAGTACAGAGAGCGCAGGAAGCAAATCGCCGAGATTGCTTTCGCTTACAAGTATGGCGACCCAATTCCCTCCATCTCGTACACCGAGAGCGAGAACTCTACCTGGCAACGAGTGTTCAACACTGTCTTGGACCTGATGCCCAAGCACGCCTGCAAGGAATACAAAGTGGCATTCGGCAAACTGCAGGCTGCCGACATCTTCGTGCCTCACCGCATTCCTCAGCTGGAGGATGTAAGCAGCTTCCTGCGCAAACACACTGGCTTCACTCTCCGCCCCGCTGCTGGTCTTCTCACCGCTCGCGACTTCCTCGCGTCGCTGGCCTTCCGCGTGTTCCAGTCCACACAATACGTACGCCATGCCAACTCTCCCTTCCACACCCCTGAACCGTAAGTTACCTCATTCATATATTTATTTAAAGCCGCATAATTAATATGCAAGTATGAGCCAGATAAATTACTGCATAATATATTAGGTATATAAAATGATTACGCCATTTGTAAACACGGAAATTGCGGATATTTAATAAACCTGTACCTCGGGTACAAACCCAAAATGATTCGTTACCGATAATTTAATTACCTATGTTCTGAATTCTGCCTTGACGAGTATTTTTGCGGAAATAATTACGCAAGAAGTCCTTGTCGATAATGTAATAACAAAACATAATATGTATATACACTCGGAAACATAGTTCAAAGCGTTTAGTTGTTATGTTGATGGCCAAGATCTACATTTTATATTCAGAAAATATGAATATGCATGACTGCGCACATTTCTCCTATTGAGAAAATAGTATTATTGCCCCGGTTGGAAGCGAGGCGCCGTAATGGAACTGTAACATCGTTAAACTTCCCGCTTCTAATAACTTAGTTAAAGCGCTACGACGTCATCCAGAGACAAGTTTTTAGTATCAAAGGCAACAGTTATTGAATTAATAATCACTTTAGAGAAGAGAAGGAATTTTACCATTCATTCGCTGTGTAGTTATACACCGTCTAGTAAGCCACTAATTCAATTGGATTTGAAAGGTTGGATTCGAAGGATTTATACTTTATTTATTTTCAGTGATTGTATCCATGAGCTTCTTGGACATATTCCGCTCTTGGCGGATCCCGGCTTCGCCCAGTTCTCGCAAGAAATCGGACTAGCTTCACTCGGCGCCTCGGATCCTGAAATCGAAAAACTCTCAACTGTAAGTGTCGTGAACAATTTCCATTTACCTTTCTGTGTCAATAGCAATGCGAATATGTATGAAATGGGCCCATGCTCTTGCGAACTGTTATTTATATTGCAGTACAGCCATTGGGCAGTACACGAATGTGAATGTTATTTTCTTTGCGCAGGTGTACTGGTTCACGGTTGAATTCGGACTCTGCAAGGAGAACCAACAACTGAAGGCTTACGGTGCGGCTCTTTTGTCCTCCATTGGAGAACTACTTCACGCCCTGAGTGACAAGCCTGAACTTAGACCTTTCGAGCCCGCCACTACTTCCGTGCAACCCTACCAAGATCAAGAGTATCAGCCGATCTATTACGTAGCTGAGAGTTTCGAAGATGCCAAAGATAAATTTAGGTAAAATTATTTCTGGTATTTGTAGTATCTGGTATTTCTGTGTTAGTTTGGATTGAGTTCTAACTTGGGATTTGTCGGTCTAGACGCTGGGTGTCGACCATGTCCCGCCCCTTCGAGGTGCGCTTCAACCCGCACACGGAGCGCGTGGAGGTGCTGGACTCCGTGGACAAGTTGGAGACGCTCATCTGGCAGCTGAACACTGAAATGCTGCATCTCACCAACGCCGTCAAGAAGCTTAAGGGCTCACATTTCGAGTGAATGCCCTGCCTTTAATACACATCAACGGTTCAGTGCACGCGGCCTTGTCGCATTCTGTATAGCTAGTGATATTATAGATGTAAGATTGTTGTTGGCGTGTGTGGAGCGTGTGTGAGCGAGTGTGAAAACCATCCGATGGTACTTCGTTGAATTCCTTTTGTACCTTATTGTATTATTTATTATGCCGAGCTCATTGCCCGGGACTCGGAAAGTGCACGGAGCTCCCAATTGCCCATTAACGGAGGCTGTGCGCGTTTCGCGAATCCTTTACTATGATTAGTATTAATTTATAACTTAAAGAAAGACACAAACAAATAAAAAATGGAGCACCAAAAAATTAAAAATCAAACAAAATATATGAGTTTGAGTGGAATCTGATGTTTTATTTGATCTCCTTATTTATAATTACTTTGCACTCGTAAATCTTGTTCCCACTTACTGAAATTACACAATCGGTTACCCACTTATCCATTACTCATCCATTCAATATTCTAGCAAGTGTTATGTCATTTTACAACGCTTTTTAAATAAGTGTAAAAGAACAAGAGGGAATAAAGTCGGAAGCAATCAGCGGAGAAAGTAGCAAGTCCGGCGCGCTGCGTACCTGTAATAAGATTTTCTCGGGTCTCAGTGGAATATTATTGCTTCGTACCTAATCGGATTGAGAGAAATACAATTAATTGTCTTCAAGACATTCGAAGCATTCAGAAATTATTGCACAGACCTTTATCATGTAACATTGAAACAAAGAATGAGCGTTTTAACTGTTAACAATTGTATACTTCCTTCTTGCATAAACTGAAATAAATTAACTGTCTCAAGTTAACAGTGCCTCAAATTAATTTCCTATTTTTTAAAAGAGTCAAATGTTTAACGGAGCCAAAAAAATATTATTCTTAAAAAAATGTGACAATAATTTTATTTGTACTAAATAACAAGTGCTTTAACATAAAATATGACAAATTACAAATTAGTTACAGTGATGATATAATGGCTGTTCGAGTAAGGCACATAATTACAAAGCTGTGGTCGAGGACAAGTAAGTTAGACAGGCAACGGGCAGGCCTCGGCGGCAACGCTACTAATGAGTACGTGTGATTTCATATTGAGGATGGTTTTTTGCACGCGTTGCCTTTTGTTATGACAAAAGGCAACCATAATAACCTTAGATTTCAATAACATTAAACGTTTCGTAACATGTATTTTGCTAATTGTTGCGTAAATAATTACGAGCAAGGACTAACGACCAACCGGCATTTATAGTAGATACTTCAATCTTTCTGTAGGATAATAAAGACTTAAAATTGTCTGTAATAATATACATAAGCGGTGCTACGTAACAAGCGCATATATTGAACAAAGAGCCAGTAGTTACACTGAAAAAGGGAATGTGCCGACGCAATCTGAGAACAGGTTGCGGCAGGATCGAGAGTAAAACCGTAACAAGTACGTGAAAAGAAAAAAATATATTAAAAATAAAATGTAGTTATAAAAAGGTCGGTGTTATGCGTTGACATTAAACGAGGCAGTAAGTCGAGAGGCACGACCTCAAGTCGAGCAAGGGCGCGCACGCCGTTTGGTTCCGTTCAAATAAAGCTAGCTGATTGTAGGCAGCCAGCGTCGCTAGCCATTACGCGCTTAATATGGATGTATTCAAGCGTATACGTAAAACTCTAAAGCAACCACTAAATATTCCTTCTGCATTTAACTTTGTATAAGTAATTAATATTGTATTTGGGGGAATACTTGTGTCAATAACACCAATATTAAAATATCGGCGATTAATTCTGTACTAATATCTAAATAACTATGTTGCAATACGACGCGATTACATGCATATTTATAATATTGAAAATAGCTTGTAAAAATTACGCATTAGTTTCTTATATTAGAAACTTACCTATGTCTATTATGTTTAATCTTTTAAGCCTAGTGACTACATCGTTTGGAACTTGTACCTTGTACATGGTTGGATCTGTCAAATAGTCGTTCTACAGAAATAAAACGAAATGTTTCATCAAGCAAAATTTATTAAATAATATTAAAAATATTATAATATAAAATTTTAACAAAGAATTACAATATTATATTAGACCCCATAAGATTAATATTAGATGAAGCTATAGAAAATAAATCTGTGTTTATAGTGTATGCGCTTAACAAAAAAAAAATGGTAAGAAATTAGTTTCAATTTTTAAAAACGAAGAAATAAAATATAATTTTAAAAAATTAAGCCTTCTTCAAAATTGTTAAGAAGAGAGAAATTAAATTATTCTTTTAAAATTCTAAATTACTTAAATATGCCAACTATTTTTATGAGGTTGGTTCCAGCTGGAATACTATAAGCTATTTAACAACACGCTACGAACTACGCGGGTAAATCTACGAAGCGCATCTGGTTCCAAATATTAAGGTACGAAGAATTTCTTTTTTATTAAAACGAGAGATCACAAATTAATCTTTATGAATTCTTAAATAATACGCCATGATATGTCGGTGTTATGATCACAAAAATATTGATGCCATTTGGGAAAAATGAACGTAGGTTTGGTAGTTTAATCCGATATTGACCTTACGGGACTGAATCCATCCTACACGAACTAGTTAGAAGTCTTCATCCTCGGCGAGCAACACCAGCGAGGCGTTCATAGTCGACGTGACCTGGGTGTGAAGAGCTCGGAGCCTCATGGCGGCCAACTCGAAGCTCTCTTTAAGGTTGTTGATTTGAATCTGCATGTGTTGACGGATCTAAAACATTCATTTGTTTAGGATTTTCCTTGAAAGGTTTCGTTCACTTCGTGAAAGGACCCATGAATCGGCTCTATTTATGCCACTTGATCTATTTCTTGGTTAATGTATTCATTATCTAGATTATGCCGAGACAAGCAGTGCAGTTATTTATATCTTCAAATAGATTTCTCACGAAAATATTATTTAGAAATGTTACTCATACATTAATAATATTATTAATTAAAACGTTATGCTACACATTTGCTTCCTTGTTGATACAGTTCCGTTAGAAAAAACCTACCAGTCAGGTTGACTTTTACCTCACTGCCTGTTATAAATTACTTTGTTAATATTTTTTGTTTAAGTATACCGAAATTTTCGTGGATTTTGAGGAATCCCTTCAATTTATAAATGCTAATGAAAGTAACAGACATTTTGCGGAATTTTATAAGTTATCTTGCACGTTGTTGATTTAGTGCAAAGATTATTGCAGTGAGTTGCCAATTCATGTGCTAGCTTAACATTTCTTCGAAAATATAACGATATCGGATAGCTAGTTCACAATTAAAATGGGCTGAAGAGGTTTATAGCCAGTTTTTTTCGTTAGCATCAGAACGGCCTCAGAAATATTATTCTGATGCGTCGGCTACTAGCGTAAAAAAATTGTTGATCACGCCGCATTTGACAAGATCTTCTCACTGAATGAGAGTAGTAGCTTACTGCATCTCCATGCCCTATGGTGTTGCATATGTTCATGGGCGGCGGTGATCACTTACCATCAGATGAGCCATTTGCTCGTTTGCCCTCAATATATTAAAAAAATGAGATAGTGAAAGCAGATAGGGGTTTATAAGGAAGAGGACTTACATCATCCTTTTCTTTGTGTGCTGCTTTGCACTGAGCTCGACTGTAAGACACTTGGCGTTCGAGATCAGCGATCTGAGTTTGGAAGTATCTTCGCATCGTCTCGATCCGTGCTTTATGGCGTTCTTTGTTCCTGGTGTTTTCTTCTCGAGCTTCGTTCATAGTCTCAATCAAGCGCGCACATTCACTGGACTTCTCATTGTAGAGGATCTCTCCTTGACCCAATTTCTCTTCGAGCCTCAGTATATGGCATCTAGTAAATAACATTAAATAGTCATCTTTTACAATATTATAAAAATATATACGAGAAGTGAAAACTTGGGGTACCTTTTAAGAATATTTCACACCGGGAAAGTCTGATTCAGCGTAATTAAAGTATATATTATAGGTATATAAGAAGAGCAAAACGCGAAAATTTATACATATATTGTACAGATAGTTTTTGAGTCCAGTCAACAACATATTATTTTATGTAGTAACTCATATATTGAAACTCAATGTGACCGCCGTCGACTATATTGCTTTTTCCATCCCGTCCCGTCCCGTTTTATCCCGTTCTGTCCCATAACAAAAACATGCAATTCTCTCCTCTCCTGTCCAGTGCCATCCATTTGAATTAGAAAGAGTAGCAAATATTTATATTTTAATTGAATTCCTGACTCATCTCACGGGAGCACTACATTTTTTGGGATAAAAAGTAGCCTCCGTCTACATGGTCCAATTCTATGTCAATTCCATCAAAATCGGTTCAGCCGTTTTAGTGTCAACGGAACATACATACATACACAATTTCGCATTTATAATATTAGTAGGGATGTGTGTCACAAATACTTAGAATAAAATAAAACATTCATTATTTACGTTCATGCTACCAATGTCAAAAACACAATAGTCATAGTTTGTTGACTGGTGACGTAATAATACAAATTAAAAATATATATAATGTTTGCAAAGATATAAGCGTACTCTGACAATAACAAATGATTAATGTTGAATCTTTACAAAAATATATATTTATTACCTATACGTTCGAATATTTAACACTGTGATATAACTAGTTATTTTCTATTCATATAATAAATTTATAACTGATCGATATTTGTGCATGGAAGATATATGAGAAAAACTATGGGCTAGTGGCTGTATTAACGTTATAGAACCCAAAACAACGATAGCTAGAATTTTTTTCTGTCTGTGCGGTAATCGCAGTAACGGCTGAACCAATTTCGCGTAAATGAGACGGGTGAAACTACATAGAAGTTTGGGATTAGCCTTACAGAGTTGGTTTAGGCATTATTTTTCATGGATAAGACAAGATATCGAAAATAGATTTAAAAAAAAATATGGGATAAGGCAGGAGAAGACTGGATTACATGCCTTGAGCCATGGGACATATGCGACAGGATAGGGCAGCGTATAACGGGACACCATGGGAAAAGCTAAATGGAACCATTAATATCTACGAGAAATAATATGTTGCTGATGTTGACTAAAACAAAACGTACGTATCTGCACCCGGTTGGAGCCGGGCCGGCCCTAATAGAATATATTATTTATTGCTTTGGTTTCGCGGATTATATGCTCAATATATTGAAAGTATTGTAAAGTACGTATGGATTGATAATTATGGTTCTAAATCCTTAAACAATAGATTTAAGGATTTAGAACTTAATTAAAATATTCAATTTAAATATAAGTAAGTACCGACTGGATTCGTATGAAATTGAATTTTAATAAAACACATATAACACGTACTTATAGTCATCCATTTTTTTCATGTTCTCATCAATTTCCTTTATTTTCTGATCTATATCGGCTTTATAAGTTGCAATTTCCTCTAAAAGATTGCCATTATCCAGCTTTGCCTGGTTATAGTTATTGACTGCTATTGCGAGCTGAAATTAAATGCGTGTAAAAATTGTGACACTGACAAAAATGTCATGGTTGTAACAATAAGATATTCCAAATAATAATTCCAGAAGTAAAAAGAATAGTATTCATCCCATAGAATAATTGTTACATTAAGTAAAAACTCATATGATATCAATGTAAATAAATCTTTCAATAAATAATCGAATTATGGCGTAAAATATAATCATTCAAGTTTTAGCATTTGACGGCGAAAAAATCAGCTCGTGCAATCATCGCCACGTCAAAAATATTATGAATCCCCATACCTTCTCCTTGACATGATGCAACTCTTTGGAGAGCTGTCCTGAGGTGTCTTCAGCTAAACGTTGTAACTGCTTAGCTTCCTCCAACTGTATTTGAGCTCCTTTCAACAAATCCGGCAACGGAGCTAGCTCTTGAAGTTTCTCTTGGAACTGCAACTGTGTAATTATATGGTTCCAATTACCTTTTATAAAACACGCAAAGCTGACAGAAACCAAATCGACTACTGAATATCAAATTAAAGTCAGTGGGAAACACAAGTCACTAATTGGTGATAGTAAAGTCATTGACATAAATCTGTCTTAAAAATTAGTACCTGCAGGAAATTTTGCTAATTAATTCAATGTTCGAATTGAACATTATAGTTAACCGAAATTTAACTTTATCCAAAATCATAATGATTATGATCTACATTTTTTAAATTATAATAAATAAGTGCACAACGCTTACGCCTATAATAATTGATAAAATTAATAGATTACCTATTATCCCTTGTATAAACAAGTTGTAGAAGATATAAAAATAACATTTCTATCAGGAAGTATCGTCCAGTTACCTTTAAATTATATAGCTTGAAATAATTGTAATTATTTTCTACATTTCTATTTCTATACATATATAATAAACTATCTACTTTATCTGCATAATTAATTTTATTTGGAATTTCCCACCCCGTGCCGTCCCGTCTCGTCTCAATCTCACTCAAGTCATGTAATCCAGTCCGATCCTATCCCTTCGAGTAAGTATAAAAAAGTAACATATGTCGGTATTCCTTCCACATCCAACGGGAACACTAAAGTTTTCGGGATTAAAATTGGCCTAAGTGCCAATCCAGGGTGTCAATCAGTTAAGCAGTTTCTGAGTTCATCGCGCACAACCGCACAGACAAAGGAGGTGAAATTATTTGTGGTAAAGAGGGCTTTTAAAAATGAGCTTCAAAATTGGAATTATATCTCCTTATCACAAATAAATAATTAGGTGACTCATGGTTTTTGGATATCCATATTTGACTTTTTAGTGGGGGAGACGGGGGTGATGTACTTATCTAATAAGAACCTAAATATTTAATATAATAGCTAATATTAATTTTGAAATTAAATTTTTTGGAGGAAATGGGGGAGTGGTGGAATTTTGTATGGGAGTGCTGACTTTTTAAAAGGTGGAGACTTAATAAATTTAATCGCATCTGATTTACGTAGATTGATAATGAAGAATTATAAGGATTTAGGATTATTATGTTATAAGTGGGGATAAAGGGGTTTTCTCATTTTGAGGGGGGAAACGGGAAGGAAATAAGATATAGGGGAGTATTTATCGATTTTAAGTAGCTATATGAAACGTATAGTAAATACAGTTAATCACGCAGACGAAGTTGCTGGCAAAAACTAGTTCAACCTAAAATTGAGATGAGTATTAACGCGCCATCTGTCGCAATTAGATAGAACTAGTACAAATGTTGTCACACAATATAAACTCATTCCATTGTTTACAACATGAAGTATAATTTTCCCAGGTGATTGGACTTTCTTATAACATCTAGCATAACCGATATTCTGGAAAACAATCATACCTTCATTCTTTGTATTTCCACTTGTAATTGATCTGACACCTGTTTATTGTCATTTTCGACAATATCGAGTTGTCTCTTCAGCTCTTCGACTTGTTGCTGAGCTTGAAGATACTGTAAATTATAATTGTTTCTAACATTGTACATAGATAATATCGTGGGAGAATAACGGGCGTACCTATTAGAAAAATCAACAAAGATTACCTATTGCGGCATACGCTGTCCATGACATCTAAAACTATATTATTATCTATGAATTATGCAAGTTGTCAAGTAATGTAATACTTTAACGTTACTGCTGACATAATATTAAAACTGTAGTACGTATTTACCTTGACTCTGTACTCGTGTAACTCCCCAGTCTTTTCGTTTACAATGAATTTTGATTCTTCTAATTCCTCTTTTACGTCTCTCAGTTGCTTCTTCAAGTCTAATTCCTCCTCGGTATTTTTCCGCGATTTCTATTGTGAACAATAAATGCAACAATAATTATTTTGTTTACATACCATTACAGATACCGCTGCAATATAACAAAGCTTAGATAATAGGTTGTCGTCGATTTCAATTCTTCCGTGTGCTATTACAATTAACGGCCCAGGTACATGCAAACTTCATCTGCACTATAATAAAACTACAGAGAACTAAAAGATTTATACATACAAATTATATGCCATATCAATTTATTCAATGCCTCTCTGGCGGGCTATTTTTGAGATCCCATACAATTTGTAAATAAATTAATAACGTTAATTTTGATTTTGATTCTAGGTCAGGGTGAATAATTAAATAATAATGTATGGCAGTCTTAAAAAAAATTGAATAAAAATATAAAACATGACCGTTAAGAAAACTGAATACAATAAGTACGAACTTTTTGTGGGAAATCTGAAGCCACGGTTAGTCACATATGTAGGTATATATTATACAATCATAATTTCATTAACGGTCCTTACAACACCATGTTTGTTATGGCAAGTGGTGTCTTTTCGTACAATAATCATGAATACCTACTGCGAAATCAATATGCTTATGTACAGTAGAAAACCAATCAACACCATGAATAACAAGGCATTGCTTGGCATTCCACTGCACTCGCCATCCTAAGACATAAGATGTTAAGTCTCATTATGTCCAGTAGTTATTATGGACACAATTTCTTTCAAACTGGAAAATAACAGTTCACTTACACTGTTGTTTGGCTGGAGAAATAGATATTGCGGTGGTACCTACCCAGGCGGCCTCTTACATATGAGAGACCTACCACCAGTAAAATCTTAATCTAAAATTAGTACCCAAAAAGCAAAAAGTTGTTTTTGCAAACCTCTAAAACCCTAGACAAAACAAATTGGTTAACTGGTAAGATCAAATTTAGTTATTGACGCTTTTTTTTATTTTTTAGTGAAGGATTAGAATATGAAAACATGATTGGCTAGAAATAGCATAAAACATAATACTTTTAACCTGTTTCCTTAGAGTTATATTTTTATGAATTCGGGTTTTTCCGTAGGCAAAATCCCGAGAAAAAGCCAATCCATCATAAAATGTCCATTCTCGAGCTAGATCGTTTACAGCTTGATCGTTTACAAGTTGAATACTACTACAATTAATTACCAACAACTACCAAGTAACAAATGCCAATTATTACCTTCGCCTCAGTTAACATTCCCGTGCGATGTATATCACTTATTTTTAGCTCCAACTCATTTAGTTTTCTTTCATACTTTTCTCTTTTAACTCTTTCTTCGTCGGCGACACTTCTTGCTTTATTCAGTTCTTCGCGAAGTTTAGCCACCTGTATGTTGAAATACAAAGTAATAAAGTATTATTAATCTTCATCCAAATAATCCACTTCCAATTAGGTAGTCGTTGGTAGACCCCTACTACGAAAGGGACTGTCTGAACACCGCTTAGGCCTGCTGCCAAATAGCAGTATTTAAGCACGATTGTATTTGGAATTGAAGGACATTGAAACCATGGATCATTGGGCATTGGTAATTACTAAAGTCGAGTGACGAATGTGTGTGTGCCGTACAGTACCTACTTAGAAATAATAAGTTCTAAGCGGTTTTGCTCTTGTTTTCCGACAGGCGTTTGGTCTACCGTCGGCAGGTGAGCGACCTATTCGTTTAGTTCAACATAAATAAATAATTGTTTAAAAACTAAAATACACGCTTTAGCAAAAGACCTATTAAAAAAGTAAATAAAAACTATAATTAATTTAAGATTAGAAAATGGACTGAAATACAATCATTTTTGGTTAAAAAGCTAGGGTGCTTGAGGATAAGTAATTGTTGTAAGCACTAAGCACCCCACGCTTTGTAACAACAAAATGATTGTATTTCATTCCATTTTCTAATCTTAAACTCAATATAATTTATTTTCACTTTTTTAGTTGGATCTTTTACGAAAGCGTGTATTTTAGTTTTAAATTATTTTTAAACTATTATTTATTTTCTTTACTAACAAACGTCTATCTACGGCTATCTTATCAAAGGTAGGCAGCTGCGCGCAAATTACTCACTTCTAATTTGTTCCAACAAAAAAACCGAATGTCTGGTTAAGATGTCACATGTAGAATGTTTAAAATGTTTAAAAACCTACTCCTGTGCCATACTTACAAATTGTCGGCGCAACAAGAGTTGTATGTAGGTATATTGCAGATTATTTTAAGTCATTTGGGTTTAGCGATCGCTCGCCGGTCGGACATCAATTTTTTTAATGGTTTCTTAGATTTACGCGAATGTTACACATTGAAATAAAACTATTTTTTACGAATTTTATCGCGATCAATTTTATTGAAAATAATCTAGTCTCGGGTATATCATGTTTTTAACACGTTTTTATTAGCTTCGCCTGTATTTACGTATGTATGTATGTATGTCTGTATGTATATATGTATGTACACGTATGTTTGAAGCGGAATCTTTGAAGTCGATTTTCGAGCACTTCAAAACGTCGAATTGATTTACCAGAAACACAAGATATAATTTTTTGGAAAAAAAAATGTGGGTAATCTGCGCGCAGCTGCTTTCCTTTGATAAGATAGCCGTAGGTAGACGGTTTTTAGTAAAATAAATAAATAATAGTTGAAAGAACTAAAATACACGTTGTAGTAAAAGACCGAATAAAATAGGTAAAAATAAATGATAATGATTTTAAGAATAGAAAATGGAGTGAAACACATTCATTTTATAGTTAATAAGCTAGTGATTGAGAATAAGTAACTGTAGTAAGCACCCCACGCCTTGCAATAAAATACTTAGGTACAATGTTGATTAACCGAGTTGGAATATAGTCCGGGACATCACGTTTCAATACTTCTAATAAGATGGCTATCATTTAAATTGACAAAAAATTAACGATTTACCTCAGAGATTTCCTGTGGGTCGTTTTCTTGAATTTCAGTGTTCGGCGCCATTGTCTTCAATGCAGTATCGCCTTCTGGTTTCTAAAACCAAATAAGTAAATTAAGGGTCTCGTTCACCGTTTCACTTTATTTCTATGACGCGACTCGTCTATCACTAGAATTCTGTGGGTAGAATATAAGTCAATCATTAAATATTAATATTCTATAATCATTGCATTTGACGTAATATTGAACGAATGATTCGTTCAACTTCTTATGTAATTCACTTAACCAGCACGTTACTTTATTTTCACTTGTGAAATCGACGGAAGATACTCTGCATATTTACTTTGTTATTAATGTTAATCAAAAGTAACTAATCAACGGTTTACCTGAAGATGGTGAACGAGGCCCTAACTATTTAACTTTTCGTTAATTATATTTTGCTGACATGTCAGTAACCGCTTTTGTTGAATTGAAATAGTTAGGTACTAAACAATAATTTATGGCGCTACTTGACAAGTTACTTGTATGCAAATTTCAAATTGCATGCAAATTGGACAAACCCACTTGCTAAAACTTACATACATGGATAGTTAAAATTTTAATTTTGATTCACGTGACGCGCAAATTGAACGCGCACAGGTAAGTTACACGTCTCAGATTATATAATGTACTCTGTGGTTGCACGTTTGGAATTGTGAACGAGTGGCATAGTGTCTTACGCTGTACAAATTATCGAACCATAATTTCACAAATGACTCGGCAAGTACTAACCAAAGCACTTCCGCCTAATTAAATCGCGCGTTTAGGTATTGCAGAGAAGATTTCCAAGAGTTCTGTTGCATATCTAGTCCGTAATTCTACAATTTCAAACAACTACGTTGACTGCCGGCCAAAGCATTTTACATAGCAATTGCAAGAATACCGCTGACATCTTCCGTCAAATTGAAGCTGCATTGTAAGCCTTAGCTTATATTATCATTTACACCTTTGAATCATTCTTGTTAAGATTTACATACTTACTTTTGCGTTGTACTTTATCGAAATGAACAGCGCTGTCCAACAGTTTTAAGTCAAATGCTTAATCAACTATGCTAATCGTACCGTTGTTTCAATTTTCTGTTGCGTTAGTAAATCCATCCGATCTCTTTTAATAGCCGCCAATTCCATTTGGATTTCTTTGACTTGACCTTCCATATCACCAAGTTGCTTGTGCTTAAAATAAATAGATTATTTTCACATAATACAAATTTCATTGGATTTGTTATCACAATACAGTCTATATAACTCCTATATTTAGTGTCATTAAAGTGCCATTACCCTTGATGATACATATATTATAAGTAGACAAGTATCATAAAGAACCACCAATTGTCTTATCTTGTATTTTACATTATAGACCCTCCAAACCTGATAGAAGGTAACTATACGTACCATGGCTCATAAAATTCAACAACGTTTGGCTCATGTGCCGTGGCAGCCTCTCAAAATGGATGTTTATATGAAAACATATTAAGAACGGAAGTACGGAAACCGTGTAGGTATGTATATGGAAATTATGAGTACTTATAGTTTTTAGTAGGTGAAATCTTTTTCACAGCGACTTCACATACCAATTATAATGGAGAATGAATTATCAAGTGCTTAATTTCATTACGTTATGTAAATTACCATAACAGACGCGTCTGCATCGAATCCAACAGTTGGAACTTTGTTTCTAGTAAAAGGCCAAAACTCTGACTGAGGCATAGTTTGTGGTCAAATATACGTTCCTTGATTTCCAGGAGAAAATTAATTAAAAACAACGATTTAAAATCCGATAGATATAAAAATTTGACAGTTTGTAATGAAACTGACAATAACACTTTACTCTTTGCGTATCTTTGCAATCTCTGCGCACGAGCCGTAAATTGTACTGTCATTAAAACAATTTATGTATAAAAAGTTTGTAAATAACCTATTTTCAAATTGTCCCAAATCGACACCCTAATAATTATCTTGTTCTGCTTGCTTGTGAATCGGTTTCAAAAAAATTACCTGATTGTATGTAATATTATCAGAATGTCACAGTTTTTGGAAGTCTCTACTATAGACTTGGTGGACTTGGACGTGGTGTTTAAATACCAGCGTCTGAAAACGTGTGCCAAATTTCATAAGTGTACGTAGGTATGTTTGCACTTTTGTATGTTTGTCCACTCATATCTCAAAAACTCGCATAATTTGAATTGGATTAGGTATACCCAGTCCAACTTAGGAGCAGTGTAAGTTTCACCAAAATCGGTTCAGCATCGCATTACTTATTATTTGGATACTTGAATCAATCGGTTCACAAGGCTTTTTTCGCCAGAGAAGAACGGTCAAGATACTCAAGCGCTGCTTTTTTTCAAAACAAGTTTCAAGCTATGATCATACACTTACAGGAGTAGCAGCTTAGTTGAATTCAGATTTAAGAGTGGTTCATAACATCTTAGAGTTATAATTACTCAATAAAATAATATTGGTGAAGTCATTTTGTACGGCTGAGTTAAGTGAACTTGCCCAGAACACGGAATCGGTATAGTATACACTATTCAGCCACAGGAATGTCATACCTTCCAGGAAAAATATATACTACAAGGATGATATGAAATTTTTTGATTGTTATAAGTTAGTGTTTGGATGCAAAAACGCAGAACCATAGTAAATTAATATTAATTGATACCATATATACCGGGTATATCAAGACTGCAACCGAAAATGAAGCCAGATGGTAGTTTTAGTGGTCACAGACACCATGCAAATAAAAAAATCGCCATTTTAAGCGATTATCTATTGTTGCGATTGAACTTTTCTCTTAACAAGTTTACAATTTTATTGATGCTTAATATATCCTACCCACGGATTTACAAAGACACCTAACTATATTTGAAAGTCAATTAGAATATGAAATGTATAAAAAGTCAAAGGCAGAAATAATATCATACTGGATGCATCAAGACAGGCCACGCGGGATTCACTGTTGGGCTTGGTATCGAACAAAAGTTTTCCTTCGCCGGTACACTGACCTCAACTCCCCGGAATCCATCGCCACACGTTTCGGACGACTGCGATGCGTGTCTGGCAAGTGCCGGTCAGAATGACTCCAGAACTAATCTATAAATCAAGATACATTGTGCAAGTCAATTCGAAAGAATGTAACAAAGCTGCTTCTCCGTTAATTTGTTAGGGCTACCATCATAAATACGGTCGAAAGAAAAAGAAACATATTTACTAAGAGCCACCCGACTCCAAATACGTGCCACTTGTGCCACCTCTCCAGGGGTCTCATTCAAAGACACATTATAAATAAATAAGTTCACCTAACAGTCACATACATAGTCGTTACCCCACACTAAGATCGAGTCTTGTATCGTGGGTATCAGAAACTATGATATACTTTTCGGTCTCACAAACACCCAGACCCGAAAGAAATACCTGTGGATCACACAAATATTTGTTTCGGTGCGGGGATCGAAGCCGTGGCCTCTCGTTTCACAGGCGGCGCCTAACCAACTGCGCCACGGAGGCTGTCAATTATGCCTGAACAGAACCCAAAATCCCGATCCCGAAAACCGGTGGAATATCATGGTGGAAATTAACGCTCTTCTATTTCTACATTCGAACAAACTCGAGAAGATAACATTTTGCTGAAGCTTTTAATGTGTAAAGTTTGCTGATCAAAGAGTATGGGAATTCATACGTTTTATGCAGTAGTTGCATAATAGATAGGTACTATAGGTATTGTAGGTATATAAGAATCCTAATGATTTCTTAGATTTACGTGAATGTTACACATTGAAATAAAACTATTTTTTACGGATTTTAACCAAAAAATAGTTTAATTTCAATAAGAATTCTAGTTAATATTATGTTGTGCTTGTTGCCTGTAATGTAGTTTGCTTGCATCCTAATTTATTATTTATATTTGATTAAAATACTGCCTTGTAATTTGTAAATAATCTTGTATTGGCGGGAAACCAGGAAAAGGAATGAACAAACAATAAAAAAATTAAAAAGTTAGCTTCGAACCATAGAGTAAAATGTGAAGCGTAAACTCTTCATACTAGACTTCCATGCATACACTACAGTGCAAAAAAAGTCCAGTAACGGTGAAAATGAGTCTTCATGGGTCTTATTAAAGCCATTACACTTGCTTCTCCATGAACATCTACAACACTTCGATTATAGATTCTTTGCCTGCACAGTAACACAGTGCAGTAAAAGATTCTTTGCCAGTTTCCTAATATCAGAAAGGAAAGAGAAGGGAATAGGACGGCAGGAATAAGATTCTGGGTCTCCGTAAATCTCACTCACTAAACGGTAACCCGACGATAAAGCTTTACGCAAGTTTGGATGGATGAATTATATTTAAAAAAATATGTAATATTGTAATTCTCGCAAAAATTATTGCGGGTAAGTTAAACAGAAATTATAAAAACAAGAAAATGATTGTGCTGTCAATGTTGCGAAAATAGCTAGGTGAGCCGTTGTTACTGGCAATCATTGGTAAGTTGGCCGCATTTTCGCTTTATCGTTATCTCTCTCATACTTTCCTGTTTTTGACAATTATCATCTGTAGGAAAGTGTTGTCATAATTTATAAGTTCATTACGAATCGACTCATCGATTTTTAATTATCTTTTAGTACCGATTAAAATTTTATAATAACTCTGCAAATTAATTCTGTTTTATTAATATAATAAATATTTGCAATATCATTCTATCAAACGCAGAAAGCATATCGATCGATTTTTCGTAATAATGAATATGTATATTAAAGTTATTTCAGAGTAATTAACTATTCGGAGTAAAATCTTCGTACAAAAAGAAATTTATGGCTACTTGTTTTAATTAAAATATTTATTTAGCTGTTACTTTAAATTAAACAGAGTTAATTTTTACAAGAAATAACATCCCGAACATGTTATTTTATTTATTTGGAACGCTCGATTCTATTGATATAACTTTGAGTTTTGACAGATAATCGATTTTAGCCGACATTTCACATTATTGAATAGTGACCCAATACTGGCTATGGATTCGGCATTGGCATTTTATTCTGAATTAGACTTAATTTTAGGATTAATTGTGTTTCGTGTGTAAATAATATAGAATAAGTGTTTTATTTTTAGTATTCCTTGTCTGAATTGTGCAGTTGAATGTGTTCCGGTGAGTATTAAATTTATTGATAAGTGAGCAATTTTTATTTCAAAATTCATGGCACTCCTAAATGGTAATGCGTTTAAGTAGTGCAGACGTGGAACTAATAATGCAACAATATATAAATAGTTTACATTATAAATATTTTTCCCGTTGATGCAGCGGACACCATAATAAACACCATTGGCTACAAAGGTATAAAATCCCGAAATATATTTTTCCAGTGCATATGCATATCACAAGTTGTAATAATATTTAAAAAATATGATTTAGTGTTGTCAATATTATCAAAATAAAACTGCATTTCCCATACAATTTTTTAAGTGAAATCTTTGATAATTTTTAATTGCAGTTTTAAAATTGTCTGTTTTCAAATAATAACAATGTATACCTACATCCTGTGACGGGAAAGAGCAGAATGTAGTGATAAACTAATATTTAATTTAACACATATTTCATTATCGCTCTTCTATTATTCTTCAAGGGGTGACAAGTTTGTAGGATTTTGAGTAATGTCACCTAAACACCTAGTTTTTACTATTTATTTATTAATTAAACGATTTTCAACAAAGAATACTCAAAACATTATCATACTTAGCACAAAAGTAAACATTCAGCATGTCTCTCAGTAATTTAAATATTTGAGCAAGTGTTACTAAACATATTGCTCTTTCTAATGTGAATGTTTTTCTCATATTGTGTGCATTACTCATATTAATAAACAAAGAAAAATGGATATACATAAGTACATTTACTTTATTCTTAAGAGAATTTGAACACAAGTTTTATTTAAACTCTAACTGTGAACAGATGTATTGAGAAAACTCATTTCATTGATGGTATAAAGTTTTTATTGATCTGTGAAATAATAAACTTGCAGTGCATAAATATATATTTGTGTTCTTGAATTTTGATAATGTACTTGGGTATGTAAAGTATTTTCTTCAAGATAAGCTTGGACCTCGCAATATCATGTAAAAAGTAATATTTTAATAACCTAAAGTCTAATATAATTAATCATGTATTTTTAATCTAAATTATAACATTTATGCATACAATCAAGTATAAGCCTTGGATTCCAACCATTTTCTGATATTAGCACTGGTATGTGACTGTATGGGCATCTATAGATAAATTTTATAGCATAGTCCAAGTAGAATATAATTATGTTTAATTTTCACATAACATGTTTTTAAGCCTTTTGCTAAATGACAATTTCCGCTGGTACAGTTTCAGATACTATGTAATAATTTAACAGTGATTAGTTACAATACCTTCATTTTACAGTTATTCTTTGGTTCATGAAATATTCTGATGTGTAAACCCTCTATTTATTATTGCTAGATTTTAGTATATGCAGCCAGCAACAAATACTATAATAAATATGTTACAAACTATAACTTTTATTTCAGATATAAAAATGACCTATTTTGATTGCCAGCGATAAAGATATTTTGCATTCAAAATGAGGGAAAATAGTTATGACACCCAAATAGACTTCAATGAAGACAGTCATACGTTAGGCGCTCAAAGCACTTTGAACCAGTGGAATGTTAAAGCAAATAGTGGTCATATATTAACTCCGGAACAAGTGTATCATACAAAAATCATAAGGGTTGGTATACGAAAATCATAGGATATATTTGTATTACTATACATATAATATCAGTTTGTTTGTAGGATATGGTTTTACAATATGCTGTGACTAAATAATATTGGATATTTTACATAATATTTAACAGCTATTTTATGTTGTAATTTTTTTTATGTGTACAAGGAACATATTAATATTGTAATTCTTAACAATATACAAAGTCAATTTACTAGTTCACATTATTATGCTAACCCGCACTAGGCCAGCGTGGTGGACTATATGGCCTAAACACTTTCAATCTATTCTCTCAATTAGGCCCGTGCCCTACAGTGTGACATATATGGGCTGATATAGACAGATAGATAGAGATTATTATGCATTGCTTTTTATAGACATGTCATAAAACTCTGATGTCCATCTTCAATTTCAGAGATGGAATCGCTTATCTCGGTTGCAGCGGTCAATAGTATATGCTGTTGTTCTGATAGCGGCAACAGTTTTAGTACTATTATACTCATCTAAAGTATCACTTGGTCCTGATGATAAAATCTACAAGATTATAGAGGTATGTCAATTTCTTATTTAAGTACGTGATAAAGGTTTTTTACAGAGTCAAAAATGTAATTCTTATTTATAAAGCAAATTGTTCCATTGAGAGTATATGTTTTTGCTAATCTCAAAGTAAGGCAAGGAACAGGAAAAATCGTGCAGTAAATGATTCGTAACAACCTATATGTTAGGTATATAATGTTGGATCTATAGTGTTGTAACATATAATCACACTTTAAAAATATATGAATAATATGACAAAGTGCCAATATTTAGAAACATAATAGGAAGGGAAAATGGTATAACTTAATAACATATTATTTCTAATAAAAACGAATTAATTACAGAATTATTTAAAATTAATAATCCTCTTCTATTAAAATATACTAATACATAATATGTTTACTTTAAATGATGTTAAAATCTTTTCGTATTCTAAGAGATACTTAAAATAATGTATATGTCGATTGGAAAGATACATTACAGTATATTGATAACAAAGTTTCAAATGATTGTAACATGATCACAGCTATTTCAGCTCCCGTAGCATACGAAAATATACTGACACTGATAACGTAATTACAATGTCAATTCAGTGAAAAAATACATTGTTATTGATAAACCTTATCTGTTTGCTAATATGTATTAGATTACATACATGCCGGCTTCTATAATTATGTAAAAGCATTTGTTTTACAGAAATGTGTGTATGTTTATTTCGAATAAGTGATACATTAATTTTCAGGAGCCATCAAGGAATATTTCTCTGAGCATTGAGTCAGCAGTAGATAATTCTGCACCAAAAACTATTGTAGACACTGAACAAAATGAGAGGCCAGTTTTCACAGGTAAATGATAATAAATTAAACTATAATCTCCAACAAATTGATAATTTTTAGTTAATAGTTGCAGTGGGTATGCATAGATTTTTCAAATTATAAATCATTAGACAATTTAGAATGGTAGACTTTGCTATCTTGAATTTTTTTTCATGCTGTCTAATACTTGATTTATTTATGTATGAGTATTTTAGCTCAAGATTTTGTTTAGAATACCTATATACTCGGTAGTTTGATTGCTAAAAAACAATTATTGTAATGATTGCTTTTTGAAGGTCCCAAAAATGCTCGCCAATTCGCTGTCGTTGAGAGCTTTAGACACGCTTGGAGAGGCTACAAGGAACATGCCTGGGGACACGATAACTTGAAACCAGTATCGGGAATGGCCTTTGACTGGTTCTCCCTCGGTCTTACCATTGTGGATGGCATGGACACAGCATACATAATGGGATTGCATGAAGGTAATCTATACTAAATTAAGCTATAATTTTCTTATTATGTTTATCATTAAATTGATGGTATTTGATATCAGATTCATAGTCAATTAACTGTTTATTGTCAATTAAACCTACGTTTATGCTATATTTATTTCTAAAAAAGACTAATGTTAAATAATTATTTGTATATGTGTTGTAGGTTAATTCTAATTTATCTTTTTCTTTTAGAATTTGACGAAGCCAAAGAGTGGGTGAAAACCGATCTTGTCTTTACAAAGAATAAAGATGTAAATTTCTTTGAAGTCACCATCCGAATACTGGGAGCTTTACTCTCAGTATATCACTTCAGTCAAGAAAAACTCTTTCTTGAGAAAGCAGTAAGTGTAAATAAATTAAAGTGACATCGTTGTGCAGAAATTATCCAAACCGCAAATTGAAAATAATTATTAGCAATTGAAAAAAATAATTTGTATAGTTTTGTGACAACTATTTTATTTTATTTCAACTAGAAAGTAATTTTTAATACGAAGCATTGGAGTAACACCGTACTAAGGGTAAGAACTTATACCCCCACCCACATACATGTAACCCCAACTCAACTTATTGATATTATTTTTAAAAGCATGTTTTATAATATATTATGTGTATGTGATTTGGACCATTTCTGTTCAACACTACCCAAATAAAGTACATCAACAAAATACAAGGTAATGGATCATGGAATACAAATCTTTGTGTATTAGGTTGATCTGGGAGACCGTCTCATGGCAGCATTTTCATCGCCATCAGGCATTCCGTATTCAGATGTGAATCTTGGTACGAGGACAGCTCATGCTCCAGAATGGTCCCACTATAGTACCACAGCTGAAGTCACCACGGTGCAACTGGAGTTCCGTGAATTGTCACGGGCCAGCAGTAATCCAACATTTGAGGTAATTTAAGGTTTATTTTAGTATACACTGTGTTGTCACATAATATTTCATAAAGTTATATATAAAGTTATTTATATTTGACAATGTAACAAAATATATGTTATTTAAATATTGGTAATAATGTTTCTTAAACAAAGGCTACCCTGGGTAATGAGTAATAAAAACAATATCTGTACATAAATATATAATGTATTACAATTTAATGTTGTTCCCCAACAGGATGCTGCAGCTGCTGTATCTGAAAAGATTCACCAATTGCCAAAGAAACACGGACTTGTGCCAATATTCATCAATCCCAATACAGGACATTTCTTACCTCATGCCACTATCACTCTTGGTGCTAGGGGAGACAGCTACTACGAATATTTGCTCAAACAATGGCTCCAGACTGGGAAAACAATTAATTAGTGAGTATACATGTTCGTTAATAATTTACAGGCTCATAGGTAATTCTATGTACTGTTACCATCCTTCCACCTCAGCTGACTTACTTCTGATACCTGATTTCATTTAGTATTTACCATTAAATGCTACCATATTATACTACTCCAGCATACAATAGTACCAAAATGATAAGGCTTTCATCCTAAATGAATTAAATCGAGAGAAAACAAGCTGCTTGCAAGCTTGTTTCCATTTGTCATTTCTAGCAATTAAAACTATTATACAAAGTTCAGGTGGCTTAAAATACTATAGACTATAGATACTCATTAGACTTCTATACAACAGAGACATGTTATCTGGGAATAATCACCACTAGATTATATTTTAATATATAGATATATTATTTGTGTTTCTGCTCTTTTATTCATAAAACAATATTTTATGGATGTGCGGTTGTGCTGTGCTTATTATATTAATATCCAACTGATACAAGATGCACTTATTTCAACTACAGTGTGCTATAATGTTGTTTTTAAGCGAATGATGAAGTCAGAATGCGAATTTGTATTCAATGTTTGTTAATTACACATTACCGGCTTATCTGACGGTCGTGCTCGCTCCAATTAAAGCAATTTGTCGTTTATGAGTTCAATTTAGCTCTGCGCTGCGCTGGCGATACCATAAGGACATGTTTTGAAATTACTAAAGCGAAGTATACTCTTTAATACCATATATCGCACTTTTTTTATTAAAATTATCGAATTTAAAATGAGTCATACGTAGTAAAATCCTTATTTTTATTCTTTTTGTGATATATTTAAATTAGATTTTATTTTAAAGAAAATCAATTAAAAGATTTATCTTGTATCAGTATGTTAAAAAAACAACTGAATTCCTTTTTATTTTATTTTTGTTACGGTCATTTTCATAATACGCGTGCATGCATTATCTTGCCGGTTTTGTAACCAACTGGCAAACTAATGGTATATTGTTAAATTAATTGACTGTTCTCATTATTTCATGTAATTTAACTTGAATATAGAATGTTCATTAGCATTTGAAATGTTTTGTTTGCAGTTTGCTAGACGATTACCTGACCGCGATAGAAGGTGTACGAGAGTTTTTAGCCAAGCGGTCATCTCCAAACAAAAGGTTGTTCATTGGGGAATTATCAGCGGGATCTGAGGTACATTTAAACAGTATGTGTATTAAAAATAGTAAATAAATAAATTGTTAAATCTGTGTTAAAAATATTAAATTACACCTATTAGTTACTTCCATAGTCTTGATCACACATTAAGATACACGTCTTGTGTCGTGGGTATCAGAAACTAAGAGAGACTTCGGGTTCACAAACACCCAGACCATTACATACTTGTGGATTGCACAAACATTGGTTTTGTTGCCACGATCGAACCCGCCACCTCTCGTTTCCCACCCGGCGTGTAACCAACTACGCCACGAGCCTGACGTTATATAAGGTTATGTGTTATTTTCCAGGCTTTCAACCCCAAAATGGACCATTTGACGTGCTTCCTGCCCGGTACCCTGGCGCTGGGCCATTCGAATGGCTTGCCCGACTGGCACATGACCATGGCTGAGGAACTGTTATACACCTGCTACTTGACCTACGCCGCTCATCCAACCTTCCTTGCCCCTGAAATTACACACTTCAATCTCGTAAGTTGATTTTAATTCATTTGCAGGTGTTCACGGTTGTCGCGGGTACAAATCCCAGGATACACCTGTGACTTTTCAGAGTTGAGTGTGTATTGATAGTCAAACCTGCATACCATAGCGATTTGTTAGAATTTATATGGTATGTAAAGTCCGCCAACCCGAACTAGGCCGGGGTGATGGAATATATGGCCTAACCCCTCTCAATCGCACTTTAGATTGTAGAAGAGGCCCGTGTCCTGCAGTGGGACGTATATGGGCTGATACATACAGCACCCAAATTTTGATAATTTCTAAAATATATGGTTACCAAAGTCTCAATGAGTTCACAGTTCATATAACTCAAAGGCAGAGTTTCATAAATTACAAAGCCATTTATTTTAAAGTTTATAAAACCAGTGGGGCGCTGATAGTACTCCGTTATAATTGTGCTAAATATTGTTGTGTATAGAATATTTCAGGTAATGATTTCGACACAAAGCGGGCGAAACTATAAGTTAAAGAAAGGATGGGAAGAGGCTTCTTCTAAGTGGGCTGGATGTCTTTAAATATTTCTTTTAAATTTTCACTTCTATGTGACAGGGCTAGCTTAATTAGTACAATGAATTGAGAATAATTCCATTCATTTCAAATACTTAGAACATTGATCTAAGCTTATATTAAACCTAAATTATGACACTAACTTCATATCCATAACTTCTATCAAATTTGGTTGCAAAGATGTAGAAATTGGGCATTACCCTTTATAAAACGCAATGACCACCATAATTCCTACATTGACTAAATACCTCGTTTACAGGCTAGCACGACGGAAGACATGTATACGAAGACTGCGGACGCCCATAGTCTCCTCAGGCCAGAGTTTGTTGAGAGTCTGTGGTACATGTACCAGATCACTGGTAATACCACGTACCAGGAGTGGGGCTGGCAAATATTCCAGGTAATATTGTGTACTACTAGAATGTTAATCACCAATGTTAAATTTTTAACAGTATTAAATGATCACTGCAAAATATCCTTTATAAAAAAACATTAACTGTAAACAGCGTCAAAATTGGTCGAAAAGTGATAGAGATGTCAATTTTTTGGTGGCGTAGTGGGGACACTCGCTTTCGCACCCACGCGGCTTATGGAAGATGACGTCAAAGCACGTATTTGCATCCTTTTCTATTCCTCTTTCCACCTAATTTGTAATACGCGTAACTTGTTTATTTTTAAACAAATTTAAAAAAATCTGTTATGGTTTTGCGTAAAGTAACCTTCCGATACATATAAATTATAATAATAATTGAGTCAACATGCCTATTGCTAGCAGCTTTGCTCGCGTAACAAGTTTTCCCGGATAAAAAGTATCCTGTACCCTTTCTCGATACATGGACTATCCAACAGTAAAATATTTTTTCAATTCGAAGTAGTAGCCTCTGACATGAGAGCGTTTAAACACACAAACTCATCGGCTTAATATAATATATTAGAATAGGTTAGTAATCAGTATAGATTTAACATCTTGAACGCTATTTAAAGGCAAGTTACACATTCCCGGAGACCTGCTCAGTTTCAAAGCTTGGTCTTATTACAATGCGTCCAAAGAATATGTCATAAGTTCCAATCCAATACATTTGTACGAAAAAACTAGATAAATTAAAATATATTTTATATATACGCCCATGATGTGCTTTATACTGCCTTCCAAGCGTTGAGGTTTTACCATAACATTCGATTGAAAATAAAATCCGCCTATTCCACTTTAAATGATAAATGTTTGGTCAACATTGATGAACAAAATTGATTAAATACAAAACGGTATGATTAAACAATATGAATTAAAATAAGTATTTTCACACACAATTTCAATTAATCTTGTGCAAAAATTTCCAGGGCTTCGAGAAGTATGCCAAAGTGCCAAACGGCTACACGTCCCTTGCCAACGTGAAGACTGAGAAGCCAATACCTCGCGACATGATGGAGTCATTCTTTCTATCGGAAACACTTAAGTATTTGTACTTATTATTTAGCGAAGATAGATTTGTTATTGATCTAACCAAATACGTAATTAACTCGGAGGCGCACCCTCTGCCTATTCACAAGAATTAGCGTAAAGCAGTACGTTTTGCGCACCTAACATAATTAATATAGACGATAAATTCAAAATAATGGTTGGTAAAATAATCGCGAAACTAGTCCGGTCTGAAGTTGAAATGCAATTAAGGGGACCCAACTGATACTAAGTTCACAACAAAGCAGTACGCGTCAACTTCACACCGGATAATTATTTTGCGCTGACTGTAATGGAACTTAATGGTAAGTGTGGTATCCATCAAGTCGTATTTTGTGTTCATTTTGATTGTTTAAATTATATTCGTTGTATCAATAGGCAGGGGATGTGCAATATATTTGCGTTTTATGCTAAGTATGCGCGGAATGTATCAGTGGACAATTATATTAATTTAAGTTTATAAGAATCTGTAATGTATAGAGGTGATATTAAGCATTGGCGATGATTATCATCTAATAAAGAGGATATTATTCAGCTTTAATCTATAAATATGCTAATTGCAATGTTATCAACTTAATAGATTCGTATTTGTATTTTGATACCAACAGCAATAAAAAAATTGATGAACTGATGAAGTCTTCCAAAATTTTTTTATCACTGATACATTTTGCAGTTCGTGCACAGAATATAAATTCACGACAATTCAGTAAATTACATCACAAGATTTTTTTATTGTATATTTCGGCCTATGTTTTCGGGCCTCTTTAAGTGCGTTACTTAAATTATGACGAATTATTAGTTATATACGACTTAATGTATATTATGCAGTGGGTGATATAGTTATGGAATTTTCTGATAATATACAGTAATATAAATAGCCTTGAAATATGAAAATTTGGTATATGCACTCAGTAGCGGCCTTAGTATTTCCTTGTTTATTGATACGTGGTTTAAATCCTAAAAATAACATACATTGTAAGTGTCTAATTTTGGTTATCGTAGACAAACTTCCACCCTCAATAACAGTTCGGTAAATATGTATGCAAAATAGTGGGTTTTAGCGCTTTCATCATACCAAGTTTACACCCAAATTATAAACGATGCGATAACAAAAGTGTTAATGTAAACTCGGGACGATTAATAAAAAATACGCACAAAATTCTCGTTAGCAAAAAAATCCATAATAAAATCAAATTTTTATGCATTTTGAAAAGTAGTGTTACTAAATAAGAATAAATATTTTAAGATTAATTAACTTCTATTTATAAGTCATAAATAATAAAATCTTCTGCCGTCAATATTTAGCTAAAGATACCTTCAAAATCAAGTTGACTACAAAACAGTTAATTCCTATAACTTTAAACCAGAAATCGTTTGCAAAACGAATGTGTATATCTATTGCTGAAATTGGATTCAGTAATACCTCAAATCAGCAAGGTTTTTTCTACTAGGGCCGTGTCTGATTGTACTTAAGGCTATACTTTTATAAAGAACATGAAAGGGCTGCAGTTACAGCCCTTATCGTAGTCAACACAAATAGGCTATTCAACATAATATTTATTAAGTTATTTGATTTACTTAATTCGATTCCATCCATGTGGTTACATTTACTGATATTTAATATTTTAAACAGCTCCACTTCTATCCACAATAATATTCGACGTCTCACATCGTTATGATATTACGAGTAAGCTATAGGCGAATTTAAATAGAGGCGTAATATTATTGCTGTCGAGTTATAAGGGTTTTTTAGTTTTACGCATTTAAATAATACTTTGTTGATTTAAAAATATATTATTCGCACATACTCATCGTAAAAATATTAAATAGCAATAATATACATTTATCATAAAAGGTGATATTATACTTATGGTAGTCGCATCTATAAATTCGAGAGTACTCCACATAGACGCGTAAACTCGAGGTGTAATCTGAAGAAATTCAAGACTGCCCCAGAAAGAGGAATGTCTCGTAAATCGTACTATTTACGTATATCAATTAAGATCTATAAATAAGCCAAATGATAAACAAATATGAATATTGAATATCTTTATGGCCATTAAACGACTCTTCAATTATTTAAAGACAAAGAAAAAAAACAAGACTAACGATAAAATAATTTCAGGCTATTTTGCTAGCTGGTGGTTATTATAGACTGCCTCGGTGGCGTAGTTGTATTACGGTACGGTTACAAAGCTGAGGTCTCGGGTTCGAATCCCGGGTCGGGCAAAGTGATATTGGATTTTTCTATTCATTACCAGCCCGGAGTCAGGAATTTGTGCCCGATATGGCGATAGGCTCGCCCCCTGTCACGAGGTGGGACGGAATATGCAAGGCGAAATGTGGGTGTCTTAGTGGCGCCTCTGCCTACCCCTTCGGGGATAAAGGCGTGAGTTTATGTATGTATGTATGGTGGTTATTATAAAAATTAATAATAAAACCATGAAATGGGTGAAATTAAATCTATCAATTCGTTCGTAATTTTATAATAAAAAATATAAAATATTTGGACATTTTTTGAAAGTGCGTATAATGGCCATAATTTTATTGTAATCTTATTCATTGTCAAAAGTGAGATTGTTAGTTTTCAAAGCTATTGCCTTATTGGTTATAAATATATCTACAATATGTCATATTTACGGGTTTTTTGTAAACATATACTGCTACGGTCAGCAACATTTACTTTTGAAAATTTGCCTTTATAATCAAAGCATATTGAATCATATTGAGGAAAAAACTAAATTGTTATAGTGATTTGATAAAATACGTCACAGCATGGTGTAATGTTACCTTTTGAGCGTCACCGCAGACTATACTAATACCAAAAATTACTCACGATGACTTCAATAAATTAACATTAAATGAATACCTGACAGTTCATTCGTTTAAATGTTCTCATTTCATATTTTAAAATAATAAAAACTTAGGTATTCATTTTCAACAAACAACATAATAATATCAGAACATATGCGTTGTATTGATGCGCCAAAAGGATACATATTTGTGAAGAGTACTACGCCTTAGTACCCCATGTTACCAAATAGTTATTGAAAATAAATAATTGTATATAATAAGTGTGGATTAACAAGAAATAAATATGTTAATACATAAAGTATATCTCAAAATAAAAATATAACATAAAAATGAATTTCAATATAAAGTTTTGTATATTATATAAAGTCTTTAATAACTGTGAATTTACTTACGATGGAAACAAATGTTCTAATAACAAAAATACTCATGGTCAACATACAAAGTAATAAAATGTCTACGGAATACGGCTATAAAAGTAATTTGCGTTTTATAAATCGTCTAAATTCTATTGGCGCGTGGCGAAATTTAGAACTACAAATAAATTTTTAAAATATAAATTAATTCATTGTTTGAGATATCATTTTATAATATAAACAAGAAGCATCTATACTCGTAATCTAATATTATTCACATGTCCTATGTAGTAAAATGTGAAGAGAGATAAACTATTCTTATTTCTTGACAACACTTCGGGTTCCAGAAAAACGTAGATATAAATTTTATAATATGGCTCAAACTAAAGTTTGGTCTGTGCAGTGGCGTTCAAAAGGCTTATTTCGAAAGTAATAATATAAAATGATAATGATTTATCATCCAAAAATTGCCGCAAAAATAAATATTATTTAAAAAAAATATCTAAGGATGCAGTTAGGTCCCAAAAAGTTATATGAAAATTAGATCACAATTGAAGAAAACAAATGTGAAGATATGCATATCACATCGCGCGCTTAAAAATACAAGCGGTAATAAGTCGAAATTGCAGTGAGCCGTGTTTAAAATATATTCCTGAGGGAGTCAATTAACTAAATTACGATTAATGCAACCATAGGTTTGATAAATGTATTTTTATTATGGTGATTTTTGGACATTTATTAATAAATAATAAAAATCTTTTAGATGTGTACATAGGAACAAAATTATTATTATTTTAAGCCATTAAAAATCAGCAATGTAATTTATGAATCTCACCGAAATACAGGGTTAATCGGAGCATAGTCACTAAATGCTCAAATCCAATATTTATCTTTGTAAAAATTGAAACAATAATACCTTCCAATTGATATAGAAGTTAATAAAGGTTTTGAAGTATACTTATAAAGAATTATTCATTGTGTACAATTATATTTTGCATTCAATATGCAAAATTTTTAGGCGTGCGATGTGTGACCATAGATTTTCTAAGCAGCAATTTTATGCTTAGTAATTAAAGCTGCAACATAAATTCTCGACGTAAGGTTTCAATATGCGATACATAAAGTGAGATACTGTCTGTAAATCTTCGTTGCCTTATCAATGCTAACATATAATATACGAGTTATACTGAGTGTTTTTTTCAGAATACTTTTTAAATCATATTTATAAGCTATCCGCTAGTATTTCGTTGTAATCGTAACAGTGATAAATATCTAATAATGCACACAAAAAAGCAAGGCGCGGGTCCGTTACAAGGTCTTCGCCTACAAGAATTTTGGAAGAAATCATACATACGAATGTTTTTTTTCTTTTCCTCATAATTCAAATTGGTGAGATTGGAGAGAGAATTTTTGATAAACAAAAATAGTTCAATCATATCTACTTAATAAATCATAGGCAGCCTACGAATAAATTTCCGTACTTATTCGGACCAGTAGCAAAATATTTAGCTGAGATTGTGTAACTGAATAACTAATTTAATTAATACGCTATGGTAGAAATCTGGCGGGCGACAAAATAACGTTAAATTGAAAAGTGTGGGCATTCAGGAAATGTAAGGTTATGTGATCGGAATATTGGTACTTCACCTTTCTAGCAGAACTATAAGTTCTAATAGTATTGCTTGATATAAATGTACATTTGATAAACATCGGGGATTTTATGCATAAATGAATATTATGCGAATGTGAATAGCAAGCATTAGGATCATACTGCAGCAGATCCTGAAAAATGTAGCTCAACCTGAATGCGATGTGCCCCAGTGGCCTGAAATTGCTTTGTACCGCGAAATAAGATAGAAAAAACTAACTAGAATGATGTAGGCTAATAGAAAAAGAAAATATACGACAATCGCAGTATTAATTAAATAGAACACGGTTTGAAATAGCTAATGTTTAGTTTTATGGAGCATTGCCTTATCGGTGTGGTTTATATACAAAATTTGATATTATTATATCATGTTTCAAAATAATTCATACTCTCCGAACATACAATTAATTGATAGTGAGAAAACAGTAACATATAAGTGAGCATATATACGCACATATTGTACATTAGATTAAGATAAGTTACATAGCTAAGTTAAAGAGGCCAAGCTGTCAGCCTTATTTCAATGTTACTGTTAGTTTTTATGACTCGTCTTAGTTAAGCTGCAAATTTTATGTAGACAGAATGTTTTGTGTACAATTTCGGACATTAGCGCCAACTGCTAGCGTTCCGAATCGACATTATAGTGAGATCATCGACAGACTGAATAATCACAGCACAACTGTGAAAGGAAATATTTCGAGTGAAAGGGTATTTTACTCAAACACTAACGGCCTAATTCATAGACAGTTTTAAATTTTTTTGACTTTTTCGCTGGATATCTAAAATATGTTTTAAATTTGTCTATGAATAAGGCCCTAAATTATAATGACTAGGACTTGAGGACTTAATACGTTGACTGTGGCGCTAAAACAGTAAACTATCAGTGTGATTCGTATTTTGGGAATACCAAGAGTGTGTGATATACGCATGTGTGTTTGTTCAAAAAACACATTATTTGACGCAAATACAGCGTTAAAGTTCCTTCGATCCAGATCTCGAAGAAATCGGCCACGTGATAAAATTCAACCACTTACAGAAAATGGTTGGCTATTTCTAATAATATCAATGTAAGAAGTGGCCGAGTCATGAAAATACAGTTGTGAGTAATGCAGGATTGATTATTGCCTTAACGGAGTGAATAACTATACAAGTTTGAATGTGACATCTTAAAACAAAGCTGCTCGTTAGTAGCGCTAATATATTAGAAATTATCGGACTTAAATGTCGAGATTCCATACGTTTACGTCAAGTTTCGTTGCCTTATCAACATTAAAAAGTGAGATTTTATTCAACTATATCTGACGTTAGGATCTAGAACTGTATCTATCGTCGCAACATACCCAGCAATAAATTAAAATTAATTCTAGAAAATTTAAATTATAAGAAAATTAGGTTAATTTACCAATCGTATTTTAAGAGTTTGTAAAATTACCTACTTAACTAAATTTCAATGTAATCAGTTAAATGTGATGTGACTCTTTGTGATTGTAATAATCATGGATTCATACGTATTGGATGTATATTATTTATATATTAAGATGCACCTACATTCATCAACTCAATTAATGAAATGATCTTATAAGTGGCGTACTGGGCCCACACATTTTATTTTACGAATGCACATACAAGTACATTCAACCGCCGACAATATTATATTATTATATAATTAATGGATGATTAGATAATCCAAAGAAACAAAATTATCTACTGACTCTTACACGACTCGTCTTTTGATACATTCAAATTTTCAATATTTCGAAAAAATACTGTGCATTTATGTCATATTTTTTGAAACCAGTTAATTATTATATGCTAAATTATATTAAAAAAAACATGTTGTGAAGTCCGTTTGGCTGATAAGTGGGCAAATAGTGACAAATAGTGAGTGCGTGCAAACGTAAGTGGCAATAATCTTAAACGGGATTTAACACGGCGAATCCCTCAATAATAATTTACAATTTACCTATATCTTTAATCATTATGTTAATGTGAAGGAAGAATTCTTAATTTTCCTAAGATAACCCAATGTATTGCCTAGCCTGGTTTGCAAATCGTGTGTCCATCATAGTTTTATATTTTTAATCTTACTAACATCAAAGAGTTAACGCTTGTATGTGACAGATAATAAAATAAAATATACCCACACAAATCCACTTTAATATAACACCTTTAAATTGCAATAAAATGTATTTGTAATAAAAGGCTTTAGCGTCCATTTAATGCTACGCCCATGGCGCTGCCTGAATGATTTAGCAGGTCAACAAAACATTAGTGAAGTGGATCGCGTCGCGAACAATCATTACACGGACTAAGTGAGATGGAACATCACTATTCACTACCACCTACTAATAATATTTGATATTTATTCATTATCAAAATGGTTATAGGTATAATGTTAAAGGATTGTGTATATTACAATATAATTATAATCATATTCCATATTTATCGATAGTCATAATTTAATTCTTAGATAATCCAAAGAACGGAATGTTCATAGTACTAAGAAAATTGTCTTCTGTTTTATGAGGCGGTCTTAATAAGTATGTAGTATTTATGAGAAGTGAGAGACATTCATAAACTTGAATATTCGATAATGTTAGGTCAATATATTTAAAGTAGATAAGCTAAGGTGCATTACAGGCAAATTAAATATATTCTTTGCCAATATTACTGAAATATTTTCAATGGTAATTGTCCAAATTTTGTATGTTTGAAATATGGAATAAAAATGTATTATTAGTAATGGATTCGTATCGTCGATTGCTTATCATGAATCGTCTTCAATTAACTTATACAAAATATTGACATTATACATAATCGTTTAGTGTAGGTAGGTACTGATTTTATTTGAAGTGATAACTAATGTTTTGAGATATGTTTTATAATTAATCGACAATTATTACTGCTATGTTTGTTGTTATTGACTAAAATTAATGATTATTTTCTGAAGATGTATAGAAAAAATTATTAAAGATAATGTGTTTTTGTTTTCATTAACATCATAGGTTTATGATAGTGCTAATAACATGTTTTGGATGTATATATATATTTATTTATTGTGAAGTATAATGCACAATTCTTTCCTTCTGTATCGTTAAGTGTATTATAACTTAAATTTAGTTACTTTAATGTATTGTACTATGAAGTATATTATACCAAAAATGTTAAAATAACTTTCAAAATTCAACTCGATCAGGGCATTTTAGAATTATAATACTTTTCGGGGGTGATTGTATTAACGTGTAATTAATAATGTTGCGTATATGTCTTGAAAAAAATGTTTAGTTACCAAGAAACTAGTTTGGAACTTTATGTAATATGCGGTTTCTATATGAATAACCTATTTAAATATTAAATTTAAGCTATTATAATTTTCATTTTGGTATTGATTTGAAGTTTTTAATCGTCAATGTCTAACTATAACTTTCCTAGCTTACATTAGTAAAAAAATAAATTAATTATATTTTATTAGCCATACCCGCAAAGTGTAATCTCCTATTTTATATACTTACATACTACACCTCCCAAACACCGGGTACATGGTATGGCTTTCAAAATTTTATAATAACACGTTTTATAGAATTTGTCTTCAATTTGAAAACACACTTTCTGTAAATATATTAATTGTATTTGATTCGTTTTGTAGACTAGTCTCATAGAAATGATGTATGCAGTTGAAGTAAGTCTTAACGTCCGATTTTTTACTTCTAATTTAGAAAGGAGAATTACGCGGAAATTTCTTAGAAACGTAGTATACTAACATTTGTTTACTATTTACTCCTAATGTAACACACGACTTCTAATACGTACTTTTAAAAAAATGAAAATAAAGAAATATGTATACTTTATTGTATCCATTCATGAAGTTTAGACAACTAGTTCGATTAAGCATGGTAATGCCGCATTTATCTTTTTCAGTACTAGAATGTACATGTTGTGGTTATAGTAGATACATATTATAATGATTGTAATAAATGTGAAATGTAATAAATAATATTGTCTTTTATTATAAACATTTTATCCTTTCGCCAAGTCAATCTTGTATTGTGTAAGGATGGTGTATTTTATAATACACTAAAATAATAAAATAAATAAATATCCCAACAGTCATATACTTATTCCTGACTCCACACTAAGGTCGAGTATTGAGTCGTGGGTATCAGGGACTACAAGAGACTTAGGTCTCGCAAACACCCACACCCGAAACAAATACTTGTGGTTCACACAAACATTTGTCTCGTTGCCGAGATCGAACCTGCGGTCTCGTTTCACAGCCGGCGTCTCACCAACTACGCCACGAAAACCGTCATAATAAGCTTAAACATAAAACACACCCCACTCGGTTTTATTTCAATTATAAATTATAAATAAATACACCCAACAGTCACATACATAGTCCTGACCCCACACTAAGATCGAGTCTTGTGTCGTGGGTATCAGAAACTACGAGACTTTTCGGTCTCACAAACACCCAGACCCGAAACAAATACCTGTGGTTCACACAAATATTTATTTCGGTGCGGGGATCGAACCCGCGGCCTCTCGTTTCACAGCCGGCGTCTAACCAACTGCGCCACGGAGGCTGTCAAAATTGAGACACAATCTTTCAATGTGGGAAATATCGAAATAGAAAGAATATTGTGTTGTTTTTCCAATGTAAATATAACTCAGTAAGGCCTATATTACATAGTTTTAATCTACGCATGGTCTTGATTTCTGCGCACGGAGGTTGCCGATAATACCCCAATGGTACCTATTTTGACATGTACCTAACTTAAGTTTTTGCTCTAGCTGCATGTATGACACCAGCTGTAGATTATGTTCAAACGAGTTATAAATTATAACTGCTAATAAATATTGTTGTATGTCGTAAACTATCAACTTGAAGGAGGGACAATAATTGAACTACGCGATATTCTATGGCTTAGGTAATTATACACACAAAAAAACTGATAAATAACAGAGAAAACAAACACACTTCTGTGCTAGGGAATTGACATTTACTTGAACTAAATGATTTTACGGCATTATCACTTTTCTGTAGCCACAGTCTCTAACCCCTATGCTAACCCCACACCAGCCATACTATATGTATATTTAGTATAGAACAAGTACATTTATGAGCCTTACACATTACATACCATCTTAATGTTTTGGTTTACGACATAGATATGAAATGAAACATGAAAATTTATTTTAGATTTTATTCAGTACAAAAATTGTACAAAATTGTTTATAAAGAACTCTCGCAAGAGTTTGTCAAAAATGTTTTTAATTAGTAAAGCTACAATATACCCGATAAATGTACAATAAAGAAGAAGATAACATGAATAAAAGATATAAGAATGGAACTGATTATGTATTAGGAATCGAAAAAGCACCCTGCTCAAAATTACCTTAGCAAATTAATCAACAAAATTACTGTATAATCTAATGGCGGAACTGGGAGTGGTCCCAATCTAAACGACTTTAGATATTCAAAATGAACACAATGTAGCAATTTTAGGACAGTACTTTTGTATAATTAAAATACATGAAAGATGATAAATAAGTACAATTACATAACGCCAAACATTACATTCAGTAGAAATATACGTAAGTTTATAAAAATAATTTAACCTCCCATATCAAAATATAGTGTAAAGTTACACATACAAAAATATATTAACTTCTTTATCACAATGAATCAGCAAATAACATGGAATGTATTTCAGAATACTAATTAACCAGTACATGATATTCAGAAAGGACATCCATGGATAATTAACTTAAATAACTTAAAGGAGAGACTTATTCTAATTATGTTTAAGGTAAGTCTTGGTTAAAAATATGTATGTAGTATGTTATGAATATATAGAATCCAAAAGTGCCAGTTTGAGCAATGAATTTAGAAACAAGTTACCAAGGTTTTCATAAAATAAATCATATTAAATCTACTAATTAATTTGACTTAAAAATAACAGATCTAACATATTTTGTTCCTAACTAAAATAACACATGTAAATTAGGCTAATAACAATACTATTCTAGATATGTTGTGCCCAAAACAATTTCGTAACAACTAACTAAATCTGAGATTTTGTGCACTTTTGTCATCTTGGTATTATAAGTAGGATAAATATTATAATTTTATAATGAGAGTACATTATACTGGGGGCACAAACCCACTACACTTAGAACTAGACGGTAGATATGTTATTACTAAAAACTGGTATTAGTTTGATCCATGGATATGTTATGGTGAAAGGCATTCACATTACTTGAATCTTAGTGAAAGATTGATAAGCACCAATGTAAATACCTTTTTGCTGTGAATATTATGTGGACCATAGCAAAAATACCAATACATTTAATCAAAATCTATATTTCCCCTGAGGCCCAAAATTGTATGATTGTGACATTGTTTTATGAATTAAAATGTGGATAGTTAATCTAAATAGGTATCATTTCATTGTTTTTCATTTCATTCACCGGTTCGTCTAAACTTGGACTTTATCAAATTTATAAATTGCATTGTACAATTAGATTTTACTTTCATAAAGTACATCACATCAAGTATTTAGATATTTCATTTTACTATTAGCATACATTTAAATTTTGGAATCAAACATTTTATTTAGTCCATAAAATATTTTTGTGACATTTAAGCATTAGTAAAAATCATACATGTACACATGTCCACTGTATAAAGTTGCATGTGTTAACTTTGTATAAATTTGCACAAAGAGCTGGTGTATACATAGATAACCGTTTCACCCCTCAGATAAATTTATGATCTCAGAATACTTCAGGAAATCCCTTTTGATAGTTTGTGAGATGATAACTGTAATATTTACAGTAATTATTTCGATTACTTTTGAGAACTCAATAACAAAGATTAAAATGAATATTGCATAAGTAAATTTAATGTATGCAATTTGCAATGTCATACTTAGCAACAAACCGTGGCGACTATCCATCAATGTTTCAGAATTAATAAAAATAGGCGTACCAGCAAAATTGAACATAAAAGTAATAGATTACGAATGATCCCTACAATTGTGGAAATTGCTTGAATCATTGGATGAGAAATGTCATAATGGAGTCAGAATGCAACAGCAAGATGAGGTATTATTTGTAACTAAACTAAGTTATGGACCCCAGTGGAATTATTAAATTTTAATTGACTAAAAATATGCCTTGTTGTTTATGTTACACATTGTATAAACAATAAACATGAGGTTATTGTTGCTATATGACAAATAAATCACAGTTTCAACTATCTTCACTTGTATTCTTTGAAGTGTAGTTTATATGAATGCTTAGATTTTTTGTTGGAAGTCAACCAGTTTATAGTAAACACTATGATATTGAGATATGAGAATACTAAATGCAATGCAATGAGCACATTACGTTAATAATATACTAAGTATGGCAATCTACATGAGAACACAGTCGCAACACTGCAGTGTGTAGTAGAGGCATTTGATGCCGCAGTCGTCTTCGTCCATAGAAGCTGTGGATCGAGCTCGGCATGGAGGTGGCCGCAAGTACACACTGTCCACCTTATCCCCATAATCTTTTTCTTTTTCATCTTGAGTTTCAGGAAATTTGATTGTAGCATTTTTATTCTCAAGGTAGTCCTTGTCGCTGGTCTCTGAAGTTTTATCATTTCCATCCCCTGCAGCTTCCTGTAAATGCACATAATATTTTCTTAACTACTAGAAGAATTCACAAAGAATGTACAATTAGTATCTTTTGAAAGCTGTCATAATTCTTATGTAGAAAGTTGACGAAAACATAATTTAATAGTAAGAAATATTATGTTTGGTATAATTATTTTTCATTCTGCTAAACCATTTTCTTGTACTTGGGTGAGTGATTAGAGAAGGTCCAAAATGGATTTTTTAAAACTCGGGTTGGACTGCTCTGTAGTAATTGTTGTGGCTAATATATTATACGGCGCAACTCAAATGACTCAAAACTCAAATGAATCATTTTACCAATTCAGGAAATTTCAACAATGTTTGTGTTTCTAGCTTTTGGATGTGTTATATTAATACATGTTACCCAAAAGTTAGAAAGATGTGTATTGATACATACAATATAACTATTTGTATGTATCAATAGGTCAATGTGTTGCCCTTGTTCACACTGTGGGATGGAACGTGGGTGTCCTGGTTGCACTTCTGCCTACCCCTACTGGGAAAAAGGTGTGATGTTTATGTATGTTTATTAATACATGTAACACAATATGTAATAATATAATATTTCAATTACGTACTCAATTTGGCTTTTATATAACATCTTCCTTGCTGTAGCCTATTATAGCTACAGTGCCAATGGGTTAACTAGACCAATATGGTAGTCTTGTACTGTCTTATAGAAAAGAAAGTAAAACAAGCATAGCTTTGAAATAATGTTTTGAAAAGCAAAAAGTAAACTTCTCCGAGGAGAATAAATCATATACTTTCCTACTGCTATCTTCTCATTGAGTATAGATAATGTATGGGTAGGTTACTTAATTGAATATTAGAAATAATTAAAGGATAAATGACTCACCTTACTCTCGTCCTTGTCAAATCCAAGGCCCGGTTTTTCGGCAGCATTTTCAAGATCTCTCGTGTCCGACGACGCGTCAACTACGGCCACTGCAGTCCCGATGTTCATGGCTACAGGCGACTTATTTTTCTCTGGTACTAATAGATCAACTTCCTCTTCCTTCTTCTTGTAGGCTTGCGAATCTCCAGACATGCTTAAAACACGAGAAAATTTATAAAACCCTTGCAGTTTCATTCAAGAATACAGGACATTAAATGAACTAAGCACAGCACAGTATACAGTCGCACAAAGAACTTAATACATTCGCTGACATTGCACTGTCTTTCTAACGAAACAAGTATCGTAATGTAAACAAAATTCCAAGCAGGAGCGTTGGTGTGCTCAAATTACTAAGTAACTACTTTTCACCTTACTAACACTGTTTTTACTTCCTCTCCGGACAACCGACGCCAAGTATTGATTATTGCATTAAAATCGTTCTCTTGCATCTTTCAAAATGAAAATGAGAACATAATACTATACTGTCCAAAGAGTTTAAATGGGTATATATTTTAAAAAATATGTAAACTTTCGAGATGTGTGTTTTATATTTTTTAAACTCAATATGCAAATTAGAAATATCAAAATAATATCAAAACAAAAATAATCTTTTTTACGTACATTCTAAGGAAACAAAACCGTGCAGCATTAAAAAAACAACTTATTGAAAATTGAGGTACAAGACACCGATTCCACACTACACTAGTTGTCAATTTGTTCAAAATAAACCAAAGGATTTCATTTTGTGAATATTTGGCGATAAGTCTAGAATTAGACATGTGCATCGCAAAAGACTTGCGACAAGTCACAATACTCTTTATTATTGTATTGTGAACTGAACACGAGTGCTCAATTTTCAATAATACCACCAGATTGGTTTTATCACTAAGACTAGGATTTTCTTCTTATTTTTGCAAAAGGCAAGTCTAATGAATAGCATATTCAATTGCGTCGAGATTTATTTAATCTTGATATATATACCTATTATTTTTAGTTAAACTAATTCATCATCCATGTAGTAGCAATGCTAAAGCTTATTACCAATAATTCAGTTGTTTTAATTAATCATATAAATTATAAAGCATAAAAATACCTATAATATATTACTTTACTTTCAAGATAATAAATTCGCTTACACATGTATAAATTGGTGTAAATGTATAACAATAAATAATACAATTGTATGTAACGGAACGCATCTTTTGAAAGCGCGCCACTTTTTAAAATACACGCGTTCTATTTTTTTTAAATTTTGAACTTAAAATTATATGCCGTCATATGCCGTAAAGTTACTAAAATATGCGGAAATTAATTTCATTAATATCAGATTTAATAACTACATTAAAAGTACAACAATTTTGAATCATCATCCATCCATCAGCCAAAGGACGTCCACTGCTGAACATAGGCCTCTCCCAATGATTTCCACAGTGACCTGTTGGAGGCAGCCTGCATCCAGCGACGTCCCGCGACCTTTACCAGGTCATTATTGAATCATCAAACAATATTAAAAACAAAATAGAATATATTAATATTATAACATCTCGCATTCTGAATTCTTTATCGCTACTATCAAGTGTCTTAAAAGCAACTTGCATAGAGTTTTAATAGATATATTACCAAATCGCTTTCCTTAGCAGAATTTAAATATGGTAGTTTAGCATTCGGACAATTTATCAACGTGTTTGGAATATGTTAGGATCCATTTTAAAACAATAGAGTCAGCAGTTGAAAGCACGCGGACATGGCATACTTACAAATTGTACATAGACGGTGATCTATCTTTAGTTCCTTCATAGTTATGTGGGTTCCAAACCGCATCCTTTTTCTTATTGTGCCTTCTACTGGGTAACCATAGTATACCGAAACTGGCAGATGGTTTACTGCTTTTTGGTGTGTTGTACGATTGCAATATACTATGATTTTTGCTGAATGAAGTGGAAGGTAGGCTTGGGCTTTTGTTTGCTGGCGAGGATATGCTTTTGCCACTTGGTCCAAATGAGTTAGGCTTTGACCCACTGCTCTTCCCCGGGAGTCCGGTCCCACTCTTGCCTGTAGGACCGGCTCCGGTTTTCTTGACTACTGGTGCCAGGATTTCAACCTGAATATATTTTATAAAAAACTTTAAAGAGTGATTTTATTAATTTCAAATGATGCAAGATTGTTATTTGTACGTCAGACCTAATAAACTAGTTGGATGTTAATGATATAAATATCCATTATTTTGAGCGCGGCAACAAAATATTTATATGAATGATGAAACAAGTAATGACCAAAACTGTTCCGATTTACAGTTCATTAGATGAAGTGTTTTAGCCATTAGTTGATTTACATTAGGTAGTGACTATATTAGGCGAATGTTTGAAAACAATCTCCGAAAATTACGTATTTTAAATAATGTATTTGATATTGAAGCGTGATTGAAGGTTTCTGTACAAATATGCAAATATTTAAAGTTGCACACGTTTACTTAGAGTACATGTTACATGCAAGTCACACTCCACTTATTTTGCTGACATTTAAGTAGTTATTAATGCTACGTTAGAGCTGTTGCGGGGAAATAATAATACACAATTTTATCGCAATCACGTTTTACCAGTTCTGACTCATTTCCAAAATAATGAAGCAATCGAGATTTTTGTACCCTTCACACACAAACTACACATATTAAGCCCTATGTGGCACACGAGATCTGATAACTGTTGGAACTGGTCACATCGTTACTTAAGTTGATTAAATTGAAAGTTAACGAACATCTGTCATGTTTTCTTCGTACGCATAGTTATTTTAGGGTTGATGTAAAGGGGCCATTAGCAGAAATAAAATGGTTAGTACTTACATACAATAGCTGTGTTAATACGAATTTGTCACAAAGTCCAACACGTACTGGTATTTACGACATGGTAACGGTAAATCATAGGAGCGCGATATCTGAACGTGTGTGTAGATCGTGCGCCCGCGCAGTTGCTTGGTCGGTTTTCGACTGGTATAGTGTTGCCCAGTCCACTTTTGTTTAGCTCCGGCAAAACTTTAATACAAAACTCAATAAGCTTTGAGGCAGTAGATAAGGTGTTAATTCCGCTGATAACCTTCCATCATCGATTATTTTTAGAGTCATCATTGTAAGGTAACACGCACAGAAAATGTACCTACAATAGGTATGTAATTTTAATCATGGGTATTGTCATGTCGTATTCCCTGCCGTAGTAATCACAGGACTTCAATAGCGACTCGTTAGAAGCGGTCAGCATCCAGTGACTTACTGCATCCTTAACTAGGCCCTCTTCCACCTAATATATTTCTCTTATTGGTTTTTCGTTATGACATATTTAAATATTTACTTATATGAAAAAATCATATTTTATTATTTTTACAAGTTCCACAAAAACGCCAAGGAATGTAATGTTTAAATAATTTTAATAAAATAAAAAATATTATTTATAAATGAAATAGATCACATCTGCCTTATATTGATATCCCTGTGTATTTTAACAACACGAAAAGTGCTTCGTATGAAAGACGTATCAAAACCTGTTTAGGCAGCTGCCGAGAATGTTTATTTATGCAAAGTATTTACTGCATATTCGGTAAATTTCAATAACCTGATATCACCAAGACCACGGCGAGCGCACACATCTGCAGGGCAGTTCATGTGATAAACTTTCGCAATAGACATATAGTATTATTTCTATGCATGTATTTCTTACGTCATGTATAAATGATTATAATGACCGTCTGTGTGAGGACGGCATCAGGGGTCAGCATTTGGTTCTTGACTCAGATGTAAGTACGTGTTTCCTTTCCTTTTTAGCGTTCATTGAAGCTCGGCCAATCACTTCAAAGATATTTCTTTGTTCGCCAAGTGATGTAGTTTCTTAAGTATGTAGGTTTTTAAAGGGAAGGAATTCTAAGGATTACTTGTTCAAATACGGTATTTTTTGCGTAGATGTTAAGAAGTCGGATGCATGCGTATAATTATGCCGACTGGTTTCACATTGAATTTGATTTTGTAATTGTTACCATCGGCCACATTCCTATACTTAGATCTCCCCCAAGGATTCCCACAACGACCTATTGGAAGGTATTTGCATCTAACGACTGTCAACAACTTTTATTTAGCCATTCTTCCACGTTGCCTGCTTGAAAAATGAAATTCCTCATTAAATGTATGCCTACATACAAAACGAGGTGATTGACTCGTTAGTAACAAAATATAATGTGTTGTTTTTCAAACTGCATATAGCTGGATGACCTCGAAACAACTGGCTGGAATATTTTTTGTGATTCTTCGTACAAGTTTCTATGGTCACTTGCTCGATTTTTAGGTATAATAATACCAAAAAGTGCGTGGTGGCCTATTGGTAACGGACCAGACGCGGCTGCCTACATGTTCACAGTGGTCGCGGGTTCAAATCCACTTTCACACTTCTGACTTTTCGGAGTTATGAGTGTATTGATAGTCAATCACTACTCACTTTAACGGTGAAGGAAAACATCGTGAGGAAACCTGCATACCGTAGCGATTTTAAAAAAAGAATTTCTACGGTATGTAAATCCGCCAACCCGCACTAGGCCAGCCACTCTCAATCGATTCTCTCGATTGTAGAGTAGGCCTGTGCCCAGCAGTGGGACGTATATGGGCTGTATACAGATACAAATACAGAATACCAAATGCCCCTTTGTGACATGATTACAAGTTTCTTACCACTGTTGGATTAATTACTTTGTGCTTAGTTTGGTGGCTGGTTTAATTTTGTAGTGTCCAAAACTTTAAAGGAGACTGGCACTTTGATTGACATTTGGTCGACATGACCTGCATCCGGGGTAAATTAAATGAACAGTTTCTATAAAGTTGTCAGTTCCCGAAAACTACGAGTATATGCTGTATGCTGATTGAGTTATGGATCAATTTAAATGAACAATTAAAGCAATTGTAGTGGTGGACAGTGTAAATTAATATAGTCTTACCATCACCCGAAATAGAATGTCGTCAGGTATGCCTCAGCGGGGCATATCGGAATGTAGATATAGATATTATATTCTAATAGAAGTCTATAGTTACACGTCATTCATATACAGGAAAAGCCATCAAAATATTCTCTCGCGCAAACATTTTTATTATATCATCAATATTTCCTCTTTATATTTCTCTGTAACAAGGTATTATAACAAACTCCAAATAATACGACGATTGTGTAATCATATTTCCTGTATTCTTTTCCAGCAACATGTTCATCAATACAAGGGCTTTCTACAAAATACAACTCGCATATTAAAATGCCTACAACGTTTCTTCTAGAACATTCACAGCGTAATTCCCGACTCGGCCATCCTTCACATCAGCCGTTGACAACTCCGTTCTATACTCAAATCCTTAGTCCATTCTTCTTAATACAACGGCCAGCACCATCGTCATACTAGAATTAGGTTGGTTTACTCATCGCTTATAAAAATCATCCGTAACAGTATAGGTATTGCTCATTTTCTGTACTAGTTATAAAAAAATGTTAATTAAAGTTTCATTTACAGCGCTTGGTCCTACCAATTACACTTTATTATTGCCAATAGACACAGCACTAAAAGAAGGTTGAACCCAAATAGAAAATAGTAACATCAAAAATATGTTACTATGTAGACCTTTCACATAATATGCAGATTTTTTCAAGATACTATAATCCATTATAAACAAGCATTGTTACGTACATAATATAATGTACTGGGATGTATAAAGTGACCAGTAAGTATTTTATAACGCGATAAACCCTGAGTAGGGTCTAGGGACTTTGGATAAACTGGGTCAACATTAGCAGACAGTATTATTTAATGAAACTACCAGTATTGACGGCAACTTAAAACCTCTGGTAACAGGTGTTTTAGATAAGGACCATTAATAAAGCAAGATCTTTAAGTTGTACCGAGTAGGGGTCAACTGCTTTTTGCCACAGTTCATTTTGACATGTTCGTGTACATTTATTAATATAATTTATTGATTTTGGAAAGTGCCGCGACTTTTTCTTGACAATGGATACATAAGATAAACCATTGTACTTCAAGAAAATCATTGCTTAACAGTTTTTGTTGCTTATTTTAGCTGATGATTGATGCGCGGGATGCTGAAAGCGCAGATTTTTAGGGTAGTGGTTTGATAGGGGTTTTTCTTCGAAGTAGGCAAACGAGCGCACATGCCACCTGGTAATAAATATATGTTTCGAAGCCATCTTTGTTGGGCCGGCTTAAAGGCTAAGGCCATAGTCGGGATTCATTTCTCAAACGGTTAGAAAACTCCAACTACTTAGCTTGCTGGAACCTTCTACACTTCAACGGTAAAACTGCGCTCCACCAACTAATCTAGAAGTTTCTCGGCCTAATACATTGTTGTCATTTTCAATACAATACTAAGTAATTCTAGGGTTTGCCATAAAATACATTGTGGCAATTGGCACTGGCAGGCAAACAGACTTGACATTTCAGAAATTGTCGCTTGCCACCTTTATGAACGGATTATTATGATGCCATTAATGAAGCATGTGGGAGCACGTTCAACAGAGGGCGATGTAAATGTGTTATTACATGGCAATGGTCGTTTATTAAGCGGTCACGAGTTGTTGCTCATATCATTGTATGAATGTTTGTATATTATGTATAATATGATGTCCTTCTAGTACTCGTAGAACCGCTTGTGTGAAGTATGGGTCTAAATTGTAGGAAATGCGTAGATAATTATCATATATCACGTTACGTTGGAATTTATCATACACATGTGCTCAAGTTTTTAGTTCTAATTGATCATTAAAAGGAACCTTTATAATACGCTGCCATAGTGTGTGTAATTAATTTGCAACATAAATAATGCGTAGCATAAAGAAGTACCTAACGGTCTGGACGTTTGAAAACATCGTTGCGTAAAACTGTATTGTAAATATGTAAATGTGTTCTAAAATAACAAACGTTTGAAAGGAAAAACTTAACGTATTTCTTTACATTTGTAATGCAACACCTGAGATTTAAAGAAAATGTTTGTTTCCTATTTGTATGATTGTGACATGAAATAAACAGTACAATTTAATAGTTAGTTCGCAGTAACGACTTAACCTGCGCCTAATAAAGATATCACAACATAATAGCCTGGTCCATAAATAATTATTTCTATTCTTTCGACATTACAAATGGAAATCCCCAAGGAAATCTTTGAAAGAGAGCTGTGTTAGCAGTGGACATCCTGCGGCTGATATTTTTGTACGTAATTGTAGAGTTTTAAAAGCCAAATAAAATAATAATGTAAGTATTAAATATTTTACACTGAATCAACCACACCAATCAATGTCTGAAATTAATAAATGTCTAAGCTCAACAATGAGGTACAAACTGTTTGATTTATGGATTGTAATCTTAACAAATTTACATACTCGTTACCAAGTATTCTTAGATGATGAGTGTTTAATAATTCGTGCACGTCGGCGAATTTCTGAAACTTTACCTTTACCTCGGGCTCACCACGTTTAGTGTTTGTTTTTAAGTCAAGTTTGCCCGTTTGTGTTTGATGTATGTATTTGAACATATTATGTAGTTTTGTTTCATTAATATCAAGTTTGCGTGTATGGTAATACCTTTTGAATGAATAACTGCAGACATTTCAGATTGTTATGGGGAAATGTGATTATACTGACTCTTTGCTTTATAATATGAGATGCAGGTGGATTGTTGACCTTCAAGGATCTATTCTATTGATCTAATCACCCCGTATTAACTCACAGCTGGGTATAAGCCTGCTCTCGATCAAGCCATTCTTACTAGTCCTGCACAAGTTTCATCAACTGATTGCCGATCAACCTTTAAGGATGGCCGAAAGAATATATTATACATTCTGGTCGTCGCATCCCATGAAGAAAAAAGGTCATTCTATGTATCCTTAAACCAACTGTTCATAATATTAATAAAAAGGATATTTAAGGTTGTTCATCAGATACGTGCCTTTTGAATATTATACTTGTAAATTTTATTTAATTAATTTTGTTGTTGTTGGACGCCCGCCTCCAATATGGACGGGCGACCTGGTTAGCGTTACAGAAAATCGCTGGATGCAGACCGCTTCCAACAGGTCGATGTGGGTATCATGTTCAACAGTGGTCTTCCTGTGGCTGAAGAGAGAGAGAGATCATTTGATTTTCACTCCGATCATACTCATTGCAAACATTAACTTTCAATCTTTTAAAATCGATGTTAAAAGCTGTTATGATCGTTAACAACATTAATGTCGTTAGCAAAAAGCGTGGCGAACTAAAAGGGCTACTTGCGAAAGGGATAGTGTCCGGAAAGCGGCGCGGCGCGGCGGGTCGCAAAATATAACCAAATCATTTTGGAACACGGTTGAAAGTCATGTTGCGCCGACCCTAAGTGTGGAATAAGGGTTAGAGAAAAAATTTAATACACGAATATGTTGGCGCAATTATAGGAACGAAAAATAAAACATTACAACGTAACTGCATAACATGAAGATGAATGCGCCATACGATAAGCAAATGAGCTAGATTTCACTACGACACACGTAGATACTGTTAGTGTTCCCAAGGCTATGCTGTACACAAGCTATTGTTTATGAGTTATGATTTGTACTTAAGATTTTTATTGACATTTTTACTCTATAGTAGGTACTTAGAACTCGTAGTATATACTATATAGTTGAGTAGCATTATTTTTTTACGTAACGACTCGAATTTTCTGTCTTCAACGCAGAATTGTAAAAAATGTGCTATAAACAAAATGTAACCAGTCTTTGAATGCCATCAAGTCTAATATTTACTATAAAAATACTATTGTTATGTATCAATAATACAGGGTGATTTTTACATATAGTATTTCATTTAACTCACATATTGTTGCTCGTCACCCCAGATAAAATCGAGATGACTATTTTTTACCAGGCAGTTTTTTTAAAACTTGGTACAATTTTACCTAGGGTGATTAGGAACACGTGGTTTAAATTAAATACCGTATGTAAATATCATTCTGTATATAAAATAAGAATTGTCTATGTTTTGTGCAATGTGCAGCATAATATTGTGCGATGCTCTTTTTGTAGTAAACATTAGCCGGCTGGATATTCAAGAAATGCACAAAATGACCAATTGTTCATGTATATTGACTTGACGGTTCGTACCCTTGGTGCCTATAACATTTTTAAATCATATTATTTGTCAGTCTTGAATCAGTATGACCCAGATTTCTTCACCTTTGTGAGTCAATTAATGTGACACAAATAGGTCCCGTATCGTTACCACTCAGTTTGTTTGATGTAGACATATATTTGAGGAAAGGAAAGCAAACTGTGTTTATTAAAGAGACTTTTATATCGACACAATCTTTGATCTATGTTTGCCTAAAGTACCTTTAGAAATTATTTGACAAACTTTTATTTATAGTTTTTTATTGCGATGAATGGCGAGACGAGTATGCCATTCGCCTGATGGTATCTAAGCGATACGACACCTCATGGACAGTAGAAAATAAAACAACACCATGAATTAAAAAGCAATGCTTGGCATTCCACTGCGCTCGCCATCCTGAGACATGAGATGTTAAGTCTCAATATGTCCAGTACCTACTTTGGCTACAATGTCCTTCAAACCGGAATACAACACTGCTGTTTGGCGGGAGAAATAGACATTGCGGTGGTACCTACCCAGGCAGCCTCTCACATTTGAGAGACCTACATGAATATTTTTATAGTTTAGATATTATCGGCCAAAGATAAAAAAATATGGAAGGCGACTTGTTTTTTAATAATATTTTGTGATCCAAAATCTAACATGAATGACTTTTGAGATCCCTGTAGTAACGAAAGACCGCTGCAATGAAATAATTATTTAGTGTTGTGCGTCATTTATTGGGTGGTTTGACTGGTGGCCAAAAATCTGGTGTGACATTCGTAGATATCTGCATTCTGCTCAGCCTATTCTATTGTATTTAGATTGCACTGCACTCACGATAAGTAACACAACAATCACGAAAACCTCATTGGTTATCTCCACACTTAAGAAAATGTTAAGAGGCCCATGGCTTTTATATATCTTTGGATTGATAAATTATTGTTTGGACGAATAGACCTCAATCTTGAGCTTATCATATAAATACCTCTATCATTTTATTTCGCCTGCTAGCATTGTACCCCACATCAACTTCACTTTGGAAATAAAAAAAATACAGAGAAACGAATGAAATATTTTTATTTAAAACTTGTACAACAATGACCGCTACATGTGAACAGACGTTTCATTGTACATATCTCAAACGTGAGCGACGGAATGGACATACAAAGTTTTGTATACGGTTGCTGAATAGTAGATGGACATTCTTTTGTTACAGATAACGAGGCACATAATATAATTGCCGTAGTCGAAATACGTTTTTGTGTTTATTTTCCACATTTATTCATACTCCTGTTTTAGGAGGTTTTAGTTTCCTGCCACATTGAGAAGTCCAGTGGGCAAATATTCGGCTGTAAAACAAAAAGCAGATTTAATCATCCATCCATCCATCAGCCAAGGGAAGTCCACTGCTGAACATAGGCCTCTCCCAATGATTTCCACAGTTGGAGATTAGTAAGTTGAAGATTTCATGCTTTAGTTAAAATATTAATTTTGGGGGCGGTGATAGGCCTAGACCCGTCGCCTATCACATTTGTACAATAAAGTTTGCCATTAGCCGTGGAATGCAGATCGTTTCTAAATAGGACTCTGTGGAATAAATAATAATGTTTACGATATAAAGAAAAAAAATCGAGTTACGTTACAGAGTGTACGTCAGTAACTAAAATATTTAAACACATCATAAATACCTTTTGGTATTTCGATTGGAAAGTAGCGAAAAAGTTCAAACCTTTAATCTCAACACTTAGCAATATTTTATACGTGGTTCGCATTACACAGAAGTTTCTAAGAACGCTGAAATACTGAGAACAGTGTAGAATATTAATGCGTAACATAATATGTCTGTGTATTTACTATGATTTACTATTATTTTAGTAAACCTTAGAGTTTTAGAATTTCGTCAACATTGTTGTTATTTGTAAAAGTAAAATTCAGTCAAATCGTTTGATTGTCAATAAAACCAACGCGAAATAAATTTTATTTGTATAAATGTAGCGTTTAACAAAATGTTTTTGTTACGGTTGTTAATTTAGAGCTTTATGGGCAATACCAATGAAGCGACCTCATCGCCATTCGACAATTTGTCGGGACCGTAATTGCAAATTAATTGAACAGCCGTTGACGGGGTTATTTAACACTGTGTTTATTAAATGCCCTTGTCACTTTTTTGATTGACAGAGAATAAGTACCTACCTATTGGTTAACATATACTGTTGTAAGTTTATTGTTTGTTAAGTTATTTGGTAGGCTGGGTTTCTAAGTAGCTTCTAGGTTCTAGCTACCAGTTGAATGTGACTTGATGCAGGCAGCTTGCAAAATGTCGGTCTGGAAGTTTAAACGAGTTGATGATCTTTTTCAGCTACAGCCAGTCCATTACTGAGTATAAGCCTCTCCAAAGGATCCAAAATCCAACTCATCCCCACAATATATAATAGATAAAGATAAAGACTAATATTGATTATTGTTCAGCAGTGGACTTCCTATGGCTAAAGAAAGAGAGAAAGACCTACTGTATGTATTGTTGATTACTAAAATAATTGCTTTTGCATGAACATATAAGTAAATTTTTATCAGTGTGTTTTTAAAACATAGCTTTTGGTCTCCTTTCCGCCAAACATGTAGAAAGATTTCCGCTTGATAGATAAAGTAACTTTAACTTAGCCTACTCACCGTTCTTGTTTGCAACTTCTTAGCAATAACTTACTTAATTTTTCACTTACCGATCAAAGGATACAAGTTTGTGAAGTTTCCCCAACTTCGGGAGCCAATTTTAATCGTGGTCTGGTCCGCGACGTACAGAATTATGTTTTTTTTTGCCCCCGACCCAAAAGGGATGTTTATAAGTTTGACGTGTATTTGTGTTTGTCTGTGACATGGTGGCTCCTGAATAAATAACCATTTTAGATTTTTATATCACTGTTGTCCTAATATGTTCAGGACTAAGTTAAATTATAGTAAAACGATTGGTGTAGCTGTGTAGACATAATATTATATTATGTAAGTATTAATTGAAGAATTTGGATTATCCCTTTTATCTTCTTTTTCATTCTGTATAGAGTTTATTAATATTAAGCTTTTTAATATTATTAAATTCATAAGAGTTTAGTTCATACCTCGTAAGTACAATTTTTTACCAGTAGATGGCGTAAGTAGACTTGCGTCGCGTCGTCAGGTATCCTCTACCGCAACTACTTAAAGAAATGATGGAGATTATGTTTGAATCATAGCATTTGATCTAACAATTATGAGTTTAATCATGAACTGAATGCCTCGGTGGCATAGATTATTAACTTTAATGCTATGTTATTTTACGAGTTAGGTAACAAATGAAAAACACCGATTATTACAATGAATATATTGCAATGTTACTAATCATATAAAAATAACTTAAACATAAAATTAAAAATATATTAACCAAAGAACACAAATTATATCAATTATCAGTCAGTTCGTACAATCCATAGACATAAAAATTGAACTGCGCTATAGTTACAAAAAGGAAAAGGAGCATATAGGTTAGTCCAAATTACTTTCATGGTAAACATATGTAAATATCGCCACTTCTAATTAAACATTTTTAAAAGGATAATTAAAATGTATGGTAAATATGGATGCCACATCTAATTTGATAGCTCCGTCAATCAGTATATTCTCTATGTCTATGGTACAATCACTCTTCACTACAACTAATTTTTGCATCGACACAAAACAGTTAATACTTCTAACGATAATAGTTACGTATAATGCCTCCGTAAACCATTTGATAGAGGCGACGCTATTTATGGGCGATTTGTGATTCGCGAGTATGGGCGACCACCAATATTGTGGGCTAAAGGACCTAGCGCTTAAGATTGTTAAAATTTAAAAAAAAAGAACTGCGCTCCCACTTGCTTTGCAAAATATAAATCGCCCACGTATTTCGGTCTTCCGTTGCTACAGTTGATCGTATGAAATTTGTCGGAGCATTTTCCGCCCTAGCAAATGTGAATATTATTCACATTTATATAGAAACATTCGTTCAAATTTTCGACATTCTATGGAGCTATGATCGCCGTTGAACACCAAATACTTCAGGCATTAAACCTTAGCTTACCGAAATGCGGTCTTGAATACTGCTTTCCACACTATGTAATAAACAGTTAACCAGAAATATAGTTTAGGCTTGTTAAATCATCTTTAATATTAATAGGTACTTACAAATATTATAGCTATAGCCATTTTTTGCAATTAGAATTTACTGTAATTTTGGATTTACATTTGCATCGTGTCATGTAAAGTCGATGGTTAAAGTTGCTCTGTTTAAACTATAATTTGGGGAAATAAGGTAAGCGTTTATATTAATACCAAATTTATTTGTTTGTAAACGCTTTCTTCTATTGTTAGATTTACATTTTCAAATATTTCATCATATATCATAGTTACTCTGTATGTATACTCTGATGGTTTTCAATACAAGTCCATATTAATTCTGGTTGCGTGGTCAACATCATTCAACTAACATAATATTAAGCGTAGGTAAGACAAACGTAATGCATAAAATAATTTGGAACATTTCTCGAAATTTATTCCATTTTAAAACTTACCACATTTTTTTAGTCAGACAAATATTTTAGAACAATTCAAAAGGAAATATATGGCACTACATACTATCTCCTAATATTTAGATAAATGAGTACAAATTACTAATATCTAAATTGTTCCAAAGCAGTCTCAAACACTCAGATTCCTTAATTAAAATGTTATTCGCGTAACAAATATTTTATAGTACACACAAAACGTGTATTATTTTCATTTCTAAAATATTTGGTCGCTGTATGTCATACAAGCTACAAAATAGTTACTCTTAAAAATATTCCTTATATTTGCCGTACATTAGTTTCAGTCATCCGTCGTCTATGAAATCTTGGTCAAAATTGTATCACTCAAAAGGGATAAGGAAGAATCCTGGTAGACTTTTTTAACTGTTCCCAATATATAAGATTGCTTTTTTCCATGTAGCATGTTATCAATGGGATGCACTACTTTGAAGTGTGATATAAACTCAAATTCTCATGACATTTGATTTTGAAGCATCGATTATACACGCTATGTTACAAAATAGCTAAGCAGTCACCAGACGCATCAAACAAAACTGATTGCAGAAGAATGTATGTCTACAAAATCTTATACAGGTCCAAAAATACTTCAGCTTTTTTTAACATGTACGCCAAATGGATGCATCTGTTAGTTATATCCAGAAACAGTATGGACATGTGAGATATATTTTTTATTGTTTTTGCGTGTAATTTAATGCTCTTGTTAACATACCAGACGACAGACTCAAACTTTTGCGGCGTAACATAAACCTAGAAATGCATTATTTCAATTTAATAACACAAAATTTATATAAAAACTTAGTCATACATTTATAAAACGCGCAGTCATTTTCAAAATTCATGATTACGTCACTAATTTAATAGTAATAACAAAAAATAATATAGAAAATGTTTTTTAGGGATTATATCGAGAAATATGGAATAATCTTCCTTTTTTAAACGTAAGATAATTAACGAAAAAACGAATATGTGATATAATCTTTATAATTATTTTTATGAATGTTTTATTTTACGCTATTATTTAATAACTAATTTATTGAAAGCACCTGAAAAAGGAATATTACTCACAAAAATGTCTTCTAACATAGTTTAAGTAAAAATTTAATACTGCATTATATTAGTAAAACATGTATTTCTCAATTGAAATACTTAACTAAATGTTATACGTGAAACCAAATGGATTACAACGGAGTTTTATTAGTTCCATCAGTAGGTTTTTGAGTTAATCTATATTGAGGCAATTGAGATCACTGCAATTTAACTAAACAACTACGTATTAGCGTTATATCCATTTAGTCGGAAAGCACCGTCCATTGGTAATGTTTATAGTCCAGCATATTTGTTTCAAACGTTTACTCAACAGTTAAAATAATACTTTTAACTACTCACATGAAATTACGATAGCACGAAAATTGCACTAAAAATAATGTTAGCATTGTTCAAAAAATCCTCTTTGATAATGGATTCTATGTATATCTGCTAGCGCTTTGTAAACATGGTTAATGTCTCGAAAGCAACAAACTAGTTGAAATGTTTACAGAACAAACGAATTTATTCTAGAAGTTTGGCGTAACATTCAAGATGACCGTTTAGACATCGTCTGGCGTAACGGATCACTGAATTTACAGGATCGACATTGAAAACAATGTTTCCGGTGTCCGCCCAGTGTGTGCCAAGGAATTAATCTAATAATCTTATTGTTCGTTGATAGTTTCATTGGTTGCTGTATTGAAAAAGGTTGAACAATACCTACAAATCGAACTCGCTATTATAGCAGCGTGTGTTTATTAACTAAAATTTTTCTCCTAGTGAACCGTATGGGTAGGAGACGTCGTTTCTTCTTGGCGCCCAGTTGCAGAAGTAGATTCCTGGCTTCAGCGAGCGTCGCCGCGTCGTGCGCCTCTTCCACACCTGATATGAACCCGCTCTCGGGCCGAGATAAAGCTGGCATGTTTGCAGGCAGGAGCGAAAACCATCGGTCTATCTTTGCAGTCGAAGACAACTGTTGTGGAAAAATATGAAAGATTAAAAAATATTGATCTAGTGCTACGCCTAAATAGCATCATTAAGCTTTAACTCAAATTTTATAAATTGTAATCTCATTTTGTATGAAAACGTGTATGCATATTGTCCCTATGTGTATACATCTTCGTACAAAATAAGGTTGGTATTACTAACACGCGAACCGAAATTCATAAATATAATTTAGGCTTAAAAATATATCGATTATTATCATTGACATTATGTACGCTTGATTAGATTTTCGGTCTGCTTTATTAGATTGATTGAAGTAGACGCCGTCGTTTTGTTTTGTTATCTAGTCTTAAACGCGTGGACGAATAATATCATTTATAGTTACAGTAACATACACCCTTACTTATATCATAAATGCGAAGGTAACTCTGTTTGTCTGTCTGTCTGCTATCTTTTCACGCTTAAACCACTGAACCGGTTTTAATGAAATGTGATACAGCGATTTTGACAGCCTCCGTGGCGCAGTTTATTAGACACCGCCTGTGAAACGAGAGGCTGCAGGTTCGATCCCCGCACCGAAACAAATATTTGTGTGATCCACAGTTATTTGTTTCGGGTCTGCGTATCTGTGAGACCGAAAAGTCTCTCGTAGTTCCTGATACCCGCGACACAAGACTCGATCTTAGTGTGGGGTCAGGACATGTGACTGTTGGGTGTATTTATTTCTTATTTATTTATTTATGATAGATTACACCTCGGGAAGGACATAGTCTACTTTTTATCCCGAAAATTGTAGTGTTCCCGAGGGATGAGCAGGGAATGTAAATATATTTGTTATTCTGTCATACTCAAACGGATGTAATGGGATAGAGTGTAAACTTTAAGGAGGATGAAATGGGCTAGGAGAGGAAAAGATTGCATGCCTTCAGTCATGGCAAAGAATGAGACGAGACAGGATGGGGTGAAACGGGGCGGGACAGGAAAATAAGTATAGAAGACGGCAGTCACGTTAGGTTTAAATATTAAACAGTTAGAACGCAAAGTAATATGTTTCTATTGACGGCTGAATTAAAGATAAATATACATTTGCACGCGGGCAAAGCCGGGCCGGGTTGCTAGTATTATACAATAGTCAATATGCGGATATTTCAGTCGCATCGAGTCAAATCGTTTTTAATATTTTTGATAGTTTGTTCATAATAACTCAACTGCCAACTTTTATATTATTAATATTTAATATTTATGTTTTACAGACAATGATAGAGCGGAAACGTAGACAGTTGGCTATTGACGAAAGATAAAATTAATAGTGTTTTTCTAGGAAATAAAATAAATGTGTCGCAAGTAGGATGTGTAAATACAATTTATTTATATGCTGTGCTGCAGCTGTTCCCAGTTATCAAACTGTATCATAACTGAAATAATATTTAAAAGAGTCGTATATATAATTTAATAATTATATTAGATTACCATAAGTATCATTTAAAATAATTCTATGACTATTAATTCCATAACAGTGAAATTTTGGCTGATGCTACTGAAGTAAATCAAACAAAGATCTTGGTTGAAAGCAACATTGAAATCCTGAAATAGGCTTTGAAATTCGTTAAAATATACATACATACATACATAAACTCACGCCTTTATCCCCGAAGGGGTAGGTAGATGCGCCACCAGGACACCCACATTTCGCCTTGTATGTTCCGTCCCACGATGTGATAGGGGGCGAGCCTATCGCCATATCGGGCACAAATTCCTGACTCCGGGCTGATAATGAATAGAAAAATCCAATATCACTTTGCTCGACCCGGGACTCGAACCCGAGACCTCAGCTTTGTAATCGTACCGTAATACAACTACGCCACCGAGGCAGTCGTTAAAATATGCCAGAAAATTAAACCAGGCCTATGTTCAGGAGTGGACTTTCTGTGGCTAAATAGATACATAGATAGATAGAAGAAGAAGAAGAAAAACTTCAAAATATGTGACAAAAGGTCCCTGTTTTATTGCATTTCTTAATTTTATTTATTATTTGTATTTATGGTAAATTTCTATAATAGATTCTAGATGTTAATGTAAAAGTTAGCATAAGTGTAATTTATAACTCGTTCCGGAGCGGCTTTAGAGCTGGACCTCTCTCGGTGATGATAATGTTTAAATTTTTTGGCCCCGTCTACTAGTTTCTTCCAATTTATGTGGTTTAAAATGGCTCAAGCTTTAATCTAGAATGTAAGAAGCTTCTTCTCTGCTGAATTTATACTCATATCCCTTGAGATATTAAAGCGAGAATAAGAAACAAATACAAAGATACCAGTACACATTTAATCGCAATTTTAATACTAAACTGATAAAATAACTACTAGGCAACTTTAATTAATTTCAGCACTATGTAACACGTATGTAGGTATATAGCATTGATTAATTATAGTAATAACTTTGTTTTAGTTTTATCATTTACTAGTTTTTATTTTTTAGATTTTAATTTGTAATTAGTTAAATACTTTTGTACCCAACTCAAATAAAATAAAATGACCATCTTGATCTTATTCTGTTTTCACTTTTTATATTAAAGCTATATTATATTTTTATATTAAACTATTATACAATTTATTAAACGTTCATACATAAGATCATGAACAATAGGCAGATGTTATTTTATTTCATTTTAGGTTTAAAACTTAATGCAAATTGTGTTATAATAAATACACCCAACAGTCACATAGTCCTGACCCTACATTAAGATCAATTAAATCTTGTGTCGTGGGAATCAGGAATTACGAGAGACTTTTCGGTCTCACAAACACCCAGACTCGATACAAATATTTGTGGGCCTCACAATTATTTGTTTCGGTGCGGGGATCGAACCCGCCGTCCCTCGTTTCACAGCCGGCGTCATAAACCAAGGAACTGTTCGCGTATGATAAAGTCGCCTGGTAAATTTGAGTGGCATTATTGGCTTCTGACTGCTAATTCTGGGGAACAGGCGGAAGCTTATGTACAAATGTTGCTAAATATACTCAAAGTAAAATGCCCAGCCTGGGAATGGAGCCCGGGGAAAAAGGATAATAATATTCGCCTGCGTAGATTTAGTTTTCCCAAAAGGTCTTTCAAATGTGAGGCCATTACTTGGAGGTGAATTGTGAGATTTGTGAGGGTAGGCTTAGCATTCAGTCCCATAAAAACACGGAAGTTTTGGTCATTTACCGCAAATGTATGGAGATTACATTTACACATAACTTGGGCGTCTTTTTTCAAAGATTGAATATATCCGAGATGTCTTGTTTATTGAGTTTTTGTATAATGTATTTAATGATTTTGTCACTTATACTTAATCCGAACGTTAATAATACTCAAAGGCGATTTTTAGCGAACCTTGGGCAGTAAATTTTATTTAAAAGTTGACTGTGTATTGTGTTAATATTTTTGTTTTAATACTGTCATTAATTAATGCCTATAATATTGTCTTTTATGGCAAATATATCATATATTCAAATACAGTAGAGATACGTCAGAAGGAATTAAAAATGAACCGTTTATAATGTATTTTTATTTTCCACACGAATAGGTAGCAGTACAATGAAATGGAATGATACCATAATTAATCTACGAGATTAATTTCTATTGATACATGTAAGTAGACAGCGAACATTGAATTTTCACTAAACATTCTGGATCTATTTTCTATTTGAAGTACGTATTGATAACATTGTATACATGCGAGATAAGGAACACTAACACCGTCTCGGCAATTTTAACACATGTAAACTAATTTCCACTATTTCAACTATGCGAGTAATATTGATCGGTCACGAAACCTTCGGCTACTAAAGCATATTTAATTATATTTGATTATACGTTGCTGGGTGGAAAATATTAATGTAAACAGGCGGTTGCTTCCTCTTGTATATCAAAAACTCGGAGCTTGAGAAAATGCATAAACAACTCGTAACAAAATTAACTTTGCATCTGTTCTATAGTTTGCAGCGATGTTGGTAAACAGATTTTGGTATAATAGTATATGAAAATATATATGTGCCAGTGGTTTCTGGTACATGTAGGAAAAAATAGTACATACGTGGTGGGTAATGGGCTTAGATTTCTCATTCAAACTCTCGATTGTAGATAAGTAGGTACTATCTGTAGGTCTGTAGGTCTATGTGTATTGACTTGTCATAAGAGCTATTTAATTGCCTACGTGACCAATAAACGAATTTCCTTTCATTTTACTCTGGTGATCATTGCGTGTATATGGGCTGATATAATATTTTTTTTAGGAAGTAACCGCTAGAAATCATTAATCGTTTCCGCCCTCCATGTAAACATACAGAGATATAATTTAAATGTGATTACATTTTAAAAGTATATTGTCTATAATAATTTAAACATTCCTACTGAGCCTTTAAAATACGCACATTTAATAAACTCTGACTACTGAAATTAAACTGCTTTTGAATTAACATTAAACTCTACACATTTATATTAAGGAAATACACGTGAAATTTGAAACATCCAATTAATAATGAATATTATATCTTACGTATATTGAGTATATAGTCCAAATAGTCGGACGTAAGTCTATATAAGTGTAACATCAACTAAAATCGATTAATCTCATTAACGGTGTTTATGTTCCCCTTGTGATGTACCCGGGGCTTAGTTACATTTGTAATGCTATGGTGTCCTCATTCATAATTTATTAACTATTCTACAAATATATGAGATAAAAACTGAAATGGTATTCACAATACCTCTTTTCCATTATGACTATAAGATCATACAAAATTACGGTATGACGAGTTTCACAGTCTCGATGCAATTTAGGCGTTAATTCTTACGTTATAGTCATTTCCCGCGTATAAATATTTTTGGGCAATAATGAGCATGTCCCACTTAATTTATTGCCCATGCTGCTCAATAGCTGTGAATATTGAATAAAAACCCACTTTTACGCAACATAAACGTATTTTGTGAAATCATTATGACAAATGAAAAAAATGCACCGTAAAATTCCCAACTAAACTATTAAATATAGTCGACTCAAAATACATGTTTAATGATTAAACATTACTTGAAATTGTGGACTGAATACTGATTGAAAAAATATAATAATAATACTGTGACTACTAAACTTGGTAAAGTCATTAAATGCCTTACAAAGTACAATATTTGTTTATAATCAATATTAGATTGCTATTATGTATATCGAATTGAAAATCAAAATTATATTTTAATTATTTGATGACATACTTAAAGGTGTTATTTGATTTTATTTGCCTTTGGTCCATATGCGTATTATATAGCATAGTTATTATACTAAAATTAACATTTCTTGTAAAATAATTATTAATACTTTGGCATTATATTTGGCGCTAAGTTTACTACTATAATGAACGTAAACGAACTAATACCCTTAAAATAAAATACATTACCGTTTTGTTTTAAATAATTATTAAATATCTTAATAATATCCAGGTACTTATACTGGCTGTTTATAATATAATATGTTGAAATAAATTCCAAAGTAATTTATACACATTTAGAATTCTTTTGCGAAATGTTTTTGCTACTTGAACATTATTTCATAAGTATGACGTCAATTGTAGGTAGGTTCATTTATTTTACACCAAGATAATAAACAGACCAACTTGATTATAAATTATGTGACAACTGCTTAATAATTAGCCATAGGTTATAACAGATATTTAAAAAAAAATAGTCACCATCCATTTTATAAAACAAGAACGATAATTATAATCATATTGTTTAAGATTTTCGCAAGTTGGAAAGTTTCGCTAAAGATTCTATTTTCCGATGCGATAAATACGCAAGTTAAAATTGAAAATGTATAACATATAAAATATAAATACCGGTGTGGTGTACTTCATACCGAACAATATGAAACATAAAACTAAACCTTATTTAATAGCGATACGATAAAGGATATGTTCCCTGATACGCAACCGTTTTATTAAGAACATAAAGCAATATTGCATTTCGGACTAGAATAGGTAACTACACATGATATGTAAACAAAGTTCACTATAATATTCTTATCTAATTAACGCCAGTCATCAGCTGAAGTGGCTTAAAATTTGGCACCTTTATAAAGTCTCAATCATCAAACAATATTTATATCTACATAATATATATCAAAATAATATAAAACAACATTGTAAATATTTTAAATTTACAATTTCAATCAAAATACATTTTCCAATTGAAGACATAGATATCTACGTGATAGTAAACAGTTATTCGAAGCTTCAAATAGTTAGAAACGCATCAGATTGCTGAAACGCGCGAGTAGTTTACTTGGTGGTGTGTCTGGTCCACTGGGAGCGCAGGGCGGTCATCATCTCGCTGCGGTTGGGCACCTTCTCGCTGGTGCTGCGGGTGATGGGGGCAGCCGGGGCCAGGCGGTCAGCTCCAGGAACTTGCAGGGTGTGTCCAGACGAAGTCTGTGGCTCCGGATGGATTTCCACTACATCAGAAATGCTCTCAGAGGGACTAACTGGCACGATCAGCCTGACACGCCCATCATCATCAGTAGCAGTCAAAGTACCGTTGTGGGACAACGGCATGATGAATGGAAGTCCGTCATCCGAGCTAAATCCCTCCGGAGAAGAATCCTTAGACGTGGTAGCCTGACTGTTGCTGCACAGCGAGTTCTCAGACTGGCCCAGGCTCATCGCTTGGGCAGTGGCGCCGAGTTGATCAGACGCGCACAGATCAGTGTAGTTGTGCTGATTCATTAAGCTGGCCAAGTCATTGCTGCTGTAATGATTCGTCAGCGGTGGGATGTGCGGGAATGCGTTGCAGTTTTGGAAAAACTGTTGATTAGGGTTCATTGTCATTTTGCGTTCGGTGCCGTTGGGGAAACCACCCATATCTTGGAACTTGGAAATCAGATAGTTCTGTATCTGTTCGTTGGACATGCCTCCGAAGCATGGTGCCGAGGTGGCCCCGTTGGCTAACTCTGGGGCAGGAGACACGCTGAATGGGGAGAGACGCAGATTGTTGTTCTCGATGCTCTGATTGCCCTTAGTGGTGGGAGCAAATAGATTGATGAGCGCATCCGTATTGGTCAACTGTCGGTTGCCATTCGCAGAGTTCGCGTTATCAGCTTTAGCGGCTTCGTTGAGTCCTCCTTCAGCCTGTGTCCCAATCGGCAGCGTTAACAAATAAATCAAGTAAGTAAATCACAACAGCACTTCGATGTTTAAGCGACATAACTGGCTATCAGGCTGAAAGTGAACAAGCTCACACAATGATTGGATTATTGAAAGCGATCAAAGATTTGCTCATTAAGCAGTTAGGTATGTTGTATTATATGCCTAATGAACGGTCTACGGAAACTTATATGGGTATTAATAACAAACATATCGATAAACATGCGCTGCGGAGCAGAATTGATACATTTATCAGGCGTTTACACCATTCTCTTATGTAGCAAAACAATATTATTTCTAGCAAATAAAAAGTGGTAATGGTTTGCGGTAATTAATAAAAGAATTTTAAAACAATATCAAATTCTTTACAACATAGGTAATAATGATTGATTTAGCATATTTTAATGCAAGATGAAGTTTTATAAATTCCACAGGATAGTAAATAGTAAATCTCTCGCAAATAACAAAACTTAATATTGAACAATATTAGTATTCAGATATGGACAGTGACATACTCGTAATCCTGTGATTTTAAAATTTCACCTTACATAATTTTAGTAAATGATAATGAATACAAACCAAAATATTGCAAATATGCAAGGCCGCACACGTCCATATTTACAACTTGCAACACTTAAAATTAAAACACAGGCGCAAAATAAAATAAACGCAAACATATAAACACTCTTAAAATAGCTACCTACTCGTGTGTTTTATATCAAATACATCACGCATACAAATAAAAAAATAAACTTTAAAAAGTTGCTATGGATTCTAATTACTAATAATAAATTAAGCATTACGGGTTCAATAAAGCATCTATTTCCAAAATGATTATAAGCGAATGTGTTTTTTCTAGGCCGAATGTTTACAGCGCTCGTTTAAATACAAATGATTGTTTCGGTGGAAATGTATTTATACCAGTAAAAATAAATACTTCTATAATTTAATTTACGGAACAAGACAACGCAAATCGCAACGCGCAGTTTTTTTTTTTTGGTAGACAACATAGATCAAGTCATAATGTGACAAGTATTGATATTGATGGATGTAGTGGAATTAAAAGTATCAAAATAACTATACTGTCGCAAATATAATAAGCCCGACAGAGCAAGCGTCTCACCTGATGTAATGTGATCACGGCCACCCAGAAAAACCCACATAATATAATGATTATGGGTGAGGTGTGGCTTTTGAAAATATGATAAAAGAAAGTAAAATGGTTTGTCCGGAATAAACATATAAATATTCGCCAAAAATGAATTCGAACACATTCGCTCATACTCACAAAAGGTAAGATGTTAATGAATTAAAAAGTATGAATAAAAAATATGTACACACCTGAGGCAAGAACGTCAGTTGCTGAGCGCTGATTGGTCGCGAGGAGCCCTTTTCGCGCTCTTGCAAGTGAGCGACCAGGGCGGCGATGTGCTCCAGCAACTCCTTGTTATGGACCAACAGCTGATGAGTGCGAGCCTGAAATAAAAAGAGCCGGTGTTCAACACATACATTTTAATGTTTCGAATACTGCGCAATGTCTTATATATAGATCAAAATGTCTAATAAATAATATACTAAATAATACAATTTATCGAGGCAATGAAAAATATAGTACATCTATATAAAAGTACATTGGCATGAGTGAATATAATAAATTATCCGATTATTATTTTTTCTACTTCATTCACGTGGTAATTCATAGTCTAGAACATAAAGTTTTTATCATTACGTCACTGAAAGGGTAGCGAGAGCTGTAGTGTTATTTAAGAGTATGATTCAATAGAAATGTCGGAGTGAATATTTGATGTTTTATTTCTTATAGGAGATTCGTATTCATAACCTTTTTTGAGTTGTCAACCGAGGTGAAAGTAAACAGTTATTGGTTATAAAAACCGCCACTGCAAATCCTGTAAGCCAGGATCAGCAGTGGCATGTATTTTAATGACACCGAGCATGGAAGCTTAGTGAGTGTCCGGGAATTTCTAACTTGTCTTCAAGTTTGAGTTGGAAATATTCTTGTCAACTTCCCTCCATAGCAAAGTAAAGCGGGAGACAGATCTATACACTAACGTGGTAATGAGTTCAGATAGAAAGACTTACAGCTGGACCTTTTACTACAACATTTATGGTATCGTAAGTCCACCTTGTAGTTGAATGCATAAGATGGCCTCCTTCTTGGGGCTACTTCATAATCAAGTACTAATTCCACATCCACGCTCTTATTAAGAGCCGATTAACCTAAATTGTAACCAAATTTTTCTTAATTAATAAGCATTTTTCGACAGTGATTGAAATTGGATGTAGGCTAAGGATCTGGTAATTAATAAGTTAATTAACGTGTGAGACTTTTTTCTTTATTAATAAATATTTCAAAGCTAATTTTTTAATATGAATGTTGTTTCACACCGGTTATTGGTGACTGGACTGGTCCTAGAATTGTAGACGTTTAAATATTATGCATGTTTGGTCCATAAACTGTTGGTGTGTCATTTAGTAAATAAATAAATAAAAAAATATGTTTTAGAAATTTTCCAGAATTTTGAGGTTTTGATAACTCTTGAACTTGTTATAACTATGAACTAGGTTCATGTCGTTTCTGTATTCTCGAGTTGTTTAGTTAGCAGTATCGAATTAGCATCACTTACGTTGCTGAGCTAGTCCAGTTTCTAATGAGAAACAATTTAACTCGCCTACTACAACTTTTTTTCTGCGAAACCCATAGACAGTAATTGCTGGATTTATGCTTCTCTGTATTAGATACATTCAGAGTTACACCATTATCTCTCTGTGCGCTAACCCAGTTGGGACCGAAATGGAGTGCCGAGACCAAGGTAATTTCTTTGAGCCGAGCGTACAGAATTCTATTCAAGTTTACGTGCGTATTCATAGTTTATTGCTTGTTTTCATGTGTTGTTTTCATGATGAAACCGAAAGTGATAGAGAAACCTAAGAAAGTGAAGTCTACCAACCGTACAAGGCCAATGTTGTGGTTAGACTACTCTAACTTTTTCAAGTTGTTGAAGCCTAGTCTGAGAGTGTTTAACTGATTATAAAAATAATTCACCATTATTTAGATAGTACACTATAGAACATAGTCCTTTGCCAAGTATTCCAGTCCTGTTGAAAGTACCTCGCATCCAGCGATGTCCAGCTTTAATAACTCATACGTCTACCTTATGGTGGAAAGAAATTATATACAAAAAGCGTTTAAAGCAAATTATGATACACAAAAGATCCCCAAACCTGTGCCTCGCAGCGGGCGGCCTGCTCAGCGGCGAGTTGGTCACGAAGCAACAGCAGTTGTGCTACAGCAGCTCGGGTTTGCTGTGCCTGTTGCTCCAGGCGCTCCTTCAGGAGTTGCAGCTGGTGTTGGGCGCTCAGCGGAGTGGTTTCCCCAACATTATCCACTCCAGGAGTCAGCTCCACTTTAGTCACACACTCCGGCAGTTCCGGAAGGTTGATAGTCGGCGCCACAATAGTTCGCTGAAATAAATATCTCTCTTTAGCATTTACTCGAGGTTGCCAGCATAAAAAGGGCGCAATGTAAACAGCTTCATGGCGAGAACGTAGTAAATATTTATTGATAGCGCGGTATTCTTTATTGTGATAAATATTTCTCCGATATTGTATAAGATAAGTCATGGCATAGTTACGGATGTATAGTATAAAATTAGGTTCAATATTTTTCTTTGCTATATTTATGATTTATGAATATTCATATAAACCTTTAGCGTTTAACACAACTTGCCGCCTACATACAGCTGTCTAGACAAATAATTTGGATACATTTTTGGTCTACTTTCCTCAATTACGGTTTTGCTAATGTGTTTATGTTACATGAAAAAATATTATTTTTAGGTATGTATTTACAACCAGCTGTTTATATTATAATATGTAACTGTTTAGAAAAAAAAAATTACTCCAGTCAAATCACAATTTACAGAAAACAACCTGGAAATTGAAGCCAAATTCAAACAGTCAACACTGCATTTCGAGTATATAAAATCTAAATAGATAAACTCTACGGACATCTTTAGTGAACTAATAATTGATAGGCAAAAATATTGTTTAATACAATTCGAATTCAGAAAACGTATTAAAACTAGTGAGTTTTAATTATCTATATGCGAACGCAGTCTCGGTCCAAAGGTGAATGCTACACCTGTTTACGCTATTCATAAATCCGCATGGGTTTCACAAATATTTTCCGTTTTGAATTTTTAAAAATACTTTTGCCCGCGTCTATCACACGTGATATAATTATCTTTCCTGCGAAATGTCTTCATGTGTGGATCGCAGTTTACTTTTGCGTGTGTTATTATTTCATGGAAATGTTTTGTGTTAATACACAATATTATAGGCGCTTGCGTTGGCGCTAAAATTTCGAAGCTTGTGTGTTTTAGGTAGGTATTATTAATTGAGAATTGTGTTTTTAAGTAATCATTATGAATATCATTTCTTTATCATTATTTCGGTTGCAATCTTAAAAGTAATGCGTTTCGTTCAATTTCTTGTGGAGGATTAAACATCTAATCCGTCGAAATATCGGGTTTTATTTCAGACAACAATAATGGCAACCAAACGCCGAAATATGTATACACTGATGTGCGCTATCGTTTGTGATAGCAGTGCCTTGATGGAATCCTACCTGTTGATGCTTCGCATATAGTGATCTATGTCTGGTTTATATATTTAATTAAACTGATTGTTACATCGTTATGTTATTACTAAACTAGCTCGTGGTAGGTCTCTGATATGTAAGAGGCCGACTGGATAGCTGGTACCACCGCAATGTCTATTTCTCCCGCCAAACACTAGTTTAAATACATTGTTGTGTTCTGATGTTGTTGTTGTTATGTCTCACGGTGTCGAGCGCAGTGGAATGCCAAGTATTGCTTTGTAATTCGTGGTGTTGTTTGCTACTGTCCATGAGCGGTCATAGTGCTTACCATCAGGCTAATGGCATGCTCGTCTTGCTATTCATCGCAATAAAAATAGGTATGTTATTAAAAATTATTTATGATATGGCTAATTTATATTAGGCCTATGAACCGCCAGCTTAGAAATATTTGGCCTAATGATAACATTATCCAAAAATTCAACTATTTCTTAAGAACGATTCGTAATTACATACCTTGCCTTTCCTCTGCTATTCCACAGAATTCGGTCATAGCGTGAAATGAAAAGAGAAAAATATTTTTATTACAGTTCTAAGAAATGACGTCACCAATTAATACGAGCAAGCGGTCATCCAATTTCGTGAAATCTTAATTGCGATTTTCGTTAAAATGTAACACACAAATCTTATTTACGCAGCAATAAGTGTCAGCAGCAAAAATATGGTTATTATTATTAAAAATTAAAACTAACGCCACTTTCCAGTGACATTGGGAATATATGTGCAAATTAAACATGAAAAATAAAAATTTCCTACGCTGATATAAATAGTTTTGAAGAAATATTAAAATATGAAAGCCAGGGAGCAACTATGTTTGATGGCAAACATTCTTAGTACCTCATAATTAGCATGAAGATTCTGTCATCTGTGTAGCTTATGGCCGCCACACACGCTCAAATGCGTTTGCGCAAAGGCGCGTTTGCACCAGTGTCGAATCGAAAATAGGAACGAAGTTTGCGCAGTTATTTGCCCACACACATTTCAGTATACTGGTGCAAACTCAGGCTTGCACAGTTATAAAGTTAGGAGTGTGGCGGCCATTAGTTTGAAAACATATAATCTTACTGTAACCATGTCGGGATGTAGAAGAGTTAGAGAACTATGACCTAACAGGCTTTAAATATGAAGGGAGAACAATACAGCGTGGGAAACATGTGTTTATTAACCACGTCTGTATCCCAAAGAAATAGTGAATATAGACCACTTAGTTCGATCCTGACATATTTTTCGCTACAACGTTTTTCATGCATTATTCTTAGTTCAGAGTAATTCTGATCGGTCTCTTTATTCATAACTATGTTTTCCTTTTACAATATTATACCTGACTTGTACTTTCTTATATCCACGAAACAAGACTTATATCTGACTTATATCTTATATCAAGACTGCCTCGGTGGCGTAGTTGTATTACGGTACGGTTACAAAGCTGAGATCTCGGGTTCGAGTCCCGGGTCGGGCAAAGTGATATTGGATTTTTCTATTCATTATCAGCCCGGAGTCAGGAATTTGTGCCCGATATGGCGATAGGCTCGCCTCCTATCACATCATGGGACGGAACATACAAGGCGAAATGTGGGTGTCCTGGTGGCGCCTCTGCCTACCCCTTCGGGGATAAAGGCGTGAGTTTATGTATGTATGTAAGACTTATATCTGCGCCTACGACGGTAGTGGGACGGCAGCTAGTGTCCCGCTGCCATCGTGAGCGCGGCCTTACTGCGGGGTGAGGGCTATATATCTTGGTGTATTTATTTATTAAAATAACTTTTAGACCATAAGTAGGTTCTTTAAAAAATCTCACAACATATGCATTTGGTGTTCTTTCCTAAAACAAGTATGCAATGTGGCACGAAGTTAAAGTTAAGGTCGTTACGCTAGTTCTGCATAATGGCTTCATGGAGTGTTCAGACTTCGAGTTCAGACTTTAGAGCAAGTTTTGTTGGCATTACCTAAATTATGTTGCTTTGATGTTAGACAGAATGTTTCACTATTTCCATTCATTTATTTCAACAAAATATTTAAATGTATTACATTAATTGTAAACTTTTGAGTTTCAGAATTTACTAATTAGTTATTTTGGTTTAGAATGTCACATTTTATGTTTCCAATATTCATTTATAAATAATATGCATGATATAAGATTGCATTAAATCTGAATGTTACCGCTAATACAACAAATTGATATCAATAACTCAAATAAACTATTTTCGCTCGTAAAATCTAGACAATGTAACCTATGACAATGTACGTACAATCAACGTAACGTTACATAACAGTTCCAGCGTTCAAGGCAAACCATACCCAGTTTAATGTCACGAAAATCTATTCCCATCGTAATTTGTTTACGCGAGGTGTACATAATAAATCTTTTTTTGCGATAACCGGCCCGTGCAAACATAATTAAAACAGAACACGTATATACGCACCCTACGCACCACCCACAACGTAGAGAATCTTTTAAAATCGATGCCAAAATTAAATATATAGAAGCTATTTTAAATATTTGATTTACACCGGGAATTACTCATGCAAATAAATAATGTTTTATCGTTATAGTAAACTTATTTTTTCACTATATTGCTGGGAAATTATAAATATCAGGGACTGTTTCAGTGGTTGATAATGATTATAAAAGAATCGTTGGTCGTTGTTGAGCTTCTAGCAGATTCAGCAAAGGTTTTATACTTAAAAGTCCCAACACTTCTCCTTCTAACGTCAATATTGAGACTTGTTTCACGCGAATCAAGCTATCTCAAATCAATAATTATAGTGCAACCCCCATTTACTATAATAGAAATAAAGTACGTTGAAGAAACTTAATTAAACAATTAATAAATGTGTTGAAACAGGAAAGTTTATACACTTGGCTATTACAGAATTATCATAGGGCATGAGGACGTCAGTTAATCTTGGCATCAGCTTCAGACAATCCTGATCCTAAGCAGTAACCATACTATATTGGAAGTATATTGATTATTGATAATAGAGATTCGTGGTACGTCACTATTCCGAAGCAAGCGTCGAAGCTAGATCCAAGACATTGGCGAGCCGATGATATTATTATTGATTTGATTTATTGTAACGCTTCTCGGATTCGAAGCGGCAGAGCGATTACATTGAAGAGTCGATACTATTTTCAGTTTGGATAATAATGTTACTATTTTTAACTGTTTTGTCGGGGTACTACCGATCGAGATTACACAAAGGTCGAACATTTCATAATGTAGGTAACGTAAATCGTTCAATACACAATTTGGTTTTACTCTCGTTCTCGTTTGTATGATAGATTGTATAAAATAAAACACAATTTAAAACTTTGGCAATATAAGTATTGATAGAATAGTTTCGTTATGAATTTTGTCAAAATGTATTAAATAAATTAATAAATAGTTTTAAGAAATCGTAATGTGTTCATAAATAACAAAGGTAATAAAATTAATATATCAATCAATATTTAAAATCAACGTTATGTAAAGTTTAGTACGAGTAGAAATTGTGAAGTCTTAATCATACGGTAATGAATTTTATCGTTCAATAAGTTTGTGAAATTTCAGCTCATTACACGCGCCATGAATCAATGAAATTATGTGGCTGCTTACTCGCTGAATTAAAATTATTTTCATATTTGCTTTTCTTCAAGAAATTTGAGAAACCTATAGGTCTAATATAATTATTATTATTCAGTATTATTATGAAATATCGATGCCTTTGCATGTATTGAATCTAATTTTTTTTAATAATATTTGTATAATACACATGTCTTTTATAAATACCAAAAATCCCAATGGATTTCCTGGCCATTTTCTTGGAACATGTCCCGAATCTTCTTAAAACCATCATTTAAACAAAATCGACTAGACGTCATTGATTATAATATTAAAAAATAAATACAGGAGAATTTATAGTTAATTAAATTTTTACTACGCAATGTAAATGCAATGTAATTTTTACTTCCCTTTGCTAAGGTGAAGTGAAGCAAAATCAATTGAAAACAATTCCTATTTTAGTCAAAAAGGAAAGAGTTTCACGAGTAATGCTTTTTTGTGCCAGGGACTGGTATTGTACGTTTCTTTTATGTTTATTACAAAAACAAAAAGTTCAAAGATTGCTTTTGGAGCTCGCCACAGCAACGTCGGGCTTGCTCCAAAAATAATTTCTACAGATGAAGCCTTTTTCTTTTATTACATATAAAAACACTTGTAATACACGTTTACGAAGGTGGCAGTGGAGATGGGTTATAAAACCTATTGATTATGTAGCCATTAAAGTTTTTTAAAATTTATATTACATGTACACAAACAAATAAAACATAAAATATATGCATTCAGTATATATATGAGTTATAAGATTTACATAGATTTAGGACGGTTCAAAGGTATATCGATGTCAAACTTCTTAATAATGTACGAAAATAAGCATTTTTATATGTACGTTTATACGGAAAAGTGAAAGTGTAACATAGCACGTACTATAAATATCTTCGTTGAAAATAATATTAAATATTTATCCGCCCAAATTCATTCAAGGTGTTCACAGCCGCTCATCGTTCTCATTTTATTTAACGTTTAATAATATTTTCATGCTCACATATTTCGTAGGTTGCGTCTAAATTGTAAATTAGATTGAGTGCAAATGAATCTCTGGTTATAACGTTTGTAACTAATAGTTTCCACACCTAGTTACTGTTAATTTTCACGTTATCTATGCGAAATATTCGCACGGATCATCAACTAGAATTATCGATAGTATGGAATAACCTAGCAACAGAATATTTAATAACCCTGGGATCTAGCAACGATGTGTTTATCAAAGTTTTTAGAGTCTAATGGACACGAAATGTTTAACCAAGACGTTAGATAGAGCATTGAGATAACATCACAAAAAAACTTGATAAAATATTATATAAATATATATTATGTATATAGATTACCTGGGGAGAGCGTTTTCCTTCCTTCCTGGGGGGTGGTGGAAGCAGTTCCAAGTTAGTCGGTCTTTTAGGTTCCTCTCTGCCTCCCACGGCGCCCTCCTCCACAATGCCCTTAGAGGTCGAGGCCACGGATTCCGAGGCACCACAATCAGACGCTCCTTCTGCCAACATGACATTATCATAAACCACTTATATTGCTGGTCAGGTATTTGCCGCCAAGTCCACTCTTTACATAAAATCGCAATAATATATCGCACAGGTGATAAAAGTAATATACACTCTTAGTACAGTTATATAATATACGAGTTAAATATTTTGCTCGCTGTGTCACGGTATATCTTATAATAAACTGCGGACTTATTACACTTCACAAATAATTCTTGACAAAACTATATCATATGTTGAAATTATTATCGTGTGCATTTGCCTAGTTTACTAGAAATGTATTTCAACCCGTTGGTACAAAAGGGTTTGAGGCATGAGGCCGCACATTAGAAGACGAGTTGGGCCACATATACCCCGACGGATGGACATTGGACTGACAACCTGATGAGGGTCGTTGGAAACGGTTGAACATCCGCCGTATAGGATAAAGTGTACGTTCGTTGAATGTATCTTGGGAATTTTCCACAAAAGTGACTATGTAATTACAATAAAGCTCTTGGTCATTACAGGTTGGGCTTTATTTTTAAACTTATATTCACCAATTTATACCAGCAGGTGCTCATCTTTTAAGAGGGCTTAAGCCTTAACCTACTGCTTTGGCCTTAAGCGGCCTGTCGGTCTTTACATTTTTTTGAAATTCTTATGGATAACTGAGGTATGATCACATGGTATATTTTTACGACTACTTATATTATATTATCTGCAATAAGCCAGTGGTGTGTGCCTTCATTTAGAATCTCTAAAAAATAATTCCCCCGATTCAATAAATAGAATACAGGTCAATTTTTAAGCGGGCGTGGATGGCCAAATCCGAAACTATGAGGAATACCGAAAAATCGTTAAACGAGTCACGAATCCGATTTTGATGATACAGGAAACACAAAAAAAAATCATTCTGTATATCGTATCATTTATATCCATCTAAGTTGTAATCATTGTTATTTTGAAATCGGTTGGATTATTTCATTTACTAAATGGAACGTAAATTCTAAGGTACCGTTGTAATATTTACGAAGCAAAATTTATTTTATTTATCACACAGCGTTTTACCGACGGTGTCCTCTTAGGAATTGTAGGCTTTACTGTATTACTTAAATTAAGCGCTAATACAAAAATACTTTATGAAGACATTTTTATAACCCCATTTATCAGCATATTACAGAGTAGTTCATGATATTAATCAAATTTTATTAAAACGAAATTCTAAGCAAATTAGTTTTGCATCGAGATAAAAAATAAAATTAAAGAATAAATTCGTCGCATCAAGTTTTAACTATAATTGAATATTTTATTTCCCATAGCGTTATTGACTCTATTTACTTGATTTAGCCCTACTAGCTAAATTCTCGATGCAGTAGGCGAAATGGGGATTTCGAATCAAGACATTGCAGAATTGGTCCTTGCAGACACGAATGTTTGTGTAACCGATATTCTTGTATCGAAATTCCCTTTGTAGTTTGTGAGACCTATAACACCAGATACTATTGAGCCTGTTCTGTGTAACTATATTATAGTTTCACGCCTATGTATTCGGATAACGCAAGGCTAGGTAGAGATCCCAGTAGAGCCTATAATTCGTCAAGTTTATATCCTGCCTAAAATGTTATAGAGTGTTTCTATAGTCATGCCGAAAACATCCTTGGAAAATATGATGTCAGACATATACATATAATAACAAAGTGGATTACGTTACCTGTGTTTCGAAACCAAGACCTTACAATTCAAATATACGCAGCTACAATTATTGCATAAATGAAATCGAGATAATCTGCCGCTAATTGAACATGATCGTATGGTCTTTATTATTGCATTGCATAGCTCCGACAAACGAGAAACAGGTACCTGATGGTAAGTGATCCCTGCCGTCCATTAACATCCACAACGCCTGGGTAATGGATGTTTAGCCGGACCATCAAATTGGGAAGAGAAAGGAAAAAGGATGGGAAGAGGAAATGGGTATTGAGAAAACGGCAATCTCACTCACCAAACTAAACACGACGTGAAGCCATCGCTTCTTGTCGATTTCCTGTGAGGCAGTACCACGCCGGACGAGCCTGCCCATTCATGCTGAGTATTGACCGACGACAGCGTGGCTCTACAATATTTTTTTGTTGCCTTGCATGGCGAGACCAGAATGCCATTCGCCTGATGGAAAGCGATACGACCGCTCATGGACAGTACCTAACAACGCCATGAATTACATGGCAATACTTGGCATTCCACTATGCTCGCCATCCTGAGACATAAGATGTTTAGTCTCAATATGTCCAGTAGTTACTCTGGCTACAATGCCCTTCAAACCGGAGCACAACAGTGCATTTACACTGCTGTTTGGCGGAAGAAATAGACATTGCGGTGGGACCTACCCAGGCGGCCTCTCACATATGAGAGACCTACCACCAGTAATACTTTCATAAATTCTATACATAGAATTGACTACATATAATACATTGCATGCTATGTGCTTTTGTTTTAACCTTTTTACCAGGAACATATTAATAGATCGACTTTTGATATAAAAAGATCTGCGGAATCCACAACGTCTAAAGAAATATTTAGTTAAAACATCTGCACGAAATTAGCAGATCGACCGAAATCGGTACGGTCCTAGGAAATCTTTACAGGTGGTAACTATATAAAGATTACAAGCTAATTTGGCCGCGCAAAATGTAGGCTACCGGAAAACCGGATACGTGGCTTATTATTTATGTTTTTACTAAATTATCCATGACGTCTCGCCAGACGCATTAATTAATCATAAAACCAAACTATGTTTACGATGTTATAATTATTCCAATATATTTCGATCTCGGAGATTAGGTTTTCGTTTCGGCGAACCTTGTCGATATTTAGTAAGTGTAGATAATTAATTATTGAATAAATTGTCAATTTGGTTTAATTTTTTTACAGGCAGAATACATACGTCGGAAATGCTTGGAAATCGTTGATATCGTCTTATTTTTTCGATAATTAGTTAGTGATATTTACTTGATATGACCAATGGTGTTCGATAACACTGATTTCTCTGTTACGTTTAGGATTTTTTTTATGTGTGTTTTATTGGAACGTTGAAATACAGAAGTTTAGTTGTCGTCCTTCACTTTCGTATGTAATAAATTAATATTGATACAATCGTAGCGTTATTTTAAGTCAATTTTTTTTTTTAAATATATGAAATGATATGAAATGAAAAAATATCAAATTTATCAAAAATGGTATAAAATTATATTCGTAGACAGGTTATAGTATGTTTGTGGATTAGCCGAAACAGCTGTTATGTAGTATGTACGTTGCGTTAAATGTCATAAAACATACATAAACTCTAATTATAAATTGCCTACAAAAATCGGAAAAAAAGATGAGCCGTGCCGCGCAACACATGGTAGTAATCGTATACTTGTTTTTATGGCTTTAAAATAAAGTTTTTTCAACGACTCGCTGTAACTTTCTTTTATCTTGTACGTTATGCCAAAACACAATCAGTGAAATTTTGACTGATTTTAAAAACAAATACGCAAAACCATTTGATTCCAACCCGGAAAGAATATCATACAAATGTTTATCTACTCTCGGTTCGAATCAGCAAACTCCGATCCGATTACCAATTACTTTTGCAACATTTTGCTGAGTGATCACCTACAGCAGTCACAGCCACGGCGTGTAAAATTCTTCCTTCTTTTTTAACTTTTATTTCTTTTTATGTTTCTTTTTCTACATCTGTATATGTAAGTCGTTTTGTTCGCTAGTGGCAAATAAACAGTTTTTCTTTCTTTCTTACTTACCCGCTGTGCAAATCCACACCAACCGTTCTTACACAAAACCGTGCAACTTTTTAAAATCTAGAGTACGGAGAAATCCTTGACCGTCGAGCGAATATAATCATAAACACCACTGACGCCTAATACCTAGTTGGCACACACCACTTCTACAATTTACGAGTTTCCGCTCAGTGATCAACTCGATCGTCCGGTGTGAAATGAGACTAAACTCATGCGGTATAGCTTCATTATGGCTGCTGTTTGTCGACGACAAGTCGAGAGCGTCAACGCAAACACCGTATAACGCGATCTGCAAACCTTCGTGCGTGAGGAACTGAACTTCAGAACAGTTATTCATATGAGTGATACTAGGTGGTGTACTTCTATATATTTGTATATCTAATTTCGTAACAAATAAACTCATTTGATATATATGAGGCCATGAAATACATGAGAATTCTATTATTTCTAAATTTTTCGTCACGTTTGTCACAATCCTCATGGAACATCCGGCCTCGTAAAACAGGTTAAAATTAGTGATAGGTATATTTAATATTATAATTAGTTAAATTTCCGAGAAAACGAGTCGCGCAGTCCATCTGCTATCATAAGATATACAGTTGTAAACACTTTGAAAGCAAAATAAATCAGAATCAGCTAAAAAGCACATTCGCTACGCAAACAAACCGTACAAGATTTAATTTCGCGCCGCTATCTGTCGCCAGCAGTTGAGCGCCAAGATTAGTAATCAACACGCTTGGATCACTAGCATGCAATACTAACAGAGGCTTATAATTGAATTGACCCTTGGAGCAGCTTGCATTATGTGAGAAATGTGCTCGGTTAAGCCTGGTCAAACAGAATCGCAAAGTAGGCTATCAGTGTGTGTCGAGAACTGTTTAAACCGTTCGAGACTGCGAGTAAACAGGCAATTGTTTGATTGTTCAGGCGGTTTGATGGCTGTCGATGGCTCCTGAACGTATTTCGATCCGAACACACTTCGCAATTGTAGTGAAAATACATTTTAAAAACAATGTTTGATTTACGTGTCGAATAAAGTTTTATTGGAGTTGTGGCTCTGATTGATGGTATAAAGGCGCGTTGCTCTTTACACTGTGGAAAAGTTGTTGATAATGTCGATGTTGGTGTTTCATCAAACCTTTGGAGGCTGGGCCGTCGCTAGCTCGCTCGAGGTGCACCATGTCGTCGACGGCTGAGGAAGTGGAAGGGGCTGGTTGGTCAGGGGTGTTGGCTTGCATTTTGTGGCACACTTCAAATGCTTGGCCCACGGTGCGCACAATCCTCATTGCTTGACTCTGTAAACAAAAGAGATAACAATAGTGAATAAATAATATAATACTAAAATATAGCTAGAGCCATAAGCTATACAATTGACGAGGCTTAAGACCAGGCTAAATGAAAAAGAAAGAAGGAACGAGGACATGTATGAATGTGGACCCTAGCACAGTCAGAATAACGTGAGGTATCTAAAATAAAATAAATAAAAATAAACTACAAGTACACAACGTCTCGATATGTGGAAAATCTATAAATTTGGATTTCATTTTATAAATTTTACAACATAGGGGAGGCGGAAACCTTTTCGTATTTCTGCCTTTTAAAAATCGTATTGTTTTATCTATCCCTTATTATTCAGTATTGCTTTAAAAATATTTAATGTTATAAAGTGGAATTAAGGACCACAAAACCGGTTAAAAGCACACTTCTACACAGTCCTTTGTTCCATTCCATATACTTCGCACATACATAGAATTTATGTGTGGGAAAGTCCTGGGTGCGTTTAGCCGTAAAGTTCCCTTGATTGCTTTGTAACTTTAAAAGGGTTTTATACATTCAACATTCCGATAATCTCCCGCACACGATCGGCTTAACCCTCTCTTCAGTCTGTTTATTTAGATGCTAGGATTATTTTAATACCCTCGCCGATGTAATGAATGAGATAGCTGAACATAAATAGCTCGTGGAAAAGATAATGATTGGCAGTAATTTATGCGATAAATAATGTGTATGACCGATATTTGTACTTAAAATGGGGAAATATAAAATGCTACGTGAGTGAGTAAGATCTAAGACTGGTTATTTGAACAGTACGTGATAAAATCTAGAATGTGTGTAGGCTTTTGTTTTATCCCTGTATATAAGAGTTGCTTTTCGTTTTTTATTTACCTGTTATTACATATATTTTTTAAGTGAGGTTTCGGGACATAGATAGCCGCATTAATAATTATTTACAGAGATTATTCCATGGCATTGCAATTCCTGTCAGCAAATATTTCGCTAGAGTCATTAGCAGGGAGCTCCATAAAGATACGAGGTGGTAGAGACACTAGCTTGTCTTAACAGATAATATGATGGCAGAAAAGAAAAATGGGGGAAGTACTTAAAACATATTCTTTCTATAGTCTATCTAAACTAAGAAGTTCCATTTGACATTGGGAAATAGGGATGCTGTCAAATAAATCGGTTCTTACAATATCCGATTATTTAGAGATATCGATAATATTTGTTTGTATTTCATAATCGATTACAGTTTATATTTTCAGTTTCCATCATTTCATTTATTTTTTCTTGAACATTTTTATTCTAATGAGACATCAACAATTGCATGTCACTTTACTATTTAGGAACAAAAGGAGTGATTTATCTATTACTAGCGGCCCGTCCCGGCTTCACCCGGGTGCAGACACTTTTTCGAGTCCAGTCCACATCACGCACATGCTTATGAACACATGATACATACATACAATACAATACATATACTCCAAAGTGAGGAACCTTCTCACTATGTGTGGCGTATCCTACAATACTGCCTTCATTTCCATTGTAATATCCAAATCTATTAATTAATGATAAATTGATTCATATTAATATTATAATTTCACTATTTATTGATGTATGTTCGTTGACAGCATACCTATTATTAGCTGAAAGTTCAGTATTTTTAAAAATTAAAAAACAACTGTTTTATATCTGCTCGATTATTTAAATATTTTTGCCGATTATGCGTATACAAATGCATTTGAATAGTCTCGACTCTACCGGTAAAAGACCTAACGAGGTGACTTTGTAATGATGTCTAGAAAAAAAATATGTTGTTTAAAATGGTTATTTTGCTTTATTCAAAGAATTCTAGTTTAAATTTAGTGATTATGGTTTGTATATCTAGTGATAAAATAAGAATAGCTTCATAATTCCATGGATTTACGGAAAGTGTTATTGAAATGGTGTGGGTTACGTCTGCACAAAGTTATTTACGTTAAAAGTATGAAACGTCAAATGGAACCTGTTAGTTTAGATAGACTATAAACAGTACAACGGTTGATAGACATATAACACTAAAGTTATCCTCAGATATAAAACTAGCTGTTAGCCTGCATCATAGATAATTCCACAGATGTGTTATCTTATACATTAACATTTGAGCACCTTTTGACACTAATTAAAAAGACTGGTTGAAACAGATGTTTGAATAAAGGGGTATACTGCGAAAATTTAGCGTGAGATAAAAAGCGGGCCGGTGTAAGCGTGGGACTTGACATATGTTTAATTAATGTTCCTTTCATTCATGTCGCGTAACAGATCGAAAAAGATTATTTGGGCCGAGCGCGCTCATTTAAAACCTCCGCATCCTGAAGACCCCGTCTCGGTCTTTACGATTTTTATTTGAATATTACGTGTTCAATATGAAAAGGTGTAAGATTCGAGCTGAAATCAGCTACGTTATAGCTGGAAATATTGCCTAAAAAAAGGAAGAGTTCTAGTAAGCCGAGGCACAAATTACAGACGTGAAGTAACACAAATACTTTTTGCGCAATGAAGCCAAGTTGTGCTATGTATGCATATACATATTATAGAATAGTGTCGACAAACTACCGAGGGGAGTGGTTAAGTGGGAACGTGATAGTTGTAGAAGCTCTGGTGGTCTTCAAATCTGGCAAAGAATCTGGGATAAGGTCCCCAAACCTTGTTAGACCTGTATAAGATTGCCGGTTTCGGGAGTGAATATTATATCCAAACCCATGTAAGAATCAGAAATCCATACCTTTTATACTAGGCCCTCTATTAAATCCACTTACCCTCAAACCACTACTTACTCAAATTCAAGTAGGGATTACACCAAATAACATTAAGCAGTATGTATAATCAGAATATTCTCCATAATTTTGGTATTCATAAACAATATCTATGCAAAAGCCATTAAATTGTGGAGCAAAATTGCAAATATATGAATAATGAGTATCCTAATTTGCCTTCAAAATGGATGAAGCTGGTTACTAAGTTGCTGGGTAATCTACGCAACATATATGATAATTTACATGGTGCTAAGAAAATTATATAGCATTGGAGCATTATATAATATTTATAGACAATAATAAAAAAAATATATAACCTCTTTTATGTACACATCTGGGTTATAAATATTGGCATTATAAACATTTAGCTGATATTGAGATAACGAGTATTAGAAAAATTATATGTATAGATAACTTAGGAAAATTTTAGGTAACCTTGATTGCTTTGAATCTAATAATTATTATTTGCATTTGACCCCCTCTTGGTCGGCACTATACTCCTAACCTATTCCACAGAAATCGCGCATCTTATGTGAAAAGTAGATAACTTATAGCTGTGTCCTAAAAATTAAATGAAAAACATTATATCGACTCGTTCGTAATGTAATTATAATGATAAAAATACATTTTATTATAATGCGAGTGCGGTTAGTGTGACGATACAAAGTCCCACGCTCAAAGAAAGATTCAATAATATACAAACCTATATTTATACACTGTATTTTAAAATAAGTGACCATATATTTCATTTTAATGTCTTTTAAAAGTGATACATTTTCATTTAATGTACCGGAAAATCTCAATGGCGAAGATTTCTGACGCAGATATAAAATGCAGCAAAAGCTTTTACTTCTTAATTCACGCACAAATTGACTCCTATTAAACTTTTATAATTATTATTAGCGCCCATTTAATATGCCTCTAATTCCTACTAATATTATAAATGTGAAAGTGTGTACATGTATGTATGTTCCGTTTTCACGCTATAACGGCTGAACCGATTACGATGAAATTTAACATAGAGATTTATTGGACCATGGAGACGAACATAGGCTACTTTCATCCCAAAAAATGTAATGCTCCCAGGAGATGAGTCAGGAATTTTACGACAAATATACAGGGTTACAGGGTAAGTCGACCTAGATCCTTTAAGAGGTTGTAGTTCCCATCATTTCTGACCGATTTGACTATGAGACCCTATACCCTAAACTTAACTGTTTCCAAGATATTTCGCTTTGAAGTTTTTGTAAAAAAATGACGGTTTTTTGTCTATTGACCCCGGGAAAAGCAAAGTCGGCGGCGGTCACATTGTGTTCAAATATAAAACAGTTAGTATGTACGCGAAATAATATGTTGTTTGATGTAGATTGGACTCAAAAACTATCTGCACCCGGGTGAAGCCGGGCCCAACCGCTACTATAATATAAACAAAATTAATTTACTTATGGTATTTCGTGGAAATAAGAGAGTAGATTGCGGTGTGTTTGCTTCCATATACGCACCATCAACATCTAGAACATTGTGTGTGTACATCCATTTAGTGTAACACGCAACATTAACTTTACTTCCAGAAACAAATACATTTATTTTTATTTATGTATTATTTTTATTATCAGACAGAATAAACAGTTATAAATCAATGTGATTTGGGCGATTGTAATCAAGAACACTACCTGCTTATTTACTACTTTAAAATATATTTGCATTAGATTAAACGCCGACATAAAATATGAAATTAGAATTGATATAATTTGATAGAAATTTTAAATATCGAATGTTATACTGGGTATATCAAGACTGCGACCGAAAAACAAAGCCAGGTGGTAGTTTTAGTGGACACAAACACAATTTAAAATTTCGCGAATAAAGCGACAGATTTTTATTTTACTTTTTAATCTTTATCTTTTTTGGATGCTAAATATCGAGTTTATGCGAAAAAAGTAATTTACACTCTTGCTTACCATTGTATATTTGAAAATAAAAAGATGTACATCATTATTATAGGAAAACTATATGTCTATCACCCAAATACGATGATAAGTAAAAAATGATAACAAAAATTGATTTTTTTTTGCGAAATTTTCAATTGCCTTGTGTCTGAAGTCACTAATACTACCACCTGGCTTCGTTTTCGGTCGCGGTCTTGATACACCCTGTATTTAACTGTCATTTAATAACACTGTTTTTATTTCTTATGACAATTTTTATTTGGTTTTCAACCCGGATATATCCTTTTTAATTAACTATTTTACAGTGTCTTGGTGTCTCCTTTTATACTTGCATATACAGTAGTTTGAGTATAATGAGAACAGAAACTGCAACATTAAATATTTTGCATGAATCATAAAATGAACATTTTATTTATTTTAAAAAACCGAGGCGTAAGTTTTGAAATGAATTTTACCCGTTGCTCAGACCAAATTTTAACCGCAAAATGTTTTCATATTCATGTAGTACAATTCGCACATTTGTAATGGGAATAGTTACTTCATTTCGGAATATAGAATTCATTGCACTTTTGAGAGTCTAAAGGAATTTGTAAGTTATTTATGAATTTAAATAAACTTATTCGTTTGTAATGGCTGTTTTACTGTCAGAAAAGCGCTTAATGGTTATAAGTCTTATAAGCTATCTGTATCGTGTAAATGTTGTAAGGTGAATTTTTCGATATGGAGAACATTATTGCCAGAAGATATATTTTCTATACAGGCTGAAGTTAGGGCGGTGACCGAAAAATCTTTGATGTTTCTACAACATGGACGTTACTACAATTTACCAAGACTGGCGGCGAAAATTGACCAAACTAAAACTAGAGCCAAGTAAATAAGGGAATTTGCCAATTGATTGACAAAATTATCCTTTATTTAAATGAATTCCAGGTCAGATTAATGAAATCTGTCGGGCTGGCGGAGTGGCGGAGTGGCCACGGGTTCGGTGTTGGACCGCTGCCAGGCGGAGACCATACGCATGCAGTTCAGAAAGAGATATGTCTGACAACGCTTCGTGTCACGCCTCGAGCTTTCTCATAAATTGACACTAATATGACAATATATATTCCGATTGACAAGGAGCGCGCGCTTTGAGAAAAAACCGGCCAAGTGCCAATAGCACACGATAGCTCAAAGTTCCGTTCCGTATTGCTAGAGTAAGTTGGCAGCGATGCTGTCTTACAAATCAATTTTCGGAGGTTGAATCTAGACGCAGATACTATCGATCTATCGAAGTTTTGTGTTAATTCTTAATTGGGACGCTTTGTCCGTGATATTATTGCAAGCTTAACAATCGCCTTCCATATATCCCAACAAGGGTTTAAAGGATAAGCAATTTCACAGCTGAATATTAAGAGATTACACAGGAACTATGACAATAAGAGTACACACTATAAAAAATTGGATTGATGTCAATCTTTTTAATATTGCAAATGTAATTATAAGTTTGGCCCTTTTTACCTTATATACAGGATATATCCAAACTGCGACAGAAAACGAAGCCCAATGGAAATTTTAGTGACTTCAGACACAATGCAATATAAAGTGTGGCAAAAAGTTTGGGTAGTAAATACACAGTTTTCGTAAAATAATAATGTACACATTTTCAGTTTTAAAGACGCCAAGGTACGCGTTGGTTTAAATTATTATTTTAGCAAAAACTAGGTATTTACCACTCAAATACGATGATATTTAAAAAAATGCAAAAAAGCTGTCCCTTTTTTTGCAATAATTTTAGTTGCATTGTGTCTGTAATCACTAAAACCTGGCACCTAGTTTCTTTTTCGATCGCAGTCTTGATATACCCGGTATATTGCAGATTATAGTTCCGTATGTACAAACGCAGCGCCACCGAATACGTGGCGGTCAGTCTTAATTCTGCGGTCGGCAGCCATGCCTAGCTGGATCCCTGTGGACGTTGTTTGCGTTGCGGCTTTGTTGTTCGACACCTAATTTATGCCAACTATTTCGCGCTTACACATAACTCACTTCTGGTACCTGGCCTTGAATTAAGTGGCAGAGGTTTCTATTTCGTTAAGTTACAGCACAAATGCTTTCTTGACTGGGGGACCACTGTCTCATTGAGATACCAGCATTGCTGTTGTGTTTTTTTTGGTGAGTGGGATTATTGGAGACCCTAAAATTGGTAGTAGGCTACTCTTATCTGTTCTGATAGCGACCGTAGAACAAGAACTCTTAAAACCATGTTTCCATCCATTCATGACGCCGTGTCGTTGCAACCGTTCATGTATGAGTGCATCTCGTTTTGAGTTTAGACATGTCCAGCATAATGAGAGATAACTATCTCCTATGACAGATTCTATATTCAGGATGTGCCAAACCTACGATCAGCATTGCAGTGCCAGCATAAAAAAGAATCCCGTATCTACGTTGCATAAAATTTGGCAAAATTTACGATCGGTCACCTGTCTGACCTCAACTGTTCTGGGAAATATCCAGCCCCGGACAAATTATAAGTTTTCGAATTGAACGAATCGCGCGTTGCGGTTTTCACAACTCTGAGGAATAATTCACAGCTTTTATACGCCAGTTGACCAATTGTACCTAGAAATGAGTGTTGTACCAACAATATGCATACAGCATATGCATTATAGGTCTACCAACGACTGAATGTTATAATAGAAATATGTATTGCATATGCATTACATTATATATTTTTTTGCAAAACCAACAAATACATGAAAATGATTTACATCAATCCATACGCCTCTTACTAAACTATACTCCTTTACGCTTGAGAATAGCCGCTTGAAACTAAACAGAACTTTATATAACAATTATGAAATTCTAGAGTAGTATTCTTTGGTACGTAGGTTTGCTTCAGTTTTGTTTCTTTTACATATAAATTGAGCGAAGTTTAGTTACAAATATATTACGTAAACGTTATTTTGAAGTATAGAGATATGTACCGTGCACTCCAAGGTTTCATTGGCAATCTTCTTCAAACCAAGATGAATCAATTTCCAAAAAAAAAAGCTTTATTTATCACTCCATTTCGAAATGTAATTAATTTAAAATAGCTCTTTTACGTTTTGTTTATGTTACTCTCTCCAAAAAAAACATACAAGCAATTTTAATTCAATGCATGCAATTACCATTTAGAATTCTAGATTTTTTATAGACTGACATTAAATAGCCTCACGTATAAATGATGGAACATTGAAAGGCATTATTTTAATGGTATGCACATTCACTTTTAATGCTTGCTTACGATTTGGAATACAGCAGCATCGATTATGCAACGTCCAGATACTACAAGATGTAATCGCTTTTTAAAATAGTCCGTAATTTTCGTTTAACCGGCAATATTACTGGCAGAACGAAACGGAACGAAGCTGTTATTTCAAGTCGGTTATCTGTGCAATAGTGGTGCTACATTTGTCAAGCCGACCCTTTGGTACTGTATTTTGAAATGACCTTTACAAGTCGGCTCTCCCACTTTTTATTTAGGTATATTAATTCCATTCTAAGTAGGTTCTTCTTGCAAAAATCCTACTGCGCTGACTCCTGATGGTGTCATGTCCTGTGTCTCGGGTATTGGTATCCGAGCTATCTAACTACGATCGTCCACATTATCATCATCACCATCAGCCCTTCCGCGTTCACTACTGGACATAATGGTGAATAAGAAGTGTGGTGCCTTTCGGATTTATCCAGCATATTCGGAAACAAGCCCGCATAATGTCTCGACCGTCGAGAGACAACCATCCTACGGTGGTGGATACACTGTCGCCACTGCACCACGCATTCTATCGGGTGTACTGTAGTCACATTCCCTTGTTAGTATAATAAATAAATAAATAAATAAATAAATACACCTAACAGTCACATACATAGTCCTGATCCCACACTAAGACCGAGTCTTGTGTCGTGGGTATCAGAGATTTTTCGGTCTCATAAAACACTCAGACCCGAAACAAATACCTGTGGCTCACACAAATATTTGTTTCGGTGCGGGGATCAAACCCAATCGTATAAACCAAAACACTTCTATTAGTTGTAAGTTGTGGATGCGTTGTAGAAGTTCATGGGCGGCAGTGATTCCATAAGGTGACTTGTTAGCTCGTTTGCCGGACCTATAAATAAAAGAATAAAAAGAAACCTGTTGAAGGCGAGCTGAAGAAAAAGTCTGAATAAACCGCTGAAGTCAATGACAGAAGCATTAAACATGATGTGTTTTCCAAAACGTGTAAGATTATTTCCTACCTACCTTAAAAAAATTGTGCGTCATACTTACGTATAGAATATAAATTATTATATTCGAATTCAGACAGGTACAAATTGAATCTTATGATTTGCGAAATGTAAATTAAACTTAGAACACTCACTAATATTAGTCAGTAGGACGTGCAGTAAATTATATTTTAATAAAGATATTATTTCTCAGTTATGTTTAATGAAAACAACTTCTTACTGAGTTCAATTAAACACATTTTAAGACTACAAGGAATGTAGAACTAATGTTTTATACATACATACTTACATAAACTCATGCCTTTATCCCCGAAGGGGTAGGCAGAGGAGCCACCAGGATACCCACATTTCGCCTTGTATGTTCCGTCCCACGATGTGATAGGGGGACGAGCCTATCACCATATCGTGCAGAAATTCCTGACTCCGGACTGATATATAATGAATAGAAAAATCCAATATCCCTTTACCCGACCCGGGACTCGAAACCGAGACCTCAGCTTTGTAACCGTACCGTAATACAATTACGCCACCGAGGCAGGCATAAATGTTTTATTGAATTAGATATGTACCGTTCAATGTTTTTTAAATAAATTAGTGAATAAAAACAATAATTTTCTTCTCAAATGTGCATGTTTAGAACACTCGAACTAATTCCAAAGATCAATTATATTACACATATTAATAATTTCGCTTAATTAAATGTCCCCATACAAAATTACATACATTAGATACTAGCTAAGAAAATGTTGATAATGGACAGAAGTACTGCAACTTTGTACACTACAAACTCCTGGTAAATAAGTAAATAACACTTCGAACTATAGCTGACCTGGAAATAAGTTTCAAGACGGTCGGGAAAGAAAATCTAAGCAATCTAAATGAATCAGCAACCGTTCAACTCAGAGAATAACCATAGCAAACAATGTTGCGGCCTATTCGCGGTACAGATAGGAAAGTTTGACACTGATTGATGATCGAAATGTCCAATATTTGCGCGCTGTTTATGGATTAGGCACTGAACAATAATTTATGTTCTCAGAAAACTGACATTATCCCTACTAACTGGAACTCTTCGGCAGTTTGCTCTGACAACTAGTAATTGTCTAAATGTATAGAAAATAACTGATAGAACAGAAGTTCAGCTTGATATATTGTCATTTGCACAGGAGGTCTTATAAGCGAGCACTAGAAAATATTTATGAAAATGCTTTCTCAAATAGGGTTAAATAAGGGGCGGGCACAAGTGTGTATAATAGATTATAAATTGAAATTACATACATACATAAACTCGCGGCTTTTCCCATACGGGGTAGGTAGAAGTGCTACCAGGACACCACCACCACGTTTCGCCACCACGTGGACACCACGTTTCGCCTTGTGCGTTTCATCCCACAATGTGATATGGGGCGAGCCTATCGCCCTATCGGACACAAATTCCTAAATCCGAGCTGATAATAAATAGAAAAATCCAATATCACTTTGCTCGACCCAGGATTTAAACCCAAGACCTCAGCGTTGTGATCGTACTGTAGTACAACTGCGCCACCGAGGCAGTCAAGTTTAAATTAGACATGTAGCAATAATATACGAGTTTCTGAGGTTTTGTGGAGGACGAAAGATAAGATTATGTAGAGATTATATTTATTCCTATAATTAATGTTACAATTAGCAGGAAGATTTATTATTCAAATTCTCAGAAGACTAATATTACAATGAGTTATCTTAATATTAGTTTTAAAAGTTGAAATGATCGAATGACCAATCAGTTTATTGAAAACCTAATGTTGAATATAAGCAATTTTTCATGGATGAATTCTGTTATCGGCATTAATTTCTCGTTACTATAAAAGCAACTTATTCTCTAAAAATAAATTTGTTTCTACCAGGTGCAGCTAATAAATATAATAAGCCTAAAGTGAAATTTTATCTTCTATGATATCTCGGCCCAACAGCCTATCTGTAAGGCCGAGATCCACTAAATTGTCAGAATTTGATAAAGATCGCTGAAACGTTTGGCACACCCGGTGTAGTATATATCAAAATCTATATGAAAAAGATCAATCCGCAAATGGCGAGTATATATTTCGAAGAAACGTTATGTGTTAATCTATTTTCTTTTTACTAGTAGGTATTATATGTCACTCAAAAAAGCGAAACAACGGTATAACCTAAGATTCAGCAGTAAAGTTTAAAAAACCAATTCGTATGGATTATATATAAACATTCTAATGTACAGATCCAGGCATGCGTAGTAGGGGACCACGTTTAAAATGTTTAGATTAGGAATTAATGTACAAACTTAACATAATTGTATGATCTCCTATTGTGTAAGAGTTTGTATATTTCAATAAATATTTTTTCATTTCATTTCATTTCCATACATGTTGACGGCATTATATTCTGGGATGTCCTAAAACACGAACATTTAAGTAATAAGTTCATATATTATGACGAAGATGTTCCTGCTAATTTGGGCGAAAATCTATTAACCGAATTATAGGTAAATTAAAATAAATAATAATCACAAAACATTTGGGACTTTTATAATATCAATTTGTAAATGTTAAGGTGCACTAGTAAGGCTTAGGGTATATCGTTATTCAAGCTTTAACAACAAAGGCTCTTGAGTAACATAGAAACAACAAAGCCTTTAAAGGAGAAAGCTATACACCCAGATGGATACGGTTGTATCCCGGTCTTTGAGAGCTCAGTCGTCTTAGAAATATATATATATATATATGTTGTGCACTCTCTGCTTCTTGGAAGCCCAATTAACGAGAATAATAAAAATAAAAATATATATTTCAATTTATTTTATTACATGTTCATAGTACCATGTTTTCAGAACTCGACTTTAGAAATTAAAATAATTTCTTATTTTTGTTTCTGGTTACATATTATAATTGATCTTTGTAGAGAACATTAAAGGTTAATTCTGTAATTATTTTAATTCTTTCTAGTTTATGTTTGATCTGTATCTATTTGAATTGCATTTCCGTTAGTGTTCCTAAACTTTTAAATGAGTAATACCCGTTCTTATTGAATCTGTAACAGGTGTATTCCGAATCTCGCATGCGACTTAATAAAAGTCGATCGTCCCGAGACAATGACCTTTATAGCGATCATAATTTTTAGCTACCTCATCGCAGTGAGCGTCAGGCGTCTATTTTCGTTGACGTCGTCATCTTGCGGAGTGAGGTTAAAGAAATGCGGTTGCTTCAGTCTTCAGTCCGTCTGAAACTATTTTCCTATTGTCTTCTGTTTTATGGGAAGTTTTCATCACAGTTATACATAATATTTTTTGAGGCGAGCAGTTGAAACAACTGATGAGTGCAAGTACCCACTAAACAATATTTAAAATTGGAATACAGTTATGAAAATGCAATGTACATGTTCCTTTTTCGCGCAGCAACCGAGCAACGCATCGCCCAATTTTCTGCAAGTGATTATGATTCATATAGTTGGATAGGCCATATTTTATCAAAAACAATGCACGTTTCCTGCGGCGTAGACGTCCATCCAAATTTAACGCGGGAGAAACCGCGGGAAACAGCTGCTCGGTTTTATTTGCAATACGTCATACGCACACACATTAATCTAAATCCAAAAGCATTTGTTTCGGGTCGGGGTGTTAATGAGACCGAAGTCTCTCGTAGTTCATGGTACACACGACACGGGACCTGTATTTAAGTGTGGGGTCAGGCCTATGTATGTGACTGGTCCTATTGCAGACACAACAGACTACCGTCTCTCGCCCTGAGCACATCTCGCTCCGAGTCGCGTTAGTAATTATTAATAGTTATATTATTTTACTCTGTCTTTATTTTGTGTTTATTTATAATTATATATACTATAGTTAATTTCATGGAGTTTAATGCTTATTGTAATCGTCATCAGCCCGTTGCAGTCCACTGCTGGCATAGGCCTCTCCCAAGGTACGCCACAGAGCCCGGTCTGCTGCTTTATGCATCCGGTCCTCTAGTACAGGTCATTGTAATACCGACACTTAAACCCACCAAAATTATGTAAGATTCCGCAAGTACAAATGCTTCACGTGAAGTAAGCTTGTTGTGCGTGAAGTACTATTGTGATACTACAGCGTACAGACAGAATCTGATAAGCTTTTCAACATTTGGAGGAACTTGCGTCAACTTGTCCTTTTATCTGATTATATCTATACGCCCGCTTACTATAAATAACAAATTATATGCATTAGAATTTTTGAGTAACGCGCTATTATATTGTTTGTTTATTTATCACCGCCTCATCTTGAAAGTACATTATATAAATAATCCCCACAGTATACAAATCTCACTCATCCTCATAAAAATAAGTCATGAAGTATGTGACACGGGTTTCGCATTTCAATCGTATTCCACATTACACCTGTCTTCTCAAATAACTTTTATGTTTTTTTATGTTTCTCTAATTTATTATGACCTAAGGTGCAGATCGTAAATTCGCGCGTGCGCTTTATAGCCGATGAAACGCCGCGCCGCGTCGAAAATGACACGTACAAAAGCTTTTATCCTTAGGGACATGGCAGAATGCAGGCTACATGATAATGCATGAAAGATAGTGTGAACATGCCAAGTGAACTACTCGGAACGTGGATAATTTTCTCTATTTCAAATTTTACTCTCCATTTTTGTTGGCGGAACTATTTGCGAGTTCACTCGCTTTGTGGATACGACTTAGGTACGTGTAAATGGAGTTGCAATAATACTGTGCGAGTTGTTTTTTATAAATAATGAAATAAGAATAATACGAATGTTACACATTGAAATAATACTATTTATTACGGATTTTATCGCGAAGTAATTAATGTTTTATATTATTTTTTGGAATCGTAATATAATATTTTTAAACAAAAATGTCATGTAAACCATATTGACAAGTAAGAAATAAATACAGAAATTAATTAAAAAATATATTTAAGATCTTAGTATAGGTACTTGTTTAGGCCCCGCGTGTACGTGCAGTAGAGTATCTTTAAACACGTTACAAAAAACTCATAGTCTTCTGTAATAGACTAAGAGCCCGTGGCCGCCAGACTTTCGTCATTTTATAAAAGCTGAAAGATTGTCTGCGCATGCCTCTGGCATAGGGATCACACGATCAGCTATTATGAAGTTCCGATCGGGGTGGCTTTAAAAGTTATCAGCTTTAATGTGTCTGCCAAGATGAAAGAACCATCAAAGGTGTCCGGATGCCAAGGACACGTCTTTTTATAGTTGCCTTAACAACATATTCAAAATCCGGGTTTAATACTATAAAGCTGGAAAAATTATATATGACGATATCTTCAAACTTTAATAAAATGTAGTTTTGCCAGCGTTGTAGTATAAAAGCTGAATTTTATATATGTTGTTAAGGCAACTATCAAAAGATGTTACCTTGGCATCCGGATACTTCTGACGGTTTTTTCACCTTGCCAGACATATTAAAGCTGATAACTTCCAAAGCCACCCTGATTGGAAATTCATTATAGCTGATCGTGAGATGCCTAAGTCAGAAGCATGCGCGGACAAACTTTCAGCTTTTATAAAATGACTAAAGCCTGGCGGCCACAGGCTCTTGGTATATAAAGACTTTTATTAAATTAAGCGCAACTGGATGACTAATAATAACTGCGAATACAAGTTTTTGATTTACATTTACTTCTCTTTATTACTTAAGTGCGTTGGTAACGGACCAGACGCGGCTTTCTTCATGTTTACGGTGGTCTCGGGTTAAAATCCCAGGGCACACCTGGGTCGTATATGGGCTGATACAATACTCAAAAACAAAATGGTATTCCAGTTTTGGTAACTTTCCTCTACTATTTGAAGAAAAGGACTCTAATACAAAAATAAGTCATTATTATTTCCAATATCAATTACCATTGAGTGATATGATATAACAATTGTACTTAATAATTAAGTAAATCGCTTCCGAGGGTGAGTTCCACTTGCAACTGAACCTTAAATAAAGGATCTTGGGGACCACATATGCGCAATTATTTCCATCTCTAGTCTCTGAGACGACTTTACAACGTAATGAACATACTCCGTGATGATAGAAAGATAAAAACCTGAATAGACATATATTACAAATAGACTCAATTCGATCAATTGAAATCGACGATACTACCATCGTGATAGAAAATAAGACAAACATCATACCGAATAGTTCAATATTTTGTAAGTGATTATTTGTACAACACGATGGGTTGAGAGAATTCTTCATACTTTAAACTTGCATCCGACTGCTGTTTATTTGGACAGGTACATATATATATCTTTCGAGTGTGATTGCGATCCGTCAAACGATCCCAATATGTTAGCAATCGTTAGTATTACATTTCACTATTACATACATACATATGCTCACGCCTTTTCCCGGAGGGGGTAGGCAGAGGTTTCCCTGGTAGCAACCAGGACACCCACGTTTCGCCTTGTATTTTCCGTCCCACGATGTGATAGGGGGCGAGCCTATCGTCATATCGGGCACAAATTTCTGACTCCGGGCTGATAATAGAAAAATCCAATATCACTTTGCACGACCCAGGATTCGAACCCGAGACCTCAGCTTTACCATCATACCGTAATACAACTGCGCCACCTACTAATTGTGAATAATGCAATTGTCAACAAATTAGCCACGATTTGGAGAATTTCCAAAATGTACAATTCATCAGTGTCAATTATTTAGATAATTGAGAGCACACTGTTAAGCTTAATTGAGACGAATCAGGAACCTATTTACAGTGAGTAATTAAAATAAATAAACTATCAATTACAGATTTGGTACCTATTAAATCTAGGCAGACCGATCCTGAAAATGAATTATGATTATGTAATAGACAAGATAAATATTGATGTTAAACTGGAAGCTGGGGCACGTAGAGATTAACTTACAAACTCAATTTACCATAGAAATGTTTTTGTTAAGTTGTATTCAACTTCTCTCAGTATCGTGTAGTTAGTGTACATTATAATGTTGTAAATACATATACTGAACAGTTAACGAAACAATTGTACCTAATTGTATCTTTAATTTTTCGTCGGTTGCAGGCCAAGTATTTGTTTAAAAATAATTTGTGCGTTTACAAACAAACAGTCAAGAACGAGACTATAAAGAAAATAAATTAAATTGAAAAGACAACGTTTCTACAAAATATTTTCCATGCATTGCAAAATAGTTTCGTAAATGCTCTCTCTCATTTAAAGCAGAATTGTCAGTATTTGCCTGAGGCAATGGATCTTTATATCTCCCCTTTATCCAAATACTTCAACTACACACAAAACCATTCAACGGATCGTGAAACAAATTAGGTTCACATCAATTCGCCGCCAATACAATAACTCTGTTCGTAAAATAAAGATCAAAATGCGAGTATATCAGCGAGATCTGCAAAGTTAATAAAACCAAAATATTTTTATTATTTTATTTACGCGCCGTTTTTATAACGTTACTATAAATACTCATAACAGGTAATGACCCACATAGTATGCATCATTTCACTCCATTAGCACTTGTATGTTGATTTAGAACGTATACTAAATCCACCCAGAGATTTAATGATAGCAAGACTATGTTTCGGTAACGACGAGTGCGTAATTCACACGTTGGCGGCGGCAGTTCCAAAATATCTCAAGCAAACATAACAGGTTTCCTAAAGTTTTCTAAATAATAAATGGAGACGACGACGGAAGTATCGCCCTTGACGCAAGAAAGACCACGGCTGCGCAAATAATACGTAGACTTGTCACTGGAGTCTTTGGTTTATAAAAAACCGTCGCTTCCGTGAGCGCGGTCCTTGGTTGCGGCGCGGAAACCAAAATAAACATTGATCAGTTCAGTAATTAATCGCTCGCCACTGAAACCACTAAATCGGCTATAACCGCCACGTTGTAATTACTTGTTTCTCATTAATATAATCTCACGTGTTACTGTTATTCCACTATCGTACGAGTATAAACCAGTGCTAGTTGACGTAATAACAAGATTTAATAACATTTCTTGAACAAGCCGTTTAGAATTTGCTGTTTAGAACACATCAAGATGGGTGCTATTATTTCATGAAGTCATCAAAGTCTGCTAATTTCGAGTTAACGGGAATCGTTCCGGCTACAGCGTCGACTTCAAACACAAAATGTATTTCAAATACACACATTGCGATAGTATCGTGTGAAGAATACCTATATGTATATATATCGAGAAATCCAGCTGATAAAAACAAAAATAAACAGTATAAAAATAGGCAACGCGTCTACTGGATTCTTGATAAAACAGATTTAACACTCACCTCTAAATCGGAATCTAACCCTTCTAAACTCGAACATCTTGTGTCAGCCCGCAATGACACTCTATTTGGTCTTCTTGTAAGACTATTAACTCCCATAAGTTTACTGGACCGACCAAGAGTAGCACTGCTGTTTCCAACAACCTCACATGGCTCACGGAACGACAATTTCTTTCGCGGTCTCTCTGTGACATCCTGCATGGGGACATCTTGATTACCGAGTCTCTCGATAACTGGTATTACAAGTCGTGATTGGACACAAACTTCCTCTGAAGAGTCGAACTGTCGTCGCAAAGGTGATGTTTCATTTGGAAAACTACCGCAATGGAAATCTTCAAGATCTTTGTCATATCGTTTTATCGCGCCAACTGACAAAGGTCTCGGTTTCCCGCCACCTGAATATTCGCGGGTGAGACTTTCTTCAAGTCTGCTTCGATGCTTTTTTCGAACTTCACTAAATTCCGGTTCTGAACGGCTGCTTTTTAATCTTTCTTGATTTTTTTTGTCTTTTGTATCTTGCTTGGGTGGTTTGGAACGATTCTGGTTGTCATGTTTTGGCTTCAGAGCTCCACCGAGGGACACTAATGTGCTTCTCGCTTTTAACAACACTTCCGTGGGTAGGTTCTTCAGGAGGTGCTCATTTCGCCTCTGTTTGCTGTGGTCCCTGTGACTGGACATCTTAGAATGTGGAACAGTGTCGGGTACATGTAGTATTTTTTCTCGATGTACATGAAGATTTTAGCGATACACGCGCGCCTGTGCGGATTCCCACGAATCAACTGAAGTGGCGGAGGCGTGGTTTGCGCGTGCGTCGCGAGTCGCTCCAAGTACCACAAATAAACATATTCGCGTGTTTCTAAGCGGTACATGTTGTTCAGACACAAGAAAAGAAACTTGTAATAATGTGATAACAGGTAACGAAGGAATTCACGTTATTTTCAACACATGCAATGTTGTTATAAACAACATCTTACAAACTAATACAAAGTGATCATTAAAAATGAAAACATTCAGTCAGGTTTCGATATTAGAAAATAGATTGTAACGATAAAATAATATTTTAATTGCAGATTGACTTGTACTTGTGTAACTTCAATTGGTATTTTTTAGTAGATTATTGTGAGGATTGGCAAATCCATGTTAGTCATTGTTTTTTTCAAGCGGATTTGAAAAAAAGTAAATAATTAACAGGATATTGAATTAAAGATTGAACTGTATGAAAAGGAATTGTTAATCACTCGTGAATATGAATAATATCTTCGAACAAACGAACTAAGATAATTCTTGTAGAGAAGCTCATTAACTTTGAAATTGGGCACGGAAATTGCATGTCAATCAAATTCACAAATGAACGAGTATATCGTCAAATTGCAGTTATTTAAATTGGCCAAAATAGTACTGACGCATTAATGCAGAAATTTCACTGAGAGCTGAAATAAAATTAATCACTTTACCGTGTCATCGAGATGTAGAGAAAAGCAAATCAAAATTAGTATATGAAGACAGATTTTAATACAGCGGCTTGTTTGATTGCAGAAGGCGACAGAAAAAATGAGAGTTTTTATTAATAATTATGTGTATAAATATTCAACATTCGTGTGTCCTGCTTCGTGTGTAGTATCCCGTGCATCAGTTTAATGAAATCATTAAAACAATCTATTTTTCATTTCTTCAAAGATACTAAAATAACTGAATAATTTAATATTGGCGCCTCTGACGTCCCGAGTGAATTATTACCATCTATCAAAAGTTGCTTCACCTGTTCAACTCCTGTTTGACTGTCGAAGAGAGCCCATATCTCTAATTATTATCTTTGTCGAAATTTTGGAATAAGTTTGTGAATTTTCACGGCCCTTGCAGCCGTCTATAATCGCTATAATCGTAATACGGGGTATAATAAAACGCTTTTCGATCAATTGGTGTAATTAAAAAGCGGCCGCAAATGGCTCAACGCAAACAACTCAGTTACTCCCTGAATATTTATGGCTTTCGTGAACGAGTGATCCGAGACTGTAATTGATTATAAAAGTCGAGCAGGTTGTGGAACAGAAGATTTATACAGACTCTAAACAGAACGCGAGTATTTTGAAACTACAGGCCAAGGGCTCATTGTCAACACCCATGTTATCACTGCGATTGATGCAGAAGAAGTCGATTCGTATGTTACGATTGATGATATAAACATCAAATTATATAAAACAATTTATTAAATTTATAAATCCCTAGGCGAACATAAATAAATGTGCATAACGTTTTGACAGGCGTGCAGAGGCGTTCTCACCAAGATATATTTAGAGGGAGTCAATAATATAAACCGATAGTGTGATAGATTTCGATTTATGTGTTTACGTAGAAATATCAAATAACTTTGAGTGTCGTGGCAGAGTGCGTATTAACGAATTATATTCACAAACATACGTGAATTAAAAAGTCGAACAAACAGGTGATATTGACCTCTCTAGTGGATCGTGAGTTGGGTCACCTTTACGATATCACATATCTAAAGTATGTGTATACATGTACGTATGAATGGGTCGGTGGCACAAAAACTGACGCGAGTAACATTTTGGTTTACTGCATTATTTTGAGTGAGGAAGATAACTGGCTCTCAATAATCCTTACTTGCCCTTGGACACGATGACGATTGACGCCTATGAAACTCTCCAAAAGGAAAATAACCTATCCGTAATCCATAAGTACCGTCTTTGTTTACGAACAGGCGGCAGTGATCGGTAATAACTTCCTTCAGGTGAGTCGCTAGCTCACCGGGCTTATTCCACAAAACATATCTATGATTATATAGAGCTTAGGAAGTAATTACAGACGAGGAAGAAGTAATTATGGGGTGGGTGTTATATAAGCAAGATCCAATTAAAAAATATAAAGAGTGTCGGTAATACGGACGCGGATCTTTTGAGCGTGACGCCTGGCCGCGACGTAGCTTCGCCGCCGTTGCATTTAGTGGATAGCCAGGCTTTACTATATTTTTGTATCGCAATATTTTTAATTAAATAAATACATCAACAATCACATACATTTAGTCTTGGGTCCCAGCGGACTGTAGCACATACGAGTGATTTTTCGGTCAGAAAACAAGTATTTTTTGATGTCACAAACGTTTACGACGCTGCGTGAATCGAACCCGCAACTTTCCGTCTTTTGACAAGCTTCTATATACGCCACGAAGGTTGAACTACGTGTATTTCTTTGGTAAGGTATAATTATAGTTCCAAATCAACAACAGTAAATATAGTAATCATCAAGTATGGTATATCTCTTTTGTTCTGCTGTGGGTAGATGTTGAAACAAATAGTAGACTATTGATAGATCTTATTCCGTAGAAAACAATGCCGGAGTTTCTCAAATCGGTCAAAGCGCTAAGTAAAGACGGATCGCCTAGACTCAAGCTTTCGGCGTAGTGGCATTTCATGACATTTCACGGGCACTAAAGCTGTCCATCCATGTGTGAGGTAGTTTGACAGAATGCGTGGTTGCAAGCCGGCTGTGAGAGCCCGCAGCTTTAGTCCCCGCACAGACACAATATGTGTGTTCCACAGGTAACTATTTGTTTAGGATTGGGTACAGTTGGGTCATTTGGGTGATTGGGTGTTTGTGAAAATGAAAAGTCTGTCATAGTTTTGACTATAATTTAAAAAAACTAGGCACGTCAAAATAATTTGAAATGCCATACACTGACGTGAGCGATTATGGAGGGTCCTTACCGTTATTTATAAAGTGCTTTCTACGATTTGATGCCATGTGTTCCGTAGTAGAATGACACGCAATGGCCACGGTAATGCCATATAATTTAATGTTATTTCTAAAGAAACTTACTCGTCCGGTTAATGGATGCGTATGCGTGCAAATCTGATATATTTAAATAATGAAATTAAAGTGAAATAATAATAATTTGACTGCCTTGGTACCGCAGTTGTACTACGGTACGGGTGAGGTGTCGGGTTCGAATTTTCGAAAAAAATTCTATTCATTATTTAAATTATAACCGGCTCAGAGTCAGGAATTTGTGTCCGATAGGCGATAGGCTCACTCTCTTTCTCATCGTGGCACGGATCATACAAGGCAAAACGTGTGTGTTCTGGGCTGCACCTCTGCTTATACCATCTGGGAAAAAGGCGTGATCTGTGTTTGTTAATTTTGTTTTGAAGTCATCAATATCATCATTAGCCCGTTGCAGTCCACTGCTGGACATAGGCCTCTCCCAAGGTACGCCACAGAGCCCGGTCTGCTGCTTTATGAATCTAGTCGCTGCCGACCCCCTGTTTTGAAGTAATCAATTTCAATTGAATTGAAACATTATCATGGCCGATGGTGGGCGACGTTTCTAAATATACTCCTGGTTAGTGCAGCGTAAGTTTAGGGAAGTATGTATTGAGGGCAGTTGACGTAGTTTAGCCGCAAACTGCAGCGGATATTCTGTTTCGTCAGATTGTAACTCGGTTAATATTGCTCCGGTGTGCTGTTTGAAACTTTCGACCTTTCCTTTGTACACACGGTGATCGCTTTGCTTAAGACGGGATAGTTTCCTTGTTAATTGTAGCCAATTGTTGGTCACAAGATTACAACGTACTATTTCTGCATTTCGCAATGTTTACTGCTCTCGCCGACATATCAGAAATGGCACTCCAAAACAGTTCTTTTGCAGCAAAGCCACGCCAAACTATAATGAAAAATATTTTTTATAGTACTGATTTTCCAATCAACAATGCAGGTATTCGTCGATTAAAATACAACACGAGCAATTTAAAAATGACAATTGTATTAACAAAGTTGTACGATTGCATCACTTTTGTATTCTGTCATATTATAAGTTATTTGATGAGCATAACAGACGAGATTTTCTTAAGCGAAAAATATACACAAAATAATAGGGCATCAATTCACAACTTGAACACACTGCCACTACAACGAGGAAATTTTTCTATTCACATATTATGTATATGTAAAATTGCCCTAAACGGTAGCACACCCCCAATTTCTTTGACAAAACAAATGCGTCACTAAGGAATGGGAAATGAGGAATGCTTAATAGTTCTCAATACAACCCGAAACATCTCTAAAACAGCAACTAATATTTAAGCTTATCCGCAACGGAAACCGCTGGACATTTCAAACAAATTACACCAGTTGCAGCAATTACCGCTGTTAGAACGTTCTGCTACCTCACTAGTTCTGCAAAATTGATCGCTAATACATTGTTTTGTGTACTGTTTAACGGGGAGAATAGGAACGCACGGGTGAACAGGAACAAAACCGATGGATTGTCTATCACATGACCGCATAATTGGTAAATATGAAATCAGATGTATCTATGATTTTTCAAATTTCAAAAGTCTGAGTGTTTTGAGTAGGTATTAAAATATATTCATTACTCCATTATTATTAAAACAAAACGACCAGTTTAGTCTAACATTAATCCCATTAAAGGATTGTTTTAAATATTCCTTATATTATGTCTATATGAATTTTATTTCAAAAATGCGAATATAATAAAACGTTATTTGTTGAAGAATACTATCTACAATAATACTACGCTATTATCCTAGTAAAATACAGACACCCTTGATCCAGTCTAAACCTAAGTACCTAGACATAAATAAGCCCTTATGTCTAGTGTTATAAAAGACGTACTCACTACACAATACAAGTGACATCAACTCGTGCCTACAACTGCTAATTAAGAAGGCTTTGGCGATAAACCATCTAACACGTCGTTGAGGAGATTAGCCGAGACATTTACGTTCTTTAGCCCGAGAATGCCAGCCAACACAGATATATTAAACGGTTCTCGGGATTACACGCGAATAAAGGAACACGTTTAAAATAATAATAAATAAATAGAGTAGAGACCCAACAGTCGCGTACATAGTCCTGGAGCGATACTTAGTGTCGTGGGTATCAGAAACTACGAGATTTTTGGGTCTCACTCCACCCAGACCCAAAACAATAAATATATATTTGCCGTGCTGGATCGAACTTCCACGAACTACGCTACGGATGACGCCATAGTTAAGTCGTTATAAAAAAATAGTAGTGATTAAAGTTAAAATCACAACAACAAAATGGAGAAATGTAACGACCTAACGATCTGATCCTTTAGACCTCGCTGTCTATCGATTGAGTTGCTCCGGTTACTGAAAGTATGATAAAATAATAGATCCACTTCATACTAGTGTTCACGTAGACAATATTACACCCGCTTTCAAAAGCGTTTTTGGTCTTCTCACAGTTCGTTTGTGAGACACAAACGAATACCTGTAGAGCAAACAAATATTTGTCTCGGTGTGAAGTTCGAACCTCGCGTATTGTTTTACAGCTGGCGCCTGGGAGCCTCCATATTATGAAAATAGTGAACAAAATACTCGGTAAATATCGTGTTGGTTTCATTCGGTGAACTGGATACGCATCACAACATTAGGAAACGCGATGCAATTTTGCACGTGAATGTTGCTTTGCGTGTGTGTATGGCGTGTCTTCATTAATTTTAATAACATCTTTACGTGGCAATCACTTCTCGCCTAGAACTTGTAATTTTTAGTCGTTGTTTTAAGATACACATAACCAGAGAATAATAATAATTAATTGTACATGACAATACCTCATTAATAGTGAATATTTTAATAATAATGACGATAAAGTCCACAGATTCGAGCGTAGTAGAATAGTTTATTATGTGCTATATTCTGTGTTATTTGTGCATTTTGAGTGTATACATGATTAGGCTATTATTAATAACAATATTAATTAAATATATTAATAATAAATATTTCATCAAAGATTTTGAACATCATGGAGCACATACTTAAATCTATTTATTAAGATATTGGAAGCTTGGAACGACACGGATATTTACCGGTTCAAGCCAGGATTTAAACGAGGAATTTAGAAATTTTGAGTTTATCCGCATTATTTTTAAATCTCATTCATCAAAGGCATTTCAGAAATATCGAGTTTCAAAGAAAAAGGAGTGTGTTGTATTTTTTTATGTTAGTGCTTTTATTTTATGTTGGCGTTAAAACATGTATTGCGTCTTCAGATAACTGCCAATTGTTCTTTTGTTTCCAACTTAAAATTTTAGTTCGTACGAATGAATCCGGGGACCAATTTCGTAAGCAATATCTTAAATTGTGCGGCAAAAAAATATTGTTCGACTCTGTTAGTCTGAAGCCTATTGAAGTGAATACGAGTATGACTTCCAATCCTTTGTTTCTCGAAACTTGTTATTTGATGCCAATGTATTCTTGAAAATTTACGATTGGTCCGGCCTTGATGGTCTTGAGTTACAAATGACTTACAAAAGTAATAATCTTTCAAGACATAACACAACGTTATCATAATATGAGTTAGTGATCACTTTATGCGTAATTTAAGTGGTATTTTCTACTTAAGTTAAGTCAGTTTCAATCTAACGACAACTTGAATTTAAATTGTAATTATGATTATTGAACGTAGCTGCTACCTATTTTTAAAACAGGTATAGAAATATTTTTAATAATTTAATTTAGTTGCACTGATTTCATTAGAGCAAAAAAAGATTAAGTTTATGTTGTGACTCTATGCTCGAATACATTTCCTACTTAACTTTAACCATCCTACTATTTCATCGTATATCTTGCTGATATTAGATCTCTATCACTTGCTTAGCAAAAAACGTTCTATCTATCGATTTGGCTCTGACATGACTTTTTACTTTCTGCGCGTTCATCCATCAATTGCTTTCGATTCAAATCGCATTTTATCCCACCATTACCGGTTCTTTTCCTGTCTACAGTTTCAGTTTTAGAAGCTCAGTAGAATATATTTTGCTAAGGTATTTGAAAAATTTGAAATAAAGCTGATCAAATAAAAATAGATCTAATATAATTTAATAAATACGCAAGTAACGTAGTGCAATTTTAAAATGTTTATTAATTTATATATGTACATATTTTTTGTTGTTACAAAGCTAGCTGAGAAATAGCGAAATAACTAAGCGAACTAGCAAGTTCCAATACAAATAGCTTTCACAATTGTTAGAAGTCTTAGAAACATTATCTCTAGTCTTGACTAGTAAGCAGAGAACGGGCTCACGCCTCACGCGCTGGAAAATGGATAAATTTCTCAAAAAGTTGAATGTAATATATTAAAATAATAGTTGAAAATAATTTACCAACGAAAAATAAGTTCAAAAACTTACAGTTAACTTCAATCATGTCGATGTCGAATGCGGGCGCATCGAAAAAAAATACCCTCATAAATATACAAATAAATATACAATTTAAAAAGTATTTTTGAGCAAATAAACAAAAATAAACACATAATTTAATTGTTATTTTTAATAACCCTTATAATAGGGTCCGACGTCACAAAAACTAAAAATAAAATATTTATATTTTCACTACTAGTCTGATGTCGTCTATAATCTCAAGAGAAATGTATAGCCATTATCCTAATCCCACGGGGAGGTTTACGATTTGTATTCTGACACTCACAAGGTATTAAATCATGTACTGTGAATTATGCTGTACATAATTTATTAGATTGCTCTAATTCCTTGCTATACCGAATTTCACGAGTTTGCCAATTTTCATAATTAACATTTTTGCTAATGTTTTGGTTCTTTAGCATTGAAGGAAACATTGTGGACGATTACGGGCTGATACAATGATTTACATGTTCGGACAGTGTGTATGATATTTCCGAGAGGATGTTTGGAGCTTGAGTTAAGGACACGAACACCTGACTTTCAAAGCTACGTGCTGTGATTTACTCCATCATCGGTGAAAAGAAGCTGGTAAAAAAACCCACGTATGTGAGAGTCATCCATAAGAGTATCCAAGGAAATGTATCTACTTCCAATAGGCCGGTATACAGACAAAGGTTGAAGTCATTAATGTGATATTTTATATAAGATGTTATACGGAGGCTAGCTCGACTGGTAATGAAGCCGAAAGTAGCTGGATTCAGGTGGCCAAGGAAAACTTTTAGCCGCACTATTTCATATAACTGTGAACCTGTTTATTTCCAAGCCACTACTTCAACGTGAAAATTTTATTTCCCATGCACAATAAAACCTTTCAGATGACTCGTTTATAGTGTCTATAAAGCGAAGTTGAATGTTGTGGTGTATGGCATGCACATAAATACGTATACGTGTGAAATGCATTGTGTATTCACACTTGCTGTTCGTAAGATTTCAACATTTATCCATTTTAAGATTTTGAATTTGAGAAAGACTAGCTTTAAGTGGCGGAATTGTTAGATTTTCTACTTTATTTTTTTCTTTCTCTTTCGGTTGATGCATGATGTTTTTAACTTCAAGATTAATATAGGAGTTACTAAGAAACTGTTTTTTTTAAACAGTCTAATGCGCAGCGCCCGTACTCCTTCTTCGTCATGAGCCCGCCCCAAGAATTCCCACAGCGATCTGTTGGAAGCGAACTGTATGCGAAAAAAATCATTTTTCTTTAAACGTTGTTACATTATGTCGTCTGTCTACTTCGTGTCACTGTCCATACACGATGTGACAAAATTTATATAGCGTATATATAAACTCATATAGACTTAAAACAAAATAAAAAGTACCAGTCGTTGTTATGAAATGGAATAAGGTCTCCATAGCAAATCATATCCACTTTATCAATGTTTACATTATATAAATCTTTCACAATATTGATGAGATGTCATTACTAACCCCGCTCAGACAATACGGTTCACATTTTCCTATATAAATATTGAAGAAACCGATGTTTATGACATGAATTTTCCGCTCACTGCATCTGTGATTTTTATATTAAATTCCATTGGTGCCGACGTTAATATTGGATATTCGATATCACCTTTCATTTGCGTTTGTGACAAAAATAGCATTGCAGATGTACTTAGAATTTGATCGGAAAAATAGCAAATATTCCCCTTTGTACACAAAACATTTTTAAATTACCTTTTTTTATGCATTTTACGTTTAATGAAATATTTGCGGGCACAGCTTAATATTTACAAAACAAAACTATTGAATTTAGGTCCAAATCAAACTCAGGTTATTAAAAAACAAATATGTGCAATTAACAATAAGCTGTAGAATTTAAATCTATCATTAATTATGTAGCCAACTATCCTTCAACGTCCCATTTTCACGAAAATGTCCAGAGTTCCGTAAGACTCACTTTCAAAATGATTCCGCTCGGCGCCCATATTCCGAACACTCAGTTACTGGCACCCATCAATAATTTAATAGATACATTACGTTCTCTTGTAATAAGTGACTCAATTTCATTGGCTCCATATACGTCAGCCTCCCGAGGGCGTTATTCATGTAAACGGTAATTTTCACATATTCTGTGCACGAGTGATATGCCAGATGCGGTTTATGACCGGGCCTTGTTTACGAGCTCCTACTTTCTTCATAAACAGCACGCGCCGGCCCATTCGCGCAGACGTTTCTATAGAGTCATCTTTTACCTTTATTTCAATTTCTATGAGTAGATATCAGCAGGTACATTAAATTACGCCACGTCTCGCGACGAATCACGCGTACATTTTTAACGAGATACGAGCAACATTTATTTCGCTATGTGATACAATATTATTACGAGATTGATGTCGAAGTTTGTTATGTTATAACTAAAGCTAATTATGACTGGTGAATATTGTTGTTAGGTTTTTATTTTGTTACTTTATCATTTACTTTTTATTCTTAAATAATTACATCCATGCAATCAGTACACACAGTCTGGAAAATATAGTAAAATTCGTCCCATTTCGAGGATAAGATATTTCGTATAGAACGTCACTTAGACACGAAACAAATATTTTTACATTAAGGAAACACTAGTCAGCAATTCATTTCACTACTCTATACGCCTCTGTGCCACACAGATTGGCAAAGCAAGACCACGTTATTTACTTCATATTGTGTAGTAAACAAAGCCGCACGATATAATAAAAATAAGACGGATGCCTGGCAATACTTTATGCGAAAATAATGACAAGATAGATAGCGGTATAAATATTAAATGAGGTTATCACGCACATATTCATAAAAGAACTGAATATTTATCGTCCATCAGAAGCGTAAATGACTGCACATATAACGAAATATCAGTTTAGTTCGATGGATTTTTTGTAAGGCGTCTTAATAATAGTGGGTTTAACTAACAGAAAATTAAGTTTCGCGGACGTGTTAGTAATCAAGTATGACATTAAGTATGAAATATTATTACTATTACGTCGATTACTCTCCGACTAGTGTCTCTGATCGTGACGAGTAGCTATCATTCCCAGAATAGTGTTGGAACTATCAAAATGTACTTTCAGAATTTGATAGTATTAAGCGCGTTAACTTTACTACAAGTAGTTTGACTGCTTGAAGAACTACCCTAACTTAAAGGGTTCTTGAAATAATAAACCTATTTCTAAGTGTCGCTAACTAGTTGAAACTATCTGAGTAATTGGGAAAGATCAGAGTACGGAATACAAACATTATTGATTGGATCAAGATTTTTAAAGTTTCTGATAAGACAGCAACTAATCGTTTTATAGCTTTCAATTATTGTTCTGGGGGAGGCCTATGTTTTGGAGTTTCCTTAATCTGAAGAGAGAGAAAGATAATTTTTGTCCATTCCCAAACTATACTGATTGTTTTTATAGACTTTTTACGTTTCAGCCCTATAGTTTAAAAATTCAACCAACAGCTGCAACGTAAATAGATTGGTGGGAAGCTTTTATATTCCAGCGAATGCAAATATGGCCCCGGGATTCGAAAACTCATTCCGTCAAACAAAAATTTGAAGCTGTACTTTTTACTATAAAAATATATGGTTTCATCACCATGTTTCACTAGCCTTCGCCCTCGGGTGTTTTTACATACAAATGCACTGTGTAGTTCGTAGGTATCGTATTTTTTAACGACATGTGAAATACTCGAAGTAAACCTTTAGTGTAAATTGGCTCAGCAGTGATAAAGCTGCAGCAGATGACGTACAAATGTGTTCCAAAACGACGTCAAAGAACATTAAGATAATTCCTCGCTATTGTCATTTGCTAAACTTTATTTTCGCATTAACATTTCATTAAACTCAATTGGTTGGTTTTAAACCCTTCTCGGATAACAAAATAGTCCTTTTATATAAGACAAATAGGGAGTTTGACAGAACGAGTGTAATCCAGATAAATGTTGTTAGCCATTTGACGTCTCGTATCATCTCGGCTCTTAGCCACGGAGTATTCATGTCACGAATAGCATGTAAAGCTTTGATCTCGCTCATTTAGATCCCTACGAATATCCTTTACATTTACAGTTTCAATCTGTTATTTCAATTTCATTGTTTCCAGTTAAAGTACTTTGCAATGGTTGGACGTCTTCATCAAAATAATGGTTTTAAGTGAAGTAGTTACTAAATTGTGAACTTGAAGAGTTTCAGTTATTTTCTTTTATTTTATTTAATATACCGATTACAAACATATCAAAGTTTCAGTGACAATGTGTAAATTACTCTACAGTAATTTACACATTTTCTCTACTACTAGAGAATCTACGTGCTCTCATATATTTTAAACGTGCATCAAAATATGTATGTTTTATTTTTGCATTTTATTATGTCTTTTGTTTTCATTAAGACGTTTTATTTTATCATTAGTTGTCAAAATTAATAATCTTTATAAGTGATTAGAATAAAGTGTGAAAAATGCGCACCCTCATATTGAAGACTATTGTGATTTTACATTAGGCGATAAGAGGAAAGTCGTTTAAGCTCGTAAATACCTAGATAATGCTCACGAACGCCACGGCAAAATGACACCATTTGCAAGGCAATATGCGATAAAATATTTGGTCAGAAATAATACACCCCATACAAATAGAAACGATTTCAAAGGGATTTTTGAAAGAATATTAAATGTAAAAGATTATTGTTTTGAAATTTAAATGCTTGGTATTTCTAAAAAACAGATATAAAAACTAGCCTTATCTGTACACAGAGTTATTAGAAATACGTGAATACAACCCGCTTAAAATAAAACCTATCACTAAAATAGGTCGTGTCGAGCACATGAATGATTTATTTATTCTACCGCGGTCTGGTAAAATCAAACAGCGAGTCAACGTTCATGTCACGCTCCGCGAAACAAATACCAAGAGCATAAATCGGTGGGAGTGTGTGTGACCGCAGAATACCGGTGAAATTAGGAGGTCTGATATTAGACCCGTAATTACTCCGCAATAAGACCCTAATTAAGCCCGAGTTCCTTTGTAGAAGCGTCCTCTTGCCCACCCTCGTACGGTCGGTATTCCACACCTTCATGTCAGCGAAATGAAATTACTTAGGTAGACACAACTGGACGAAGCCACTCAACAAAGGAACAAGCGGCAAGATCCCGAGATTCTACGAGCTTGTTTGAAGCAATATGAGAAACTTTTCTGCGCAGCGGATGTAGCGGAAAATAAATATGTAAAGGTAAATCTAAAGTAAATATGTTGAAAACAAACAAGTCCACTTGTTGATATAAATCACGGCGAATTAAAATATTTAAATGAATTTTTGTTTGCGTTGTGAAATGGTGCAGTAGTTTAAAATGCTGTTTGAATTTTTTGTATAAAAGATAGTTGAGGAGCGAACTTTAAAGCTTTATTTTAGACTAAGTTTTACTGTTACAAATTTTGTTTGTTAACGCTAAATGTGTTATTACCCGGTTGTACATTTGGCAGGTTTTATTAAGTCTAAAAACATATTATTAAGCCTTTACAAATCATACAACGCTATTTACATTATCCAGTGTAACTTTGCTGATGTAAAGATATTACCTACTAAAACATGTTCACACTGAAAGTAGTTCGAAAGTAGACAGGAACTTTTTATACCAAAACTTGTGCACTTACCTTCCTCTTGCTCTTGAAGACGTTGCACTTGAAAACATTAGTGGCTCCGTCGCGGGCGATGTACGAGAATATTTTCAAGTCAGAGCTGTCGTGCGACACGTAGAAGATGCGGTAGATGGGATGATGCATGATCTCGATGCCTTCGTTGGTGGTGTTGCTCTTGCGGCCGAACAGCTTAGACGTCGAGCTCTTCTGAAACAAAAAAGTGTTATAAAACTTTCCCGCCATACTTGTAACACTAACTAAATGAAAAATATTGTGATTGTACCAGAATTTATTAAGTCTATTTGATCAGAATAGTATTGAGAGTAAAACAGAATCTATTAGTGGAAAGAATAACAAAAAACCAAGGCAAGATGAAAAACAAATTAAAAGTAGAAAGTATACTGTTATAAGAGCTAAAATTAATAAGGGACCTGCTCCAAATAGTCTTGATTTTAATTTCTCACGTAGAGGGAAGTAACCCGCAGGGAACTGTGAGTGGAGTAAAACCCGGTAAACTTACGTATGCCGTAATCCAGGATTAGCGATTGTGTATTAGTTTTACCGGGCTGGTGTAATATATAAAATAGTTAATAGCCAATTGAAAGACGATCGACCTTTACAAAAAGTTAGTGAAATAAATGTAGTAACCAACAATACCTGCTATTCAAATTCAGTCCGAAATTTTGTCAAACATTAAAAAAGTAACCATTAAACAATATAATATAAACAACTCATTGACTGAACTAAATAGCAGCAGTAAAACAATAATAGGGCACCAAAGTCGATCTATAGAGACGAAATTACTCGACATAAATACGGTCTATTTTGTTGGCTGCGATATCGCAAGTACTGTAGAAGAGAGTAATGTCGAGCTCGGAGGTTAAGAAATAGCTCCCAATTAGACCAGAGCCTTGAAACGTAATTACAAGCCATCGTTAGGGAATACCGATAACAACACTAGGGATTATTATCGCTGTCATTCTGTGTAAAAGACGCTTTTGTACTGTATTATTTAAGATTTTAACATTTTACTTCAAACTTGTAGTGGGTATATTGTAATTGTGTTCAGTTATCATTTATGTTTTTTTTATGAGAAAACAACCCAATAATTAGTTTTGGTTTAAAAGGCATTTACATATATGATATTGGTAGTTCTGTATTCAATCTGAAAGTATTTATAATTATATTAATTAGGTAATATTTAAAAACTTTAGTTATTAGTTTCTGCCTAACCCCATAGGATGAAAACGTGAGTGTGTATGTATGTATTCAAAGGCTAGATAACTGTGGGTTTCAATCTTAATGATATGAAAAATCACAACCACTCAGAGCAACAAAAAATAAGAACTCAATTATAAGCATCAAAAACAGTAATATATAAAGAAAACAGCGAAATTTATAAGATATCATCCCGGTCATTCTTGACCCGAAGCAACAATGGACCCGCGTTACAATGGACCTTCCGAGCGTTTCCTCAGAGACGGCAGGTTGACAGCTAGCCTATTATAACTTCGACGTGATTAATGTTCTTGCTAAAAACCAACTGCTCTTCATCAAATTTCAGATATTTTTTAGTTCACAGATCTATAATAAACTGTTTAACTTCATTTAAATGCATAGTCCGAAGGGGCATTATGTCGTTAAGAGCTATTATGAAAATTTGTATGAGATAGGAGAAAGGAGTGGTACAAGGGTTAGGAATTTCTTTTCTATTTTCTTTGCGTAATGTTTTAGATACTTATAATCTTAAATATAATCATTTCACAAAGTTGGCATGTACTTTGTATTCTCGTGTTCTAGGATTACGCCAACCCATATTTCATTCGTAATCACAATATTGCGGCTTACCGTATTCCGCCTCGGGACCTACTATTTATTTCGCTGACCTTCTCCTTCCTCCGAGTTAACCCTAGACGAGTTGAGCTATGCTTGTAATGTGAGGTCACTGAAATCCACCCAAATTACTTTAGCTCCAGTATGAATAGAATCCACGGACGGCATCTGTCGAAGTTTTCAATTTAACTTGGGATCAAGTTCGCGACGCCCGATATAAATTTTTATCAGAATGTCATGAATAAAAAAGTATAATGCATTTGGGAGCCATGTATTGTTCTCAACTCGGTAACAAGCCGGCTTAGTTTTTACTCAGCAACTTTGAAAATGTACTTTGTTACTTAAACTTAGACACTTTTATGTATAAATTTGACAAAGCCGTCTTAGGGATTCACAAATCTCTGTGGTTTACACCGTTTGAGCTTCAATTTTTAATATATGCATTCTCAATCAATATGGACAATATTAAAATATACTTTAATTTACGAGCACAATCATTACGTTGAGTGCTTTTTAAGATAGAAGTTGTTTTCGAATAATTGAATCGGAGTTTTTATTTAGATTAGATTTTGTAATTACTTTGTAAAGCCCGTGTTAGCAAGTTCAACTAAAATAAAAGGATTTAAAAAAAGAATTAAACTGTCTTGTGTATTGTTATAAAATATATTGTATAAGTATATTTTTATCGAACATATTTTGTGTATAATATTTTTTAATGTTAACGCTTTGTCGGAAGATCAGAAGAGCAGTGTCTTTTACTGCGTGTAACCGAATGCCACATTTCAATAATAAATATCAGTCAGAAACTAATCAAGTTAGCTTCTATCTATGACATCGGAATAATATCTAGTATTCCTTTGAAAGTTGAGCTTAGGTAGACGTTTTGATCGCACTGAAGGCAATGAAAGAGCTATATATTCCCTCGGTTTTGAGTCAGTGGTAAATTTGTGGTCCAACGGACTAATCCAAGTTTCTGCTGGCCTTCACAATACAAAAGCAAAATGTCGAATGAGGTCATAATATTAATACCTGTGAGCTCAAGATATGAAGCGAATAGTCGAGTAAATAAGGTAACGATATATATTTTAGAAGCCATACAGTCTTTTTTTATATAATTAATCAAAGAGGGAACAAGAAACATAGGGATACCTATCATTTATCCTGGAAAATACTTTCCGAACTAGAAAAAAAAATTCGTAATAAATTTCGTCTTTACATGAATATTCCCTGCCTTAGCAATTCGGGCAAAGCCGCCTGTAAAAGCTAGTATGTAAAATGATGAATTGTTTCGTACCTTGTCTTTGCTTTTCTTCTTTCGTACCGAGACTTGAACCCCGTCGATGGACACGTCCACAGTCACCTTGCGTTTCTTCACACCCTTCGCCTTGAATTCGTACTGAAAATAATTAAATATTTATTTATTGAGTGATATTATTAGAGAACCTCGAGCAATGGATACATAATTCTTGCATATTACAACATGCATTACGTGCGCCTTTAATCCTTATTACATCTTATATATAAAATAAAGTAAAAACTGTAAAAATAAAATTTAAAACGTTAATTTTTATAAAAAAATAATGTCCCATTGGAGCAATTAAACGTCGCGCGCAGCGTCGAGCAATCGAATGAATGTACAATTTTAATTATAAAATCTTCATTATTTATTCACTGGAGGCCGTTTTAAAAAGGAATCCTCTGTAATACTAAGAATACGTCTTTTATTTACTATACGCAAGTCTCTTTGAAAAGGTGGACTAAACGCAAAATTTCTATGGTATACCTACTAATTTGCTATCGATCACTTTTGACAACTAAGCCCCAGTAGTATCAACTAATTTTGACGACAACTTGAGCTGTGGAATGGCTTGCAAGCGCGCGTTTTCCCTCCTGCCTATAATCCTGGAGCCTAGCGTGAAGAAGGATTTCTGCAGGCCGGCATAATGGTGTCGAATAGTATGGAACCGTCGTTTGTTGAGATTTGACACTGTCTGTACGGCATTGCGCTTATCATCAGACGCAGTGCAGTCACCTACAGTGCCAGTTAAAAACACAGGTATTAACGCCGTATATTTGAAATACATTGTATGGAATTGAGGCTGTCAATGTTAAAGTTATGGGTAAAGTTGGTTTATTGAACTACGCCTAATTGTATACCGGCTATGAAAGTACGGTTTGAGTCCCAGATCGAACAGTGAAGTTTATCCATGTATATTGAAATACATTATTGGTTTGCATCGAGTAATTACCTCAAGTTATTAGTGCAATGAAGACGATGCGTTACTAAAGCACAAACAAAAATATTTTCGTGAACCCGTAGAAAATTAAGTTTTGAACTAAAGGCTTGAACTGAAGTATATTACACACCAAATTATATTGTTTATGTGGTGTATTTTTTACTTCGTTTATATAATATAGATTATGGCTTGGCCCCTCTCAATCGGATTGTCGATGTTTGGAGGCCCGTGCCCTGCAGTGGGTCTTATATGGATTGGATATTTTAAATTATATTTTATATCTTTGTATTATTAATGTATGTTATACAGGGGATATTTTTTATACGTATATTCTAATGGGCCATCGAGAAAGATTATTGTTTCCTACTGCAACATCTACAAGCGTGCCAGGTGACAGGCCGGTGTCACTGGCACGCCCCTTTTGGCGGTATGAAAAGGGGGGCAGGCTTTTCGTAAAAAAGGTTTCCTTAACATTATGTTTTCCACCACCGTTTATAAGCGACAATAAGTATAATTAATATGATTACGAGCAGCTTCGGTGTTCAGTTCAGTGTTCATTCCCCATCCACTATTACATTATGGAAATGAAAACGTCGGGTATAACCCAAATATACGAGCTAATGTAATGTAAGCGTTCATTGCTTAAAGGCGAGAATAATTTCATAAAGGTGAAAGTTAGCGTGTAATTAGGCTGAGAGCCGGTAATAAGTTGAGAGGATTTTTTGTACCTACTTCCAGGCTGGATATTTTTAATGCACTCTATCGGAATAGTTGATTTTATTAGATCAGTTAAAACTGTTGGTTAAATCATTGATTTATTATTTATTTAATATCAAGGGCATAAAGAACTCGAAGCTAAGAAAAAATTTTTTACCAGTAGGCCTCCTTCTAAATACGTTTTTCCAAATATTATCTATATTTCAAATGCTACATTTTCTATCATGCATATATCAAAACACTCCGAAACATAACTCAGAAATGGTCTCTGCAGAAATGGCGCGTCCGATCCACCCGAATTGTTTTTAAAAATGTCTTAACGTTGAAATGTTCGGCGTCGGAATAGACTTGCAAATGTCGGCACTCGGTGGCTGACACGCTCCGGCCACCTTCCCCTCTGAATACATGAGAAATTCAGTCACATTTACATTTCTTATTTAATTTCCTTAATTATACAACGTAACAGAAGTACGATGACGATCTAAAGAATCGAGGAATCTCTAATTAAACTCTTTCAACAGTATCTGTTTTCTGTTTGTAATTAAATAGATCCGCGTAAAGTAGCTGAAGTAGCTAGGAAGAGTCGACGCAATTCGAAATTCAATATCCTTGTAAAAGTCTTAAACACGGATGAGGAATTTTTACATTCACTTTGGAATTAAATTTTGCTTTGTTAATATAGATTTGCACAGTGCAATAAAAAACAATTTTTAGGAATAGGTATCACAAAAGTTTTGCGGTGTAAAACGGAATGCGTTCGAAATTAATTGGTGTTAAAAAGTATTGAAATCATTTAAAAGGTTTTTTTAGAATTTTTAAATATTTAATATAAAACTCTTTTATAATTAATATGCATACTAATAGAAAATTTCCACATTATTTTCTAAGATTTTAGAGATTTGGCTATATTTTTGTTAATTTTATTATAATATCTACATCCATACACCATTTTTTTCTAATGGACCTCAATATAGTAGATAATAAAAAAAAAATTTGTTCATAAAATTTATTTTGGATATACCGTAGCTCATTATACTTGAAGTAACAAGCAGCTTAAACATAATATAACCAAAAACTTACTTCCAATCCAAACAAGGAAGTTACAAATATAAAGTATAAGATTATCCCGGTTACATTAGCCCGTCGAGAAACAGTTCAAAACTATTGGAACAAAATTATTACGACAAAGCGAACGTAATGACATCGTGGCCGTGTCTAAAATCATTATCCAACCGACATGACAAGGATAATCTGCAAACTCACTGTACCATGGTGATTTTACTGTCGGCGTGTTTCATTCATGTTCAGGGTATGACGTGTCATAACCATATCATGTCAATGTACTCGTAATATCATCAGGACTGCGCACACGTCGTGTTATGCTATTTTTCTAAAATTTTATACTTAGAATGCACTTTTCAGGTGTCAATGAATAAAAATATAAATGACACTAGTGCTTCTTATAGAACGTTGAATTTTTAAACGAATTCTTAATTACAAGATCATTGTGCAACGTGGCTGAAAAGTCATATTGCAGCGTCCCTGTATAAGATTGGGATACAGGCAGGCAGGCGAAAAACACAGGTGAAATATGTTCCAAATATAACACTAAAGGGTGCACAAAAGTACATTTCATTTATATAATATTGTACTAGCATGCTAATTGTCTTAGGGAAATTCATACTCTTCTAAACGAACGCGTCTCTTTGTAAATTAAAACTGAAGTTTTTAATTTCATCTCAAGTGCAGTTTGCAAGTAGCAGATGCTTAAAAGAAAAGTTACTTATTTCCATTTCTTAAGAAGTGAGAAACTATTTAAAAGTATTACACGAATTCTGTAGTAGGCGTCTGAGACATTTCCAAGTTTCCCAACTTGCTCTATGCTCCCCAACTGAATCTTTTAGCCCAAGAAATAATGAGGAAGAAACTTTTGCGGCCGATTTGTGAATGAACGGACTGAACATTTATTTGGCTGTTGGAAGGATTTATCTAATTGTGGTTGCGTACAAGTTAATACCACTTATATACGCGCTTTATTATACCACGGATTCTACGTATTTCCAGCTTAAAAATTAAGTTTACAACTTACGATACCTGCTGTTACATGAAGCGTCGGACATTTTTGTTAGTTATTTTTTACAAAAAATTATATTACGAACCATGTTTTCAAGTTGAGAGAAAAGCAAAATGCAGTACAAAGCAGACTGCTTCGTCAGCCAAATGAAAGGTTTAGTAGTAAAATAGATAAAATTATAATAATCCCATCTGTCCGTCTGAGCTTGTAGCGAGCGCGGTACTTTTTCATGCAATTGCACAGTTTCTACACAAGTTTTTATAGCTCAAGTGGACATTCAGTTTGTTCTTTAAAATTACATTTTTAACGTCACAGCCAGGAACAGTTGAATATAGTTCTGTTCAGTGGTCACAGCTGACTGTTGTATTAAAGACTTTCCCACAGCGAAACGTAACGCAATTATTTATAAGAGTTATATAAAGATTATGCACTGAAATAATAATCTTTGTTTATCTTAAATTTATGTCTACTTTTTATTATTTACTATCAATTTATTATCAATTAACTATAAAACAAAGTCAATGAAATACCGTCAAACGCCAAGTAGGCTAATTAATGACGATTATTTACGTAATATTAAATTTTCCGATAGGCTAAATATTGATTTTCTAGAACAACATTCTCAGTAGCTCGTGCGCTTGGTTTTGGAACTGGTATGGCGCAAATGCTTAATGTAATTTTCTGAAGAACCTTAAGTTGAATTAGAAAAAATCCTCCCTGAAGCATTGCACAGATATTTGCAAATTACATTACGTACGAGAGCAGCGCTAATTGTTTTAAGGCGTTTTAAATATTCACTACACGGGTAATGACCTACTCTCGGATTTCCTTTGTTAAATAACTATAGTCTATCTAAACTAAGAGGTTCCATTTGACGTTTCATACTTTTAACGTAAATAACTTTGTACAGACGTAGCCCACACAATTTCAATAACACTTTCCGTAAATCCATGGAATTATGAAGCTATTCTTATTTTATCACTAGATATACAAACCATAATCACTAAATTTAAACTAGAATCCTTTAAATAAAGCAAAATAACCATTTTAAACAACATATTTTTTTTCTAGACGTCATTGCAAAGTCACCTCGTTAGGTCTTTTACCGGTAGAGTCGAGACTATTCAAACGCATTTGTATACACATAATCGGTAAAAATATTTAAATAATCGAGCAGATATAAAACAGTTGTTTTTTAATTTTTAAAAATACTGAACTTTCAGCTAATAATAGGTATGCTGTCAACGAACATACATCAATAAATAGTGAAATAATAATATTAATATAAATCAATTTATTATTAATTAATAGATTTGGATATTACAATGGAAATGAAGGCGGTATTGTAGGATACGCCACACATAGTGAGGAGGTTCCTCACTTTGGAGTATATGTATTGTATTGTATGTATGTATCATGTATTCATAAGCATGTGCGTGATGTGGACTGGACTCGAAAAAGTGTCTGCACCCGGGTGAAGCCGGGCCGGGCCGCTAGTAATAGATAAATCACTCCTTTTGTTCCTAAATAGTAAAGTGACATGCAATTGTTGATTTCTCATTAGAATAAAAATATTCATGAAAAAATAAACGAAATGATGTAAACTGAAAATATAAACTGTAATCGATTAAGAAATACAAACAAATATTATCGATATCTCTAAATAATCGGATATTGTAAGAACCGATTTATTTGACAGCATCCCTATTTCCCAATGTCAAATGGAACTTCTTAGTTTAGATAGAGTATAAAACTACAATCCAAATCGGTTGTTAATGAGATTTGTTAAACTAGCGCCTCGTAGAGGCTCCCAAGTGTTGGGGTATTAAGAAAATAAAAGCAACTACGACTTTTACTCACTCCAAAAAAGTGCACATTAATATAACGTAATCATCCATTCACGAAAATAAATGAAGTACATAGTGATATAAGACTAATCAGTGATTTCGCCAGATATCCTTAGGTGGATGAAAAGTATCTTTAATTTGGTATGCCGTCGCTTCGTTTATATTTTATACTACATACGGATTACATTTAAAAATTCACAACAGTTTGATAATGGTAGCAAAGAAAACTATCGCTCACTACAACACAGTAAAGTGTTTTTTCTATATAAATGTGCCTTTTTGAGCCAACCTTTATGAAATGGCTTGGTAAGGAAAGTCGGTCGGTCTGCGCAAACAGATGCCGACGGGGCTCTCTTGTACGGGCAAACAACAATAAATTATTCAATCTTTAGATTACAGATTTCACCAGGAAAGTGCTTTTTTATACTGAACCTTTTCTCACGGGCGGTAGACGTGACAACCCTTTTCTACTTGTCTAGTAGAAGGACGGGGCTAAAAATACAACTATAGAAAAAAATCTTTGTAACTTTTTAAATGTAAAGTTAATAAAACGTTGAAAGGAAAAGTGGCGTCAATCCCACACGTTACACAATATATTTTATAGAAAAAATGAGTATTCTACTAAATATTCTATGTTGAAAACCAGTACCTATTGCTCAGATCCCAATACTCATAGCATAAGCGTAAACACCTATTCCAATTCTTAGGCGGCCGCTACACCTACATTAATATTGTAAAATACACCGGGTATATGCAGACTGCGACCGAAAACGAAGCCAGGTGCTAGTTTTAGTGATTACACACACGACGCAATTAAACAATTCGCAAAATAGGCGGAGTTTTTATTTTGTAATTTTTACTTATCGTCATATATTGTACAATAATAATATTGCACAATGTATTGTACAATAAAATTATCATTGCGCAATCTTCAATATTAATTAACCCTATTTGGTCGATAATAGTGCATATTTCATGATATTCCGCAATATAAATGATCTTATAGGAGCCGCCTTACTCATTATTGCAAATTGTAATTAACTTTAAAAAAAATCAATGATTAAGAGATATTATCCAATGCCACACAAATTATGTTTAATTGCTCGACGTGTTACTGATTCTCAGGTTCAACAGTTCTCGTTCAATGTTACTAGTCTACAGAACTACAGGCGTTTTAATTGATATGAAACAAAGTCACTCACTCGAACGCGGCGCATTGCAGCGACGATCTCCACTCGGCTGGTTGGACGAGGCACGTCCATTGTCCCGATGTACTGCAACAGAACAATTAAATCTTTTATACTTTGCTTATTATAGACATCACACAATATATTGCCAGAAATATGTATAGTACTATGACCATGCCTATAGAACAAGTACAAAAAGTATTTTTTTATGAATTACGAAATGATCTAGTGAAGAGCATTCTGTAGTTATTGATGCAAAATAATATTTTTTGTCTGATCCAGTCATAGCACGGTTATGGTATGCTACTTTGTAGTGTCCTGAGACGCCAAAGGTATAATATCATGACCGTGCTATGGACATTTCTTAATAATAATTAACATGATAGAGACCACTTTACGCACAGCCAACAAAACATCACCATATTGAATACATTCTTTTAATTCTACCTGAATATGTGACATTACTTTGTTAACCAACTTGAAATTGACAACATCCGGTACCACGGGGAGCTGTTAATCTTAAAAAGTAGAAGAATTTTGCAAGTGTTAAATAGTCGTGTGAAAAGATCCTCTTTTCCAAGTAAACATTCATTAGACACATCGGCAACACTCGTTGAGTATACACCTTTGATTAGTTAAATCTTTACACCCATATTCTAAGACGTTTTCTCGACTCCACTTGACGTTACTAGAGGAAATCTGTATTCTTAGTAGAAAAAAATCTCCTCCACTCAACGTCACTCAAAAATTTTCCTATCTCGAAGAAAGGAATCAACTGTCAAACTCAAGGTACGTCGCGACCTACCTTAAGGAAGAAATAAAAGAAATAATCCTACTTTAAAATTGTAATTAAAGATTTCCAACAGTTCCTGTAATACTTGTACGATACTCCGTACGAATATCCCGAACGACGATTCATCCATAAGAATATCCTTCGAAATTTCCGGGTTGGATGGTATGACCCTCCTCCTGTCTGCATGCGTTTTTTTCTCCGACTCACTAAATATTTGTCTTCCAATCACAATCCCGAAGATTTTGAGTTCAATAATTATATATTATTCTATGTAAACACTCTGACATGACATTTGACTGTCACTTTTCAAGTGATCATAGACTATTTTCAAAGGTTTTTTGTTAAATCTCTACTTTATCTATACATCAATGACGTAATTAATGACGTTTTTCCTTGACTCAAACTCACTCGAGGAACCTTTAGTAAAGGTATATTTTTAACTAAGCATACCATTTTCGAGGGTCCCTCCAATTCATTTGTAAAGTCACCTCGACTAAAATAAGGTTGAGGAAGATTGGAGGACACGTCTTAGAATACGGGTGTTAATCTCATGATGCGTTCGCGTCACGTACACTGACACCCGTATTCTAAGACGTGTCCTCCAATCTTCCTCAACCTTATTTTAGTCGAGGTGACTTTACAAATGAATTGGAGGGACCCTCGAAAATGGTATGCTTAGTTAAAAATATACCTTTACTAAAGGTTCCTCGAGTGAGGTTGAGTCAAGGAAAAACGTCATTAATTACGTCATTGATGTATAGATAAAGTAGAGATTTAACAAAAAACCTTTGAAAATAGTCTATGATCACTTGAAAAGTGACAGTCAAATGTCATGTCAGAGTGTTTACATAGAATAATATATAATTATTGAACTCAAAATCTTCGGGATTGTGACTGGAAGACAAATATTTAGTGAGTCGGAGAAAAAAACGCATGCAGACAGGAGGAGGGTCATACCATCCAACCCGGAAATTTCGAAGGATATTGTTATGGATGAATCGTCGTTCGGGATATTCGTACGGAGTATCGTACAAGTATTACAGGAACTGTTGGAAATTTTTAATAACTTGTTTAAAATAATAAACACTGTTTCCAAACCACAAATCTTTTATTAAATGAAATAAAGAGTAATGTTTGTATCATTCACTAGGAAAACGTGTAAATCGTGTAGAGGCACCCACCTCAAAAAATTGTTGGCATATTTAGGTATTTAAGAAGTTTAAAAGGTAAACTTTATTTCTCTCTTTTAATTACAATTTTAAAGTAGGATTATTTCTTTTATTTCTTCCTTAAGGTAGGTCGCGACGTACCTTGAGTTTGACAGTTGATTGCTTTCCTCGAGACAGGAAAATTTTTGAGTGACGTTGAGTGGAGGAGATTTTTTTCTACTAAGAATACGGATTTCCTCTAGTAACGTCAAGTGGAGTCGAGAAAACGTCTTAGAATATGGGTGTGAGTTGCGTTCCCGAGCGTGATAGAATTACGTCAGTCAAATATCGCTTGTAAAACGATCTGGAAAACGGAAACGCAGAAATGGTTTTTAACACAAACCTCTAGTGAAAGTAAACAAGCAAGATTTTAATAAAAAAATGCATTTTTAAGTTTTTACAGTGTACAGCTAAAGTTTGCCTTTTTAACTGATTTCACGGCAATGCATGAGAACATTGAAAGTTATTGTAGCAAAATGATACGTCAGGATTGAACAAAATTCAGTTTCAAAGTCTTTGCTTGCTCCTATGAGATACAAGGGTGATTTCTATTGATGTGCAAAGATAGCAATAATTAATAAGATCCAGAAAAATATTTTTGGAGTGTGATAGTTCCAAGAGCTTTAACAACAAATTACAGGCAATTCTGCAGTTATTTAAGTATAGAAGTACTCAAAGATGAGTTATTAAAAATATTAAAAAGTCCCAAGCAAATTTAATTTAAGTATTTGAAATGATTGATTGGGTCTAACTTTATCCAGTTAAAAAGTTTGAATATGTTGAATGACACCTCCATAGATTGAAAAACATTTAATCAGACTAAAAATTTTACTTTTTTACAATACAAAATTTTGTATTCTGGTACAACTTGTATCAAGCTGTGTGAAGTAATGAGGAGTTTCTTTCAAGTTCTATATTTATACGAAACTCATTGTTTATGCAAAACAGACACGTTAGACCCTTATAATTATTTAGGAAGGGGATCAAAGCGGTTCGTTATTGTAAGGATGTCACAACACGGCCTCTTCTTACACGCTATAATACTGTAACAAATCTAAATATCACACCTCGCGCGCAAAAGGATCATTAATTCTTGTGAATCTTTATTCATTAGTCAAATAGAGCGGCAGGCATAAAGTATAATTATTGCGTTTAAATTTAATAAATACGTTTAACAAACTTTTTTGTTTGGCAGAAGCTATAGATACGTTCTTCGAATTATTGCCAAATATACTTTTATATTCAAATAATGTTTCGCAAGAGATTTAAATCGTCGTAAGTCGATTAAAATACCCGTCTTACATAGGTACATACATACATACAGGAGAAGCTAATAAAAGCATGTTAAAAAGAATAATATCTCGACAAGAGTTTTCGTAAATGAAGAATAATATTTTTTTACAATACAAAACTTATTATTCATTCTGCCAAAAGATTGTATTTCCTTCAAAACCTACGTCTCTTTGTTCTATTTTCTATATTGCAGAATTTTTATTTCGTCGAATTCGTTCGCGTAATCTTTTTTGTTTTACATATTTTGTTCCGGAAGTCAGGAGATAACGTCGTTTTCCTATTTCAGCAATCTTTTTTCGTAAAAAAGGAAATCGTATCTGTTCTTCCATTTTTTAATCATGTTTCTTTTCCGTCGGCAGCAGACAGTCTCAAACATATTTAATTCAGGCGAATATTAAAATATTCCATTGCAGTATTTTAATCGGAAAGATTTGTGACGTAAGTTTGTAACGATAGTATAAAGATAAAGCCCATAAAAACGTATGAATCTCTACTTTGGAGACTATTAGTTGTTTATAAAAAAAAGTAGAGCTCTATTATACTTATTTTTAAGAGCTGACTGATAAATTAATCAAAATATAAAAATTTAAAAAACAATATTTGTAGGAATGTGTTGTTTTTACTTAATGCCTCTGTCCAGAATCCAGATTATGTTTTCTACGGACATTTTAAATTACCTATACCTTCAACCTTAAATATCATTTAGAATACGCAATAAATTTAAAATATTACACGCTTTCCAGGTAAAAAATAACGTATAAAATTCCAAAAATAAAACACAAATACCTACGCGTATATATAGAATAGCATATTATACATGTAAGTATATTTTAGGGTAATAAGGAAAAAATTATAAAAGGGCACGTTTATTCGCAGTTCAAATGAGACAGAAATATAGCAATAAAATATAATAATACAAAGAACATTGACAACGCATGGGCCGGAGCGGCGCGGCGCGGGTGACGCTTGCCAAAACCAATAAACTGGCAGTCACGTCGAAGACAAGTAATGTTTCTGTAATTGCTAAATCACTGGGCCTTGTACGCATGGTCTCTTTATTTTTATATAAAACATTCAGCCTTATTCAGATAGTTTTCGGATAATACATAATGTACAGTGAAAATGCTGTAGGCAGGTAAGCGTAGGTAACGTGAACGTTTTTGCTATTTCTATATTCAAAGCGCCTACTAATATTCTTAGCGCAAATATAAAGAGTTATGTTTGTTGCGAGCACTATTTATTAGGCTCATAGATTTATAGATTAATTATCGTTACGAGACATCTTAAAGTATACACCGTGGATAAAAATATTTGTTACAATTTAGTTTAGACGGGTTAATTACTATAGTATATAAGTCCGTAAACCACACTAGGCCAGCGTGGTAGACTATATGGCTTAACTCCTTTTAATCGTACTCTCGATTGCCAGTGCCCTGTAGTGGGACGTATACCGGCTGATACAGGGTTAAATTACAGTATGAGTATACAAGTAGTCGCATTATTTTCATCCTATATTTCAAAATATATTTTCATTACCTATTGATTTATATTTTACGAATATTCTTCTCATTTGTCTATTAATTGTTACTTTTTCATCTATAAAATCTTCCTCTTCTTATATGTTACAGTATTTTTAACGAACGAGTGTACAAGTTACTTTTAGTTCTGTTGTTATAATAACAATACTTATATTTTTTGCACTTCGTAGCAATTCAATATCGCAACAGTTCGATGTCTTTATAAAGTTAGTGTTCTTGAAAAAACAAAACAAAAAGCATTAAACAAATCGAATCAAGGGAAACCTGGGCAGATGAGACGCCCGTGATGCCGACTCGCGCGTAAATTTGTTGAAAGGAAAATAAATTTCCGTCTTCACTTTTAACACCGCATACCTCGAGCGATTCTCCCCGATTCCTCCGAAAGCATTTCTGAACCTAATTCCGCACGTTTCTTTCATTGCATCACTTTTGTCAATTGTTATTGTCTTTCGAAATGAAAAGTATAGGGAATTATGTATGAGGGAACATCTACTTACTTAGTATATTTATTTATTATGACGTGATTTGTACTCTTTTTATTTTGGAAATATGATTATATTAGTCACACACAAGTAATATTATAGGTTAAACAATTAATGAATTATTCACACTTATAAATCCTTCAAAGATTTAAATAATAATCAAAGTAAAGGTGATTTTATTACAGCACTAAAAAGTATTTAATTAAATAAACAATACATTACTGGTTTTAAATTTTAAAATATGGCAAATTATAATTAAATTGCTAATTCTAATTATAATTAAATACATTAGTGTTCCTGTTTAATGATGGTCGATTTCCAGTGTTCTACAATCGAACTTATTGTACCATTTTTTTGTTATATTCATCCGCAAAGATGAAATCTCAAGCCTCATTCACGAAGGATGTAATATGGTCACAATGAAAACGAAGCGTTTCAAAAAATCCCGCGGGAATGTAGCATTCAGATATGAAGGGAGAGCGTAACGGAAGGGTGGAAAATATGAAATCGGCACAGAGCCGCGCGATTCTCGTAAGTTTCCACACGATTAAAGTTATGGCGAAGTCATGTTCGCTGACACCCTTTGTGCGAACAATTTAAGATGCAAATTGATCGAGCGTGTCACAACAAGATTGGGTCGAAACTGGAGCGTAGGTAATTCATTGAAGCTGGCTGACAATCACTTATATTGGTATTGATGATTTTGCTAATCGAACTGTATCATCAATAACATTTTTTTTTTTATTGCAATGAATGACGAGACGAGCCTGCCGTTCGCCTGATGGTAAGCGATACGACCGCTCATGGACAGTAGCAATACCAAACAACACCATGAATTACAAAGCAATGCTTGGTCGGAAAAATAGACATTGTGGTGGTACCTACCCAGGGGGCCTCAGACCTACCTACTACCAGTAAAAAGAAAAAAAGTATTGTTCAGGAAAAAGATAATGTGACTTGACAAATGTAGAAAGCCTTCAAGCCCCGTCACTCGTCTTAAGTGACGAACGGCGTAGACAATGTGGTCGGAGATAGATGGGAAAATTCAAAGATCGGTTATTGCGACCTGAAACGCCTATATTTGGTAATGGCTTACTTAAAGGCCAATCACAGTATTGTATGCCAGTCAGCGATAGGATTTTAACATCTCCGTTGATTGAGGAAAGTTTTCTCCGAGCCCAGAGTGTGGACTGTGCGCCGCCTCGTCGCTTTGCTAAACAAGTTACTGTGAGTGATGAAGTAAACAATCTGGTTGATTTGCGATGCATCTTGCTACATATTATGTTATTTGCTCTGATGTAATTGGATATGTTTACAGAGTAAGTAGATTTTCAGAGCGCCGTTGATAGGAAGTACACGCGGCTGCAACAAATATGGATAGACATATTTTTATTAGTGATAATTTTTCATTTAATTATCAAATAAAACACGTCATGGGTAAATTAAATATGTCAATCTTAATAATTTGTTCAAATGTTACCCTTTATAAACCGATTTCAAAAAAGGAGATTATCAATTCGACCTGTATTCACAAACGAAATTTACAATGATACTAGTTAAGTAAATCGGCACAAACCTTAAAATTCAGAGAGAGAGAGAGAGAGAGAATTTACACGCGGCTAGGTAGAAAGTAGAGGTCCTCTACTTTCTACGGCGCACCAAAGCGCAAACTTTAGGACACCGTGATATAAAGAGTAAAGTTTGTATCATTCATTAAGAAACCGTGTAGATAGTTGTCTTAACAAAAAAAGGTAGCAAATTAGTTTTCATTACTACTATAGAAATAAAAAAAAGGAAATAAATAGTATAAAAAATGAACGGACTGCATAATTATAATTGAAAAGAGAGAATTATATTAAATCTTTTTATAATTCTTAAATATGCCAACTATTTTTTTGAGGTTATAATTTATATTACGATGGAGAACCTTTATCTAGCGATTGAAAATTCGGCCCTTTAGGCATGTCTAGTACGGGACAATATTACAACTTATTCGTGAATAAAGAAATGGATTTACAAATCCCTTATTATACATAATGAGGTCTATAAAAATATGTCAATCGTACCCATTTAAAATGAATTTCAAAGCGGAAGAATTAAACGAGATTTTTCTCTTATTTATTACACTGAGTTTTTTAGTTCCACAGTTGTACGAACTACAAAAGCTTGAATTTTAATAGTACTCAAGTGCCTGGTGATCGTTAAAATATAATTCCATCTCAATGTATTAAAAAAAAGTTATGAAGTATTAGCCTGATGTACTTTTATTTGCCATACAGTAATAAGACAAAAATATTAAATGTAAAAAATTCATGAAAATCTCTGTCATTCTCAAGAATTTCTGTGAAATATTTTTTACACAGTTAACTGCCCGGGATAAAATGTAATTATACTTGTTATGAAGCTCATAAAAACAATACTTAAAATTAATAAAGGTTGAGAGAGTACAAAGCCTGGGAAAAACCTGAAAGATGCTTTTATCTTGTACGCATAGGCAAGGTATTGAGACTTATTTTTAGTATTCTTGTAAAAAATATATAAATAATAATCCTTACTTATATTATTATAAAGTAAATTATAAGGAATTGTTGGTTGAGAAACGATAATGTAATTCTTAATGTTTCGCCATAACAAAGAATTTGTAATTCATGATCGATGAATTCTTATATTATGATTGCCGTATTGTAACAGTAAGTACTAACTAATATAAGTATAAGTGTCTCATAATATATAATAACATTTTATTTAGTTGATAACATGTAACATAAGTAAATCAACTAATAGAATATATTTTTTTCTCATTGAATTGGTGGTAAAAGGAAATTACTAAATACACTAAACATAATTTAAATAATAATATTTTATTAAATGTATTTAGTGAAATGTTATTTATTATTATTCATTTTTTATTAATGTTTATTAACTTGAAGTAGTTATTAGCGTTATAAGAACAACTTCTCTTAGGCAAATAATACACCGACTTTTAAATAGATTGACGTAAACATAGAAAAAAGGTACCTTTAAAAAAGTTTAAATTGAAACAATAATTATTAAGAGCGTGAAAAATGTATCCACTTTCTCCTTGTTGGGAATTTCTTGAAGGTCTAAAGTATCGTTTATCCAAAGGCAATATCGGAGTGACATTACAAGCAGCGGATGAACAATATTGATTCAGGCCCGATACGTCAAGAGCGGGAGGAATCCAGGGCCGAATACAGAAACAATGTCTGAATAATAAAATCACTAAGAATTTCTTTTATCGAGTGCCAATATGTTTGTTCTCGGAACGCCTTTGTCTGTTCATCCGTGAAAAGGTTTTGAATAAAATTGATTTAGATAATAATATTGAACACGTGTGTTGCTGAGTGACGGCTTTGAATTGCATGCATGGAAATTGTGTTTCGATTGTGTGTCGCATTTTCCGGACTTCGGATTCAACTTTAGGCACATCAGAAAACTAATAGAGGGCTTTGAAATTCTGACTAGATATTGACAGTATAGAATAAATGGTGTTCAAAAAAAGAAAAATAAATGAAAACGACTTCAAAACACATCAAAGCTCTCTATTTGGTATTAATATTTACATATTTCCCCACGCGACTTCAAAATGTATTATGTTTAAAAATAATTCGTACATGCCTTGGCTTTGTTTTCTGAAGTTAATTAGTTAATTTATTTCCTTTTTAAGATAATTTAGTATGCTTCTCATTTTATCGTATGGCTATGACCACTTCGCAAGATATCATAGTTTAAAACGACCGTTGTTAAGATGTGAATTTACTTTCTATACCTGTACCCACATAAAGCGTGTGTTACGGTTTTTTTGGTGCATGTATTGAACCCGTGAATTCTCGTTTCACGGCCTGAGCCTTAACAAACAGCGTTACAAAGACTATCCAAAGATTATTATTTATAAATTGAAATATTATACATTCTAATATCTCTGAATTCAAGTAACAAGTTGTTTGAAAAATTACAAAAACAAAACGAACAAAGGCAAAACATATTACTGCGTAACATTCACTTCGGATTTAATCTTTTGTATGTTTATGTTTATTATCCTGTACGAAGCAGACTGTGAACTAATTCGGAACACCAGGATTAAAATAAACTCAATATATAGCCCAAAAAATTCATATTATGCTCAAAGGCTTTAATTCTGTGTACAGCGAATATCCTTTTAAAGTTACGTATTAATTAGAATGATTTTGGATTCACACAGATAAACTCATGCCTTTTCTCCAGAAGGGGTATGCAGAGGTGCTGTCAGGATACCGTCGTTTCGCCTTGTGTGTTCCGTCCCACGATGTGATAGGAGGCGAGCCTATCGCCATATCAGGCATAAATTCGTAAGTCCGGGTTGATAATGAATAGAAAATTCAATATCACTTTTCTCGACCCGGTATTCAAACTCGAGACCTCAGCGTTGTAATCGTACCGTAGGACAACTGCGCCACCGAATTTTGTATGTCTAATTTTAAATAATTTTCGACTTTTTAAAAGTTGCTTTAAGTTTGAGACTAACAATTTACATTAATAGATTGTTAAATTGTAGAAAATGGGGTTGGTGATGTCTGTTTAAATTATTCTGTTATGGAGACTATCATTCGCGTAGTTTATTTGTGATTAGAGGCCGAACGTATATTATGCCTAGCCTGATAGCAAATATAAAATCTTTTTTTTTAATTATAATATTAAATAGCGTTTAAACATAGTACGCAAACTATAAAGTGTAAAACTAAATAATAAAGGAATGCAGTCTTCAAAACAGCAGTATATCACCATGCAACCATTTCTTGTTTCGGAACAACTTTAATTAAATGCGCACTTTGAAACTCAAATACGTAATGAAAATAGCATGATGCGAATTAACATTTCATTTGTTCATATAGGTAAGTAGCTGCATTAAAAGTGAGATGTTTGCCAAACGAATGTAGTTAATACTTCGTTATTAACTTTTAAGAGGGACACCGTATATAACGTAATTTAAAAAATCACAAAGTTGACGGAGCCCGCCAAATTTTACGAAGGATCCATGGAATACATAGAAAACGTCCATCAGGGGCGGATCGACTAATATAAACTGTTGTCGGATGCGGGCTGTATAGCACCCGTGAGGTAGAATATTCCGCACCCCGCATGCGGGCCCTATCGACCTATGTAAATGAGCCAACTATAATGCTACTCCCAATTTGATTGTACATCAAGCGTAGGTACTTGAACGTTAAATCGAATATCCTGCCAGACATTTATATGATTAGTATGCGGTGCAGAGAGAGATGTCAACGTGCGCGACATCCAGCGACATCGAATACATGACAGCGGAAGTGTGACTGTAGGCAAAAATATTTCTATTTGTTACATTCAAAATATTTTGATTTATTAATTTTACATACATACATACATAAACTCACGCCTGTATCCCCGAAGGGGTAGGCAGAGACGCCACCAGCACACACACATTTCGCCTTGTATGCTCCGTCCCACGATGTGATAGGGGGCGAGCCTATCGCCATATCGGGCTCAAATTCCTTATTCTATGCTGATAATGAATAGTAAAATCCAATATCACTTTGCCCGACCCGGGACTCGAACCCGAGACCTCAGCTTTGTAACCGTACCGTAATACAACTACGCCACCGCTAATATTAATTTGAGAGTTAAAAATATTGTAATAGGATTATTGTGACATTATTTATCTTAAAATATAGTCTTTTATCCCTACACAGTAATATACAGGAATTGGGCTATTTAATTCAATATATATAGCACGGCAATTTTTATTAATTTTCTTATTTCAAATAATAACCATAAATCAAATCGCTAATAAGATCGGGATGGTTGGTGCTTGCTTGGGGAGGCTTATCCGCAGTAGCCAGCTATAAGCTGAGTGTAATAATTATCATTGAATACATAAATGGTGCTAAAACTACATATCGGACGGCCGAACATCGCTAAGCTTTGGTTCGATATTACCAGAATTAAAATCCTGTGTTGCATTAATGAAACGTGTGCTTTAAGAGTTTTCTACCCGCGGGTGAATCCACACGGGCGAAGTCACGTACAAAAGCTAGTGACTATCTACAAAGAGCTGTCGCAGGACAAATGTGAAATCTGGTTATGACATGAGCGTTGATCTTTCTCTCGTATATATGTAGGTATATACAAGGGTATACTTGCGTTTTCATCGCCGTTGTTTCATTAAATCGGCTTAATACCAGTCTGAGCGCTTGATTTGCATTATTTTAACGTAATCGCATTTAAAACTATGTATTCGTAGTAGAGGCCGCACAAAATTTACTGAGTAAAGAGCTTTTACTCTCATTTAAACCTTTAAATATATAATCTACTGGATTTTAATTTTGAAGATATGTTTATTTTTGTTAGGTAGCTGTATCGCTTAATGTTGGATAAATTATTAATAGGTACATCATTTTTGCACAGCACTATTCTTACTATTAAATTCATTCAATTTTATCGTAACAGTGTCAAAAATAGTATAGAAAAATCACAAGAAACTTGATACTCCATATTCAAACAGAATGATATATTATTTTAATGTGTTTTTTTTTAAAGTATAGTGTATTTTTATTTGCAACAGGCCAGTGTCAAGCATTAGAAATCTCAGCCGGCCAGTATTTGTCTACGTTTGTCTTATGTCTATGATGTTGAAACAAAAGCGAAGCGATATTTCATATTAAGAACGAAGTCTAGATCGTATCATAGTTCTTTGGGCCGGTGAACCGGTCTCGAGTCAAGGACGCGGCGAGTCACGAACGACGAGGTGCTCGCCGCACCGCTCCGCATATCAACGTAATCGACAGTGAAATTGTATCGCCCACAGCGACCAATGAATAGAACGCTCTCTGTCGTGTTCTTCATTATTTCACCACACAGTGAATGTTCTATCGCTTTGTTGGGTTAGTCGCATATGTATGCATGAAGACCTACGTTCTATTTTCAAATCAAGGAATATTTCGTGTGTTTTGTTGAAAACATAATCTCATGGAATGGAAATATTGGCGTCACGTACTGTGAGAGTGTCAATAATATTCTAGCTTTTACGTACTTTAAACTCTTCCTATCCATTGGGAGTTTATAGGTAATTGATTTTATTGACAGTAAATAAAATCATAAGACAAACGGTGTCGTGGATATCAAAAACTGCGGACGTAGTTTTCGGTGCCACAAAACGCATACCTAGTAATTGTTGATCACACAAATATTTTGATCTACTGTCTCTAGTTTTTACAGTCAAATACTCAAAGTACTTCAAAAGCCGTTAAAAAATGATAAAAGGCTACTCATAGTAGCGGAAATTCCGCTGAAAGCACTCATGGAACTAATGTTTACTTCCCGACTTTAGGAGACTTCTCCGCCATTCCGTGCAATCCAACGGCCAATGATAAATAAAATCCCCACAGCAAAGTAACTGTTAGAAGAGAACCGTGTTAACAAAAGGGCCCGCCAATTGTCTGTACCCGTAAAATAATCCTCCCGAGTTACAGTCCAAGCTCATTTTCAAACTTTTACAAACTTTTTGCACTAAGCCTGGCTTCTTAAGTCTATCTGCTAGCTAATTAAATGAAGGTTTGTAACATGAATAATGATTTTTAGAAAAAGCCACTACGAAGTAGTTTTCTTTTAAAATGTATTTTTTGCAAGTTTTTATTTTTTTATCTTGTACTGTATCAAATTATTTTTCTATGTCTACACATAAATGCCAATTAGCCACTGTGCCAATTGATGATTAAATTTATAGGCATAAGTAATAAGAAAGCTGATCACGGGTAATTTAGTTATTTATATACGTTTTTGGTTCGACTTTTCTTTTGAAAATGTGCTTTCGGCACTGATACACATTACATTTAGTCCAAATTAAACTGAGTTCCTTATTTTGCAGTCGGTTAACACTTCCATCATATAAATTGAAAACGTTATATCCCAGAAACTGTTCCCTTTCAAGACAAAATCGCCGCGGAGTCGGTCCAAAGGTTTCATGCATAATTTAGGTCGACATGCACCAAGTTTCATCTCTTGGATAGCGTTGAATGCAAGCGAATGCGAAGAAAAGGGCCTTAGGCTTGATGTGACCCCGTTGCAGTGCTGAGGCTTCTCTAATATTATATGTACATGTCAAGCGCTTACTAAACTATAATTGTATTACTTTTAATTGTTTGTAGAAAATAAACTAATAATACGTGTTTTATCGTGAATCGTGTAGTTCCTAATTTCGCCAGACGTAAACTTATGGTATACGCGGTATGGTTGTATTTGAATGTGTAAAATTTGCGGAAACATAAGAAACTGTTACGCTGGTAAGATATTCGTCTACGACTGAAAAGCAACTACCGTTCACGGTGCAACTTGTCATAGTAAATACGAATATAAACCCTTACATGATTGCGTCAACCGGTGTAAAATAAACATCATGCGTCGGTAAATACTCTTTTAAGACTTGCATTATTTTATATACTGAATGGCTCGAGGAGCATGCCATTCGTCTGATGGTAAGCGAAACTACTGCTCATGAATAGTAGCAAACCAAACAGCATGAATTACAAAGTAATGCTTGGCATTCCACTGCGCTCGCCATTCTGAGTCATAAGTCATAACTAAGTCTCATTATGTCCAGTAGTAACTCTGACTACAATGTCCTTCAAACCAGAACGCAGCAGTGCATTTACACTGCTGTTTGGCGGAGGAAATAGGCATTGCGGTGGTACCTACCCAGGCGGCCTCTCACATATGAGAGACCTACTACCAGTAAAAGTTCCATTATAGTGACTTTTTCTTCTAAATCAAAATGTTATCTACAAGAAAATTAAGTTTCCCTTCCAAAACCTCGAAGACAGCTTGTAGGAGTATGCCAGTGTCATCCGCCTTCCAGCCTTAGAATTTCGCGCAGGCTGGGTATCTACATATGACCTCTAAATTGTTGAAATCTTATACAGCTGAACAATTCAAGCAGTAGTTTTTCTAACTTTAACGTCTACCAGAAGCTTCAGTATAAGTAATCAAAACACGTCAGTCTTTTAGAAAACGCAGTTAACTAAGTCAAAACAAATATTAGTAGTGAAGTTCAGAGGATGTGGGCACGGCAAACATAATATAGTTAGCTCCAAGCGCATTCCGGGAAACTCAACTATGTAGGAGTGTGTTTGCGGGGAACACGTATACACATGTATACATATATGTATACAAATACACCACCACGGTGTTATGTATGCTATGATGAAAAGACAAGAAATATAAATCCTTAATTTAATTTTTGTGTGAATAATGCCGAACGCGAAAATAAACTTGTCATTTATAAACTTAATTAAAGTCTATTTTTGCTATCGGAGAAAATCACAATTACTTGTTGACGCAAATTAAAATACATGGCAACGGATATCTTTATTATGAGACAGACATAAAACAGCATTTAATATTAAAATAATTTTACGTAATACAATACATATTCCCTCAATTTTTCTAAAATAAAGCTCTCGACGTTGTGATATAAACAAAAGTAGGTATTGTAATAAAAATACAATTTTCACTGTTTCAGTGAATTGTTTTGTATTCTATATGCAAATCATTTCTTTTATTGGCCGACGGGTATTAAATTGTATAGTTGTAATTTATATGTGGTCTGCCAGGGCTCTAGTCTTAAAAGTCATCAAGTGTCTTTAATTCGTTCTCAGCAACGACGGAAATCCATAATTAATATAAAATGCGTTTAATAACATTCTTTTAGCGATAGGAAGCATCCGACGCCGACATATCTCTGTTTTATAATTTACACATTAATCTTCTTAATGATTACATGTTCTTCCGTAATTTAGAGCGTCGAAGGCACGACGCGTCGGTGACAAGAGATAAAATAATTGTGCATCCAGTAATTAAGATATATGGCCACATTAGCTGGAGCGAGATAATTTTATTAGAATCTGCTGCGGAAACTCGTACTTGCTTATAAGGGAATATTATAATTTTGATAATATACTTTGTCGATGTAACATATTGCAAAGATTAAGCGAAGAACTAGGAGGGAATTAGGAACCTTTATAAAAGCTGTGTTTTAAATGCTATATTCCAAGTAAAAGTAGTATTTTTAAATAACTGAATTAAATTACCATTAGTGGCGTGTATGGGTTGTGAAGAGTAAAATCGTTGATGGTATTAACAGAATATACTTCGTATTGTGTGAATTCGAAAATGTGCTCGTAATTGTGTAATAATACGAAAATAACAAGAAGATTAACTGTTAATCCTTATAGAGGTACTAATTTTAGTATAGTATTTGCAGATAATGCTACTAAGCAAAGATTAGTTCTCAAAATAGATGCAGCACCACTTACGGCTTGAACAGCTGCTATACCGACTTCTGGTACGGATAAAATTATATTCTGCTTGCTATTTTACTGCCACTATCATTAAAACATTCCTAAATGGGCGTGTTTTAGGTAAAAACATAAATGAAAATATTTTTAACCCAACTACAGAATCCTTTGTAAAAGGAAAGTTCCCTAATAGATCATAAATGAAGACACCGAAAACCAACATGAGAGATGGGTAATCGATGGCTAAAATACAAAGTTTTGAAACATGGCGACACTGGATGAAGATTGATGCACCAAATTGTGAAATGTTACAGAAAAATATGAGTTACCCAACTGTCATTTTAATCCAGTAAATGTAAAACTTTCTACTCAGCGAGCATTTAGTTATACACTGAAAGTGTATCTGTGCCCCAAATACATCAATGAGCTGTTCTGATTGCGAACAAAGGGCTTGTTAAAAGTAACTAACAACAATGTGATTAACACGGCCCCTCTTTAGACGCGTAACAATGTTACGCAAATTTTCCGTTTTTCAGTTTGTAAAATAGATGAATAAAGCCTTTGTGCTTAGGATATCGGATTAGAAATCTCTCGATCACGCGACTGTATTATTCTAGATAGATTGAAGGGATAATTTTGCTAACGTTGATTACAATTCTTCCTGAGATGATAAAACAGTCAAGTGCAACTTGGGCTCAATCAGCTAGCTTCTCATAATATATTATATACTACACCGTTGTATATAATAAAACAGCAAAATAAGTTGGTGAACCCAAAGAAATATTTTTCATTATAACCACAAATATTAGAAATTTCCTGATTCTAGATTATTGGCATTATATACGTTTTCTAGACGTACATACGGAATCCTAAAAATGCAGTGCATCGCGTGGAGGTAATAAGTCGTTATACTGGCTGTAATTGTCATAAGATGGTTGCGGCCACCTGCGCTATTAAGGAGCAAAAATCGTGAGGGTGGACAGGACTCTAAATTTATTTATTAAAGTACGTAGGCCATTCACACCTGGAATAAAGCAGCTGGTCTTTAACGAACACTATAGCAAATGCCATGTATGGTTCTAGAATACAACGATGATTTACAGAAGCAGTTTTACAGATACTATAAATTGTATTAATTGCTTAAAACCTTTAATAATAGCGCATGATTATAAAAATGTAATTAATGATGATGTCGTAATTTTTAATTTATTTTTAATTATACCCGGCTTATCACAATTCACTTATGTTGGCTATCCACAGACCAGGATTAAAGATTCATCCCTTGAAAATCTGTTGGAACAAAAATTATTTGAAATCAAAGCCGTTTGCGTAATATTTTAATAAAAACAATCAAATATTTAACCTTCTTCAATATCTATTTCGAATGTCATTTAGACAGGACTTACTTCATACGCGAAATAATCGTCTTTTTGTTTACTACATCACAAAACGATCAAGCAGAGCGTATAAATTGAACTATGCTTTCTATGAAATCCCGTGGCCCGGCCAAACATTGTAGGTGTCACGTTAAAATGGTATCAATTACTAGCGGATGTCAACTGTACATCAGCGATCACATCTCCGTATTTGTGTGTCTGTATTAGATAGGTGAGATTTCTTGCGCTTAAGTAGATAATAATTATCAAGCTAATTGGAATTAGGGTAAGGTCGATATATATTTGATGTTATCTGGGGCGCGTTAGACCACAATCTAGCTACATTTATGGTTCAGTGATGCAATAAGACAGATCCTATTTTAGATACTGCGTAACTAATTGTTTATTATTAAAGATATTTCTAAGCTGTTATTTCTTTTCCTTCGATACCTTAATGTAATCGGTAGGAATTATTTTTAGTGAGGCTAGACACCTAACTCCAAATTAGATCAAAAAGTGATTCCAGAACTGGTAGAAGTTGCTAAAATATTACGATATGATGGCCAGTCCTCTTGTTTGATTGTTCAGTCCATTCGTATTGGTTTTAGTCGCCCAATGTTCCATAATATATCATCTACAACACGCGTCTATCATTAAGAACTTACGCCGTAGTATGATTCCGGTAAACATGCTCTTTCATGTTATATTAATATGAATAAAAGACTGTATTGAAAAGTAACTAAATCACTCACAACAGTTTAATCTTAAAAGACCTTAAGTCTTAACATGAAACACGGCTTCATTGGTGAAATTTAAATTTCATCATGGAAATATCCCGCCACTACGTAAGGGGCGAACTATAAGCCTACGTATTTAACACAATTAATTTTAATAACAACAATGCGCTTCCGAAATTGGGTCTTGAAGTTTTACCGTACCGTCGTTTGCTCTGAAATTATTAAAGCAGTTGCACAGATTCATGCAATTTAAATTATTTGCGGCGAGGCTGTTGAAGCGAACTAAATCCCCGACTTACCGTCCGTGAAGCTTTGTTTCGTCTTAACTTATAATCCGATAAAAAGTGCTAATATAGAAGTGCTCTGGCTGAATAGATAGATAGATATGAATTTTTATAATAATGCGAATTAAGTATAGCTTCTAAATACATCATAGTTATTTGTATGCATTCAGGTTATTTTATTCAGTTACTTATGCTAGTAAGTTACGTGTATAATCTAATGATGCACTACCGAAAAGCCTTTGTATATATCATACACATTACACAATAAAAACATACAAAATCACTAGACTGAAAAATCTTTACCTTATACTTTTATCAACCGTAACCTATAAAATAGAAGTCATAAGGATAATTACGTACATTACCCTACATACATTTTTACTTTTGAGCTAGATGAAAGTAAGGTTCGTAAAGGGTACCTACACACTACAGTCTGGTAGTCAGACGGAATAGTAGCAGTGAAAGGAGGAGAAATTTAACTGTGAAAGGGCCTAGTGGATGTCGAAATAATATGACGTATTTTGACGGGACCGGATAAAAGCACCCTTGAACACACAATGCTGAGTAGAGTAAAATCTCGACAGTTTGTATTATTGAAATAATAATAATAAAAGTTTACATGTACACACTGGCCCATAGTGACATGGACGCTCGTATAGAATAATCCTATTGATTTCAGATAAGCAAAAGCCATCTTTATCTAAATTAGAAAATGAGAAATTCATTTTGGCTAAGGATATGCGGATGACAAGGACTATAGTAAAGTGGCCAATTAGATATCGCGGATATGATGTTTATGAAAATTGAGAATATATTCATGCTTTTTTTAAATACCATCAAGGAGGTACTTTTTCTGACACTCAATAACGTAACAGGATAGGAACCCAAAATATTCAAGGTGAAGAAAAACGATCACTCTGCAATGAAGGTAACGAAGTAGTTTTATTTCACTTCTTGAGCCTGCCCAATTCTAGTAGCTGGAATTACAGCTGTTAATTAAACGTGTACGTGCAAACGCGTTCACGTTCCCGTGACTTGTGGTGATGTGTTATTAATTTTGCTAAACGTTTCTGTTCGGGATGATATGATGCGCTAATCTCCACGTCAGTTTGTCATGTCACACAAAACTGATGTGCAAACAGCTTTGCCGACGCGTTTCTCCGGTATAATTTTACTCGAGACTTAATAATGCGTCTACTTCTCCGTCCATTTTCAACCCGCATCGCATCTACTTCAGCTTATAGCTTTTATTTGCTCATAGTATAAAATGCCTCGACTGCCTCGGTGGCGTATTAGTACTACGGTACGAATACAAAACTGAGGTCTCGGGTTCGAATCCCGGGTCGGGCAAAGTGATATTGGATTTTTCTATTCATTATCAGCCCAGAGTCAGGAATTTGTGCCCGATATGGCGATAGGTTCACCCTCTACCACATCGTGGGATGGAACATGAAGGCGTGAGTTTATGTATGTACGTATATATATGTAGTATAAAATGAATTTGCTTTCTACTGTCCCTATGAAAGATTAGATCTTGTAAACCACGCAATGGATTTTAATACAATTATCATCAGTAGATCGTGCGATACAAGAGGTATGTTTAATGTTTTGTTTCTTAAATTTTATTGCATAGGTTTTGTGGTATGGCGAGGAGAAAAGAATATACGCACTCGGGAGGCGTGCTCGTGCACTTGGGCGTGCCGCTGGTAATTTATAAAACAACAGAAAAAGTTTCCCAAGAAGTGCATGAAACCTGTATTGCCAGCGTAGTGAGCGAGTCCAGTATCTCAGCTATTTCTTGCTGTAAAACTCTAGAGCTTCTTTTCCAATACATTTTCCGGGTAGTGCGTTTTACTTCCTTCCTAAGGGAAAAAAAATTACCATAAAATACTAATAAGTAATATAATACTTAATATAATAAAATTAATATAAAAATTACAACGAATATCTTGTAAATAGAAAATAAGTACTATGTGTATTGACTTGTCATAAGAGCTATTTAATTGCCTACGTGACCAATAAACGAATTTCATTTCATTTCATTTCATTTCATTTCATAAACGAATTTCATAAACGAATTTCATTTCATTTCATTTCATAAACTTCTTTACAGAGTGGACACTGGACGCCATTAAGGTACACTACAAATTCTTGGATCTCTCATTCCGAGCTGAATTTTCGAGACCATGAGGACTGCACGCTTTATTACCGTAGGAAGGATTTAGCGAGAATCACTATCAAAAAAATATAATCAAAACAAAGTCTAGCACCACGTCATCAGAAGCGCTTTAAACTGCTTAGCTAAATATATTCCCATTAGAACGACGGCTGTTGCAGACAGATCCCTAAGTACTGGCGACGAACCGAAGTGCAGTACAAATACTGAGTTGCGATTACCGCTTTAATTCAAACTTTTTCATTAAAATCGTGAATGAGAATATCTAATTAAAACCCCTTCTGTTCCCCTAGCACATGGTTTCTGACTAGCTAATTGTAGTGACATGAAAAAAAGGTCGTGGTACCGGACCAGACGCGGCTGCCAACATATTCACGGTGGTCACGGGTTCAAATACTAGGGCACACCACTGACTTTTCTGAATCATTGAGTCATGTATTGATAGTCAATCACCAAGCAGTATAATAGTGAAGGAAAACAACGTAAAGAAACCTGCACACCATAGCAATTTGTAAAGAATTTCTACGGTATATAATACAAACAGGTATATGCAAACAGGTACTCTTTCGGACATTCAATAATGTAACAGGATAGTAACCCAAAATGGTGGTCATGAGGCCAGCGTGGTGGACTGTATGGTTTAACCGCTCTGAATTGTACACTCGATTGTAGGTCCGTGCCCTGCAGTGGGACGTATAAGAGCTGATACAGATACAGGAAAAGGGAAAATTATAGATAATTAATAATTATACTTTTTCAGATGCAAAATAATATATTTGAATATAAATAGATTGAAAATACTCCGATCATGTTTATTTAAATTCTAGCTGGAATAAATTACATATGCAACGAAAATATTGCCAAAACTACGACTCGAATCTGTTACTAAAAATATTCGTTTAGCAAGCAGGGGCCACATTAATTATGCATTCATTGGCAGTTTATTTCCGGTCACTAGCATTGATGAAACCTCCCTATTATCGCCATATTACTGTGCTATTAAAAGTACCAGCGTCTGGTGTAAATGTGATGTCCTGTATTATATAAGATCATAATGGCCCACTGCTAAGCAAGGAACTTTTCTGCAATCACGTTCTTGAGAGTATTTAGGCTATAGTCCACCTCGCTGACCTAGTTCGGGTTGGCTACTTTATATACCATAGAAAATATAAGTGAAACTTGTAAAGGTTGAAGGTTTTGTAAATATAGGTTTGTTACTCTCTTAGAAATGTCGAAAGGCTATGACTTTTTGTTTTTATTACTTAAGCATCTTTGCTTACAGGATATGTATAATTAATTTTCCATACTTGCGAATTCTTTCTTTTTTTTTTTCTTGCCCATTTTGCTAAGTCCTTTGTTATGTAGAGCGGTAATCAAAACGTAAGTTGATTGTACTAGACATTACGTTAGCTATAACTAATGTACATACACTGCCACAAACTTATCTGGCCCGGTGGCCAAAAAAGGAACTAACGACGCCGTTTTGAAATGTCAATCTGCTTGCTACTCGCTGACATTACGCCAACATTTTACCCATGTACTTTCTTTCAAATTGCCAGGTGTTTAACGTCAATTCCAGATACATATTATGTAGTGTGTGCATATTCTTATATTTTTAACGAACTTCAAACAAGTAGGTTATGATTTAGTCACATACCAATGTATTATTGATGGAACTGCACTATATATACATAATAATATAATAGTATTTTGGATAATATTTTTAATTTACCCACTTACTTACCTTGACGACTTATTTACCCACTTTGTTGCTTAATTTATTTTTACTGGCATCACCAAATGCGATAACAGCGACTCTCTCACCGGGCCAGAAAAGTTTGTATCACTATTCAGTAATTGTTCCTTTGTTTTATTATTTGAGCCATTACTCTTATAGACCATCTAGAGATTGTCATGAAGTGACTATTTTACATCAATACATGTAGTATGGCTTAAAATAAAGTAAATAAAATATTTAAGGTAAAAATATCCACAAGTCTCTACAAATAAAACACTAGAATGGTTTTCATCGCAACAGCCATCAATATTACTTAGGTTAATTTTGTGCGGAAAATATTTCGCAGTTTATACGAAAATATCGCTGAATAGTGATAAAATGTGAAATACCGTTAGTTTCTCGTGGGCATAGTCCCATCAGAGATATTTTACTTTCAATTTACTGCAATAACAAACTGAATGAGGTACTTGTTCCTTTTACCTTATTATATTATATTCTGTTTGTTAATGTTCCCTTATACGTATCTACATCAGTATTTATTTATGATGTGTTAACTCAAAAAAATGTTGGCATATTTAGGTAGTTTATAATTTTAAAAGATTTTTATCTTTATTTTTAATTACAAACTTGAAATCGGTTTAATTTTTAAAATTATTTTATTTAACAGTTCATAAATAAGTTGATATACCTACTTAGCTTGTTCCCTAGACTTCGTTGAACAGTGTATTGTATCATATAGATTTTCAGGGAACACTTTTTATTTATGACAGTGATTCTTCTATAGAAATCTAATTAAGTTGATGCCATCGTGGTCTTATTGAAGTAAGTCTTGACTGGACCAAGTTTAATTAAATTCAAACGTTCCTAAGGGTTCCTACTTCCTACAAATTATGCAATGGACCCTTTGTTTGTATGTCACTTGATTAGTTTACACAATAATTGTGTTTCTATTGCATACGCGCGCTTCCTACTCTGACGTTGATTATGTCATGAAGTACCGACTATTCGCTCATATTACACCTAACAATAGATGGCGCTATATGATGTAGTTAGCTTGATGATTTTCACTCGATTATCAGACAACGCTTTCAAAGGACGATGGTCTTGTACGATTGTGTCTTTGTATAGGAGAAATTTAAGATTATTTGCTAAGAAATCCGATGATTCTCTGTTCCATGATATCAAAAAATATATATACACCGCAAAGTAATTTAGTGTCAAAATATTTCGTTTTTATTACCTTTTTAATTGCATAATATTTAATCTACTAACTTTAAATTATAAGACAGGACGTTAACAAATTTAGATATCACATTTTTTAAAATAATATATTTATACCGCTGAAAGTCTTTATACCTGTTTGGATGTAACATTTATGTATTATAGTCATTTTCGATCTTCAAGGTGATGACGTCACATTTGAAAGATTGAAAGCAGGTACTAGAAGCGACTGCCCATGAAGTGCCTTCCACGATATTCCGAGCACGATATACAACGAAATTATGCTGCAAAAGACATTAATAGCAGCTGAACCGTCCGACAGTCTGGTTATTTGGTTTAGTATATTTAGGAGATTACCCACAGGTGACCAGGAGAGCCATTTTCTGCATGCAATTAATGACATGTTTTTAGGTAATATTTATTGCTAAATTAAATACACGAGCAACATTTTTTTTAATTCGTCAATAAAATGTAAATAATGCATTTTTTTTTATAAGCTTAAATATAGTGTACAACAAAGGATGTAAATAAATAAATAGTTTATTAGCTTTTTTAATTCGTAGAGTTATTTCAAAGTTATATTAGAAGTTATAATAGAAAAACTCAATACCACTTTGCCGGACCCGGGATTCGAACCCGAGAAATCAGCTTTGTAGTCGTACCATAGTACAACTACGCCAACGAGGCAGTCACATAATCAGCAGTTTATTATTTTAAGTCGGCAAGAAGTCGGATGCCCAATATCTTTTTCCTCCTCCCATCCTTTTTCCATCCCGCTTTTGTTTTTTCCTTATTGCCTGTGAATTTTGTAGGGGAGTGATTCGTTTCTCTGCTGTGTCGTGATTGTACCTGTGGGGTGAACAAACCGGCAGAGGTCTAGGGTTTCGCTATTTGATACGATAACCCGCCCTCTGCTGGTTTTGTGTAGGGGCAGGAGGATCATCCGGAGGGGCAAGACTTCTGTATTCTTCTTCTTTCCTTCCCGCTCTCATCCCGATTTGATGGGCAACACATCCAGGATGCAAGCGTTATGGATGTTCATGGGCGGCAGTGATCATTTACCATCGGCTGACCTGTTTGCTCAGTTGCTGTTTGCAATAAATAAAAAAAAGAAGTCGTTATGATCTATCAACTTTGTGAATGGTAAGAACCTACATGTCGGCGCCAGATGCTTTCTGTGCTTTCTGTTAAATCAAGAGTACCCTCCACTCGGCAGCTAGAAATGAGAGTACGTCTCGTGGCGGTCCTCTTTCGTTTTGTGAGCTGGCGCACAGTAAAATAGGTTTTTCTACGTTGGTTTAAAGAGCCATCTGTGTGACATTTATAAAAATTCAAATCAACGATTAAGAAAAAATATGTTTATTGAGAATTAAAGAAAGTGGTTTTATCAAGCACAATTTGATGTTAAGAGGCGATGACTGCTTCTGATCTTTTATATACTTATTTAAAAAATACTCCACAATATTTTAGACGGAATTTCAGATACGGTTTTGTTATAAGAACCCTTCGATACACATATTTGAGAGAACAAGACGGCCATTACGAAAGTCTAATGTGAAACACATTATCTCGGGTCTTATACGTACAGTAGAAAATGGGATTCGTCGCAATCAGTGATATCGATTGACAAATGACGCGGCACAGCGGTTAAGTGACTGTCTGAAAAGTGATAGAGTGTGAAATCGATTTCTGAATTAGGATGAATTCAGTCATGATCGCGAGTTTCAGATTTCCATTTTATAGACTAGTTCGTAATCGACGAGCTAGTATGAAAGTGGAATGCCCCCTGCTGAGCCCTTACTTTATATCTATTTATGTAGTAAAATACCACATTTTACCCCAAAATAGAAGCAAAAATCATACTATTTATAATTGAAACAGCAAACAGTAACAGCAAGAGCGACAACAAATGCAATACATTTTAAATCACAAAAAGGCAAGTTGCCAACATGTAAAAATGTCAGAGAATAGGATTGACGTGAAATCCGTACAAAACTAGAACTAAAAAAGGTTGAAACGGCGCGAGAATTTTGCTCACATACATAATAATATTATGTCCCACTACTCAGCGTGCGGGTCGTTTGAGGTATATTAAATAACTATAGGTCAAGGCTGTGCTTGGATGCAATTTCCCCTATTACATCGAGGTTCAGGTTAATTCGATAAAGGGATACGTATTCGACATATTAACTGCCCAGCACTTAAGCACTCAACCTAGGTATATATTGATGGTGCTACCAATGGACCATGGTTGCTAATGGACGGCAAGTTTTACTGTCCTATATAAACAGTACATAGAACTAATAGAATGAGGAAAGAAAATCAATTCGAAATTTCGTCGGAAAAAAGTCGGTTCGAAATTCTTTGTAACCAAGTTTCTCTATTAAGGAACAAATCATATATCAAATAAACAGAAATATTCCGCAATTCATTCACAATAATGTGAATCAAATAAGACAACGTACTTGTGGAAATTCGTTGTCCCTTGTTGAAAATATATATGTGTCGGTGTTGGTACACTGTAAAGGCATTATTCCGAGGGGAATTTTTATGGCCCTTTCTGTTACCAGGGAAGAATCCGAAGGGTTAATCAGATTTAGAGTCTCTAACCTTCCCATCCAGCATCTAAATATACAGGGTATATCAAGACCGCGACCGAAAACGAAGCCAGTTGGTGGTATTAGTGACTTCAGACACAATGCAAGTAAAAATTACGCAAAAAAAAAATTCAAAAAAAATATCTGTCGCTGTTTTTTGCCTTGACCTTTAGAAAATATAATATAAAACTACGCACGACCTGGCCGACCGGATATCATGAGGTGTAAGCACGGTAATTTTGGCAAAAAAAACACATTGGAAAGATGCATTGCCTGTAATCTAAAGTATAAAAATTAATGTTCAGAGAATTTAATTATTTTTACAAAAATATATTTGCATCTTAACTGGAAACATTTTTATAACATTAACTTCGTCTTTGTCTTCATTCGTCTTTGTTGCTCTGTGTCAAAGCGTGCCGTTGTGTTGGCATCGTGCTCCGGGTGCCAACATCGCTTTGAAAAGGTGGAAATTCATATTATTATACAGATTTTAGTAATTTTTTTTAATAGCAGAATGGTGGATTTGCTTCTTTTTGTTTGCTTCTATATAATTGCAATCTTTGCGATTTTCTCTCTCACCGTATATCTAAATAACTAAAGGTATATTTTTTGTTTATAACTTGACAGAAAGTTGTATTTTTAGTCCGTAATATACTTTAATATAATAATTGAAGTATCAAGACCCAAGGCCGAGGACCAAACGAATTTGTAGCGGCTTTAAAAACATGAATAACGTTTTTTCTCCTAAGGAAGTTGATTTGTATTCAACAAGCATACTCAAAACAGGCACCGGCGATAGGTTTATATTGCTTAAATAAATCGCTAATGTATTCAACGACTTAACGAACGATTTTTATAACGTAAGTGATGCTGCGTAGTGATATTTACTTTGTATATTAAAAGTCGGAATATTAACCTTAAAAATTATAATTTGTTACGGGGAATTTGGCAATTTCTATGTGTTTTGGTATCTTAAGTACGTTTTATTGTAACTCTACATATTCTTACACTGGCAACAAGTGACAAAACTGCTAAAAACTAAGGCATAAATGAATTAATAAATACGCCCAACAGCCACATGCATAGTCCTGACCCCACACTAAGATCCAGCCTTATGTTGTGGGTATCAAAAACTACGAGAGACTTTTGCATAGAATATTATTTTGAATTCTCTAGTTGATTCTCAATGTAAATGAGATTCTCGATTCGAAATATATAATTTCCTTTCGATTAATCTATATACCGAGATCCATATATCTGAGTTTAATTATCCAGGCACCCTGCTGTACATAATCCGAAATCATCAAGCAATGACGTAATAAACCCAGATTAGACCAATGAGGTGTGACGTCGCTAATCAAATGCGGGCTATTAAACAGAAGGCTATTGACCCAAATCCAATGACAAATGATGAGTTTTCCTATACATCTGCATGCGTCGTGCAAGTGGACGCGAATTCAAAGGCCAAGCCTCGAGAAACCAATAATCTGGGCTATCAAGTGACAAGCCAATAATGTCATTGAGTTTCACTTAAGTGCCCACTCAGGTACTACATTGTGTGTGTGAAAGGGATTCTAGTCATTATTGCTCAATTAATATACGTATAAGTAGGCGAAGGGTTGATGCTATTGTTGACCAATTAATATAATTTTTTTTTTTGTACTGTATCAGCCCATATACGTCCCACTGCTGGGCACGGGCCTCCTCTACAATCGAGAGAATCGATTGATTGAGAATCGATTAATATAAATATAAGACTTTAATGTAGCAATTTGCTTGTATAGATTTTTTTTTTAATTTATTGGTTTATCAGCAGTTGTTACAATATTACATCGCCGTCGTACATTATTCCACTTATATATGTAACATATATTTTGTATCTCTAATTGTACAACTATTTAAGATAAACTCAACATGCTTAATGTATAGTCAAGTTAACAATTAAAAACTAAAAATAAATATGAGGAAAAAAAAACAGGAAGGACAAGCAAATGTGCAACAAGAAAAAAACATAATAAGGAGAAAAAAATATTAGAAAAATAATGGAATTAATATTGTATGCTGTTTACACATTGTGGTTTAATTGAATTAAATTATAAGAAAAAGAGAATTTGCTTAGTTAGTAAAGGAAAATACATATTAATATTCCCAACAATATTCGCATAGTCCCCATAGACGTACCTAGTGTCGTGCGTATCACATATTCAAACAATTATTTGTCATCCAAAAGTTTGTCTTTGCATCCTGTGATTCATAGCCTGTTAGTTAAATAACTGCGTCACGAAAGCTGTCAGGGGAATGTTTCGGCAGAATGAATCTAAAATCAAACCATTGCTATTTAAATAGCAATGCATCGTTGTATCCATGCATGAAGCCTTTGCTACGGTATATCCGAATCAATGACACTTAGGAACTTTGTAGAACACCGATTCGACTCTTAATTGGAATCGCATTTACAATTCCCTTAGTCCCCTCGTCCTTATGCACCAGTTATTAACATCAGGTAATAATATTATTTAATAGCCATATTTAACGAAAAAAGATATTTGGCCCTGAAATATCAAAACAATCGTTTAGTATTTTGTTTATGTTATGGGGGGTAAACGAGCATACAGTTCGCCTCACGGAAGAGAGAAAACAAGTGGATGTGACACTTCTACACGCGCCCTGTCGCAATATGCACAACATTTCACCCAGTTGCTTGTAGCCAGGCAACGCGAATTTATATTACCGTCCCATTTACCAAACTATAAGCTTAGTTATAACCCCTGTAACCGCAACCTTGTTATAACACTTTAATTAATTGATAAGTAGAAAACCCTAACTAATCCTAACAGCATGAATGGACGGTATCGACCGGCGCCAGGCCAGACGACGTGGAGTAACAACTTGATGTCACGTTTCATTCGATCAGGCTAATTGCTGTAAGTTATCTGTATCCTGAACCGACCTTTTGTACAGTCTATCTAGAGATCGATAATGCAAACTGCGCAGGTATTGGAGGTGGTAGAAGGTTGTATCAGTTTAAAGCGAGTCACGTGTTCTTTCAACCTTTCAATTCAGTATTTAAATCTTTCCGATTTTATTTTACCAAAGAAATGCATAGTTGCTTAATTTTGCTGGTATTAAAAACCATAAATATTAAAGATTGTAAGGAAGCCATTTCAGTACATTCTGAGAAACATGGTCACCTCTGCCTACCCGGGAAAATACAGTCATAAGCATGAGTGCCAACAATACGTCGCAAACGTTACACCGTACGATAGGAGTGCATATAATAGAATATAAATCACAAAGATAGTGGACCACTTTGGAATTCGGCTGGGTTATCTTTCAAGGAACGATGTCCCTCGCACCATGCTCAAGCACCTCCGGGTTCACTTTATTGCGGTAAGCTGTACGAAATTGCGGTCGCACCTACAATAATGGCTCTTGGTGCCGGCCGATTCTATTTAAATATCTATAATATAATATGGTCTATTAAATATATCTATAATATAGACTATGAAGGGTTGATGTAAGCTACTGTTTTTACGCTGGCTCATTGAAGATACTGCACTAAAAGTAACTGCAATGCTATCTAAAGTACCGCTTGGTGGAAGATAATCTTTAGCGACTCCATTGCTTCTTCATATTACGGCAAATGGGCCGAACATTTATAAAACACGTAGGCTAGCAACGTGTTCGCAGCTCATTGATGTGGCACAAGTATTCATTTGCAACTTAAACACAAATAAAGCAGTTCATTAAAAATGGTTTCTATTAAATATAAAATTTGATGGTAGAGAAAATCATATTATGTGCGCCATAAATCATGTTTTCCGGTGCCTACGACAATATTCGATGTGAGAATAGACCAAAACAGGATAAACTCCCAAAAAACTGAAGGGAAAACAGACAGTGCTTTGTTATTATGCGAAGTTTACGTGCTCAATTATAGTCTTATTTTGTAATGTGATTATGAATACCGCTACCAAAATTCAATTCGATTTTCAATATAATAATTAAATCCCCGAGTATATTTTGAAAACCTTTCCCATATATTTTTTTAAATACATTCATAATTAAAATATATTATTAAATAACTTCAATTAAACCATTCAACGATCTCATGGCTTAAAATGAGAATGCGAGACATAAAAACCCGAAAATTACAGACTACGACGCGTGTGTAAATATGAGAACGATTCATTCATTTGTACACATTGTCCAATATAATTAATGGGACAAATGTTTTCTGCTTTATTTAACACACGGACACAGAATTAAATGCGTCGTCCACCTTCTTCAATTATTAAACCTACCTATCGTCACACTTCAGTTTTGTCCATTAAATATGAATGAACATCGAAAATGGCCTGCTGCGTGGTTTTACCTTATGCGGCTCGGGGACATTTACGATGGAATAAATAATTAAAATGGATTCCGAATTGCAAAATTCGAACAGAACAATCAGAGGAAAACAAACAATTTGTAAGTAAAATATTTAGTTGTTATTTTATATCGGTTCTTGATGGTTCTAAATCATTATTAGCTCTGCGAGTATCGTGATCCTTTCATTATAAGTCACTCCTTGAGAATAGATTTTAATATTGAGCTCGAGGTATGAAAATTAGATGAGGAAAACAATCTAGTGATAAAGGAAAGTGAAGTTAAGATAAAATCAATTTGTTGTGTGAACCACAAATATTTGTTTCGGGTCTGGGTGTTTGTGAGACCGAAACAGTCTCTCGTAGTTTCTCATACCCACGACACAAGACTCGATCTTAGTGGGGGGTCAGGACTATGTATGTGACTGTTCGGTGTATTTATTTATTTATTTTATTTAATCTAACTACAACATATTACAGCGACAAATTACAAAGTAAACATATTGATAAAACAACTATGTATTATGTATACCCCCTAATAACCCACAGCGGTCAGCTATAATATATTTCTTTATCATGCTTCCATTATTATAAGACACGTTTATCCCGCTGCCTATTGTGTCTATTCAATGACGATCGGTCTTAAGGAGTAAACTTCAATCGTGCGTTGGAGTTGATAATCTTTTATCAATTTTAGTATAATATCAGTGGCTGTATGAATTATTTATTATTGAATATTTTAAATAAATAAAATCACCACTTTTAGGGAATCGTCATTTACGGAACAAAGGTACAATTAGTAAAGGAACTTGACAAATTGCCAACGCGTCAGCATTGTGATTGAGCGCTAAACTCAATTTGGGATAGTTTACAATACAACTACAAGCCCTGTACAACTTTGGTCACTACAACTTTACGGATGTATTTGGGAAATGTACATTTGGATTTGTCATACCAAAAGTATGAGATTTCGACTTACGCCTTTTGCAGTGAAAAGGGAAGTCATCGTTTTTCATACCTTGATATAACATGGGCCTGTCAAACAGATTTATTTATAACAAATATTTTCAGACAGAAATGTTTTTGTTTTTAGTGATGGATAATTGTGACAACCATACTACAACCGAAATAGCTCAGTAGGTAGAGCATTTAAAGCGCCTTGTGAGCTCGCGGTCTTTATTTATTTTATTTATTTATAATAATAGACACACCATCGATTCATCACACAAATTACATCTGAGATAATCACAACATTATGTACTTATTCTAGGTGACAAACCATTACAGGTGTATACAACACTATTAACAAAATATATTTTTACAACAATTTAAATATTTTTAGACAGAAATAAACAAAATTTAGGAAAAATACAATCTCAAAATTATAATAACAAGTATAAAAGGTTACTATAAGAATTACAAAAAATCACTTAGCCTAATTAACTAAACACAATAAGTTAACTTACATAACCATCGATAAAATTAAAATACAATAAAATTAAAATACAATAATGACAACTTAGGAATATAGGAATATAGTATACAAAATAAATCATTGGACTTTTTAAGTTAATTAGGTAGAAGGACGAATTAATTAGTATTATTTTTTCAAGGTGTCATAGCACCTTTTGCGATATTGGCGAAGACTGTTAGTAGTGAACATATCGAGTTCGTTAAGGGAGTTCATATCGTTGTAGGTTTTTGCTAATCTATTTAGTGGAGCATATTTGCCTAAATTAGTTCTACTGCGGGATAGGGTAAATGTTTGAGATAAAGGATATCTTGGCAAGGTACGGGGTACGGTAAAATTCAATCGCGACAACAATTCGGGCGATGTTATGTCTCCATGTATTATTTTGTATAAAGTTATACCATCGGCTACTTTACGTCTGCTTTCCAGAGAAGTCATCTTAAAGTGTGACAGTCTCGCCAGGTAATCGGCGCGGTACGGACAGGTGCGATCAGTGAAAGCCAAAAAACGAGTAAAGTTGCGCTGAACTCGTTCGATTCTATCAACATGTGTCTTATATGATGGAGTCCATATGGGAGAAGCGTATTCCAAGTTACTCCGGACTAAAGAGTTATATAGAACCAATAAGGTGCTAGGGTTTTTAAAGTCTTTACCGACCCGTTTCAAGAAACCTAACAATTGCCAAGACGTTTTTATAATTTGATCCATATGTGTAATAAAGTTTAATTTGGAATCTACAACAACTCCGAGATCACGCATTGCTGTGGTTTTGTTTAATGTAATCCCGTCAATTGAAAAATGTGAATCAATTATTATTTTTTTGTTTCTCGTTAGCCTTAGATGTGCACATTTCTCAGCATTTAGAATCATTTTGTTATTGATGCACCAATCATGAATGGAGTTCAAATCTGATTGGAGTAGTGTGATGTCACTCTGGGACCGCGTATGTCTATATATTTTTAAGTCGTCTGCAAAGATTGAATAATTACTATATTTTACTGAATGTGTTATATCATTTATAAACACTAGAAATAGGATGGGACCCAGGTGGGAGCCTTGGGGTACGCCTGAGGTGGCAGTAAACGAAAATGAACGGCAGCCGAGAGCAGTAACACGTTGGGCCCGATTCTCTAAGTAGGAACCAAACCAATGCAGTAAAGATCCGTGAATACCATAATATTTAAGTTTAGACAATAATAAAATGTGGTTAACTTTGTCGAACGCGGAGCTAAAGTCGGTATAAATCGAATCCACTTGTGTTTTAGCATCCATATGTTCAATAACGTCCGTTATATATGTTAGGAGATTACTTACAGTCGATTTCCGAGTAGTAAATCCGTGTTGGTGATTGGATATAATATTTTTAAAGTAATTCGTTATAACTGGACACACGATTCGCTCAAACACTTTCGAAAACAAACTGAGAATAGACACCGGTCGATAATTTTTTACGTTGCATTTATCTTGCTTTTTGTATATGGGTACAACATTTGCAGATTTCCACATAGATGGGAAAGTGGAAGATTGAATGGATTTCTCAAATAAAATTTTTAGAGGCAATGTTAAATATTTGCAAGTTTTTTTGATAAAAAGTGGTGGTATTCCATCGGGTCCAGGGCCCTTACTTACATCAAGTGATTTCAAAATCTTGCCTATCATATTTTCATTGAAGTGTATGTAACCGAGTGAGAACTGGGGAAATCCATCACCCATGTCAGATAGATGACCAATATCGGTGTAATCGACAGGAGTATATACTGTGGAGAAATGAGTTGCAAATAAGTTGCAAATTTCTTCTCCTGTTTCTGCTGAACGACCATCAAGGTACATTTTAGCAGGAAAAAACGAAGATCCCCCTCGAAGTTGTTTAATGTATGACCAAATTTTTTTCGGATTACTACGGATTGAGTCCTCTACGTCATTTAAGTGGTCAGAATAACAAGATTTTATTAACGACTCAATTCTTTTGTTACTTAGTTGCAATTCTAGCTTATCTCTGGAATTGTTGTAGATCTTAAACCTTTTACGAATTTTATCCCTTTCTTTTATTAAACAAATAAGATTCCGGGTGAACCAAGAGGGGTATTTCAAGTTCCGTGACTTAGTTTTAGGGACAGTCTCTTCGATAATAGAATGAAGCACGGAGTAAAACCTTGAAACGGCAACATTAACGTCTCCGATGGATGATAACTCTAAATACCAATCCACTGAACTCAATTTTTCGTTCACAAGAGAGTAATCGGCTCTTCTAAAATTATGTGTTGCAAACTGTTTGGACGCAGCAAATGATGGTTCTTTTATTTTAACTTCTATGTCTAACGGAGGATGATGGACATCGATTTTACTGAGATAATTTGTGCTGTTTACAACTGAAACTCCATTGAAATTACTAAATATTAGGTCTAGGATACGGTTGTTATGATTTTTGACGCCATTTAATTGTGATAGATTATTGAGTGACATAAAATCAACCAATGGGTAACCCAAGCTGCAGTTGTAATTACAGGGTGTTAAATTAAGTGTATCATTCTCACCAGATAACCAGTCAATGAAACCGAGGTTGAAGTCACCGAGAATAATAACCTTGCCAGAATATGATTGCAGAGCTAAACTAATACTATCCAAAGAAGAGTTCAGTGCTGTGCCAGTAACAGGGGGTGGTATATAAAGGGCGCAAAGTAGGATTTCAACAGAACATTGATGAGGATTTTTCACCGAAACCCAAAGATCTTCAAAACAGCTTTCAAAGTGTTGTATCCTCCTTGATTTCAGTTTCGAATTAACGGCGATAGCAACTCCTCCGCCATTCTTCCCAGAGAGGTAACTTGAGGTTCTATCACGCCTGTAAACCACGAAAGCGTCACCAAATAGCTCATTGTTATGAATACTCTCGTCGAGCCAAGTTTCGGTCCCCACGATGATATCATAACTAGAGCTCTGAGCGGCCAATCTTAATTCTTTAGTCTTGGTTTTAATCCCTCTAAAGTTTTGGTAGTAGATCGTGAATGTATGTAATCAATCACAAGGACTTGGGTTATGATATGAATTATTACATCAATTTGTTTAAAGTTTCATTATTTTTTATCAGTATAGCAGGTGTTTGGTCATTTTTCCTTATGTAGATACGACCGTTACGAATCCAGATAAATTTGTATTGTTTTTCTTTAGCAACTTTTCTTGTGTTTGCGTGCAGTACCTTATTTTGAGGAGATAGGTGTTCGGAAATATATACGGGTGACTTAGCACCCCCATATCCTAAATGTCCTGAATTAAGTTTTTCGGTGGGCTTGGATTTATTGAATTTGCTGACCGCTGATATAATGTCGTCGCGATTTCTAGTGGTACGCAATTTTACTATTATAGTACGAGGTCTGGGACTAGCATCGTTAAGTTTACGCACTCGAGTACAAGACACGACATCCGCGCCATCCAATGGAACCGAAACCACTTTAACGAGCTGCTTGACGACGGAAAACAAATTTTCGGATTTATTTTCAGGGATCCCGTTAATTTCTAAGTTAGTCTCGCGTGAATGTTGTTCTTGTAGGTTCAATCTAGCGGAAAGGTCGTCAACTTTAGTGCGTAAAATAGAGTTTTCTTTCTTTAATTTGATAATATCCTCCGACGACGACTTTTGTTCAAGTTTCATTTGGTCGTATTCTTCGCTCAGAAACTCTATTCCATGTTTAATATCATGAAGAGAACTTAATTCTTGCTTTATCTTTAGAAACTCTTCCGTCAGAACAGATTCAACGTATGTTTTAATAGAGTGTTCGATTGACGACTGTATTTCTGATCTTATAGTGGAAAGAAGGGTGGGATCAAGATGGCAGGCACTATGCGGCATTGTCGGTGAAGTGTAGCATTTTTTGCGTTGTGTTACATTCATGGAAGAATCCCACTCTTCGGTTTCTGTTATGACATGGTCGCTACGGTCAATATTCTGGTCGGAAATCATTTTTTGTAGTTTGGTGTGGAGACACGCGACACACCAACCAGTCCAGCAGATTGCCGGCGGTTCGAGACCCAATATTTTTATATTTTTAATTTGAACCAATATTTTTAATTTGTTTATTTATAAGCGCCCTCTTCCGGTGTTAGGAGTAAACTTATGTGGCAAACCAATTCCTTAGTAATTTTATTAATAACGATAGATGGCGCACAAGATCTCGAATATAATTTGAGTTTTAACAAAATATATCGTCGCAGGATCCCCAGGTTTCGATCCTACGACCGACCGCACGGACAGTGCGGAATTTGTAGATGTTAAATAACTAGCCAACTATGCGATGTAATACTTGTCGAAATAAGTCATCTATTCATACAACAGAAGGATCAGTATAAGGTTTGAATTTGTAACGGTTTTTGTACTGTTCTTTTCACTTATTTCGACGAATTGTCTATTTTTGTCACATTTTAGTTGGTTTATCACAAACACAGTCACTATCTGGTTAAGTTATTACGTTAAATCACTGATTTCACTAATTATTGATAGTTTATAGAGTCTTTTGTTCACAATTGTTTTAACGTTCTTCCACGCAAAAAGTAATGATTTATTTCTTGAGATAACGTTCCCACACACTTATTGACGTTTATTCTACCAATAATTACACTTTTAGTTATTACTACGTTAATAAAACTATTTTTTTGAAAAAATATATACGGAGCCAAGTATCTACGGTACAGCGCCACCTGTATTAATTCCTTCGTCTTGATCGATTCCAGGTTTCGGTAACAGATTAACCCTCGTAAATGGAATTTATGTTTTTTTTTAAATTGCTATGTATTTTACTGTTTTTTAAATATACAGGTGATTTTTCAAATGGGCGTTAATGACCATATCCGAAACTACGAGTATGAAGAATAGCGAAAAATACTCAAAGGATTATCACGTTGTCACGAGCCCGATTTTGATGACAACTAAAACTGCGTATTTGGAATTTTGATAAGCCAATATTCCTTGTATCGGTGATTTTGAAATAAGTAACACTGCAGTATTATTACACCATTCTATAATATAGCTATCATGGATCTAATTCTGGGAAGTAGTGATATACGACAAACTAAAAGAAAGAGGTCATTTTAGCAAAATTATGTTTTTTCTTCCGTTACCCTAATACATAGCATCCCTGAGTTGGAAGAGGCCTTTTTGCAATTTGTCGTATTTTATTATTATTATAATTTATTAAAAAATATACCAAGATATTGAATGTTGTGAATATGGAGTTGTAAGTCTCGATTCAATAAATAATGACAGGTTTGATGTAATGGATACAAATGTGTAGTGTCACTCGCGCCTTTGTTCCGAATAAATGTCCTTTACGTGGTTTCTTCACTATTAAGCGTCTCCAAATGACATTAGTGAGTTTGAACAACGGAATAGCTTTGTCAATGTAATCTAATAAAGCCAGGCATTTATAATAAAGAAGAATCAGTATCCCGACTAATTTAGAGTTATTTCAGGGAGAGTAGGTATCAAGGCAGCGGAAGATAAAATTAATTTTACTTAACATGACCTCTTTCCATTAGTTTGTCGTATGACACTTCTCAGAATTTGGTCCTTATTAGCAGTACTATCGAATAAAGTAATAATACAGCATGTGTTATTTATTCAAACTCATCGGATTCGATTCTTCGCTACGAATATTAATTTATTGAAAATCAAAGTATGCCGTTTTAGTTTTCATCAAAATCAGGCTCGTGACTCCTTTTAGTATATAGTTTAGAATTTGGCCATCCACGCCCACTTCAAAATTTCACTCAGTATATTTTTAAAAATATAAAATATTATGCTATCATCTGTCATTTTAGCGATAAAAACTGTCTTTATGTATTATTAATTTATTGCTTCTATAGAAATACAAGCTAAAATTGTACCCAGACTGAGAAAAAATACTCTCTAAACAGTTATCTTTTCAGCAATTTAACACCAGTTTCTGCTATTCAGTAGAAGTCGGTATTTAATACGCTTCATCAATATATTAATGATGATCGAACTGTTAATATTACATTCTTAGTTAGCCTTAGCCTTCACATACTTCTTTTCGTTGAAAATAAAAACAGTTTTAAGGACCTCTCTTTTCTCGTAGTTAACTATAGTTTACTACAACTACAAAGCCGATACGATTATTGACAGCAGTTTTCAAAAGTTCCGTAAAACGACGAGACATTTGAAAGCGAATGAATTCGGGATAAACCCGCAAAACTACCGAAAAGTGACGACAAGCTCCCGACACTAGATATCGCTGTGTCGATTAACAAACTGGATAGATACTCGCCAATTCCGAAAAATGTCTCGCGCTGTTGAGCGTATTCAACGTGTGTGGAGAATTCCGACAGATACTCCAAAGGCAGTCTAACTTATATGCACTTACAAAGTATTTGTTTCGAGACTGGGTGTTTGTGAGACCGAAAAGTCTCTCGTAGTTCTTGATACTCACGACACAAGACTCGATCTTAGTGTGGGGTCAGAACTATGTATATGACTGTTGGGTGTATTAATTTATTTATTTTGGGACGAAACAATGTAACCTCCCTGACAACACAGGCACTGGTGGTGTTGTTTTAAAGAATATATTATCAACAGCAATAGCATTGCAACTGAATGGATTAACAAATAGAACGGATCAGAGCGTAGTATAAAAAAAGTATGAATTGAGAGAGATTGCGGTGATCAAGATAGCAAACAGCCAAGCGTAATTAATTTGAAATTAAAAGTATAGCTGTAAGGAGAATGATTAAATATATTAGTGGGATAAAAGTCTTTGACTGCCTTTGGCTGAATGGAGATCAATTCGTCCGCACATTTTTTAAGTTCTAAATAATGTGAACTCGTAATAAACTGATTAATGATAATGTTATATAGTTATTTGTATCTATTCTAAAATTAATTAATCTAAATTGGGCTAGATGGAATAGAAGACTCCCCAAAAAGATGTTAAGGAAAAAATAACCCAGGGCGATTTCATTGAAATGCAATTACAGTCCTCTACTTCCATTGACATATTAATTCCGTATCTTAAAACATGGGTCCAAATTATCTATAATATAAGCCGGAAAATATAAGGTTTGTAAGCCTGGCAGGTAACAATAATCCGTTCGTAATTAGTTACGAGATTTGGAAAAGTTTTTGTATGAAACCTGAGCGTAATCCCGCAAGAGGTGGACCATTGAAAACTTTGTCTGCAGTTCGCCCGAGTTCCTGATACTTTTATTTCCTGCAAGGTGAATGTATCTTTTTGATTCGGTACGCGTGATATAAATAAAAATATATTAACAGTTAATCAAGAGGACTTTTTTCGGAAAAAATTGAATATACTATGTCTGTATAAAATCACCTTAATTGGACATGCTTATAGATTTAACTTGAAACGACAGAATTCTCCACGTGAAAAATGTTATAGATACACATATATATATACAGATACATTAACTTTTCTCGATCATTCCCCTCCTGTCGAAATAAAAACAAAAAGATATTGATGCGTATTTTCTGCGTTTGATCTACAAAATATATTTCGATTTCATGTACTGTATTTTTATTACCTTTATTGAACCTTATCTATATTTACAAGTTTTGTTGACACTGTCTCGTTAAAACGATAATACATATCTAACCTCGAAATAAATAAAATTTTATGAAATTCGGGGCTCAATCATCAGCTGTCCTAAAAAATAATAAACGGCTATGCAAATAATATATTAATTGATTTTTGACCAACTAGATTGTAAGTATGTGTATAATTTCGACAAGTCTAGAGAACTATCAATACGGAAAGCATTCTTATGTGATTAGTCCTGCTAATATAAAAAAATAACGACAAAAATATCATAAATCCATTCATTCTGCTTAGGCGTAATCCCGGCAGGTGCCAGGGTCCGGCTGAGTCTCCTCTATTTCGCCCGGTCTTCGGCATCCTCAATAGTAAGGGCATTGACTCTCATGTCTTCCTTGACATTAAGCGCGCTCTTCTTCGGTCTACCCCTCGGTCAAGGTCCTGGAGTGTTGAGGCTCAGGCATACATTGCCGACGTACTTCTGCGGCTTTCTTAGGACATGACCATACCATCTCAAGCTTCCGTTCCTGGAGTATATGTGCCACATCGCGAACACCAAGGCTGCCACGGTTGTGCTCGTTAGGGACAAAACGAATACAACAAAATACTTTCACAGCGTTTCGTCTATTTAATTTATGAGTGGACTAATCGTGAAATTGGATTTTCCAATACAGTAAGATCATCCTTGTTTTTACCATAATATTGTACATAATTCTGGCAATTGAAATAATAGTAATGTTTATTATCACGTCAATAATAATTTCCATAGAACAGGCTACCGTAGGCTAACCGTTAAAATTCCAATAAGCCTATTATAATATCAGTGTAAGGTACCAGAGGACCCTTAAGGCAGCTAGCCGCTCAGTCTGAGCCAGCTGTCAAATAAAGGTTGTAACCTCAGGAGGACTTAATTAATAAAGATCAACAAAAATTCTTTGAAAAACTCTTCATTATTTTATCGTATCTTTAACAGGACTAAAGATAGCCTGTGCAAAAAGAAAAAAAGAAAATTTGTTTTAGTTTTTAAACACCTTAGAAATGTTTTTTTACATTATGTTTCTATCTTTTTGTTAAGATGTATATTATATATTGAAATTAATTAATTTTCCAATTCGCTGGACGTTTTTTACCTCCTTTACAGTTCGCTCGGCATGCTAAATACAAAATGTAGATTAGTAAATTAATGAATATCACTGGGAATTCATTAGCGCAAAGAACAAAGATGGAGCGGAAGAAAAAACAAAAGCACGTTCGCATGGCTGCATAATTTTTAATCCACTTTATTTACCTTGTGCGAAAAGCTCTCTCAAACATTTTAACTCCAATTACCTGAGGAAAGAGAAACACAAAATGAATCGAGGTAACTTGATGGAATAAAGGGATAATGGACATATTGTTTATTCATAAAATTTGACGAAACCGAAACGAGCCGTGTTGCGAATAGGAGCGGCCGCTGGCGGAAGCACAAGGTGGCCTTATTCACCCGCGGGTACTTTCAAAGCCCTCTCTGACTCACTCGACTGGAATTTATTCAAGCCCAAACGGGTCTTTTTGGGCGGCTACAGAACTAACCGTGTCGCTATAGCAATGAGTAAAAATTACAAAAACAATGCCTCTCGCGACTCAGTCTTGACACTGGTGGTAGGTCTCTCATATGTGAGAGGCCGCCTGGGTAGGTACCACCGCAATGTCTATTTCTCCCGCCAAACAGCAGTGTAAATGCACTGTTGTGTTCCGGTTTGAAGGATATTGTAGCCAGAGTAACTACTGGACATATCGAGACTTAACATCTTATGTCTCAGGATGGCGAGCGCAGTGGAATGCCAAGCATTGCCTTGTACCTCATGGTGTTGTTTGGTATTGCTACTGTCCATGAGCGGTCGTATCGCTTACCATCAGGCGAATGGCAGGCTCGTCTCGTCATTCATTGCAAAAAAAAAAAAAAAAAAAAAAAAAAAAACGGTCTCATTGACCCGCCGTGTTTTTTTTTTCCCAATTAGCTAAGTTAGCTTCAAAGAACCCGATACAGATTAAAGTATCATTAATGCATAGAACACGAGTGTTTACACAAAGAGAAAGCTAAGTAGTAAGACGTTGACAAAACGTCGCCATTCGGGAGTTACAAGGGCCTCTTGTGACGCGTAAACGGATTACGAGGGTTTCGCGGACCCCTTGTTAAAATCAAAGTGTTGGCTGCAAACTTAATGGCTGTCAGAGGGCCCGGTTCTGTCGTCCTTGTATCACATAATTTTTTTAAACCTTCCAAGAAAGGTCAAAGGAAAATTCGGTGTCATTTGTTTTTTAAATTGTTACCCACCTGTTATAGCTTCGATGCTATATTAACTAAATGTCTTTTATCAAATTACCTTTGTTTCGTATTTTGATGAGCTGGATTTAGCTGTGGTTAATTTAAATTGTACAATTAATTTGTATGAATTATTATTTTACGCGTATAAATTGCTGGTTTGTTGTTGAGTGATTATTATATTTATCAAAATATTGAGTTAAACCGTATACGTTCGCATAGGAATACGTCAACACCTATAAATCATACAGCTTAAAATTAATTATAACGGCATATCTCGCTGTCATGTTCAATGTTATGCCTACAATATGCTGTACATATAAAACCCTACCATTACTTTAGTCTCAAGTATGATAATTATGTCATATTGCACTAACTAAAAAATACGCGATTAACGTCATAGACAATGCTTCTAGAGAACTAGAACCTAACTACTAGACAAAAAATGCCGCTTAATAAACTGCAAACATGTACGCGTCTTTGTTTTATATGAAGTGATCTATGAAGTTATACGTCATCCAAGATCTAGTTACTGTCAAATAGCGTTTGTTACGCAAGAAAGATGGCTAATAGAGACCAATGCGCGATATTTCTCTCTTCACACCACCCAGCCAAGCTATTAATCTTGACACCCGATAAACCGACGCCTCGCTCAAAAACTAAGCCTAACTAAAGAATTGCGATGCGTCTCGGGAAAACAAAAGCCTTAAATCAATCTAATTTCTCCCGAAAAAGTTATTAGAAAGTTAATAAAAACGAACGGGAAAAAAATTGAATAAGTTTTAAAAACTGAATATCTTTCGTCCGCAGTTACTGGCTTCGTTGAAAATAGTCCCGGGCTAACATCATTCCATTTTATTCGGTTACGTCAAGACCAGGTGGTAGCCGGATCGGCTGGAAATCCTATTTCACGGAATCTTTGTAATGCTCACGAGAGGTTACAACGTAATAAAATTGCTATCAGGTCAGACCTGGCCTTAATTGTTTTAAGTTCGGAAGCTGAATTGTTAAGTAAATATTAAGTTTTTGTTTGAAAATAATTACTTATAGAATTCTGGGTATCGAACAACAGACAAAGTTTTGATCAAGACTCCTGGAATATTGTAGAATTGGGGTTTATAAATACGCCGTAGTTACTCATTTAGTAATCATAAAAACGATGAATGTACGTATATATTAAAAGTCAATAAAAAGAACGAAGCAATTAAAAAAGTCCATACACAGGGTGTCCCAGAACTAGACGATAAACTAGTAACGGCAGATAGACCAAACTATGAAACACGCCAAACAAAAAAAAACTCTTTCCCCGATAGTTTTCAAGAACCAGCCCTTCTAGTAAACAAAAAAACCAATACTTTGTAGCATTGTGACCAGTCATTTCCTTAATGTATTATTTTAATTGACGTTTAGCAATGTTAAATAGATAAACTTAACAACTACAATACCAAAATTAAATCCAAACCAATCAAATCCAAATCCAATTCCACTAAGAAGAATTTTTCAATTATTTATTGATCAACTTTGACACATCGTGCTACAAAAAATATACACTGTAGTGCCCATGGAAAGTTATAATCAAAAATTGGCGCGTTTTATGAAGATTCTAAAATGATACTACAATTGGTATTTTTTCTCAGATATTTTTTTATTGAGTTTTAGTTGCAAATGACTTAATTTTTTATACAAGTCTCTAACACTTCTCTACTCAATCTCCGACTTTTTCGGGATGATTGTATCCCGTCATGAAAGAAAAGGTGAAAAAATACCAAATAGCTACGAGTCAGGAAAAATGATCCACCTGATCGTAAGTGGTCACCACAGCAAATGAACGTTATACTAAACATGTTTTAAATGTCAGCGGTTTAATGTAAAACCGTAGCACCACCAGATTATTAATTAGCCGTTATATTTATAATGCATAAATATTAAATTTACAAACAGTACGAAAATGTTAAAATAATTGGAAGAAAATGTAACGTTACTATTTCAATTTCGATATGTGCCCTGAGGGCTAGTATTCGAGTTTCAAATTGGTTAAAGTATCAATTTGATAAAAACCTACACAAAATGTTGTCTTATATCTTTCAGCCGGAGGTAAAATATTTATTAAATTGTTTCAATTTGGGCCATGAAAATAAATTTGGGCTCACTGTAAGAGCCTGGCAGCGTTAGTTCTGAACGATCGTATTTTCATTTCTCTATTCAATAAAATAGCTAGTACATTCGAATTCAAATTTCATTTTAAATACTAGCATAACGTATATTATTGTTGTACAGTTGTTGCCACACCAAGAAGGTTTTTAAAAGCAATTTCTTGTGCCGTCATACTAGTCTGATGTAAGGTGTAGTGCTGAACAGATAGAAAACGATTATCTTTCCAAACGACTCGATAATGCCGACGTGTTAGAAACCGTATATACTAGCTGATCCAGGAACGCGACACGTGGGCGTACGTCGAGTGAACGAGAAAAGTATTTTATGTTCATCTACATTTGTTGAAATACTTTGAAGAAATTTTATTTAATAAATCTTTAACTTCTTCTTATATAAACGTTTTGATAATACTTGTTTCAGTCCAACATAAAATATTATTGGATATACTCAGCAAATTCGGAGAAAATTTGTTAATTTCTTACTTGAATCTATTATAACGCCAATTCCATAGCAGACGTTGGGCCCACAATGGCCAGTTGAGCCAAGATGACATCAATAAATCCCTCTGACTGATCGGACATCGGACGGTTGGTCACAGAATTGATAACTCAATAGTCGTAGGCGTATTGGCCCGTGCTCGGTGGTCAAATTTAATCAATACATTCCGGGTGTTACGCACTGCTTGGAGTTTGGGCCAATTTTAGAGGACTTTTATTACATTCTTGCCCACTTTTTTCACACACAAAATGTTTTAAATTCCGCTGAAGGCCTTTTGTTCGCAAGTCACGGGTAAAGCTTTGTTTATAATTTGGTTGAAAAAGCAGGCTGGATAATGCTTGTTCTGTGAATTATTACCGATATTTATAATCAAATTGTGACACCATTTTATGCATTTACAAATAGTCACTGATTACCAGATATAGTCGTAGCCTACAAAAGCAATTATATTTATGTCCCACGTAGGTAAAAATCGGTAATAATATACAATTGTTGATGTGTTTATTAGAGAATAAGAATACTATGATTTATTAAGTTGTAGCAATAGACCTTCATAAAATAGTGTTTATCAAGCCCTCTAATAATAGTGTCTAGGAAAAGAAATCAATAGTAACAAGAATCTCTTGAATTTCAAATGTGGTTCTCTGTGTACTCCTCTGTGCCGCGTAAAACTATTTTCCATTTCTGCTTTCTTGGAACTTATTGCAGCCACGTTCAGTTACGATAACACGCGTCTCTTTTAGCTCATATACATACATATACTCGACTAAGCCGAATATATTACACAGACTCAAACTATCATATCGGGTTCGATGCCGCGAACAGTTTTTCATTTCTTTGCTGTTTTCTATATCATAATATTTGTTGGGTTGAAGCAATTTTCTAGCATTACTTAGCTTATAGAAATCTAATTAGCTAGTATCTTAAAAACGATTCTCCCTCTATCTTCTGGTTGACCTCAGCATGAAACAACTTAATCTTAGTAATTAACAGTGCGAATTGCAATCTAAATCCAAGAGTTAACATCGAGAGCGTCATTTCAACTCTGCAAAGGGTAGGGATCTAGAAAAAGATGCGCAGGTTTTTAACGCCCGGTTGGGCTTACCGGGGCGGTCAGCTTTTGGGATGCCTAATGCTCGATGCCTTGAGTGCATTGAAGCAACGAGCCAGAAATATTTGAATACAGACCGAGCTTACAACTTGGAACTGCTGCAGTTTCGAAGGAATACTTTACTTAGCCTGTTCTACGTACTGTATAATAGCTAATGCTTCGTAGAAATATTGTGCAAATCATTAATCTTTAAAAGTAGCATAAAAGCTTAAAGGTCCATACATTTGTCTCCATTCCTTAGCTATCGCCAACTAAAAATGAATAAACACTTAATCGCCGATGCAATGGGAAATCAATGTACACTGTAAAGTTGAATCTAGTAAGTCATTTATAAAGCGTTTGAACTTTAGTATTCCATAATAACATCAGAAAATGCACCGTACGTGATTTAATAGCATTAGAACAGGTTTTATTGCATCTCGCTACATGCCATACCATTTTCTGAATAAAGATCTTTGTAATTGACACATAAAGGCACACCTGCTTCCGCTTCATACATATACCTATATTATATAAGAAAAATCATTTATTCCTTACGACACCTGCAAGTTGTTTGCGTGATCTAGTAATCGGACACTTAATTTGTACTGTACGAAAAAGTAAACATTTCTGTAATTATTTCTATCTAATTCAAATATAAATTCCAACGGGTCACTATAGAAATTTTAGAGCGAGATTTATATTCAGCAATAGATTCCTTGTGACTGAAAATGATGCTGAATCCCCAACGCTCCACTTCAAAGACACCCTTTGAAGCACCAACTTTATGCAGTACTACGTCATAACACGTAAATCCTTTCGCGTAGAAACACGTCCGATTTCCATGTTACAGCGTTTCAGCTTTGTCAATGCAAAACATCCTTTCGATAGGATTACGTGTGGCCGAAACATGTCCCGCATACTGAGTTACTGTAATGCATAAGTTTCGCGCAGTTTAGGGTTCAGAAAATAGAGCAAAGCGCGCATTGGCTGCAATTTCAGATCGTATGGATATTAACTAAGTGGTGTATGAATAGGTAAGTGCTAAAAGTTGCATTTGAAGCGTGCTGCATTTAAGTAATTAACGTTGGGTGAAACAGATTTCAAACTGTTTAGTAATCATTTATAGTTCAACCCGTATACGTCTCACTGAATTGCATGAGCCTCCGATTGATTGTTTTAGGCTGTGATGTACCGAGCCATACGCCATTCTATAGCTGGTTGTCGAACTTCATATAGTAATGGAAATATAATATTATTGTGAAGTATGCATATTTCTTTTTGATATTTTCTTGCACAGTTAAAGTGCGTAGGTAGTAATTGTTTCATAATATTACGCACATGACTCGCAAATCTAAAGGTGACCTTGAATTCGAACCCGCGACGATCGTCTTGGCGGTTCGCTAACCATACTAACAAATAACTATGCACTTATTTAATTCATTTAGTCACTTTATTTTATTAGTTGACGCTTAAGATGATTCTATCTCCATTGACATGTATCCTGGACATTGATAGGTACCTATTTAGTCCTGAGTCTACCCCGCTGGCCAGGATTAGTCGATATGCTTATGACAATTGATTCGATTTAGTTATATTAAATTCCACCACAGTAGCAAAACATAGTTAAATCTTGCACTTTGACAGCCTCCGTGGCGCAGTTGGTTGAACGCCGGCTGTGAAACGTGAAGCCGGGGGTTCGATCCCCGCACCGAGACAAATATTTGTGTTATCCACAGATATTTGTTTTGGGTGTTTGTGAGACCGAAAAGTCTCTCGTAGTTACTGATACCTACGACACAAGACTCGATCTAGGTGTGGGGTCTGAACCATGTCATTACGTGACTGTTGAGTGGATTGTTTTTATTAATAGGGTTAAACTATCAAAATTAAATTTGACATCTTAATGCTCAAAAAACGAAGATCCCAGACTAAGTCAAGCAGGTGAAAATAACCACCTAGCGATAATAAATATATAAAATATGTATGTTGTGGCTCACGTAATTAATTACCTAACTGGTCGAGGACAGTTAAAATCCTCTTACCGCGAGTTCTGTCTCTGGTAACCCTGCAGAGAGACGACATTGGAATGCCTAGCGATCGCCTCGTATTTAAATGTGCCGTTGTGAACGCTCGGAATTACAAATGCTACTACGTTATATTCAATAGATGTCTATTTCCGATTCGGAGGAACATGATTTGCTGCGTTTATTTTATTTGATACAATGTAGAATAGATTTATATGTGGATTTATTATATTTATAATATATAATACATATCATGTATATTAAATAGAAATCCAGCCCATACACGTCTCATCGCAGGGCGCGGGTATCCTTTATAATCGAGAGTTCGATTGAGAGACATTAGGCAATCTTTCGGTGTCATGCAGGTTTCCTCATGATGTCTTCCTTCTCCGTTAAAGTAATAAAGTAAACTCACAACTCTTTTATATTTAATTTTTATTTTTCAATCACAGGATAATTTATGAATGCAAAGGTGTTAATTTTTTTACTAAAACGCAACAACGGCGCACGATTTTCTAAGATTTTATGCATCTATTCCTTAATACGCAAAAGGAATTCTTATACAAGCGTAGTGCGTCTACCTCTTGTCAAGACCCTATTTCTCCGGAATGAGCACAGATACCAACCTAGCTGAAATTAATATCAAATACCTAGCACCCTCTGTATCGTGTAAAATACAGCTTAAATCAAGGCAAAAAAAAGCCCTGGCCATTTATGCCTTATGTTTTGATACTCGCAAGTAAATCAAAATATAAAAAAATCGAATTAAGAAACAATTGAACTTTTTTACGTCTGCTGTCGACCAAAGTCAGACCATCCTATATTAGTCGTACGCCCCATACTTGAAATATTTAATTAACGTAATGATTTTGTAGCACATATTTTAATTAAATATTAGGTTTTTGCATTTCTTCTCCATATAATCTTCAACTGTGCCAAATTTTATCCTCCTCTGTCAGCGCAATATTCGTAAAAATGCGTACAAAGATTTTCCCTCACCTAATAATATAATATAGATAGACAAATAATATTTATGAAATATCATGATATGAATGTCAATAACTTGACACAATATTCAAGTCCAATGTTAAAACTTTACCATCGTAGTTCCTAGTACACACGAGTTACGTTACTCCATTTCATTAATAGATACCACTTTGTCTGTATTGTGAACTATTGCATTCAGCTTAACCTATCGGTTTTCATAACTTCTAAATCAACTTAGTGACTTTGTCAGGCAGTGAGATAAGTGCGCGCTGTCAAATGATCATACTGAACAGCTCTATCAGTTCGATCACACCTCAGTGACGACAATGTAGTAGATATTGTAATATATATACTGAAACCAGAACTTACACTGCTGCTTGACGGCAGCGAGACAAAGCGGGTGTATCAAATTCAATAGCCTGCATTCAAGACTCCTGTCACCTATAGAATGACATCCATATAGATGCTTAGCGCATGACCTATTTAGGAAAATTGGATTTGCATTATAAATTGTGTGCTACAAAAATCAATAAGCGGTTAGAATGTTAATAAAATTTTATTTTAGATACGAAACATATTATGCTTTTGGCGACAATTTTTACGACGTCTCTATGCAAAGTATAAAGCTTTCACACAGTCTATCTAAATATCGTTCACTAAGTAGCCAAAGTCGTGCGCATCGAGTCTATGTATAATAATCCAAAATATAAAAAAAAGTGCAATATCTAAATCGTTTGAGATTTCCTCGCGCCGCTCTACTTATATTGATTTTGGAGGTTGAGCCTGTAATAAGGTTAAAAAGGTAATTTTATTTTTATGTTATGACGAATCATAAGAACCCTTTAAGTTCCAGCCACGGAGACCTTCGCCTATAAACCTTCTACAATAATACAGACGTTTAACCATTTCGGCAATTTTGTGCCGACGAATAAAATATAATATTATTGTGGATTCTGTGAAGTTCTACAATCGAATCAATTTATGTTAATATGGCATTTAAAAAGTTTGATTATTTTGATTTTCAAAAGTTGTATTATTCTAAATGTAAATGCTTAAAGGCCGGTGAAGAAATTTTCTACCTCATTAAGCATATAAAAGACGTCAAAACCCAGCGTTTATTTGCAATAAAGACAGATGAAGAATTCGTACTATATTTATTTTACAAAGTATAAACACAGTGGCTTCCATAAATTCATACCATACGTATAGAATATCATTCTTTATTGTAAGTATTATCGCAGAAGAGAATGTAATTTCTATCGTATAATGTCTCCCACAAAAATCCATTTCACCAAGCACAAATAATGCGATGTCTAACGCTGGGAGTACTCGTCGCGTCCGCGGTTAGTTTGTACGGAATAAAAAGCTATCAAACGTCCGTTTACACATCGAACCTCGCACGGATACTTCAGCAAACGGTCCCGTGTGGTGGCAAACAGAATACTGATTAAAGAACTGTGCGAAACAAACACGGAAACCGTTTGAAAAAAATCCGGTTTGATTCTGAAACATTTGCTTCTGTAAATGAAGTTATCCAGAAATTACAAAACTGCAAAAACACAGTTTTAGTTTTCTACAACTATTTGACTATTATATGTGCCAGAATAGTGATACATAATAGTAGAAGATCTGTCATACTGTCAATTAAATAAAGTTCTACACAAATTACTTAAGCAAAAACACTTCTGAGTTTTCTACAACTACTATAAGTATATTTGTATGTATTTATAATACATTTTATGGACTTGTTTGTTTAGTACTAAAGTAAAAATACATTTATACCGTTTACCAAAATCCCTTGCGTATTCGTATGTCCATTCCTCTCAATGAGAAATCCTACGTAATTGACCATCTCGGTATAACTCATTTTAACTAGAATATAGTACCCTATATTGGATTGAGTCTTTCTGCTAAACTACATCCAATAATTTATCTATACGAGGTTTTTCTGCTTCCAGTGCGCAGTTCGAGTATTGATATCGGTCATGATTACCTTTGGCACTTTTTGACTATTGCGTAGTAAAATCATAACTACTTTGCCGTTTTTTTTTCAAATGTATAATATATATGTTTTTTTCGGGAACAAAAATGAAGTTAACGCATAAAAAAACTAACAAATCATATAAAAATGCTCAAAAATATTAGCGCGAAAAGTCTCACCATGTCTCAGTTGTCGTGCTAGCGTCTCACTTCCTTATAACATTGTGCGTGTCATTGAACTTTATCTATGAGCACACTCTAGTGCATCCCGTAGTCAGCGACCGCCGCTAATATAAAAAAAGTAGTTTACACGAGAACGGAGAAGAAGGAGTTTTCAAGGATCGTTACTTGTTTTGCCATGTGTTCGCTTCGAGGCCGTAAATAACGTATTTATTTTGAATAATCTAGTTTAACATAACACCCTGTATATTGGATGTTCAATGGGGTTGCCCATCCATTGCAGCCTGTACATCGCTTAAAGGATTTCTGTTCGGCTTAATGCATGCTGTCATTGTCAAATGACAGCAACAGGGAACGAACGCTCAGCGGACTCTATAAAGCATTGAGGTTATGTCCCTTACTAGAACCAAACCACAAACACACTAACGCAATTCACGAAAACGCAATATTACAGGTTAGAAGAGAATGCAAAATACTAAAAAGAACTAACCTGACTTTATTCATACTCGTAAACTTAGATATTGTTTTGAAATATACATTTACCCACATTAGTATAATTATCTACAATTTAGTGGTTAAATTTACCAGCTGAAGCATGGGTGAAATATCTAGATCCGAGATAAATAAGTAATAAAAGTATATTTGTCAATGAGATTGAAACAGCAACCTTTTAGTGTAGAGAGCGGACTTGTCAACAGATTTAGCGTAGTTGTAGAGTTGGTCACGTTCGGACTCAAACTTATATTCAGTTTAGAGTTAGCCGGCACAATAACTGTGTGTATCGTCAAGAGACAAACCATCTAATGCCACTAGATTCCTATTCTATATTTGGGACTGTGGTCGTCATCATCATTGCGTATGGCATTCATCCTGGGTGGATCAAATTTCTATGTCCAGGTTTTTTAGGTAGCTTGCTGTAGCAGGAGTATGAATGTAGTTCCGACATTCCGCCGGGAAAAAAGCGAAGTGGGCATTCGTTTACGACATGGGACAGGGTCGGGTCAGGTGCTCCGCAGACGCATTGTGGCGACTTCCTTTACCCCTATTTATACAGGTGGTGGTTATTATTCCCGTGGTTGGACTGGAATGATGGATGGAATCTGTTCAGTCTTGTCCATGTCTTACGGTCGGCACTGTGGTCTGTTTCTTACTTCGGCATAGAAGTACTGTGACATTTATCACCGTTATATGAATTTTCCTCAAATCGATTACCACTAATGTAATTTGTTATTGCAATCAGGCACTGTATAATGTGCAAGGCTGTTCATTTTCCGCCCGCCAGTTAAAATAGGTCATGGAAGTGATGGAGCACTGCAAAGCTTATAGCGTATATTTTGAAACATCTTTAAAATGGCTTCGTAATAAAAATTGAATACAGGCATACATAATCTTTTCATAATAATTATTTAACTGATACTCAGAAACAGTGTCACAGAATACTTAAATCTCACTTCTTTCAAGCTGCAAACGACCTAAAATTGCATAAGGTTTTTAGATGCAGTGGCTAAAAATTATATTGAGTTTAACATTCTGCGCATTTTAAAACGAGTTTTCTAAGAATTAAGAAGTAATTAGGATCCGATTTTATCTTTTAAAGGAATTGAAAATCTCGCAGTTTTAATAATATAATTAATGTTGTTTTAATAATAAAAACAACATTATTACTTTTAAATAAAATACTTTACATGCGTTATCGCTGTTGGTTTACCAGATAACAAGCTAAAGCTGCCCACACAATATTCTTTTATCTTTTTATGTCAACTACATTATCAATCATAGATAAAGTGAAATTACGCTAAATACATTTTGTGCTGTATCATAGAATAAATGAAAAGTAAGATATTGGTATGGTAAAAAAATTGTTATAGAAAGACGTTTACTGTAATTAATGTGCTGCTAACGCAAACACAATGTCCCTCATTACAAATGATTTAGGATATTCCACATCTATTCTTATTCAGAAAGGCATCGGCGCGCTTGGTAGTGTTTCGCTTCGGTGTATTTCTATCAATCCTTGCATTTTTAATTAATATATATAAATATTATAATTTTGTAAGTGGTCGATATCTGCATGGAAGATATATGGTAAAATCTATTGTGGTGGATGATATTAATGTAATAGAACTTATACCAAGGATTGTTATAATTTTTGGCTGTTTGTCTTTTCTGTTGTGCACGATTATCTCAGAAAATGCATAAGAATTTTCGTTAAATTTGGTATGGGATAGCTGACATCCTGGATAAACACGTAGACAAGCGACAGGTCAGAAGTTTAGATTGATGAAGGTGGACAAAGCGAAAGTGTTATTTCGGAATCGGGGAAAGTGGACGTCCATAGTCTCTGTCTAGCCTTATGGGGTGCAATCGTAACGGTTCGGCGGGAAACACGTGCGGGCGCTTGTTGCCGACATCATTATTTTCTTGTAGGACGCCGGGTTGTGCCGGCGAGCTGCGTCGCTGGGCCGGCAGTTTTCGTGTGTAGTTACGCTTAAGATATAAAGCAATATTTGAGGATAAAATTAAGTTAAAGTGAATAAAGCTTAATCTTTGCCTTCTCCAAAATATCTAAACGTGGCATAGTAACAAATATTACACGCAATTTCATTTTCGCCTTACGAGGCCATACAACGTTTATATATGCATAGTTCGCTCACACTTTCGCCGCCAGAGATGGATCCCTTTGCCATCTTTTAAGGTCTCTGATATGACAAACGATGGGGAGAGGAATTGGGTCGCACTGACTAAACATTGAGGCGAGTTTTATAACCGCGTCTTTACTTATTTATACATAGTATTAAACAAATTCGCTTCCCGCTGTCCCTATAAACGCTTAGGTCTTTTGAAATACGTAATGGATTTTAATGCAGATTTCATTAGATAGAACGGTCGACGCGGAAGGTTTATATGTATAGTTCTATTCTTTTTTTTATTGCTCTGGTTTCTGGTGTGGAACATCCGCACCCGGGCGAACTGGGCCGCACCGGTAATCTATACTAATACATAACACTGAAGAGTTTGTTTGTTTGAACTCGCTAATTTCACGAACCACTAGATAGAATTGATAATTCATTTTGATGTTGAATATACCATTTGTCGAGAAATGACGCTATGACCAATAGAAACAGAGCATTCATGATTTTTTTGGATAAACGGATCCTTCGTCAAAAGGTATTTGCACTCAGGTAAAGTCATTATTCATATGTAACATAATAATGAGTCATTGAAGTGAAATGAAAATTAGTTTACTTCGTGGTAAAGAGCAAGATGCCAGACACTTCTGTTAAAGAATTATAAATTTGTTTCATGGTGGAACCTAGCTATTTCATCAAACCAAATTTCACCACAATTAGTCCAGTTCTTTGAGCGGGAAGAAGTAACAAACGCACAGACTTTTTATAATATTAGCGGGATTTATTTATTTTTTGAAAGAAATCCATTGCCAATTATATCATTTCTAATAAGCACTAACAATTTGGTACATGCCAAATGCACTGGCTTCATTGGCACCGAAAACAATCAGATCAGACATACAGTCTTCGTCGAATTGACATGCGTAGTATTAGTATCGTCATTTTAAATCGCAATATATTAGCCGATACAAAAGCCAGGTCAGAGACCGATGATATTATCGTATTCAAAAATATATATTCATTGTTAATGAGGGTGGTCGCTGCTCGGCCTTGCGAAGTTCTATGAATATACACTTTGTATTCAGTTCGAGTGTCGCATTGTTGAATCATTGAAGATATAAAGTACCTATTTGCGTTTTGACTTCTGATTTGTGCCAAATGAGGCAGAATTTATTGCTCACCTTTTGGATGATTTTTTTCGCATCTGTCAGCCTATTTGTTACATGATTCAGTAATATTATTAAAGCGTCTTAAAACTTAAAGACAAATAATGGATAATATATTTTAAATAAATATGTTTATACAAATGTAACTGTTAGATCTATAAATATTCTTAGCCTCAGCAGTAATAACAATTCATTCATTGATAAATCAAGTTTTAATTGTTCAGCTGCAGCAAGTAAAGATATTTTAGTTTTATGATTTTACACTATGCAAATAAAATGAAATACAAATAACATAAATTATCAGAAACGATTCTCCAGCGTTATTGTCAGTTCGAATCTATAACTGTGTCAATTAAACTGTCGCTGATTTGCGATAGAGCACGATTTTATAACCATTATGACATAGATTGAAAGCTCCACTCAGTGGAATAAAATAATAATCCAGATATCTCATTAGAAGAAATGTACGTTACATTTGAAATAACATCTAATATTAATATTACTCGTAATTAAAATAAAGTTTATATCATATTGCTCGTGTTCCTTCTCTAAGTACTTTCTTATAATCACTTTATAAATTAAACTAAAATGAAGGATGGAACATGAAAAAATAATAAACGCAAGTAATTAATTATAGGATTTTAATCAATCATCCAACCCAGGAGATTTTATAAATTCGAAATTTATGTTAACGGATAATGATAAAGAAAAAACGGAAAGTGAGATATTAGTTTCCTTACGAAAAACTTAAGTCTGAAAAATAGATTTAAGCTACCTCCAAAACATGGCCAAAGTCATATAACTCTGTAAAACAGATCAAACTTTTCTAGCCGAATAATTTTAAACATCCATAACCCAGATTTGATGGCAAGCTATTGAAACCTTATAATATATCCATATTTTAGTTTCAATCTAGTCTAGTTTAGCATTTCAATTTTACCTCTCACCAATTTAACCGGATTCGGATATAGATCCGCGATCTGAGTGATTAAAGTCCCATCATCTCTAGGTATATATAGACGCAATTAACATCGTACGCTGAGGTATAAAGAATTCACAGGTCCGACGTCGACAAATCACAGGTTTAATTTGTCGGAGCCGAGTGGGGTGACTTTAGTAACTTATTAATAGTATGAGCTTGTGACATTTTAATCTTGAGTGTAGTAACCGCTTAATCTGAAACGCGCTTGACATAAAGTTTTGGTGTATATGTAAAGTGCCAAACATTTGTATGCTAGTCTTTATTATATTAGACAATTTATGAGAATTTCTGATCTGTGAAAATTCTATGACTAGAAGTACTTAGACATACTAGTGAATTCGATATACTTTATCTTTATTAATATTGTGGGTATTTTATATTATTTCGAGTTATGGTATTTCACTAATAAAAGTATAGAAAAACTTCTCAGAAAACTTTGATTCTCGCAACGAGAAAATTTTTAAAGTGATTAAGAATTGTCTATTTCCGGCTAATTGTCTTTAGAGCAAAACGGTTCTTGTAGTTTCATATATTACTATACAGATCTCAAGCCACTTACCATAGACTGGAAACATCCCTTTGGGGTTTATTTATACCTTCATTGAGATTCCAAATACAACTAGTCCAGTTTCATATTGTTATGCCATGTACGAAATCCTAATGAGCTTAATTTGTTTGCTTCATATCTTGTTTAGTAGATAACAATTATTTGTTCTGATAATACGGGCTTCCCTTTCAAACAACACAATAAAATTATTCCAGTTCATAATGGACTATAGCGATATTGTAACAAACTTCTGCGATTAAAATATTTTCGCTGTTTTATCACAACAGTGTTCTGCTGATTTCACAAATGAGAAGTGAACTTAATGATATGATTCTGTTATTGGCGTGTACGAAATATCCGATACCCGCTAATCAAAATCGTTAAATGAACCCGATACTAGGCGCTTCGATAAACAATACATTTAGAAATATTTGGAATTTGCACATAATTGGAATGTTACAATCCATATTCATCTTGGATTTTGTTTAATTACGTTCGATATTATATCACACAATTTGCAAAGGAAATAAATAAATAAATACACACAGCCGACGTCTAGCCAACTGCGCCACAGAGGTTGTCGTAAAATATACACACAGTTAATTTGCAACAGTGCAACATTTCATACATAATTCATATTTTTTTACGAGTACATGATACGGACAATGAATGCTTCATACCTGCCCTTCATATGCTAAAATAAAAAATGTTTTGCAAAATAAAATGTGTAATGTAAATCCAGAGGGATTATTGTCACATGCCATTGGCAGAAGTCACTGTTACCTCAAATGCCATTAAAAAGAAATAATTCCCACGGGAACCGTATTGGGACGTCATTCAGTGTCAACTGATCGGAATAATTTCACATTTTTTATTTAACAACCAATCATAGCAATCCCTCAATTGAGGATGGAGACTCATCAATTAAATTTCAATAAGTTACTGTCGAATACAATAATTCTCACACAAAATGTTACAACATTATTATCTAATGTTGCCTTATTTGTTTTGTTATTTAGTTCCACTATCGTGTAGATAACGAAGTTTTCAGTAACTAAACCAATAACTTAACTGTGATAACTAATTCAATAAGAAACTTAATAAAATTTGTTTTCAAAAATATCCATTGTCTCTTTTTCAAAGCCCATATACTTTCGTTTGTATAGAGTGTAAGTTGCTTTCTCCGGGTTAATGTTGCCCTCCTCTCCATCATGCTGTCACTTCAATTCAAAATCCAATCCGGCCGGTCTAGCTGACGCCACCATCCATTTATATCCTTCAAATAAAATAAGCTAATATTATAAAATATCTGTTGTTTTTTCCTTCGTAAATGTAGCCAGGATTGTATTTCAAATAAAGAACGAATGATATAGTGTCTCGAGAAACAGACATTAATGTAATTTAAATGTTTTTAAATATATTTTTAGCAAATATTTGTAGTTATTAATTAAGAAATATTCGAAGTTGCAGTAAACACAAAGATTGACTGCTAGACTCACTAATCTATGTAATTGAAGTTATTCATAAGTGAGTCGACAAAATATTTACTAACAGACAACGGACAGTCTAACCCGAATGTATAAAAGCAGGAAATACACAGAGAGTACTTGAGTAGTTATTTATTCTACATTCATTCGTTAACTGGGTCCAAATGGGTATCAATGTTTGTGTTAAGGTTCGGACTTTCGAGGACAACATCGGTCAGGATACCACTCGCATACGCAGCAAAATGATCAAAAATTAATTGTGTTTTTATAATGTAATGTATTATAATAGATCACTGACGTAACATTTTGTAAATATATCAAATAAACATAGAAAGCCGGAATTCTATTAAAATTTTCAGTGTTGAAATACGGATGTATTTTAAAGGTTCAACAAATTTCTAAATTTAGCTGTGTTCCACAAACTGACATTTCTGTTGCAGAATCTAATAATGTTAGAATTATATTTCACGTGTGGGCGGATGGATGTATACGTTAATTGGTTTCCAGTTCCAAAATACAATATTTAGAATTGTATAAAATACTACCTACTCACCGACGGTAATGATTTTGGTTATGCAACAGAAATGATATGAGCTACATGTTAGTCTATAAAAGAGTGCGCAAATTATAGCAGGAATTTCATAAGCTTTATCTAACGATGCCTTACAAAATAGAATTATCATTTCATACGCAAATACTTATGTGTACGAACGCACAAGCTGGGCAAAATATTTACATTTGTGTCTCTTCGGAAAATCGCATTGACGAACTCAAAGGGAGGTCGGAAATCACTTTATTTGAATAACTTATTCCCAAATAGGAAGTAATTTTGTGTAAGACTTGTATTGAGTAGTTCAACTTCAACACAATTTTATAGATATTCTGTTTTACGTATAAATTTAATAACCACAACCACAAATGTTAAATGTTGATACAAAACATGCCTAAAACGTTGTGGTATCTGATATCAAAGATAAAAAGTAGTAAAAAAGTTAAGTTACTATAAAACTAAGAGCCATATTTTTTTAGACTTTTAGATATAATCATTTCTATACATATGCTATTGCTGAATTCGTAGAGGATTTTAGAAGCATATATCTAAAAATAAACTGTCCAAAAATTGGGGAATAATTTGCAAGTCAAAAATGAATCGTAACCCCTATCAACACCTGTATTGATATGGGATCCCTGTTGCTACAACCGATAGAAAAAGCAGAAATCCTCTTAACAAGCCCGCCGGCCATTACTACGTTCGAAGCGGATATTGAAGCAACAGTATAGTGGGATCACTGAAGTTGTTTGATACAACAACAATCTATGTATTCCTGTAAGCTTTAGTTTACCAAAGGATTTAGGCACGTCGCCTCGCCCCAAATTAATGGACTGTTTGTATTACGGCAAAATTTAATCTACCCTAGGAATGTTTGTTTGGTACTGTAACTAAGGTAATTGTTGTTTTGTGGTAGAATTTGGAGTTCTGCTGATTATGTAGCTATTTTGCAGATTTGGGTCATAATTTCACGGACTGACATCAAACCTTTCGGGAGTGGGGTTTTTAGTCTACCACGATAGCTTAATGCACTTTTTTTAAATTTATTATAAAGGCTTTGTCACTAAGCGGCTATATCACCAAATACAAAAAAAAGTGACCTAACACTATCCTATTCTGTCCACTTTCTCTCAGTACTAAGGATTTGTATAAATTAATTGTAAGGCGTTCTTAATGTAGCTTAAGGCACTTGGTATGTATTTATTAACCTATGAACGTCCCACTGCATGGCTCGGGTCTTCTCTACAATCGAGAGTATGATTGAGAGGGATTAGGCCATTTAGTCCCCCACGCTGGCCTGGTGCAGGTTGGCAGACTTTACATACCATAGAAATTGTTACACATCGCTATTAATGTACTTGGAAGAGTTCCAATAAGTTTTTTTTTAGAATGCTCTCTCTCAGGCGGTATCCTCGAATCATGCATCGAAAATCTATAATTATTGGTCTTTATCTTGGTTTGAACCTACGATCTCCGGTTTAATAGAACATTCCCCACGCGACTAAGGTATCGGTAGCTTTTAAAAGTAGTTACGTTTTTGTATAAAACTTAAATGCTGTTGAATATAAATAGCAACTGTATCAGAGTAGGATATCGTTGTATCGGAGAATAACGCTTGTTAGTTCCATATTTTGTCTCCCGCTTTGCAGGTGCAGGGAAGTTGACAACTGTTGGTATGCCACTCCCTTTATTCGTTGGCTTTCTGATTTTTTCGCAGATTAAAGGCGCGCTGGCGATTGCTATCCCAAAGAGAATCGGCGAGCTTCAATGTTCAGTCTCAATTCTTTGCTTGTATTTATAGATCCTGGCTGATAGGAATTGTAATGGTTGCTGAAATAGTCAGGGATAACAACTGTATTATACATTTTGTAGACATGTTTTACAAACGAATACATTTTTCAGTTTTTTTATATATTTTATATATACCTTAAACACCTTACCAACTTAAATTAAGGCGGCATTATACTATACATACCACTCTACATACAGTTGCTTATACTAGACATAGAATAAACAAAAAAATACATATGTATATTGCGTTTATAGTTTAGATTGAGTGAATGAACTGGCGGCTTATCTGAGGGCATTTTATACATACATACATACATACATACATAAACTCACGCCTTTATCCCCGAAGGGGTAGGCAGAGGCGCCACCAGGACACCCACATTAATTCGCCTTGTATGTTCCGTCCCATGATGTGATAGGGGGCGAGCCTATCGCCATATCGGGCACAAATTCCTGACTCCGGGCTGATAATGACTAGAAAAATCTCAATATCACTTTGCCCGACCCGGGACTCGAACCCGAGACCTCAGCTTTGTAACCGTACCATAATACAACTACGCCACCGAGGCAGTCATTTTATAATCACTACTAAAGAATACGCACGCTGTAATACAATATTAACCAACCTAACAAAGGGAAAATATAAGTGGTTTTGCATCTTTAGTAATCTTACTTAATGCAGGCTAAACCAAACTCTAGAAGCAAACAAAGCTTTTCAATTCTAAGCGAGTTTTATACTTAACAAATACTCTTATTTAAGTACGAGTATAAAAAATAAAGAAAATATTTGAAAATCCGAACGTTGGTATAAAATATGAGAAAATTGTAAGCATTTAGCGTTTCATCGGCAAGACTGATTGTACAAAGCGATGCGGCGATATCGATAGTTTGTGTAAGGAATCAAACCATGCACGTGCTTAAAATAGGAAAAGTTTGTACAAAAACAAATTACATAAGTGTCTTTCCCTATCCAGCGGAACACGATATTATAATTATATAGGGCATATCCAGACTGCGACCGAAAACGAAACCAGGTGGTAGTATTAGTGTCGTCAGACACCACGCAAATAAAATATTTCGCAAAAAAAAATCGTATATTTTTTACTTATCGTCGTATTTGGGTGATAAATACACAAGGATGATTTAAAAAAAATGCAAAAATTATCTGACGCTTGTTTTGCGAAATTTTTAGTTGCATTGTGTCTGTAACCACTAAAACTACCACCAGGCTTCGTTTTCGGTCGCATTCTGGTTATAACCGGTATCTAATTGTTATAAAAATACATTTTATATGTTTTACGAGTATACATCGGTACTCATCGTGAGAAAACGCGTACATGAGAATTCTTCACAAAAGTTTTACAGGGGTGTAGAGGCCGCTAATCCGCACTAGGCGGTACTAGGTGCGAAGGGACGGTACGGTGGTGGTAAGGTAAGGACGGTACGGTAAGGTGGCATTACACGGACTAGCGTGGAAGAATAAGCCTTAAATCCCTCTCAACCGTAGCCTGGCAGCGTGTAGCATTTTATGTTTTAAAGTATTGTTCTCGCACATAATATGATACTGCTTCCGCTTATAAGCGTAGTGACGAAATGAGACGAAAGACTATCTCCCATACGGGCCTAATAAAATCTGATAAACGGTGGAATTAATTTCATATATATCTATATTACATAATATAATAAATTTGTAACCGATCGATGTCTGAACATGGAAGATAAATGAGAAAAATTAATAAGGGGATCTGTATTAATGTAATAGAACCCAAAACAATTATTTTTAGAATTATTGTCTGTTTGTCTGTGCGGTTGTGCGCGATGAACTCAGAAATTGCTTGACGGATTTCGATGAAATTTGGTATGGACTATGGAGGTATCTGACAACCCTGGATTACCGCGTAGGCTACTTTTTATCCCCAAAATTAGAGTGTTCCCGTGGGATGAGGAAGGAATCCCGATATATTTGTTAAGTTTTTATACTCAATGCGATGGCACTGGATTACATGCCTTGAGAGAGAATGAGACGGGACGGTTGGGATATAACGGGACGGGACGGGGCGGGGTGGGAAATTCTAAATAAGTTTACCACGCAGACGAAGTTTGCAGGCAGAAGCTAGTTTCAAATATGTTCACCCGGCGTAGCTGTCTTTCGCCAAGTAATACTTTATACTACATCAAATAATAGGGTCGCCACATTGCCAGGATCAAATAATATTGTACATAATCAATAGTTTACACGGCTCATCGCAGATGGACCAGTTTGTAGAGGGAATTAAAGAGATAGGGATAATTTGGTCAGCGCGATACGGAACTGTGGTCGAGCCGGACAGCGCATGGCTGAATGCACACAGAGATTTTGAGCGCAGTGGACGCTGCGGAACCCTGGTCGATGCCCCATGGCTCAATGACGCCACACAACTTGTCAAGAGGCTGTTATTCATCGCTAAATGGAATATTCGTGGCGTGAACTTCATTGCTTTAAAATATTTTCACAGAAAAATACGTAAAATGTTTTCAATAAAATACGCAATTTTTTTGAATGTTCATTCAAATTGAACGTCAGAGTATTTTTATTTTAGTCGGCACCAAAACTCAATAGCATTCTGTCTTTTCTCCATCAATTCATTTCCTCTGTTTATGAAATATTGGAATATCAAACTAGAATATAAATGTTAGGTATTGAAAAGAGAATTGAAGTACAAAAATACATACATACATAAACTCACGCCTTTATCCCCGAAGGGGTAGGCAGAGGCGCCACCAGGACACCCACATTTCGCCTTGTATGTTCCGTCCCCCGATGTGATAGGGGGCGAGCCTATCGCCATATCGGGCACAAATTCCTGACTCCGGGCTGATAATGAATAGAAAAACACAATATCACTTTGCCCAACCCGAGACTCGAACCCGAGACCTCAGCTTTGTAGCCGTACCGTAGTACAACCGAGGCAGTCTAATTTAATTTAATTGTATATATTTAGATTTAGGGTCTCTTTGTTTATTGTTTATTATAGCGTTAATATAGCGTCGCTTTGGCCTCGGCTGTTAGGATGTTATATTTGTTGTTAATAAATAAATAATAACACGCATCATGGGACGGAACATACAAGGCGAAGTGTGGGTGTCCTGGTGGCGACTCTGCCTACCCCTACTATCCCAGAAGGCGTGAGTTTATGTATGTAAATAAATAATAAATATATGTTTCCTGATTAATAGCCAAAAATTAATTTATTTTAAAATAAGAGTTAATAAAGAGTGGATGAGAAACTTAAATCATTGAATTGGACAAATTGGGTCGTCAACTTAAAATATTGACACAAATAAATCTGATTGACTACATGTCGCATTTAATGATAAATATCATTATCTAATATTTTAATAATCTCCATACATGCACATGTACGACCAATTACAAGGTCTAAAATATTTATATATATTGTTTCATTTTAAAGCAAGTTTAAACCAAAATTGCGGAAATAAATTTGCATGTATGAAATCATGAATATGAGCTTTATTACTGTATCAATGCATATTGTAAAACTCATTACTTAATTACCCTTTGAAATAACCACAGAATCAACAAATAATTTAAATTCACGGGAATGTGATCAATCTGCCGAATTTCACACATTACCTATTTATGTATAATTGGGTGATTAAAGTTTGTTAACTTCGTTAATTGCCGGCTACACTCATCTATATAATATAAATATATGAAGGAAAATATTAGCACGCATTTTTAAGAAAATTGCTCGGACGGAGTAACATGAAATTAGGCACAGTTAAATATAATGTTTAAATAAAATATGTGCTGAAAATTCATTAAATATAATTAGATAAACAGTTCAAGCACGGGGCATGAACCCATAAAAGATGGTCTGTCTCTGGTTGACAGGAGATGTAAAAGACGTTCAAGTTTGAAGTTCACCAACCAACGTAAAATGTCTTTCATTGACAAAAATGTAAACATTGATTGTGTAATGTCTGGATACAGCATATTTCGCATAATTTTGCTAATGTCAAAGAAAATTATGTCCGCGTCTTATAAAATAGCCCATATTTTTTGAGATATTGACAACACTTTTATATATGAGGTACCTGCTTTGCTGCTTTTAATCGAGTTTATTAACAGAGTTTACGAATTATAATTACCATTTTAGTTTTCATAAACGATATTGTTTTAATGTGATAGGTTTGCGGACGTTATGTAAAGTCTGCCAAATAGCACTAGGCTAGCGTGGTAACCTAACACCTTACCATCGTACTATCGATTTTAGTGTAGGCCTGTGCCTTGCTGTGGGACGTATATGGACTTATGCAGATATAAACAGTGTACAGTCGAAATAAGGTCGAATTTTGGCCGTCGGACGAACCCTAGTTCACATAAACTGGTCATTTGGTTTTTAACATAATATGGTCGTGTCAGTTCATTTCAAGGTTGTCTTGAAAGTGAGCTACAACTTGTTTTTAGACTGTTAGACTATAAAACTATACAATGTGGCCCGAAAAATGAAACATCATTTCTTTTAAGTATTATACATCGTAGAAATATACATATCTTCCCCTTTTGAATGTTTTCTCCTTTAACAATAATATACGAAATTCTGACGTCGTTTCTGAATTATCTACTTCGATATAAAATATCATAGCTAAGTTAAGCTGAGATGTAACAATCCAACCCAAACTCTAAACAAAGCTACAATAATATACATAATTATAAAATTAATAAAAACCGAAAAATGATGTAGCCACATGACCACATACATTTTGTTCATATTTTGCAAGCTGTCCAATATAATAAGAAAAAGAAAATATTTGCACCAATTTTTACGTGTAGGAAAAAAATATAAGTTCTATTTTTAACTTTTATCACAAAGTCCATATAAATTCGTATACTTTTATGGAAACTGGATATGTTATGTAGGCAGACGGGCTAGCCCGCTTGGTAGCTACGACCGTTCATGAACTTTACCAATGCCAGGGTCAGCCGGCGAAAACATTATGTAAGGTTATTATGGCTTCTAACAAATTATGCAGAATCGGTTGGCCCACTTTGAATTTATTTGACTAGATATTGCTCGCTGGGTCGCTCGCGTTTTAAGATAACTGGGGGCAGAGTTTTTTCTAGATATCACATTTTCGGCGAAGGAACCGCATGTATATTTTTTTCGTGCAGGCACTATATTGTACTTTATTCATAACAGCAGTCCGAGTTTTTATGCCAGACGTATTTTTTCCTGACCTTCTAATAGTTATTTTTCTAAACCTTCGAGAATAATAGTAATTTCCCGTAGGAAAAGCACCCATAATCGTTTTCAATACCTTTGACAACTTCTGCGCCATATTTCGTGATATCAGTTGAGTTGCTATGACGTGAACACGAACCAAGCAAACAAACTCACTTCCGAATTCATGTTATTTTTAAGGATATTACTATAAGTTTATTTCAAGATCCTGATGGTATTATTAAATGACAATAATCAAGATCAATTACTTAAAATTCTTAATGACACTCAAATCTACTCGAGGTTTTTACAACCTAATATTGTTGTAAATTGAATTTAGCCTATGACAAAAAAATGTATTATTCTTCCAATACTCATTAAAGGTGCATTATGTTAATTAGTTAATTTACAAAATACGTTCCTCATTGCAGTAGGTATGTTATAAACAGCTATATAACTATCATGTTTAAATGTATGTAGAAAGCTTTTACACGTATTAGTTTCTGAAAGTGCAATACATTAAATAAGTGATCGGTCAATCGCCTGTCCGTGCAGTTTAGTGCGATGTGCTGAAAGCATTAAAATTATTTGAATGCTATTCCATTTAGTAATTTTGAACAATTCGTTCCAACTGGCATGAAAATAAAGATAATTAAAATTTTTAAAAGTTGTTTTTTCTCTCCGATATGTAAAATTAATATGTTCGTATTCATTGCCTGTTTATGGGTTTTTGAAAGTCGAATTATTTAGATTTAATTTTATACAACACGAGAAATACATTCTTCTCTAATGCAATAAGTGCTTACAATCGCAATCACGAAATAAAAAATTTAAATAACATAAAAACTATCCGTATCGTATCAGTAACTTCCTTTTAACCAATTGCCGTTGGAATCAAAATGATCTACAAAAAACCGGGTAGCGACGGAAAGGCCGCGGCCAAGTTTTCTCGTCATCTAATATAAAAGTTTCGACACAGCGCCTCTAAGTGAAAAACTACCGAAAAGAGGATTTTTCCGAGCACTACGCTCGTGGAAAGCGAAAAACTTGGCGTCGTAGCTCGAATAAAATCGAAATAATGCCATGTACGACTAAGCAAATTTCTCAGATTAATGTGTTGTACATTTAGCATAAGGTGTTGTAGCATTTGAAATAATTTAAATCCGAACTTGGATATTAATTTTAAAATACACCCTTTTTTAATTCATAATTAGTTGCTAAATAGTAAATGTATACAAATAAAATATATTAAATATATACTTTTTTCAACACAGTGTAAACAAATTAAAAGCAAAAAAATGCGGCTACCGTCCCCCCCACACGTCGTGACCTAACGTCCATGTACAGCTTTTTCATACATATACCCGGAATATTGAGAAACTCCAAAACCACTTTCATAAAGATCACAGAATATTATATTACTTTTCAACTTACTTCTAAGTGACCTATATTAATTGTTTATGACTGAGAATATAAGTAGTGTAATTGTATATTAATATGTATTCAAATACGATTCTATAAAAATATACTTTATACATAACAGCCTCCGTAGCGCAGTTGGTTAGACGCCGCCTGTGAAACGATAGGCCGCGGGTTCGATCCCCGCACTGAGACAAATGTTTGTGAGAACTACAAGTATTTGTTTCGGGTCTGGGTGTTTGTGAGACCGAAAAGTCTCTCGTAGTTCCTGATACCCACGACACAAGACTCGATCTTAGTGTGGGGTCAGGACTATGTATGTGACTGTTGGGTGTATTTATTTATTTATTTATTTATTTATAACATACAAGTAAAGGTAGTGTAAACATAACATTATCTACTGTCAAACAAAATACGTTGCAACTATTAAACTACCACATTTTTTGTTTTATTGCGCTCGTCATCCTGACACATAAGATGTTAGGTCTCATTACTCGTATGTCCAGTAGTACTCTGGCTACAATATCCTTCAAAAGGGAACACAATAGTGCATTTACACTGTTGTTAGACGGGAGAAACAGATATAATGGCATATTATTATATCAAATGCATATTATTATAAGGTCTCGCCGCGCCGCCGTCGCGCTCGGCGGGAGGGCTCTTTGTGACGTGTTCTATATAAACCCATACATTACAACTCCTCACGACTCGTCAGCGTATGCGTTCCCGTCCTGACCACTGTTTACGAGACCTATGTTTCAATTAAATCGCAACTAAAGACTTCAGGTTTCCTCTTTTTCACTCACTCTCTCTCTCCAGCCATAAAAAGTCTACTGAACACATGCTTCCTCAAGGAATTCCATAGCTACCTATTGGAAACCACCTGCAAACACCGACGTCCTGGAACCTTAACTAGGTCGTCTAACATCGATATAGGAATTTCCTTATATTGTCGCCCTGTATCAGCCCCTTAATACGTCCTACTGCAGGGCACGGGCCTCCTCTACAATCGAGAGTACGATTGAGAGAGGTTAGGCCATATAATCCACCACGCTGGCCTAGTGCGGGTTGGTATCGTTGACCTGCTCTTGCATAATTCGAATAAAGAATGTTGCAACCAAACGTTTTTAAATGACTCAACTGGAAGTATTTCGTGGTGACTCATTAAACCGCACGGTCAGAACTTTAATCTCCAAAAGCGATAATGACGAGAATTCCTAACCGTTAATACTGTTTCATCTTTTCACGGGTAATAAATTTGCCTTACTCATAAATCGTTGAGGAGCTGCCCTCGTCTTTAATTTGTACTCGCTTATTGCATATTATGGAAACTGATGACTAATGGCTTGTAGATGCAGTAATTAAATTCCTTCGCTATTGTTATCTCATATATTTATTAATATCTGAAGGAAAATCATTTAATAAATGTTATTAATTATTTTTAACGTTGTCTTTTTATACGTTCAAGTATGTTTCGAAATAGAAACTTATTTGAATGAAAAAAATAAATAAACACGAATGGAAACATCGTCATTCTCTGTGATAAAGGACTGAATAGCGAAACATTAATGTACCCTGTTGCTTACATATACAATGTGTTTTAAATTTACACCCAATAATGATTTCATATACTACACAACAGTGTTTATTTACCAACAAACAAAAAAAGCAATAATTAATATGAAAAATATTCATTGATCTAAACAGATTGAGCGTCATAGCGGGCCAAAAGTTTTGATCACTAAAAAGAAACGTGTTAGTGGCGAGGTCCGAAATATTCGCATCAAATCGTTTTCCGATAATGTTTATATAGTAAGGCCAGTTTGGGCACAGGCCCTACGGCTATCAGTACGCGTGAATTACAAGCTTGCAGCCAATACCTATATAATACTGTTTCAGTATTAGAGCTACAAAGGGACTTTGATAAAACAAGTTGATACCGTTTCATGAAAATTCTGTGGGGAAAGGGGAAAGAACTCGTATATGATGGTAGGATGAAGATCGCTTAAAGGAATATTGTTGTAAGTAACTGTTCCGTAAAAATAATATCACTGTTTGCTCTCACATTATAATGCAAGTTAATTATTACATGAGACTATGTTTTTTTTGACGATGGCTATTCTATCGGAAAACCGAATGAAAATGAAAATGAAAAATGAAAATAATTTATTGAATCAATTAAAATGTTCAAAATTGTTTAGATTAAGTCATTTTTTGAACTACTACCCGGTTCGGAAAGCGGTTTTCACTAGAGAAGAACGGGCAAGAAACTCTAGAATTACGTTGTCACCAAAATAGTCATAATTAGCCTTACTTAAAAGTCGGTTGAGTGATCAGTACGTCGTCTGAACTAATAAAGCCTCGCTACAAATGATGTGATTTAAGGCAAAAAGAGGTGTGTACATGACTACGCTGAACCCAAGTTGGTTACAGGTCATTGAAACCACTATTTTGTGCGTCCAGCAAATAGGAAACTTCAAAATATGTTCATTATATAACACAATATTTTAACTATTTGCCTTTTTTAATGATGGAAATAATGTTTGGAATATTCGTTCCTTGAATAATTAAGGGAGAGTAGGTACTATGCATAAAACAAATTTTGAAAACGTACGATAATGATGTGAAAACGGCGTGTCCTTCAAAACAAACGCACCTCGCGGTCCGTCTTCAAGGAAAACGTGAGCCCAACATCCATTAAGACCTAATGTTAGTAAGACATATCAGGAACTAGGCTATCCATCTCGGTTGATAAACCGCATTGTCTATGGCACGAGGTACCTCGGTTCGGTGAACTAAAATCCCTTAATACAATTAAGAAACCTTTCTACGTTCCATAAAATGGCTTAAAATTAACCTACTTATCGTTCGCTTTTTGAATATTCAAGACGTGGATATTCTTTCCTGTTTTGTAACTAAACTGGATGGAAGAAGGTATTGACGAAAGTAATTTACCCGAAAAGTTATAATTGCCGATGATTTAGACAGAAAATTGTAATAAGTTTCAGTAATACTTACATTACATTATACTCTCGTGGAAGTTATATTTTTGCGTCATATAGAATAACAATGCAATAAATATTATAATGTAATTTACCCTTACAGTGGCAATATTGGCGCTACTCAAACCGTTAAAATAGCAGATATTATGTACCCTTTTTATCTTATTCTTTTCTCATTTTTTGTATGTTTCTAGCCAATTTAATCTATTTTAACTTCAGATTTTACAGGGTGTCTGGAACAAATCGCCGGGAGCGTCGAATCCACAAATTGTAGCTCTTTGTTTAAAAATCTTATTTTAGTTCACGTCTCTCTTTACACGTGTATGAATAAATAATTATCCGCAGCGTACATTTCATGAATACTAGCTTTTATAAACTGTTCATTTTATCACAAGTTGTTAACAGATTCAAAAGGTAAATCCACAATGTACGGAGCTTTCCTGTGGTATCTTGTAAAACATTCATAAGCCACTAAGCTGAAGCGTTATGGAGTGTTAACTTGGGACTGGCGCTGCCTTGTTGTAATCGCAATACTATGAATGGGCTCTTTGTACGGCCTTATTGTGTCCTTACTTGAATGGAGTCGGACCCGTGAACTTCAGCACTAAACGAAATCCTAGTAACGTCTCACTGATATCATGGCTATTATATTTACAATGCATGGCCAATCTTTTTGCGTGAAATGCCTATTATAGTAACACAGAACCGTTGAGATAACGTTTGTAGTGAGGAAGACATAGTGAGGCGAAGGAACAACTCGGCAAAGGCCGCGTAATCCTGGCTTAGGAAGCCGCTCCGACCGACCGGATAACTTACTCGCCTACATAAATAACTACGCACACTCAAACACCTCGTAACATTTATAAATTAACTACAATGCCGAAATATAAATAAATCATATTGGAACAACTTACAACTTTTCATGGCATCCGAGTAATTTTGCATTTTACCGAAGGCGGGCCGTCAATTTGTAAGTAACTCCACTGAATTTCCTTAAATCTAATAAATTCCGGTTTTCCTTGTCCGCACTGAAATCTTTTGACTTAAAGCCGCACAATTGGCGGTTTTTGTAAATGTTACCTCAGTGTTTGTGTAGGTTTCACTAGAGTTTTTATTGTAGTGGACGAAACATACACGTGCCTAATTAAATAAAGTATTTACTCTACCGTTCAATTCGCACAATCTGACCTTGTTCGTGTAACTTTGTGAATATTGACTTAACATTTTAACTTAAACACAGCGCCGAAAGGGTTTCTCTCACTTCAATTAGCCCTCCAATTAATTCGCCGTTTATCGACCCTGGCGAAATAATAAAAGTGTCCGTCTGACTCAAAATTTATTGTCAACCCTATAGAGTTGAGAGTGAAACAAAATTTTACGAATCGGCAGGATGGAATGTTACAAATTGAATTTAAATTGTTTTGCTTGAAGCGGGAAAGTCGGGTCGGCCGCTCGTTTGATGGCTGTTTTTAATCTGGGACCTACTAGACTATGTTCAGCGCCTAATTACAGCAAATTGGCTGTTTAGCACAACGTCTGTCCGTCAAGTGAGTTATTAAAGACTGTCAATGTTCGGAGCAAGTAACTAAAGCGGTTTTGAAAATTGCTGTTGAATGTTGAATTGTTGCTGCAATGAGCAATTTTATTCTTACATTTACGATAAGTGTGTTTTTAAATAGCACTGACTCTAACAAATGAGCGTTATACCAATATATAGACCAAAACAATACACGATGATTAGGCAAGTTTTTAATTATGTGTTAAAAAATATAATATAGGAAATAATTATCTCGAATATAAATAAACCGATTCGAATAACATTTGGTCACTATAATTTTATAAAATAACAAGATGGATTCTTTCTATAATTTTTAAAATATCTAAGCGCATAACGTTTGTACACACCGGGTGTGTCCAGATTGCGACCGAAAATTAAGTAGTTTTAGTGACTTTAAACACAATGATAAATGAAATTAAGCAAAAAAAATGTTATTTTTTTGTATTTTTTTACCATTATCATCTTTATGTGGTATATGTAACATAGTTTTTGCTAAAATATTAAAATAAGCCCTTGCGTAGGTACTATTGCGTCTTTTAAAATAAAGGATGTACATTTTTGTTTTAGCAAAAACTATGTCTTGATAACTTCTAACAGGTCTATGTTCAGCAGTGGACTTCCTGTGGCTGAAGAAAGAGAGAGAGAGAGAGAATAAGTATGTATTTACTATCCAAACTTGATGTTAGGTAAAAGAATACAAAAAAAAACATTTTTTGCTAAATTTTTATTTGCTCACACACACACATACACACACACTACCGTTGCACCGCTCACAAAATTGGACGATACATTGTGTCATGATGTTGCTCGAATAGAAGCAGAAACGTACATATAAAGTTTCGAACCCGCAAATTGATCCCAGGAAGTCACGATTCGCAGCCTACGCGTGCCTAAAGACATGGGCTAGATACAATATATTGTTCAAGTTCACGTCTGTGTCTCTGAAAAGTAGGCAGATGGGATACAATCCCCATCAACAATTTATCGAATTTATCCGTATGAACAGACTTAATTAGAGACAAAAGTCTAGCTATACCAAAAAAATCGTTCAAAGTAATATATTAAGTAATGGCGATTTTGTCAGTCATGCAAATCGAACTTTAAACCTCACAGTCCCAATCTATATACATTGCCATTATATAGTTGAAGCTACTCTCATTAGACGCAAACCAATGGGCCGATCCAACATATTACAATCATAAAATTATGCGCTAACCACTAAGCGCTGACATATCCGCTTATAGAGATGTTCCACATAAGCAGGCAGGTCGATAACTGGGCCAGCGCGGTCCAGTGGCATGCTTGATTACCAACGACCCACGTTATTCCTTACCCCATGGTTTTTCTAAGTACTGGTTACGTTCATCTCGCGGTCGTCAGCAGATCCTTACTTATTTATCCGGGTGAAACAAGACTTCGATAGCCTATCATATGATTTTATGCGTGTTGTCTCACGTAAAATTGTATACCAGTGGTCTTAACATTCTAGTTATGATCGATAGTTCTACGGTTCATAAGAGCAACATTTATTTAAACAATACTGGGAATACAAAACAATATGATCTATTCTAGCTGCCTAAGGTTACAAATTCGCAAGAGAAAATCATTTTGATACAGTACTGGGTGTATACGAAACAAATAGCAAAAGCAATTAACACATTTGTCATGTCTATTCAACCTTCAATAAAAATGCTTTGCATACATGCCCTATGTTGCAAAACAAATAGATACAGAACTGAAGGGTGAAAAGTAAATATTGGCTAACGCCCCAATGGCTTCGTTCATTAATGCGACCAACTTAACAAACAAGCCTTTTATAGAAGCATACGAGCGATATCAAACGATTGTATTTTTAGACTGCAACCGGCGCCCGTGAATAATAAATATTTCGTTATTATTGCAAACGAGTGGAATCCACATGGCGGAATTTATTTATTTATTTACGCATCATACAAAAACATTTGTACGGTGGACTAAATGCCCGAGGCATTTTCTTCCACTAGAACTGTAATGTGTGGGAACAAAATGTTGGGCCGGGGAAAGTATACCTAAAGCGGCGTAAAATTGGCCATATTACGAGCATTTTTCCCCTACATATAATAACTTGGAAATATAATATGTATAACTATTTGCAAAATAATAAAGTATTCGTCATTCGATGTAATTATGTAGCCACAGTGGATTTTTCTTTTTTATGTTATTTCAAATGAGTTGCGTTTATAAAGTTTCAGTTTTAGTTTAGGGATTATAGTTATTAAAAGCGGAAATGTTGCATCTTGACCTATATTGAGTATAGTACTTTGACGCCGGAGTAGGTATACGCCGTAACTCCGTCATGATGCTACTCTTGATTGTTTTGTATTATTGTTTTCAGCCGTTATTAAGTTTAGAAGCATTAGAAAATGCTGGGCATAGGCATTTTTCCAGACTTTAAGATCTTGCGCGATTTCGCGTCATTTTCTAAATCTGTATCGGCTTATAAAAAACATACAAAAATAAAATAGCATCCGTTATTTTAAAAAGCCGGTATTAAAATTGAAAAGCGCGCATGATATAGTGGGATTTATTTTCAATACGTAGATTTGTTCGGTATTATACAATTGAATCCGTCCGGGCCGCTCTTTGATTGGGTGAACAACTATCGGGCTTTGCGATACATCGTGTTAGCATATTCGTTAATTTAAATCTATGCGGATTTAATGTTAGCAATTTATTTATAAATAGAGATTTTTTTGGTTTTATTGGTGTGGTAATAAGTTATTGTCTTCAATATATGCCTATAATTATGATATTAGGAGTACCTTTTTCTCTTTTAAGTGCCTCTTCAGTGTTAAAGATTAACTGTCAGCTTCTTGTACTCTTCCTTGTCGTTAGCCAGGTAGAATAGTAGTTCAACGGTGCTGATACCGGTCCACTCCCGGATGTTTCGCAGCCACAATTTTTTCCTTCGTCTAGCGCGTCTCTTCCCTGCCACCTTGCCCATCATCATAAATAATAAATAAATAAATACACCCAACAGTCACATACATAGTCCTGACCCCACACTAAGATCGAGTCTTGTGTCGTGGGTATCAGAAACTACGAGAGACTTTACGGTCTCACAAACACCCCGACCCCAAACAAATACCTGTGGTTCACACAAATATTTGTTTCGATGCGGGGATCGAACCCGCAGCCTCTCGTTTCACAGCCGGCGTCTAACCAACTGCGCCACGGAGGCTGTCTTAAATAATTAAAGCAGCTTATATCTTTCATGCCTCAGCACGTGGCCGAGATCTTCGAGGAACATGGTTCTGTCTTCTACCGATAGGGTATTCGTATTCAACCGTATGGCAACCATAATATCAGCTAAGTTGAGTTTAAGTTGGATAACCCGTTTAGTGAGCTAGTCTGTTAGGTTTCAGGATTAATTATATGTACCTATGTTAAGTATATACTTTATCTCTATCCTGTGAATACTATGTCTGGTCGCTAATATCAGTTTATATAATATAATATTGTATTGTACCCAGTTGTAAAGTAAAAACCTGCGAGGAAGTGCGAAAGAGACATCCCGAATGTGTCGCTTTTAACTGTCTCGCGGTGCTGACGACGCTATCCCATTTTTTTGCAATTTATCAATTTTATGGTACTGCCGCGCGCTCTATATTCCGATATTTAAAAAAATAAATGGGATGAATTGATCGAAGCAAATCAAACAACACATGAAGTAATTAATATTATTTTCAAAAATGGCACACTTATTTTTACACTTTACAGTAACGTTTTATGGGACTAGGCATTGCAATTGTGATTTCTCGGTGTATAATACATATAATAAGGAATAATTGCCGCATTTAACCCGGTACCGCGTACTACATGACAAGATATAAATTGATGTAAATAATAGTAATGTGTATGCCGTTTGAAGCCAACTCTAAGCGAGAAACCTCAATCCTATCCCATCAACTTTCCCTCGTAAATCTGTATTATTTCGTTCCACAGGGTAATGTTGATAATTCATTATCTGAATGATTACTTTGAATGTTTGAAGGGTTAGTTGATCTAGTTGGGACAATAGGAACTATAACAAATGGGATTTTAAATGTTTTATTAATTACTTTTAAAGTGTATACTACTGTCCTGGTAGTTATGGGGTCAAAACCTAATGTTATTTATGACTTAGAAATTACTATTAATTTTCTATTCGGGACAGATTTAAGATCCTATTCCGACAAGCTGGTTCTAGTACAAACTGTCCTTTGATATTGTTATACCTTTCAAATCCAAAGATGACCCCATCAGTAAATCGAATACAAAACTAAATACTTCACCGCACCAATAAGACATAAAACTGAATTGACTAGCACAAAACTATCGTGTAATAATAAGTCGAAATACTTCCCGTGATATCAGCCTTCGAAGCACAAGACACCGTATTATAGTTTCATAGTGAATGTCGGTCACACTCAGTTCACGCCGGCTCACAAAAGAGACAACCGACCCTTGCTGTATTTATAGCACAGCTTTACACGTACGATATACGACGTTACTGGCCTCATACTCACCTCATGTTATTTCTCAAATATAAGAAAATTATACCGATCGTCAAAATCTTACACGCCATCAGTATTGTGTTCGGTAAAAGAAACCTATTTTGATTTGTATTGTGATCGCAAATTGCAGATATGATATGTTTGAGTAAATTTGAGCGTTTATTTTTGTACGATCAGATATACGGTTGCGCACAAAATTTGGATTTGCAATGGTGTTACACATTTTCGTGACCATTATTATTATTAATTATTATTTTAATTATTTCCATTTATTTTATATTCTATATTTTTAATTTTAATACATACTCATAACTAAAATAAAAACATTTAAAAAAGGCATTCCGCGGTTAGGACCGCAAAGTGAGGAAGTGCCTCAGAATACGTACTGTGTCTAGCAATACTGCCATCTTATTCTGGCTTTTGACCCAGCGGCAATTGGGAGCCTCTGGAGATGTTGGTCGAGGCTCTATGGTATTAACCCATGGACAGAAACAACAATCGGAACGATAAGTGTTAAATCGACATCCCATATATTAGTAACCTCGTGTACCAAATCTAATTTTTTTTTTAATTTTAACGATGTTATCGTCATGCGAAATGGTGACGTCAACGAGTATTACTGCCCGGCGCACCAATCGATCGATTATCACAATATCAGGCTTATTGGCAACGATAGTCCTATCTGTGATAACAGACCATCCCAGTACAGCGTTGCATGACTATTTTCGAGAAATGGTTGGGGCATATACTGATAATATGGCACTTCAGGAGACACAAGTCCATACGGAAGAGCAATTTGCTGGTCTTGGCTACCAGGTTATGTCTATGTAAGTACTCGCGGTTACCAAGATACGAACAACAAGAGACAAATCTGATTGATTAGTCGGTACGGTGGCATGCCCGACAAATGTCGACCTCCTTCAGGAATTATTTCCTATAGTTGTTCATCCTAATAACTTCTTATTTTTATTATTATTAAAGCATCTATATTTATATTTGCGGTAACCGAATTACTTCCAATAGAAAATTGATACAAAATACTAAAACACTTTAAACCTGTTTTAATCTTTAAATGTGTGATTGTAAATCAAGTATTGGTTGCATAGGTATTTATCCGCGCGAACGAAGCATATTATATATCTTACCTTGGCTTGAAAGGTGATGCCATAATGAAACGCCTCGTCCGGGTGCAAGGGGATCCTCGGATCGTATTCATCGTTCGGCACGAGATTGTACTGTTTAGTATTTGGCATTTTCCTGCGCCACTTTAGCAACTTCATCGGCGCCCTCTTCCACGTCTTTGCCTTGAACACCACGCGCACGTATCGAGTCTTGTAGCCTCTCCTGAACATCGAGACTTACTCAATGAAACTCACGCACATAATCCGGAACCACTCAACGATATCTGCGAACAAATACAACCTATTATTAAAGATCTCAAACACGAACATCAAAGCAAAACGGTTCATACTTCATACAATTGGATTTAAACGTGAACAGTATTGAAAAGAAGGAAACAATAAGTTAAGATGTCGTATTTGTAGCTGACATACAAAAATCAACTGCATAATCTCCTTTCACAGGAAATCGACTGCTCAACATTGTCGTCCCACAAGGATTTCTACTGCGATCTGTAGGAAACGATCTGCACCAAGCGATTTCTTGTTACCTTTTTTACGAACTGCATAAACAACTTGAATAGAATTATTATAGCAAGGAATTATTGAATACGTATACATCATATTCCCATCACCTAATGGATTAAAATCGTTCGCTTTGCTACCTTTGAGCTAAGATTAATACTCAGTATAACAACGATATCTGGTGTCAAAGTATGGCCGTTATTATCGTTGATAAATCTCCGGCTTCCTAACTACTCGGAACAGACGTTACGGTATCACACATTGAGTAGAGTTATTGTAATTAAAGTTAATAGAATTTAAAAATCGTTACAAAACTTATCACTGTGTCCCGTAAGAGATAGGCGAAGACGACATTAATACCAACCATATTTTGTTAGGTTATATCGATACCAAAATGTGGGTAGGTACATTTATTTTATTCAATAGGTCCAGCAAACGAGCAGACTGGTCACCCGATGGTTAGGGATTACTGCCGCTCATGAACTTCCACATCGCTTGTATCATGGACATGTTGCCGGACCATCAAATAGGAAGGGGAGCGGGAAGAAAAAAGGTTAGGAAGAGGAAAGGAGAATTGGGCATCTGGCAATCTCACTCGCCGAACAAAACGCGAAAGTAAAACTGTCGCTTCACGTCGGTCATGTTGGATAGTGGTGCCGCGCCGGACGACTCTGCCCATTCATGCTGAGTCATGACTGACAACACCGTGGCTCTACCACTTCATAACTTATGAGATACCTAAATACTTGGAAATATGCACAAAACGAATTATCCCACTTAGGAATCTAAACTAGGACTATCCATTCACTGCCCATATAAGCCGCTACTTGATAAAGTTTACGAATGAAATTAAGAGAGCTTCAGAATTATTGCACTAAAATTATTAACTTCGAAACGTAAGGCAGTGTTATACTTGACATAGGTTAAACTTGATATAGGTATGAACCAAAGCAGTTTGCCTCTAAACCTCACCTACCCCTCAAGAAACACCGTTTATATAATAATAAATAAACACACCCAATAGTCCCGACCCCACACTAAAATCGAGTCTTGTGTCGTGGGTATCAGGAACTACGAGAGACTTTTCGGTCTCACAAACACCCAGACCCGAAACAAATACTTGTGGTTCACACAAATATTTGTCTCGGTGCGGGGATCGAATCCGCGGCCTCACGTTTCACGGCCGGCGTTCAACCAACTGCGCCACGGAGGCTGTCGATATATTTTTTATATCTGAAAATACAATTGAAAACAAGCGAAATAATGTTTAATACACGTGTGGGAAGCGTGTAAAACATTTTGATTGTGCAAACACATGCCCATAAACCACCCACTGATCCCTTTTGTTGTTTCACCGAGATACTACAACGCCTAATGGCCCCTATTAGGGTCAACGACATGAAGGAGACTCCAACGACCCAATAAATTTCAAACGACAACGGAGCGCACTTCTGCCTTGAATCTACGTTTTTGATACAAATCTTTAATCTTAGTCTTAGCTACGGAAAATAAATAAAAATAGACAATTTAATCTTTAAGCAACATGGTAATTCTAAAAAATAATGATAAGGGAGGATGTTTTTAGCTTCCATTTCGTACTATTCAATCAATGAGACTGATCGATAGGTAATGATAATGATCGATCAATTAACAAATACCATAGTAGAATCGATATTTAGAAAACATAATACTCGTCTAAATAAAAGTAACCCATTGTAAAATGGATTGAAAAGTGAAGGCATCCTCATCCAATGTTCTAAAAAGTTGTTGTTGTATTTTGAAATAAAAAGTTATGAGGTAACAAACAAAAAACATACAGTCGAATGGAGAACCTTCTCCTTTTTTTGAAGTCGGTCAATAAAACGTATGTAGTCAAAAAGGTTTCCATGAATTTATCTAAAATCTGCTGAACTGTATAGAGTTGATTGAAAAAGGATTTTAAAATATTTAGAATACGCTATTAATTCCAAATGAAATGCCTGTATTTAATTCCACTAAATAAATAGATTTGTTTGATTAATCCTAAAGCGAAATGTTGACTCGGATATTAATTAATATTGCGAACATAAACTATATTTGTTAATTGATTAGTAGGTGGTAGGTATCAAACAATTTTTATAGGGCGATTATACTAATATATTTGTTAATTGAATACATTTTTGTAATTTTGTTCAATACGTTCTGTTATTTGCATATAAATCCTAAAACAACGTTTGGAATTGATGTCGAAATAATTAGTACATCACTTACAAACATATTATTTTGAATTGCTTCATTATTTCCAATAAATGTATAATCTTTTAAGTTTTAAGGGCTTCATAAATGATGAGGCCTGTCTGTAAATACAGACTTGAAACTAAATATGTATATTATACCTAGTCACATTTCCCAAAATAATATTGTAGACTATACATTAACTTATACAAAGTAAAAAGTGAGCTCTATTATTTTTTAATCATCATGCAATATTTTAATTAAAATGAATACAGCCTTTCTACTGCGAATTAACTATAAGCTCGTGTTACATTGCATAGTTAATATTATATTATCCCACATTCAGAACGCACTCCCATTAAGCATAATCGAAAATCGTATGAAATGTAATCTTTTCAAGCCCATAAAATGTGTAATATTTCACTTCACGAGCGGCGGGTTTGTCAACAACGTTCAAAATTCATGGCACCGTCCGGATGATTAATTCCACTCTACATTTTATGATATATCGAATCATTAATATATGCACATAAAAATCGGTGGGACGCTGTGATACGCCCGATATCTCCCTCGGGTGCATTTAAAAACAATGAATGTAGGTTACTCAAGCCATTGAATACACAAAATAATTAAAAGAGACAGTACGGCGAAGTTGTGGAGCGGACTGTCGAACACCTAACTACAGCGAGGGTCGATTGAGAAGTTACGCCAAGCTTCTTAATCACAGACCGGGAATATCAATTAGTTTTGCTTTGGTTTGCTGGAGGAAAATTAACTTATCAAACTATATATGCTTATAGTAAATATTGGCAGTAAGGTCCCTCGTTAGATTCTTAACTAGCATTTGTGTAAATCTCCAAACATTGTTCTGTCTCGTGGTAGTGAATTTCTAAATTTTTTATCATAATACATAGTCATTTAGCTCTACAAATTTGTACTTGAATATAATATGATTTTATTAAAATATTGTATAGTTTATTTATACTCCAATACACTAGACTTTGAACCCTCAAAAGAAAGTGCTTCCTATTTTATATTTCACAACTGCAGCAGAAACTGCTTCATAAATTCTTTAAGTGTGTAGTTTGTCGCTCGCTCTTTTTAGATAAAAAGTTAGTAGACGTAAACCTGACTAAAATTCAAAGTCTGGAGTCTGGCACGAAAAATCAAAAGAAATTGTTTTTCAAATGTACGTCGTGCCAAATTTGCTATCGACGTCAGCAGATTGTGTCGACGAAAAGCAATTTTTGCATGAGTCTCCAATGCATACTTATTACCGATGTAACTCAGGTACAGACGCAAACACTTCCACTTCGATATACATAACCCAATACAACTTTCCGATAAACTTCATTCAGAGTAAATAGCATTGACGGAATCTGATTGTTGTACAAGGCAAGCTGCGGAGCGATGGAACAGTATACATTTTCGTTTTCAAACATAAATCCTTGGATATCGTTTTGAACACAAACGGGTATGTTTATTTCCTTTCCATTTATCTAAGAATTTGTCACCGGTACACAAAAATTCTGTTAAAATATCTTCATGGTTTGAGTTGCATATTTGTACATGAATAGTACATAGTACACCGTACTCCATAGGGCGGGCCCTACGGAGTACTTTGGTCGGAGATGCATGAAAATGGCTGTCCTTGGTGTTAGGTCTTGTGGTCGCCCTCGCAAGCGCAGGCTGGACGTCGTCAAGGCCGACATGAGAGCCAATGGCCTGACTGAAAAGGATGTTAAAGATCGGGCAAAGTGGATGAAGCTCAGTCGGAACGCGGGCCCTGGCAATAGTCTGGATTAACGCCAGGTGGAAGAAGAAGGAGTCCACCTACCGAGTCTACCGAATATAAAAACATTGACCTTGTTAAAAACCAAACCTTAAAAAACGCTCACTGCTATCGTGCATGAAGCACAAGACGATAGTGCACTCTAATTGCATGTTTATTTGTTGTTAAAACAAGAAAGTTTTGATGTTAACTAAAGTCTAATGAACAGTAATCTGACGCTTCGTTAGAAACATTCCAAGCAAACGGTACACTTCAACAAAGTTAAGCGAAGCATCCAACATGCATAAGACTATTAAGGACTACTGACCAGCGACAACTAATACACGACACTTGATATTCCGCAAACTAGTTCAAACTTAAAAGGGCATATTGCTGCCAAATATTTATCAGATATGCTATCAGCTTGAACTGTCGTCATAGGAGTATAAATGCCATGATTATTATCAACTACTCTGTGTCCTCAATGTTATGTGGATTCGATGTCCCCAAAGTTGAAACCACTAATCAATCTATCCAATTATAATATTACTACTATAATCCCTAGAGAAATAAAACTTTGCCATTAAAACTAAACGAGGGATAAATTCGAAAAACAGATAACTTAATATATTGTAGAGAAAATAAAAATCAACGACCAGAATCGGAACGCTTTTATTCCCACTTCAACAAGCTAATTGTGACTGGCATTGATAGTTTAGCGAATGGGCGCAAGAATTTATTTCTAGTCAGCTCCAATTGGAAGGCAACTCTCCCCGATGAAAGCGGGTTTTATACTGCTGTTCGCAGTTTATAAATACATTTCATCCACTTTGTATACATTAAGAAGTTTGTACAATCGGATTGGTAAACTTGCATTTCGATTTCGATATTCAAAGTTTGTCGACATCATATTGCAATTAAACTGAAGAATAATTTTAATTTGTGAAGTAAATTAGTGTTCTAAATAAGATTCTTCGAAACTAAAACCTCTGTGATATGCCAACAAAAACAACTGGGCATTGTAAAATCTGCGCAAGGTGATACCTTTACTATAAATCGATAAATAAGTTTGACAAAAGTAATAGTGATTTCGTGAATATGAATCGCCGGAGGGTTGTATGATATGAATGTGACAGAAGCGATTGGATTCTAACCACGGTCCCTATATAACCGTAATCCGGCTTAGGTGCCCTTGTCATTTTTCTAACAGAGGTAAACATTTTGACGTTTCTAGCTAAACAATACTGAATCCTTTCAATTTGCCTCTGAGCATTTTTGTATGACTTTTATTTTTGTGTTACGTTATAAATCTAATATCTTTCTATTCGCTCTAAAAGTGTGCGGGTTTATTAGTGAATGTATTGGATACTATAAAAATATACATACAGGTCAATCAAACAAATGAACAATAAGAAGGTGGTTTTACGCTCCAAGGTGTTTATTATTTATGAATATTACGATGTACTCCTATTACAATGTACATATACCGGGTATATCAAGACTGCGACCGAAACCGAAGCCAGGTGGTAGATTAAGTGGTTATAAACACGATGCAAATAAAATTTTTGCCAAAACAGTGACAGATTTTTTTTTTTAATTTTTTAATCATCATCGTTTTTGGGTGGTAAATACGTAGTACACACCGAAAATAAATGGTTTCCTTCATCGCAGTGGTTATAAAAATGCTTCATACGGTTACCGCTGGTAATTCGCATCCGGATAGGAGCCACCCTATACTTTAGTCTAATGGCCGCTACAAAACCTAAAGTTATAATAGTGCAAGTCTGAGTTTGCACCAGTATACTGAAACGTGTGTGGGCAAATAACTGCGCAAACTTCGTTCCAATTTTCGATAACAGACTGGTGCAAACTCGTGTTTGCGCAAATGCACTTGAACGTGTGTGGCGGTCATAGTTCTCGTCATGTTGACACGCATGTGGGTTGCTTTTTGGGTTCAGCCTGTGTATATTTTTTTAGTAAACCTTCATAATTGAGTCAGTTGATGGTACGCCCAGATTGTAACATACTTTTTTGACTTCACCATACTTGATGGTAAGCATACCGCCCAGAAAAAGCCTCAATAAACTACCATCAAATTGTATTCATGCAGTAGGTATAAAATAATAAGTTTACAAACAAGTACCGTAAGAAATCTTATAATTAATTTGTCTTTTTTAGGCTGTAGTGTAATGTCTATTTAAACGGGTCCAAAGTGAGATTTCATTAAAGGAATATTATCCGTCCACTGACTTCAGTTTCTTAATTGTTTAAGTTGTAACGACAAGTTAATTTCTCTTTAGTAATCAGCTTGTTTTATGGGCTCCTCCTTAGAGAATTTTCTCTGATAACTTTCTACTGCGCTCAAAAAGATTTAAAGTTGGGGTGATCGTATCTTAATTTACAGTTGGTTCAGAGAGATAAATATTTAGAAATACTTTCAGTTGTACTAGATTTCATTATATAAGATTTTTTAAAGATTTTTAAAACTTTGCCTAGTATTTGGAAAAGCTTGTAAGAATTTTTGTTCAAAATTAATTAAAAAGAGCTCATAAGTCCTGAGATTAAATACAAGTGTATTTCAATTACGCGAGATTAGAGAAACTTCCCATGCAGGCTTAATGTCACTTCATGTAAAAATTTCATTAAACAATCTTTAGGAGTTTATTTCGTTTCGCATCATACCGAATACTGTCTAATTCGCGAGCCTACGCAAACTTAATAACTGTTCTGTTATTCATCCGTGTGCGCGAACTTTTCTCATTTATGTTTAAAAACTTCAACAGTTAAACAAAGGCAAATGCAACTGAAAAGTATAACAAACCATTGTGGAAATGGCATTAAATTTAAGCGACAAACTGAGTCCAGACAGCTTTGAACTTGGAACTCAAATATTGTCTTGTCTAATTAAAACACAATAACGCCGCTCAATATTTACTGTACGGAAATTAATATTTTCCAAATGGAATTCTATACAATATTAACAGAAGGAAAAGGTAAAATTAAAGGTAAATTGTTGTTTAGTTTTACTTTTTTTCATTATTACTAAATACGGAAAGACACTTGCTTGTCACCCCGAAATATCGGTGTAAAGTCTCATAATACCATATAGGTATAGTAATTTGGATACCTAAGTCCTTTAAACCGTAACACAAACAGTGCATGGACATTTTATTACTGTCAATATTTAATTTCTTTCTGCATCTACAATAAAATTACTCATTATACATTTCTTTTGAACCACGTAAATATATCAATTTAATTTATATGACACATGAAAATTTATAAAAAAAATATATTGGAATTTATGCTTTCACTAAAACTAGAATAAACATAGTAGTTTCACCTTAAATATACTAACATATAGTATAAAACTATAATTCATCATAGTAGTAATGTTTTTGAAAATCAACTTTAAATATGAGTTTATTAAAACATAATATTAGGTTATGATGCGTTTTATCAAGCAACAATGTATTGGAAATAGCAGTGGTTCACCATTAGGGTTGTCACGCACTAGTTGCATAAAACGACTACAGTACAGATACAGCTTAGGGCTGTAGCACCTCATAATCCTGAAGCTTATGCTATCTGCACAGCTGTACTCAACCGACAACAGTTTTCTCAACAATACTTTAATCCGGTCACTGGTCAGTTTTATCACGAAACATAATACAGATCATTATACCACAGCTTTAACACACTGTAAACCAACGTTATTATTAACAAGATTCGTGTGAGGTAACGTTTTATTTCATTTTATTTACGCGTAATCGGATACGTCTAAAAATGTATTTCCACGACCTATAATGAAGTGAATATTCAAGGGATTCATTATTCCGTCCATTAATTTTTGTATTGGCAGCGACATGGACTAAGGTTCAAAGCATTTCCAAATCAAAGGCTTCCGTAATATTATGTAGGTACGAAAATAAACACCACAAATTTACGACAAAAAAAAATTACAAACATTTAAGAATTCGATAACCCTATTAAACATAACTGTTATCTGAAGCCACGGTTTACACGGCAACTGTCTTATTAGAGGAATCACGAATAATTACTTCGACAAGCTTTCATTAACATGATAGACAAATTATGCGAAAGTTTTATACAGTAACGACTGCTATTTAACCACCATAAAATGACCGTCTTTGAATGTAGTAGATTCTCAGAGGACCAGTATAGCGGATCATATTAAAAATATTCTCCTGTACTAAAATTTTCTATCAGTTCGTAATTTGCAGTGGTTTATCTAACAGTTATTAAACGACCATAAAGTTTTTACGATTTTTCTTTCTTTATAGCGTCATAGTTTTTTGTGTATTTAGCTAATTAAAAGTATTTTTATATTACAAACATTCTTGCATACATACATAATCTTCACGCCTGTATCCTATAGGGGTAGGCAGAGACTATGGCTCGCCATTTTGCCCGATTCTGACATATTACTTTCACTTCATCCACTTCCATCAACCCCCTTCTCATTTATATTGCATTTTATATTTAATCATCTTTGTGAAGAATTTTAATGTCCATAAAGTATAGAAGTTAATTTTAACTCTTAAAATATTAGAAGAAAGTGTGTATATTTACCGACCCACGCATCATGAAAATTATTGTCTTAATCGTCTGGTTTGAATTAATATTCTACCCAGTGAGCTTTGTGATGATAGTGAGTACCTACAAAACATCAGTATTATCATTTTATCGACATCACCGTTTTTGAAATAATCAAAATAAATATTCGACGGAACCGCCAATTGTCCTATCAAAAAATAGCAACAAATGCTTCAACATTCCATTACATCAATCTAATTATCTACCGTGTCTATACAGAAGTGTATACAAGTTTAGATTAAAAAACACGTAAGCTTTACTTACACCTGCGCAGAAAGTTAGTTAACAGACCGTGGTATTTGCCAGATTGAACAAGTTTAAATGAGAATAAAACCACAATGCACAGCTAAGTAACAAGCCTCGTTATCTGAAGTAAAGACCATCATTTTAAGAACAATGCACTGCGAAAATTACGGACGTCCCTGCGTATTGATGACGTAATTGTTGTGCTTACAAGCACTTGTACTCGCAAATTGAGCGTATTTTGAATGATGTCGGGGTGAATTTTAATGTCTTTTTAAAGGCGAGAGATAGATTTAAATATCAGAATTATTTTTAGTACAAGAGATAAACATGATTTTTATGCTTTGTTATTGAAAGGACTCGTTGATCTTAATTAATAGTATTATATAACGCTATTTTATGATACATCGGGACTGGAAAAGTGTGCATTGAATCCTGGGTGGTGGTTGTGGCCTACAAGGTGGAAAGACAACCTGGCTGCAGGAAGTCGTTGGATGCAGACCACTAGGTAGATCTGGAGATCCTTGGGGGAGGCCTATGTTCAACAGTGAACTTCCTGTGGCTGAAAAGAGAGAGAGAGAGAGAGAGAGAGAGAGAATCTTGCGTGGGGAATACCTGCCTTATTATATTTACGATGTATGCAAGATTTATTAAGTTATCGTAGTGCATATTTGATGTGCTAAATCGGACCTCCAGCAGAGTTTAGTCTCGCCAGTGAAACTCCAGATTAATTGGCATATATCTACTGAGATACGACATTAAATCCAAAAGAAAAATCGGCGTGCAGCTAATATATATAAAGCAACTCCCATTGAATTCACTTAACAAAACAACAATCAACAAGTTATTATACTAAGTGTCGCTATTATCGCTGTACGGCGCTGACAGCAGAAATAAACATAAAGCTATGTTAAAGTTTACAGCGACATTATAGCGACAATAATGTCGAGCACACGTAGACAGTAATCGCGCGAACGCTAAATACGAAGGCAGCGTTATGTCCCGACATAAAAACTATGAATAAAAATGTTACAGCCACTTGTAATCGTCGAGAGTGTTTCGCCTAACAAAGATCGTTTCCGAAGTACGTGTTCGGTTATATTGGAAAGAAAGGTTGGCGTTTTATAAATCCTACAGTTTGTTGAATCGATCATGTGTGTATTGATAGTCAATCACCACGCACTATAACGGTGAAGGAAAACATCGTGAGGAAACCAGCATACCGTAGCGATTTTAAAGAATTTCTAAGTAAATTTAACACAAATTATAATTGTTAATATTAGGCATATTAGGCCCTATACACAGAAATTCTGTGGTCCTACATGTTTGGCACTTGGCGGCCCGCCGTCAATATGTTACGCATATTTTATGATTAGTCAAGTCAATAAGTAAATTAAGCAACGTTTAGAAGTACAATGAGATACATATTATTTGTTACTATTTAGTGCTATATTTTTTAATGTGGTCTTTATTATTTTTTAAGGTTTTTATAGCTTTCGACTTGCATGCAGTACATAATAACAATGTACCATGGAATCAGGAGAAATCTTTGAGTACATCTGAAAATTATCACGAATGATATTAAGAACTAATGACACATTATGCAATTCAAACATTTTTGCCTACAACCCACAAAATAGTACCTTCGATGGTATACTCATATATTTCACTACACCACTTCACATTTCTTTATGATAATGAAAGCTAATATGAAGCATAAAAAGACCCAGTGCCTTATGAATATAGTATGACGTAATAATCAAGCCGTATGTCATCCAAGGACTGATTGGTACTTTATATGTACATATAAATGGATTACGGAGTAAACGACTGTTTTAGACTAGGCTTTAAGGCCCGCTTACCAACTGCGAAACGTGCTTAACAAACGATTACCTAATGTTCGTATGCGATTAGGTCGAATTCATGAGTTAATCCCGTGTGCAAACAAATATTTTGTTGTTTTGATGTATATGCCATTCATTTTATGCCATCATAGCAATTATTAATTCCCATTTATGTGTATAATAATTTACTAATTAACAATGAAATAATTGGCAATCATCATGTCTACATGGCGATTAGACCAACATCTCAGGAAGTCGGCAGATGCAAGTAATTTCAACAGATCGTTCTGGAATTGTCTGGGTGAGATCTCAGTTCCGCAATACATATCCTTATAATGCTAATAGCATTAAAGTTCAATTTTGCTTCCCCAAATACACTGTAAATTACAGTGTGTAATAATGAGAAATGCAATCTAAAAAAAAAAAAGTAAAAATGATACATATAGTCGATTAATAAAGGTGTATAATGATACACATTTATTAATCGACTTCAATAAAAGAAGATTATTAACAAAAGGCGTTAATTTCCAACTTTCCTGTTATTCTACAGATACGCTAAATATCCATCGATACAGAATCCTTCAAATTACAGTCAATAAATAATGTCAGTGACGCTAACGACTTTGATGTTCACAGCGCTGTAGCTAGAATCTGAATTTATCACGTTGTGACGTTCATTCTCCACGCAAATAAAAGACAAGGAAGGTGTGAACGGGTTAAAATAAATACCGTAAGAACTCTAGCAAAAACAAAACAGTGTAACGATTATACAAAGTGGCCTTAAGCGAGCCTAGCGGGATGACTGAGCAATTGGTGTTGGTCGACTGATCTCCTCTCGTGTATTGTATAGATAACTCGCATGAACGAACTATTTGTTTTGTTTTTCCGCTTTCATATACCGGTACTGGTCATCTCTATCCGATTATAGAATACTATTCATAATATATACATACTTATGCAGGTATATAGATACTCCAAGAGCAATGCGCTAAATGTGCTTTGGTGTGTTCCTCGTGAGATCCCGAAGTCCCCTATTTGTGCTGAAGGTGGTCCTGGGGTTTTTAGCCGGTAAAAAAACCAGCATATGCCGTCTACCAACCCCAATATAGAGAGGGATCCAAGAGGATTGACCCCATGTTAAAAAAGGATGTATACTTGGTGCCCGAAAGTTCCTGAAATGCAATCAAGGACAGTTTATTCCGTAATGGTGTTATTTATTACTGCATAAATTAGTCGAGTAGTTTTACATTGTCTATTCTACCTTAACACGTTTTCAATCCAGGACTTCAATTATTTGCTTTAAAACTTAGAGCAGTTTCGTAAATTGCGTTCTCAATTACACGCAGTCATAACCTTTTACACATATTGTATACGTAGATTCATACATAGACATTTGCAAGAATTTCTATGGTATGTAAAAGTTCGCCAAACCGCACTAGGCCACGTAGTGGACTATATGGACTGTCTATCGCACTCTCGTTGGAAGAGGAGGCCTGTGCCCTGCAGTGGGACGTATAGGGGCTAATACAGATACAAATACCGTGATAGCCCTATGCGGGTTTTAGAAATTCGATCAGCCTACTGCGAGTCACCCTGTCAATGCTTTCGCGTAGCCTCACACAAGCCAATCAATTGGTATTGGACGTTCGGTACACAAAGCGTATACAAAAAAGTAAACGTCTCTTCTGAACACTTTTAGGTAGGCCTATATGTTGAGTACACTCAAGAGACTATGGATCAACTTTTGTCTATCAGCGCAATTATAAAGGCTTGTTTGGAATCGTAAACAAGCTTAACTGAAAACGTAACGTACTTCCGTGGCGGATACGAATACTATCACCAAGTTCCTACAATGTAATACATACTTCCCCAAAAACAGGCTAAGCCTAGTTTAGGGTCCCCTGACAATTGCTATTAGTATTAGAAATTATATTTATTGTAGCTAGTTTTAAGAAATTGAAACGCAATTTGGTTATTGGATATACTTTACTTCATTGTTTATCATGATTAGAAAATTTCTGCCCAGAACAAAAGCTAATATGCATTATCTGCATCCGTCTTATATACCCATAAATAGAACCTAAGGAAATAAGACGCTGCTTCTAAGTTCGTCGAATCAAGTCAGAAGGCTTAGGTTCAGTCGAGCTTCAAGGAAATTAATATTATACAGAATAGGAGTTGGAAACTTATAATTGTCTCGGCAATTATAATACAAGTTCGTAATATAAGAGGATAATAATAATAATCCAGGCTATAACTTGCCACTGCAGGTCTAGGATGTTGTAAATCGATAGCTCCATTAGAATAGTTTGGCCACAGTCCACCACGCTGTGCAGACTTTACAGACCAGAGAAATCTTGATAACTTTGGTATGCAGGCTTCCTCACGATATATTCCTTCACCGTTAAAATGAAATAAATACACCCAACAGTCACATACATAGTCCTGACCTCACACTAAGATCGAGTCTTGTGTCAGAGGGTATCAGGAACTATGAGAGACTTTTCGGTCTCACAAACACCCAGACCCGAAATAAATACTTGTGGCTCACACAATTTTTTGTTTCGGTGCGGGGTTCGAACCCGCGGCCTCTCGTTTCACAGCCGGCGTCCAACCAACTGAGCCACAGAGGCTGTCAAGTTGTAATAGAAATTTTACGATTTCTAAATTGCTTCCTATATAAAGTAGAGATAGTATAGGAGCGCGCCGCTGGATACTTCTCGCACTAGTAATAGTGTGTATTGTTGTACAGGGAAGGCTATTGACGAATAAACTGCAATCTCGGAAACTTCTTGGTTGTTGGCTCCAAAGACGAAGTTCTGTACAATAGTTCTTATCTTTTATTTTGTACTTTTAAGTAAAGTAACAGTTAGTATTCCTTCGTAACTAAAAAACGAAAGCAGATATTGAAATCCGATTAAAAAACTTGCCTACTTATATTATTACGGCTCTTTACAATATAATAAATATCACAATTATAATTATGTTCAACATGCTCTCAAAGAATTAAACGTGTTTCCATATTGTGCGTTAAAGTAAAATCCTAATAAGGAAACTTAAAAAAGATAAAAAAAGACATCATGCATAACGAACAACAAAACAAATCATGCAAAACGATTTTATTCATCTTCATCTTTATTTGTCAATGAAATAACAATTTAAAACGAAATGACTAAGCATCGATATTACCTTACACAGCCGGCTAGATAAAATAAACTTTACTGTATCATCATCCCGGAAAATTAGCTTTTTATAGCACCGAATGAGACGCGATAAAAAAATCTTAAGGTTGCTTTTTTAAAAAAAGAAACAGAAGTGAGACAGGTGTCTTCGCCGGGGTTAGTCACCTTTTAGTTCAACCATAGAACTGGACATTTATATATGTGGGAATAGTTTCCGTCTCAGGGGCAAATTAAACAAAGATTGTTTAGATTAACTTCAATATAATACCGTCTTGTTTATTTCGTCTTAAATTGCGTCTTCATCCGTCGTCCTCAACGTCTTTCATCGTCTTTCAAACTGTTCTCTTTCATTCAAATCCTGCATATGACAAAATTTTCAAATTAAACGAGAAATAATATTAAGAATAATGAGTTGAAAAAAAATGAAGACAAAATGGCACTGTTTTTCCTAAGCAAGAGTTTTTTTAGGTGTCAATTGCGGACATCAAACTAGTAATAGGACACATTCAATTTCTTTGACGGAATGGTAGCTCACTTTTTAAATTTTTCATCGAGACGAAGTAAATCTAGCAAAATAATCGCAAAATTTTCCATAATTCGTTTTAACGTTATTATATTTTATAATGCCTCGAGCATTAATGTAGTCATCATTATCAAAGCCGTCCATCTCAAAATATAATAGAAAGTCAGCCTTTTATCGCTTTGGGCACAAATAGATATACCGAAAATCACACACAAAGTTATTTTTTATTCGAACTCTGAACGTTTTAATTCACATGTCATACAAACTGCCACTAGGTCCATGAGGCGACTATCACCCTACCACGGCATGTTTTACCTGCGGACCTACCTGCCAATTATATACCGGGTATATCAAGACTGCGACCGAAAACGATGCCAGTTGGTAGTTTTTGTGGTTACAGAAAAAATGCAACAAAAAATGACGGAAAAAAGTGATAGATATATTTTTTTTAAATATATCTTGTTTGGTTGTTAAATACCTAGTTTTTGCGAAAATAGTAATTTAAGCCTTTTCGTACCATTGAGTCTTTTACAATAAAAAGGTGTACATTATTATTTTAGGAGAAATGCATTTATCACCCACATACGACATTAAGTAAAAAACTACAAAAAAAATTGACTTTTTTTACGACATTTTTGTTGCATTGTGTCTGTAGTCACTAATAATACCACCTGGCGTTTTCGGTCGCAGTCAACATATACCCTGTATAATAAAGTGATTCATGCTTCCAATCAGCAACTGACACTGACATTTGCTTAAAATGACTTCAAATAAAGCATTCCCTACATTTTCTCCACTTCCAGAAGGAAATGATTGTTCCTGGAAATAGATAGATGATTTGGTGAGAAATAAAAGGAAGTTGGCCTGAGTAGCGGTAGTTGACAGTCGGCGACGGATGAGCCGCTTTGTAGAGGAAATGAACTGATAGGCCGTCGGACGTGCGCCACTTGTGTAAAGGCTAGAGCAGCTTTACCACCTTTAGATATATTTGCACACAGCGTGTCTACTGTTCATACTCGATTTCATTTGACAAATAAATAAATATACCCAACAGTTACATACATATAGTCCTGAACCCACACTAAGTCTTGTGTTGTGGGTAAATACATACTTACATACATACATAAACTCACGTCTTTATCCCCGAAGGGGTAGGCAGAGGCGCCATCAGGACACCCACAATTCGGCACTAATTCCTGACTCCGGACTGACCCAGGACTCGAACCCGAGACGTCAGCTTTGTAACCGTACCGTAATACAACTACGCCACCGAGGCAGTGTAAATAATATAACATATAATAACCCGAAAAATACCCGTTGATCACACAAACGTGTGTCTCAGTACGGGGATCGCACCCGCGGCCTCTCGTTTCACAGCCCGCGTCTACTGAGCTGCGCCACGGAGGCTGTCGATATTGAGTATGATAAACAATTTGTAATTTTGGCACAATTACGATTGTATTTTATGATGCAGCATCTCGAATATGTTTGCACGTACAGCCAGTCTACTCTTGATATTACATTTCCTTTGATATTGTGGTTTAGGATAAGAAAGTTATGATTTTTGCAATATTACCACAGTATCTCCAATATGTTTGCACGTACAGGCAGCCTTCTGTCGATAATTCATTTCATTAATATTGAGGATAAGAAGGGAACTTGTAAATATGGTACAATAGAACGCTACAACTGCGCGGTTTCACTTTATTTTACTTGATAAAGGTGACATTTAATGGAACTAATTGTAATTGAGTATTTAAAGTAGTTTTGCCGATTAATCAATAATCAATTTAAGGACAGATTTATGGCGTAATTACTTAATATAAAATCAAATTGCGTAAAAAAGCTAATGATTTGTCCGAAATTGGAGGTATCCGAACGGCACTGCAGTTACAATAAGGTGCAGTGAATCCACTAAATAGAGACAATTAAAATAAAATACTTCAAAATTCTTAAAAATGCCTGATTTGTTATATTAGTCCGTACTATAGTACTGTCCGTAAGGAGTATATTAAACTAATAGTTCTATTTCAAACGCGAACTTATTAAATATATTTATGTTCCAATAAGCTTTGTTGTGTAATTCGAATCAAAACCAATTCTCTCGCTAAACACGACCGCAATTGGTTTAACAACTTGCAACGACCGGGAAACGAATACGTATAGATTTTCTTGTATGTTTCATCATTAGTGAATACATAATAAACTTTGAGCGTGTATCGACTCAATCAACTATTTAAAAGTAATAGAAAAAATGTGTTAAACTCAAGAAATCTAATTTATCAAAAATAACGCACAAGAGAGGTCGGTTACCTACTAATCAATTTATGAAACAAAAAAAAAACAAATTTTCTCTCCTCAGTTCCTGTATTTTTAAAGCGATCAAACCGAAAGCAAAGCTATTTCATACCGATAAAATTAAAAGTAAAGCGATAATGATCCAACAACTATTCAACGGGTTATGACTTGTTTTCATTTAAGCAAAAAATTATATCAAAGTCATTTTATTGTTTGATTGCATCAGGAAAATATAATTGCACTAATGGCTATCTAATAGCATTCCCGTCTGCTTATACCAATTAGACAGCGCAATGTACTGTCGACGGAGCAGCCAGAGATGCAATCGATGCATATTAATTCGTAAATGTCAGTTCCGAACCTTTACACCCGTATTCTAAGACGTGTCCTCCAATCTTCCTCAACCTTATCTTAGTCGAGGTGACATTACAAATGAATTGGAGGGACCCTCGAAAATGGTATGCTTAGTTAAAAATATACCTTTACTAAAGGTTCCTCGAGTGAGGTTGAGTCAAGGAAAAACGTCATTAATTACGTCATTGATGTATAGATAAAGTAGAGATTTAACAAAAAACCTTTGAAAATAGTCTATGATCACTTGAAAAGTGACAGTCAAATGTCATGTCAGAGTGTTTACATAGAATAATATATAACTATTGAACTCAAAATCTTCGGGATTGTGACTGGAAGACAAATATTTAGTGAGTCGGAGAAAAAAACGCATGCAGACAGGAGGAGGGTCATACCATCCAACCCGGTAATTTCGAAGGATATTCTTATGGATGAATCGTCGTTCGGGATATTCGTACGGAGTATCGTACAAGTATTACAGGAACTGCTGGAAATCTTTAGTAACTCGTTTAAAATAATAAACACTGTTTCCAAACCAAAAATCTTTTATTAAATGAAATAAAGAGTAATGTTTGCATCATTCACTGGGAAAACGTGTAAATCTTGTAGAGGCACCCACCTCAAACATTTTTTGGCATATTTAGGTATTTAAGAATTTTAAAAGGTAAACTTTATTTCTCTCTTTTAAATTACAATTTTAAAGTAGGATTATTTCTTTTATTTCTTCCTTAAGGTAGGTCGCGACGTACCTTGAGTTTGACAGTTGATTCCTTTCCTCGAGACAGGAAATTTTTTGAGTGACGTTGAGTGGAGGAGATTTTTTTCTACTAAGAATACGGATTTCCTCTAGTAACGTCAAGTGGAGTCGAAAAAACGTCTTAGAATATGGGTGTAAGACTTATCAAATGTTGGCGCAAAATATCAAATGCAAAACGAAGGCTCCGTGCTACTTGCAGTACCTAATACAAACGTTTGCCTGCTTGCCAAATTTTTATTTCGGATCGTGCTGTGCAACTGAAAACCACCAATTCGTTTCTGATACGAATAAAACGCTACGTATTGTGCGGATGTGACTACAAGTGAAACTGTCTGATGTATTAATTAATGACCAAAAATAGACTTCAACGTTAGTGTTATTTTTATTGCAATTCATAATATATTATTATATTATATTACTATACGGGAATTCGCCCCCTGGTTAGGGGACCTGAAAATTCCGCTACGGTATCCCCTGGCCGTATACATATCACAGTATATAAGCTGCTGCACAGTAAACACAGACCTCCTCCAAGGATTTCAACGTCCCTTTGGAAGCGACCATGGACTTCCTAACTTTAATATATTATTATTTTCGAATATAAAATATTAAGGCGGGGCCAGAACCCATGTACTTCGCTGCAAAGGCAATAATTATGTCTACAGATTCGACTGACGCGTATGTAAATTTCATAACACGAATTCATAGACACAATATGTTGGATACAATCTGCGATTCTGATATTTATTTAGGATGCGAGTGGACTGAATATCGTTAGTATTGAATGCAGTGCCAGCGCACGTTGTATCAATATGTGGCAATCCCTTTATTTACATCAAACCGTTTTGAGTGGAGAAAATGAGATTCGATTTCAATGCGTAATAGTGATGCGCTATTTATTAAGATTCCGTAGTTAGTTTAAAGAAGTAATGTTGGGGCTATCCGAACCGTATGTGGACGGTACAGGGTTCTTAATGAAATTGAAGTTAATAAAGCACCCTATTATACATTATTCTAAAAAGGTATAGTCTTTGAAAAAATATTATTTAGATATCCTGTCATTGTAGAAACTTAAGTATTTTTGTTTTCTTCTTTATTAATAAATACAATTTTATGCTGACTCTACACAATTTCACAATTAGTTTAATTTAGGGTCTTACGAGACAGCACCATAGAGCAGGAGACTTAAAAATAATAGCAACTTCATAACCTTATAAGACATCAATATTATTATTCAATATTGTCTTAAATTCTTATTCAATTTCGCATTACAAAACAATAATAAAATCACGCAACTGATAAAATCGCATAAATCAGAGCAATGACTAAAACTAAACACTATATTGCAAAACTGTTCCAAATGTTCCACAACTTGCCAGCACCACACACGTATTATAATATATATAAATATAAATGTGCGAGGTAAAACTATTGACGCGAACACTTCAACTAATGTCGAATCAATTAATGTCGCCGGCGTGAAGGCGGATGTGCAAGTCGACGCTCACGGAGCATCATGCATAGGATACATTGCATTTTTATTTGCCCGGGATTACTTCCTGAAAGGGATTACGTCTAACAGGCTTATAAATGTAGTTCGCCACTAATAAAAAGCATTTATTTTTACCATTTACGTTCATAACACGGTCATATTATGTTACGCTGTGGTGGGCAGATTTTTTAAATTTGTAAGGTACTAACTCAAATCACATTTCATAATAAATAACTTCATAATAAAACCTTTGTAAGCAAACCTAATAGGCTAATTTACTGCATAACTGTACCTTTTTTCATTAAAGAAGTCCTGAGAATTCAGGTCGAAATTAACGTAAAAGTACCTTTTAACCAGACGCGGCGTAAGGAACGGGCGACGTGGGCACGTGTCCACGTCCTTACGGACAAACAAGTCACGCCTCAATAATTTAGAGCTATCTTTAGCCCGGTCAAATAAGGGTTTCACCTCGTAATGAGAGAAAATAAGCTTTAACTGATGCAAACCTTTATTTTGGTATTCTAAACAATGTCTCAAAAATCTCAGCGCCGCATCGCGTCGCGAACTATGAAAAGCCATAAGCCCTGAAAATCATTTTTTTGCAAATATCTCGCCTTCTATGATTTTATTCTATTTGCTAATTTTTTAATCACAAAATTGTAGAGCATTAAATTTTCTGTAAAGTTTATTAATTACAACAAAATACGTTTCTCTGCCGGCGTCTGCCAACTGCGCCACGGAGGCTGTCAATGTTGGCTATGAGTGATAAAAAAGTCTTGTCTGTTGTGATAAGGTAGTATTTAAGATGAATTTTTGTATTTTATACAAAAATACAAATATTTTGTTGTTGAACTCCATTTACATTTTTATTATTTTAAGTTTTTTTTTGGATTTTGTTACCTGCACCGGCAAGATTTAATTTTTTCTAATACTTACACTTTCTTTGTACATGTTTCAGTAATTAGTGGAAACTTTGCTGGATTATTTACTCATATTTTTCCCTGTTTATAGTTATTATTGTTCTATTTGTTTCCCAAAGATTAATAAAATAAAAATCAAAAGTAAGAAAGCTTCGACTTGCGTCAACTTGCCCTCATCAAATTTAATTCTTGTGTCGCCACTGCCAACAACAATTCGGATTCAGACTGTTTTTAGATTATAATGAAATACAAAATGTCTCCGAGTTTTGCGTAATCAAAACAAAGAGGCCGCAAACGAAATCAAGAAAAATTAAAGAAGCCAATCCTTGATAGGCAGGTGTTTATGTAGTCGCCGCGAAATTGAAAAGCTCGAAATGTCTATTTTTCCACGAAATCAAGAAAATTACACATTCTTTTTTTATTGTTTTCCGACACGATTGCTCTGCCACAGAGAGCATGCATAAAAAAGAGTTTTACAAGATAAAGAATTGATACACAAAATTACGGAACATGCGAAACAAATTACAAAAGATTTCCAATATAAAAGTCAAGCGAAACATTTTCTGAACACAAATAACTGGAATTTAAAATCAATTTGTCTGTTAATAAATATACTAAAGGCGGATACATCATCGAATCGTTTTATGGGGACATGATTTAAAACACAAACAGCATCTTCTTGTATACTAATAGAGTCTTATGTTTAAGAATACTGAATAAAATTTGAAAAAAAAACCGCAGTCGAATCGGTCATTACGACAAACTCATTTCACGGACCAAGCGTCTGCATGGCACGCTTTTAGTCTGGACTGAAAATGTACATAATAAGGCTAGTCATTATTTTAAAACGGGACTCATTCATAATCATCAGTGCGAGAACGTCTAGAATTATGAATACACGTTCGCTCCTTTATGAGTAGCAGTTGAAATTACTATTTAACCTATTCAGCCTATCTATTTTCTACTTCTTTAACGTGAGATTGGTAAAGCTACAGCTGCCGATGCTAAGAAATTATATTGACCTAATGCACTTTAGATAACTTTCATAGAAAACCCTTAACTCGCAATATCCTCGCATGCCAATATTCCCATATATTTAAAAATATATATTATGTCAGTCACTGTTCTCCAACCTACAAATATCTGAATCGTGATGAAAACGCCTATTTGCACATCTATACCTACGTACAAAATGCATTGTTTCACGGGGTCAAGCTGTCGCGACCAACTGACGCGCCTGACGTCATGCTGCTGACACCGTCATCGTCAGTACGTGTCATTTCACGGTACGTGGTTTCACTTAGAACGTACAATTAATTAGTCGTCAGTCAAAGTTGTAGTAAAGCGTCAAGCTTATGAGAAGTTATTGAACGTGATCAACCGCCACGGGCAATTTTGCTCAGTTGCATAATAGGATAGAGTAATTGTTTATAAGAAAGTGTTTTTATAAAAGTATAAAAGTAGGTTTAATGTTTCAACCTTAATCGAGACCAAAATCGTCATACTCACAGAATAGTACTTCTTTTTTTTGCTTCACATAAAATATTAAAAGCGAGACTTATAATAGATGTTTATTCATTATATATAACAGAATAATCCAAAAAAATATTTAAAAAAATGTATATGCACGTACTCCAAGCATCGAAAACGCAAAAGAAGCACTTTGAATTAAATTATCAAAGTTCTGTCGGTATCCATTTTTACAATCACAGCCTATTCAAACTCGAAAGAAACACGCATTCCCCAACAGGTTTACACGCAGTAAACGTTCAATACTAAACGCCAATCAAACGCCCAACTCTCGATGGCAGTTTACTGACCTTAACCCTCACGGAAACGTTCGCTTCCTCGGTATTAACGCATCGATGCGGTCGGCTTACGTAACAGCGTGCTTGGCGCCGACCGTCGCGTCGCGGAGATAGGGCACGTGGCCCGGCACAGAGTAAACACGGAATAGACGGGTCACTTGGTTAACAATTCACAAGACAATGCAGAAGAAAGTCCAAGAAGGCAATGCTTGATTGCTTGGGACTGGTCCGAAAACAAGTGTTAAAAATGAAAAATAATACGTGTGTGTACACTTATGTCCGCACGTAAGACGTTGTACTTTTTTTAAAGATAAATGTCACTTATTTTTACAATGGCTAATCATTCACCATCATAATACAAGTATACTATAATTTAAAATTGCATACACACATGTATTACGATTATTTTTTTCGCCACTGTTATTAATTCCAATTCCGACTCTAAATTTTGATTATCGTAACGAAGAGTCCTTCAGATATCGTTTTTGAGACCAATCGGACCAATAAATAATAAGTAAAAAAAAACAGCGGCTAAAATGTTCAATTCCGAGTATTATTTTCGAATATCGAAAGAAAGGGGACAAAGAATCCCTCAGACATCGTTTTTGAGACCCATGGGATTAATAAAAAACCACATTATCTTTTATTAGGCCAAAATTTCACACACCTTTGTCCACACAATTGTTGTAAAAATGCGTAAAGAGATTTTTCTTCACGTTTTTATATTATAAATATCAATAAAGATTAGATAGATAAGTAATTGAAGATCGAATGCAATGTTCAATTTTAAAAATGCGAAGTGACACAGATAGAATTTAGTGAAGTAAGTATTGATCTTCAAATAATCATAGTACCTACACTCACTGATGGAACAAAATAGAAGAGTGAAACTATTACGTAAGTTGATAGTGCTACCACCCCAGTGAAGCCGACCCATTCATTGGACTGAGAGCTCACAAAGCCTGTTTGATCAACAGCGCGCGTTGCGATTCATAGATTGATTCATGTACTTATGACGTCACTATTTAATGGAAGATTTTATGTCTAGTGTGGTTGCTGACTAAGATGTGATTACTCTTTTATGAGGAATGGTTTTCTGATGAATAATATCTTTGAATTTACCTTTGAAATATTCCTAGTAATTATAATAATAAGGACTAAAGCCCCGGTGTCCGCCTTTGATGACTTGATATTCCAAGGAAAATGTCATCGAATAGACTTATAACCAAGGATGCTAAATAATCGGCGAAGTAGCAAAGACAGAGCAGATAAGCGGCTAGGATAAAGTTAGGTAAAATAAATGATAGTAAATAATACAATACCTAATGAAAATAACATAATTGAAAACGCTCTATAATAAATTAAATATGTTCAAGATATTGCTTTGTCTGCGAGTCGGCAGAACAATGTCGGTTCTGTTTTTTACGCTTTTATGTTGGGTTATAGTACAGCTCCCATACAATACGCAGCCATTGAACCGGCAGCGTAGTTTTAATGACTGCCTTATAGTCAAACGCTTTATTGTATGCACATATTTGTCAACAATCGCCGCATGAATATAAAATAGGGATAAAATATATTTCCTCATACTTAAATAAGTACCTACGAAAAACGACTGTGGAAATACTTTTAACGAATTTTGATTTATTATTTCTACATTTATAACATTTTTGTAACAAATTATTTACACTTTATTCAGGGTGCCTCGAATAATTGCTCCGTATTTATTTTACTAAAAGGGCAAACCACTGCAGCTTCCCGAGAAAACATTTATTAATGTTCAAGTCTCCAAAAAAATCGACAGCGCGTCACTACATTATCGTGAACATCATTATCGTGACTTCCACAGCAACCTGTTGGAAGCAGCCTGCATACAACGACTAACTAAAGCAAAACTTATATAAAATACTAACAACTATGATCTAAAAGAATTCAAAACAGCCAATGTCTTACCAAAATATGTATGTGTTATATACAGCACAAGACATTATCATCCCCAAAAAATATACATTCAGTACAAAAATGACTGATGAGCTCTTAAGCCTACATTCACATCATGTAACAATGTATCTGGAGTCAAAGTAGCTCTTTATGCGTAACGTTCCGTCAGAGATAAAGCGCGAGAAAATATGAGGCGTAGATAACGCTGTGCAGTGAAACCCGGGAACAACCTATTCATGGATCCACTGGCTCAATGACGGCCATTCGATATTCCCTTTGAAATTAATGTAAGATATTGCATCGTGCTTCCGAGTTGAGATATGGCTTCGGCAAATTGTATATAAAATGGTTTTATTTGACGCTGATACGGTTTTATTTGGTATATATGATCGAGAGTTTTGAATGTGTTGTGTGTGTATGATTGATGGCGAATTTTAGTGGTGTACATACAATTCGTTTTAATAATAAGATATGGCTTAGAATTCTGTAGTACAGAAATAAAGAAATCGTAACCACTATGATATTAAAACTATGACTTCTGCCAATTTCGGTGGTAATAATCAAATTATAGGCAGAACGAGCTAAGTTATTCAGGTGTATCAGTTATAAGCTATTATGCATTTATTTGCAATAAATACCTTTATGTCGTTCGAGGTAATTATTATAAGTAAGTTATTGAGTATTTACTACTCAATCATCATGATGATGATGATGATGATTGAGTATTACCCTCGGGCTGAAATTATACCAATTGTCACGTATGTTGTAAGTACGAATACGAATACCCTACAACCAAAATACCGTCCGAAGAATTTCCACGTTTCATTTCCAATAAAAGAATATAAAAGATGTTTGAAAGTTAAATGAAAAATGTAAACGCAATGTAAACTAATCCCCGCCTACCGTATCAATTTTTTTCAGTAAAACACGGTGTCATTGTTAGAACGAGAACGAACAATGAAGAAACTTTTTAACGATATCGTTAAACTCCGAAATACTGGCTTTACGATCGGGCTGTACGCGAATTCAGGGAATATATTAACAATTTAAATTTTTATTTCAATTAAGAACGTTAGAATCGGATTGAAGGGGAGAAATCTGATATTTCATTTTTATTTTTTGTAGTGTACTTTCTGTCCTCTGTTTCCATTTTCCTCACTTTAAGGACTTTGACAATATTACTAAAAAACTCCCCACAAAATTAGAATATCAAATACTACAAATTAAGTACTTAATAAAATTGAACGGTTGTTAAAAATGTTCCCAACTTAACATAATATGCGGGCGGAATTGACCACACTACAAGAATATCAGAAAATACCAACGTTTACCTCTTCTAAGCTAGTAACATTATGCTAAACCGTAAAGCAATTAAAGTGAATCCAATAAAGTTGGTGTGGGTGTATGACACGCCTACGCTGGTTGCATCGCCGGCAGTAGATAAACATCCAATTCAGATTACAATGACATTAAACTCTTCAACACGCTATGTTGAACTACTGTGGGTAGTAAATATACTGTGTATGCGTCTATATCACCCCATATACGTTCCACTGCAGGGTACGGGCTTCCTCTGCAATAGAGAGTACGATTGATGAAACCTGCATACTACAGTGATTAGTAAGAATTACTATGGTATGTAAAGTCCGCCAACCCGAACTAGGCCAGCATGATGGACTAACCTTAATGCTTCTAAAATGTAATTTATCCAGATAACGGATTTTGAGACTGCAGCCTAAAAGACACGATACTTTGTAAGTCTCTATTTAGTCCCTTGTCAATTGTCATGTTTGATGCAAGGTACAATCCAATGATACAATCCGGTTTTGAAGTAACAAAGGTTTGCAATTTGTGTAAATTATATGTACTACAGTGTCCGTGGCAAATCTTATCAAAAATTGGCGCATTTTTATATATACAGCCTGATAAACATATAGATGTGACATTTATAGATAATAGCCAATACAATAAATAATTGTGCCTAATTGTCACATATGCACTGCAATATACATTAATCGGATAATAAAATAAATTAATATACATCATTGCTACAGGAACCATCTCTACAGTACTAGGTTTAAGAAAATGATACACGATCACAGTTCGTCTATCTGATAGGTAAAATCATTTAATTTTTCTTTTATCTATACGCAGATAATAAGTGTATTTAATTTAGAAACGATGCTCTATTATAACCAAGCTGAAAAATAAATGTAAGCTCATATAACTTTTGAGAAATGACCATGCAGTATCAAAAAATCAGATTAAATGCTGAATTGAATATTGCATTTTTATCTTATAGCTTTCATAAAACACCTTACAGGCGGCAATCTAATCAACTGGCTTAGTGTAAAGGTTTTACTTTAATAATAATTATTATAATATGATAGCAAAAGCAAAACAAAACAATAACGAGAGAATTGTAGGGATGGAATATGGAAAATATTTTCAACGCTGAAATATACTTTTTTACAATTCCAACGATATTGTTCCAATACAATTAAATAAATAAAAGATAGTTGGTAAACCGTACGTTGTTTACAGACTAAACTATGAAGTTTAGTTGTACAAATACCGAATATATTCTATGGTTGAAGCAGCTATTACATCAAAACATAACTTTGATAATGTTTGTTATAATTTGGCGTTCTATTATTGCTTAAAGGTTATTAGGACACCGAAATGATAAGAAAATACTAAATCAAGAGAAGAAGAAAACAGTATTTATTTATTATAACCTTATAATACTAATAACGAAATGAAAGAAATAGAAAACAGAGCTACCGTTTATCAAATTAAAGGCGTCGATATTCATCAATATACAAAATCAATTGAGATTCAAATGAATGAATTCCAAGATCGCTTTACAAAGTCTACGTTTAACTGAACTCATAAAATTAAATCAATTTAGGGTGAGAACCGTTGGGTACTCAGGTAAAAATATATAATTCAGTGAAATATCAAATTCAGTCAAATGTCAAGCTCTATTAATTTCTTTCATAACGCACTCAAAGACGGTAAAGGCCTGTGTTGTCCGAATTATTTTCCGTCCTATTTGCCACTTTGTTTGAAATATAACTTTATTAAAGTCTACATTAAATCGCTCTTAATTTAATACCTTGGGAATATTTTGTTAGAATATTTATTGAAATTGACATTTTCGCTGAAGCTCTTAGCTTTGCGGGTAGTCTGGATCTATACGCGTTTGAATTATGGTAAATAAATCAGTCACTTTCTGTTGCTAAATTGTAGTTGATATTTTTGTTCTTTAGTAGTTTTTAGAATGTTAATAAAAATATATGTTACACGAAAAAAACCTCTTCACTCGCGCTAAATTCAACCTCTTAAATTTTCTAACAACTTAAAGATTTCTCGATGTTTTTCAAATCGTTTTTATGCAAAAAAATTACCCTAACAAAAACGTCATTTAGCACTTTAACCATTGTCAAAAAGGGTTGATGAAAATAAAGACTTTCAGAACCATTAAATGGGACACATACACCAACTGATAAGTACTCGCTATTTACCCTGTGAATGGAGTGATAATACATGTAAATTATAATTAACAATAATTTTTTCAATTAAATGCGACATTCTTAGATGCAGGTTGAAGTCAGTTTACTGCGGCTTAATGGCTGCGTGATTTAGCACAAAGGGGTCATTTACACATCTTGCGAGATATTTGATGTGTTGGTCGAATGTAGACCACGAAAATGATATCGTATGAAATTCACCTAATAACATCGATATTAATGTTACACTAGATAAGACATTCAGTACAAAAAATGTGTCCCACCTACTTGCGGTGCATGCACCACACATGAATCAGTTTGCTTCGTCACAGTGACAGTGCAGTACGCCTTATCGCTTACGTTTAAAAGTAATAAATGAATGTTTCGCCGTCAAACCGAAAGCAAATCGTCTGAAGTTACAATATTTTAATAAAATACCAGGTAAGTGATGTAATATTTCAGTGTGCTTTTAAAATACGGGGGCACTTTATATCTTTGACGTGTCTCGTCTATCGGTAGAATATAAGTCAATGCCTAATAATAATACCCCCCTACTTGTAGGTGATAGTTTTTACACTGAAGTAATACAATAAGGAAATGTTAAGCAAGTGCAATGGTAATGATGCTTTACCAAAAAGGTCATTTTCATCGTAGATGTGTAAACTGTGTGTGTAATGGGGACTGGCCTAGCCCATCTCAATCGAAAGTTTCGATTATGGAGGAGACGCGTGGCATAAAGTGCGACATATTATGTGGGCTTGATTATTATTATAACTGCAATTGCTTGTACATTCAGTTCATAAAATTAAAATAAATAATTCAACAACATCATTTCAATTGAATAATATACCTATTTCATAAATAAGACAACTTATCCTTTCTGCGAAAATAATAATAATTAAAATAATTTTCCTCCTAAGGTTCTTTCAACAATGTATTTTCTTATGAAATATAATTTAATTTTATGTCGGTTTCATAAGATTATTTCTTCGTCCTCAAGATTTTAATATTATTTTATTTTCATTGCTGGAACTAAGCTTTTGTTGTTCGTTGGTATTACGTGCCTCCGAGACCAGGGCAGGTATCACGAACACTGAATAACGATAAATACCGATGTACTATAGTCTAGTACTCTAGACTAGCTTCTATAAATATTTGTGAAATTGCAACTTGTATTAAAATAAAATTATTTCTTATATTTGAAGTATAAAAAATCTCGGTAACCTTAATTGGAAGTTGTAAGGATGCTTAAATAAATAATAATGTAAAATATTTTGAATCGTCATCATCTTCAGTTGAAAGGAATCTATTGTTGAATATAGTATGCAATAAATAAAATAAAAAAAAACAATCTGCTGCTGACTGCTTCATTTAATCATAATCTATAGTCTATCTAAACTAAGAAGTTCCATTTGACATTGGGAAATAGGGATGCTGTCAAATAAATCGGTTCTTACAATATCCGATTATTTAGAGATATCGATAATATTTGTTTGTATTTCTTAATCGATTACAGTTTATATTTTCAGTTTACATCATTTCGTTTATTTTTTCATGAACATTTTTATTCTAATGAGACATCAAAAATTGCATGTCACTTTACTATTTAGGAACAAAAGGAGTGATTTATCTATTACTAGCGGCCCGTCCCGGCTTCACCCGGGTGCAGACACTTTTTCGAGTCCAGTCCACATCACGCACATGCTTATGAACACATGATACATACATACAATACAATACATATACTCCAAAGTGAGGAACCTCCTCACTATGTGTGGCGTATCCTACAATACTGCCTTCATTTCAATTGTAATATCCAAATCTATTAATTAATGATAAATTAATTCATATTAATATTATTATTTCACTATTTATTGATGTATGTTCGTTGACAGCATACCTATTATTAGTAGAAAGTTCAGTATTTTTAAAAATTAAAAAAACAACTGTTTTATATCTGCTCGATTATTCAAATATTTTTACCGATTATGCGTATACTAATGCATTTGAATAGTCTCGACTCTACCGGTAAAAGACCTAACGAGGTGACTTTGTAATGACGTCTAGAAATAAAATATGTTGTTTAAAATGGTTATTTTGCTTTATTTAAAGAATTCTAGTTTAAATTTAGTGATTATGGTTTGTATATCTAGTGATAAAATAAGAATAGCTTCATAATTCCATGGATTTACGGAATGTGTTATTGAAATTGTGTGGGTTACGTCTGCACAAAGTTATTTACGTTAAAAGTATGAAACGTCAAATGGAACCTGTTAGTTTAGATAGACTATACTTCATATTTTCACTTTAAAATGATTCACTTTTCCACTCTAAAATATTTTTTTATCGAATAGAAAGGCGCAACCGCGTTGTCTTTAAAGCGGTCATAGTCAATTTGTTGTCAAAGACTGATGCGTCTTCGTATGACGCTCCGATAACTATCAGTTATCATAGTTATTTTAGAATTAATTTCACATACAATAATTTTATTCTCTAGATCATATAAATTTGCAAAAGTTAAGTTCTTTGTCGAACAACTCACTCAGTACAGCCACGGATATTTTTACACATAGCTTTGGAATGGTGTATATGTTACTGTAAAAGCTCGAACTGCAGTAAATCCTAAGATATTCCAGTAAAACCTAAGATCTACCAATTCCTAATGGTAAATGTCCGAAAAGGTTTGCGTTTCGAACTCTTACCACCATTCCGTTGGTAAATCTTAGGATTTACATTAATGGCACGGTAAATGTTGAAAAACAAAACATCCGCCGATCCGCTCGCCTCAGTCGCTTGTTTGACACGTTTGAACTTGCACGATAATTTGATTTCTAATTGTATTTTTTGGCAAACAAGAAAGATAATTAGGTTAGGTTAGGTTAATGTGTTTTTTCAAAATAATTTAAATAATTTGGTTGTACATATTACTATCATATGATACCTTTATAATACTATGTACCTGTTTTGTCTAATAGTTCATTAAAGTAAATAATTAAGAATTACTCATTGTTTTATTCCTAAAACCAACATCTACCAGCTGACAGTGGTAAAACCTAGCATATACTGAATTCGAATGGTAAAAGCCCGAAAAAATCGTCGTATTTTCAGAAATACTTACATTTACCAACTCATGTCGGTAAATCCTAATACTTACACGTAAATCTTAAGATTAACCGTAGTTCGAGCTTTTACAGTAACATATACACAGAAGCGGTTTTAATTCTCCAACTCCAGAATATTATTATAATAATTCAGGTATATGAGTCGAAGATATTTGAAATGAAACTGGAGATTGAATGCACGGGCGTTCTCATTAGACGAGCAGCGCATTCATGAAGACTACTGGGAGATATCAAAAGTAAATAGTGCTCAGCTCTAAAAATCCAAAAGGGAAACTTATTTACAAACGAACACGTATTTTCAAATAAGCTTGATCGGTGAATACGTTTTACGGCGGAAGTCCTTTTCATTCCATTTTTTGCACCGTTTTTGATTTAAATTCCAACGAAATGTAAATAACTGGCGTATCCTTCAGGTGCGATAGAAGTTGAACGACACTCGGAATATTCCTATTGTATTTGTATTTTTCCTGGCAATAATCGTTTGCCATAACAGCTATTAGCCTTGTTCACCTAAAGTTTCCCATTCCTTCAATTTCCTGCCGGGGACGTGGCAGAAATACAAACAAAATGCCAATTGCGACATTAACGATCCTTTCAAAGTCGTGTACAATGTTATTTTCAATTCAAATAATTCATAGTGGCATACAACTTGGCTCGTAAGTCGTAAATAATGTTGCTATAACTTAATGTCGTCGATTATTTACCAGTGAATATGTATGTATAGAATTATTTACACTCTGTAGGACGGATAACCGCCGGAGCAAACGCGGTTTGAAATAGAGATCGTGGCGTGGCAAACTTGTAGATCTTCCTCAGGCTTGAATGAAGATTTCCGTAAATAGGTTAGGCGGGAATTGATTAAAAGAGCCATGGATTAAATGGCGTGCAACTATTGAAATGGATATCCAGCAGGAGACTGAGAAGATACGAACATCCTGCCACTTTATTTATTGCATTTTCTTCATAATTTACACAGATTAGATTTATTAAATACATAAAATCCAAAGAGAGATGGACTCGCCTTGTGCGTACAACGCGGCCTACATTTGTTTATGGACGACGGCGTCAGCGCGAAACATTTTCGGGGACGAGATTGCGACAACTCGGTCCTTTGTATCAGAGCTGTCCATAAATAATACAATATGAACTAACTTTTACGGCTGCGGGTAAGCGTCCCCGCAGCTACACACAAAACAAAACATTTTTAGCCTCTCCAGACTTATTTCTCGTATATTTCAATAGTGACTTGCGTAATACGAAGGGTTGTGGTTAATTAACTTTTATAATAACAATGGCGACTACGAGTATAATTATTAGAAAATAGCGAGATGAGTGGGTCGCTCGCCTCATAGTAATCATGATGCATATCCCTAAACGGGGACAACGTCATACAGTATTATTATTAAGCATCTCGTTATCCGAAACAGTCACATTTCAACCTTTAATGCTTTGACGCTGTTTTGCATTTTAAGGTTTTAGTGGTATTATATTTATTTTATAATATTCAAATGCACTGCACCACAACCCTTTATTAAACACAAAACACTTTAATGAACCAGACATTAAACTATGGCTCTTTAATTTTAAATAAACTTTTAATATTAAAATGAAAGTTCATTTTTCTTCAAAACTTCTTCTATCACAGCAAAAAAGTAAAAGAATTGGAACAATTTGGAAAAAAGATTGAAATTATTGTTTTCATGGAACGCTCTCTATCTACTATTGCACCGGCACTCTCATACTTAAGGCGTAATGTGAGTAGCACATAATGAAAATATTATTTTACAGCAACACGCTCGGCACGATTTGCAGAGACCACGTAGTGAGTAGTGAGTTGGTGGAAGGATTTCGAACACCCGTGTCTCACACAAGTGCAAACGCGAACGTATCCAATTTACGCCGAGTCTATTACCGTTGCAATTTACAATATAACTTTCAATGTCCCGGGCGACTTGGTTTTCCCACAATTTGCTACAACTAATAACGAATCCTCTCTCACTCGTCCCTATCTTATACTCGTATTTACGCGGGGTCTGTGCAACATGTTTTAGGGGAGACTGGGGACGAAACCCACGATTTTCAATTTTCTTCTAATATCTCACAAACCTTGTGAGATCACAAAATACTAATTAGTATATTGGTCTTTCGACTATTACAGACTTTCAGAAAAATGTCCAAATAAAAACAGTGGATGATGTATCTCCTACCCATTTTTTTTGTTTCGAGAGGAGAAGTTATTAAGCTCCACTTTCAGTACCCCGGGGGAGGTCGAAAAGGGTATGTCAGTGTCACTGACCTTCCAGCTAGACACAATGCGGATGTTGTGACCGAGCTGGGACCCTCACATTATCTACACCAGCATACTGCCTAAAAACCCCTCGATAACGGTCACACGCATTGTGGGCGGCACCGGACATCCCAGGGCGAAGAGCGCCCCGATTTACGTCCGCGTTACCGCCCCGCGCCAAAACATCGCTGGTCCTCAGTGTGCCCAGCGACTCCGATGACCCCTTTAGGTCGACTCTTACGACCACAGGGCCACGTATATCCTATAGTACCTCATATTGCAAAAATAAAAAACTTGCTTTCGCAAAATCAATGTATATTTGTTTTCAATCAGTTTATTACATCTTATTATATCCGAATTATCATTAAAAAAACAAAAAATAATTCAATAACCAAAAAAATTAATATTTCTGGACGTATTTGGATGTAAATTATTATTTTAATTTTGGATCTCAAGCTTGTACAAATATCAATCTGTTGATTTTCTTCCATATCTTACCTTTCAATTGTTCTTCCTTGATTCTGGCTATTAACACTTAGAAATATACAACAATAATCCCCTTAAAATTTTACGATTTTAATTGTATGAAGGGGTTTAAGTAATGAAGTCTTACTTTCGTCCCTTAATTTTAAGTTTCCGGATTTTAACTAACATATGACCAGATCCTAAAAAAATCGTTAGATAGTTATCATTGTTTGCATCGTTAAAGCAAGCAAAATTATCGTGTTATTTTACTGACACGTGACAAGCAAGATGAAACCTACCACAGCAAAAATAAACGCAGTTGAAAAAAAATCGGCGAAATGTTACTTAGGAGGGTACTTTTTCAGGATCGATTCGCTACAGCCAACCTGATGATAAAGCTCTGGTAACCTAACTTGGGTATATAGGGGGTTCAACATGACTTATGTCCGTCATCAGTGTAGATAGTTAACATATTTATTTCCCAAATTCATTTGTTACTGTCGTGCCTGGTATCCTCTATAAATCAAATACGAATTTTATCACTAACAATTATTAACGAATATTTTTTAATGCTCTAAGTGTTTAAAGTTTTAGCACAAATGAATCGGCTTCCCGGAGTGGTAGTATTACTTTTAAAATTAAATGATTTTAAATTGTCTCGGAACTACTGACTTGACACATTATTCACGTATTCCACTAATTTAAAATAGACGTTGAACCATAATGTCAATTAATAGATAAAACTTTATAATTCTATCAAACGTCTAATTAAAAGATACTTATTCACCCTTATCTTAAAATCGTATACTGTATTGGAAACAAAGCGTTACACTGGGTTTCTTTACACGTAAACAAAGGCACATTTGCTAATAGCACTGCATTAAACTCAACGATAATTATCCAATAACAATGCGATACAACTTTCATAAAATTAATGGAGGAAACAGCGCAAGATGCTCCGGTGTTTTGTATTCAGACTGAATGCGAGTTCAAACTTTGAGCAAACTTTTAAAATAGCGGTGAGTTGATGAATATCGCTCTTTTATCGAACTACCTCTCGACATAAGTTGGAGGCTATGTAAAAACTATTCTGAATGCTACGTGAAAATGTAATGAGATGGATACAGAGTTTGGCATTATGGAATAAATTGTTATCCAGAAAATTCGAATGAAAGTTTATTCGCCCTTAAATTATTCACGAATAATTCATTCACGAATAATTTATATTAGTTTCTCTGGACGCGCTAGATTATAGCCTTCACCGAGTTGGTTCCAACTATATCACAAAAATAAATTGTGCAACTAATGCATATACAGAGTGTACAATGTACTTGTATAACACTATACATGTCAAATTGATAATCTTATTTATTTAAGTCAATTTCTAAGTTTAAATCCATATTCGCTCGTTTTACTTTATATTTAATCGTATAACAAGTAAAAAAAGTTATTAAATATTGGAATCATTTTGGTTCGAATAACCGAGGTTATTCTTTATTCAAATAACGGATAAAAGCATATTTATTCGTTATTCGTCATTCGAATACAATTTGCCCAACTCTGATAGGATATTATTATTCATAGCTGCTTTTATGTGTATTTACATAATATGTATTATATTTGAATGATTTCTTTTACGGAACGTATTGAATTAGATTTAATAGTCGGCAACTTTTTTGGGACATTATAGTCACTAAATAGTCTTCGAATCGAAAATAGATGCGTGGAAATCTAATTCAGGAAATTACAATTCCCGGCACGCAGCTACTGGACTAATGGCGCATGTAAACCGATCAAGACTTTTTTGCTAGAAGGTGTTAGGTAGTAGTCGTTTATACGTACTCATTAAAAAAATTATATGAACGATATTTTCGAGCCGCTAAGTTTCATAAATGCAAAAAAATAAATACCGCTAATAGATAATTTACCTTACTAGTCCGAACAAATGCTGAACGATCATCTAAAGGATAAATAAAAGTAGACTAGAATGTTTTTATTGAAAAACATGTTTTCTTAGATAGTTGGATGACAAACTTTATCTAATCTCTCGAGTTCAATTTTCCTTTCCCAAGTCTAACGCGAGGCGGCTATAAGTTCGCCGCAAAGTTCAATATTTGAATTGGAAACTGTCATTTTGCCAAAGCCTCCGTTCTTTAAGGAGAATTCATTTCTTCGTGTTGACTTTGGAAACTATAGTTGAATTTAAAATGATCGTATTATTCGTCTTCATCCTCAAAGAAATATACCTAGAACTTCAATTATTCAATTATAATTACCGAACAAAATTGTTTGAAAAGATTGTCTTAGTTTTGAAAAATTGCCCTGAGCGATATTTGAACAAAATTAATTTTGTAAAATATAATATTAAAATAATATGATATTTCACATACACGACCAATACGAACTGTTTTTACGTTTGGTTTGGTATTTGGTAATATGGATCTGTTATTGAAAATAACAGATCCATATTACATATGTAATAGTAATGTGTCGACCGCAGCCACGCTTCAGTAATTATATCTTTAGAAAAAGAACTGAGGCGTTTATCCTTCAAATACTTTTAAGCCATTCTTGATTATTGGTCCGCTCAGAGGGTATATTGTAGTGAATGATTTCTGCCAACCATATTAGTACAGCTGGCGGCCCCTAGACGATCAATTATATTGCACAATATTACGAAATGTGTAATACTATTGCCCATATTATAGGGTTAATATTAAAGACTGCGCAATGATTGAACGAAAGTTTGAGCGAGTTTAATTTTAATTGCACCATATTTTTTCATTGCATTGTGTACCGTCGGTATTAGACAATCTTTGTTAGCCTGTGTTTCATCTTGACGAGGAAAACGCGCGCGCGCGAAATTATAGCAGAAAAAATGAGTCTAAAAGTTAAGGAAAGAGTTTATCGTCATATGTATCCAAATTAAAACATTGTTCTGTTCGTAATATATAATTGATCGTTTGGATTAAAAGCGAATTTTAATCTTATTCCATAATAAAATGTATTGTACAATGTTATCGTAGGTCAGGGGCCGCATAATACAGTTACAGCTAAAACATCACCCAGGCAGACTCAAGTTTTAAAAGAAAGTTAAACACATTTTAATTTCAATCGCGAAAATAAATAAAATATGAGTCCCGTGTCTAGGATGAAAGCGAGAGAATTATCAATAGCCGGCGGACTCAAATGACCTCAAAACGTCTATGAGTCACGATTCATCGAAAGTTGAGTTCCTATATGGCTGGCAAAATTCAACTTGTTGAAGTTTATCTACACCGGACCAAAGTGCTTAGGTTAGGAATGTGAATTGCTTTCGGTGTAGAGCGACGAGGAATTTCTATGGAAAATCGTAAACGAAGAATGTTGCGGCATAAACTGGAAGTGTTTTGAATCACATTTAGAATTTAATTTGTTTTAATATAAATCTATATGTTTGAATAGCCATTACCCAGGAACTAAGCATTGACGATAATATATGTCAATATCACAAATGCGCACGCTTTTGGTAGGCTGACTGTGACCACTCTGTCTACCATGCGTTAAATGGTAGGCAGAGTGGTCACACTCAGCCGAGCCAGTTTCTTTTTTGCCTTGTGATAGCGAACGAGCCTATTGCAATGACGGCCACAAAGTCTAATCGTAGATCATATGAGATTTTTCAAATGGAAGACTCTAAAAGTGGATTCTACCCTACATAGTAATTGAATCCATATCCGCTTAGATCATGTTCACGCCTGTACATATTCCGACTAGACAAATGACGCGAATCAATTATCGTATCTGAGTTACTAATGTCACTTGTGCTGATGTTACGCAATAGCTAAGATGTTCGACGACAAATTCATTTTGTGTTTACAATTATATTTATTAACCATAAAAATAAACCTCAAGAATAATTTAATGTACACTTCAACAAAACATACCTCAAGAGTGTTAGAACATTTTAATTCTTAAAAACAACCGTTTGGCAATTACATCTTATGACTTTTGTGTCAGATTATGCATTTCATAAATGCGATTTTGTTTCATGTGAGGTAGCGCTAAACAATTACTTAACCAATAATGTATGCAAACTAAACAACCTGGGAATTAAAACTGTCACCGAAAATTTCCGAAATGCATGAGCTGGATGAGTGAGCGTCGACCAGCTGACATTAAATAATCCCGTTACTGAAGGGATATTCATGAGCAATGCCGTTGTCGCGTGGGCGCAAGCGAGACGCGCGGCACACCATCATTACAGGCCGTCAAACTGACCTGTGTGTACTGGTGGAGGTGCTAGTGTTGTACTAGTGAGCCTATAAGGTAGTAGTATAGATAGTATAATATAGATAGTCATTGTGGCGATAGTAGCCGTGATACTGACGTTTATGAAACTGTACAGTAATAACTTTATCAGCTCATACTCAGCCACAATGGACAATTCGATTGAAGATTCGATCACAGTCTACCACGCTGGACTAGTGCAGCCTACGGAACTAATGGGACAGATTTTACGAGACTTGGAGGAACAAAGTCGACAAAAAAACTCTTTTAAAGTAAAACATAATTGTATTTTCCTAGCACATATACAGCGAGTATATTAGAGGTCAGTGCCATCGGCCTCAATTTGTGACGCTCACGTACCGGCCGGTCCAACACGCCATCCGCTACAAGCCCGTGACTTGACGCCACACGTGAACCTAAACCGGTTGGCCGAGGGCCGGAATCCTGGGAGCCGGCGTGGACACGCGGACTTTTGATGACTAAGCCTTTTCGATTCCAATTGAGTTTCGATCCAGTGCTAATGTATAGGTATATATACATAGGCAAAGTCTCGTCTCCCGAAAAGATGGGCAGAGGTCTTAGCACCAGCGCTTGGACAAGCTTCAAATCAAAGTAGAATTGCATTGATCAATACTACTCAAGTACTCATACTACTCGATGTTAACTACTCAAGTCCCAATAAAATACTTGTATCAAAAGTTTACATACAACTACTTAACAACACAAATTAACACACAATGTAGTTGTTGACAAATCTGAATTGTCTTAACTTGCACTGCACTTGAATTACTATGCTACCTGTTCCGCGAGTAATTAAGCGTCTCTTTGTTCCAACTTACACCTGCGACGCGCGGCGGGTCTTGAAACTTGCCACACCTCGATTTTTTACATGAAAAGTTAAAGGGAGCTATAAACGAAGCCCGGTCGGTCCATTGATATTATATTCGCAGTCGGAGTAACTTCACGACGCCCAATTCAATTTTAATTCACCCCCTAAAACTGCGATTTGGAATAATGTTGCTATTAAGCATTGTAACAGCGCGAATTCTCGCAATATCAAGAATACTTCACTCGCGAATAAAATTCATATCGGAAATTATTATTATTTCGCGTGTATTTTCTCGCTACTTATATCCACGTTAAATGAAACAAGGAATTTCATCGGCCCTCTCGTCATTGAAACTCCGCTCTCGCGAAATAATATCTTTTAAAACAAAGTTAGCAAAATGTTGAAAAGTTACTCTGGTCAATGCTTTGAAGAATCTGCTGATGAAATGTATTTAAGAAGGCCAAAATTTAATTCTAGGCAATGTTATGAATATATACATGGCAATTACTGTGTTGTTGCGATTTTCCTTTGAAATCGAAATCCGCGACGATTTTAATAAAGATTCGCAGCCTCCATTTTAATTGAAGTCGAATCAGTACAGTTCTTACCGCAAAATAAACAGACTTGTAATTAACATAATTACAAGAAACAAATACTGAATTAGTCCAATTAACTCACTATCCATTCCTCGGCCCAATTTGGGTTAATTCCCGAATGAAAGATGAGGTGACCGCTACGTTTTCATGAGTCAGAAGCACCTAGTAATCGGGATAGCGGTAATCTGGCCGGGAGAAAAACACCTAACGCGGGGACAGACATAAATGAAATTAACGTCGCCCCAACTCAGTATCGGGGCGAAAAATTAGGTAATCTCCCTCAAGATATCGCGCTTGCTTTAAATAAATTTATTTTTACGCATAAACAGCATTTTACATGCGTAGAGTTGGAAGGGACTAGGCACAATGTTTGGAGTTTAAAAATATTTAACTATTAAATAAGCTAATAGAAACAGTATATAAAAAACATACTAGACTATGCTTTAGACCACGGCTTCCCAAACTGTGTGTCGCGAATCCCTGGGGCGTCGCAGCATAGTCCCAGGGGCGCCGAGTATCGACGCGACCGAGTCGAGTGAGCGAAACTGGATCCCCGTTTTGGGAAGCTATGCTCAAGCACATTCTTCATTACTTAGCCAGAAGTAAAATAAATATTTTTTATGCTTGATTTTTGGATTTGTTCTTATTTTCTATTAAAGAATATTTCATATTTGCAATGTTTTTATGGTAACCTGCTATTAGGCTAGTATTCAATTTTGAATGTATGTTTGGCCCGAGAACGGCGGACTAGGGGAGGGAGGGATGGTCGGACGGCTTGGTAATGAAATGACAAATTCTCAAGGGCATCACAATACAAATATGTTTGGGACCTAGGCTCTGCTTTAGACTATAAAACATAATCTTATAAAAGATAATTTTCTAACACGTTATTGTGTTCCTAATACACCTTAAGATTTAGGGATAATTTCGTGTAATGGCTTATTTTCTGGCCGTTGTTTACGTACCAGCAACACATAAGCTCTTAGCTTAGATTTTTAGACCAAATTCACTTTCAGCGTGAGTTTATCAGTTTTAGAAAATAATACTATGTCTTTTCTAAAGGATTTCCCTTCACCTGGATATAAAATAAACACAATTTTCTGCAACATGCAGTTCACGTTGCTTTAGACTACATAAAGTGCTATTCGAAAAAATAACAAGCCAAATATTGAGCTCTAAAAACGAGTAAATTGCTTTTTTTTTACGAAATAAAAATTACTGTGGCAGACAAACTCTTCCAACGTGACATAAAGCCGGCACTCCACCGCACTCCATAACACTGCGCCGGGGTGACTGCCCCTGAGCCACTTAATTACTAATTACTACGGAGTCATTCACAAATAATCTATTCTCTGATTCAGTTGCTTCGAACTTCAGATGCGCTGTGTGACGAGAGGCCGAAAATCCGCGGCGCAATATAATTTTTTTTTTGGTTTTGAGTGTTGTAGTTCACAATATTTATGTGAGACTGTGTGCGTATTTTTCGATACTAGGATAGATTTACTTACTTATTACATAAACTCACGCCGATCTCCTAGTGGGATAGGCAGGGACTATAGAGCGCCAAGTGCTACATACCTGCCTCTTTCGGTTCATCAACTGTCATTAATAATTTCATACACGCTCGTCAATTTCGAGGACTCCATATTTTGCCTTTCTTATTTACATAAGTTAAGTTAGTTATATTCAATTTAATCACATATAATTAACAAATATACAAATTAAAATAATGGAATTATATAATTGCATCATCAAACGCTAATAATAAATGTCAAAATAATTGTTCATAAATTGTTCATACAAAAGACATCAACGATTTTGAACGGATATCAAATGTTACAGTCTTATTATGCAGATACCAATAGGAGGGTGTGAATCGATTATTATTGTGCGATCGTGTTAGGAAGAAATGGTGATTCGCAAATAACATAACACTAAAATAAAAAGTAATTTATTTTTCGTATATGTAATATAATATGTATTTCTTTCTACTATTGCCACAACACCTCAGCTTTTCGAGTTTTAACGGTTTGCAAATTCGATCTCCGTACGTACAAATATTTGAACGGACTACGCTTGTGTTTTTCTAGGTCTGAGTAAATCTAGATTATGTTTAGTTTTTATAAACGAACTGTATAGGAATAATCCTAGTATGAGGCTAAGGTTTAGCAGAAAAATGTAAACCCGTTATAGATCTAACTGTCCTTTTATCTCCTCCACATAAATCAAAGTTTAGGGCATTATTCGACCAGGCTGGTATAACCCATGTTAGTCTATTATGGATGTTTTAAAAAGATATAATAAAAAACTGCAAATATGAAATACCAAAAATGCATTCTTTTCAAACAGGTATTGTTATTCTTCAAAGGCAACTGGCTGGACGCGAAATTAAAATACGCTGAAATACTTGAGAAAACTTTTGCTGAATGTGGAATTTTCTGCGATATCATTTCCATTACTCAAAACCCTACTTATTTATTGAACTCACATTTGCTTCCGAAACAGACCACACATTATAACGATGAAGTAAAATTTTGAATGATTGTTCAATCCCAATACAAGCGTTTTGTTGGCAAGAAATATGTTTGTGAAATGTAAGCACGTTTCAAACCTGAATGGCTTAATACGGGTTGTACGGCGCGGTGCAATCACAAACAGTTGTTGGATGCGGTCACTTTTTTATTTTCATGCGTCCTCACTATTCCTGTTTCTTGTCTGACAGGTTCTGGGAGCTATAAATCGTTTTATTTTACCGGGAGTCACTCGCCTGTCTATGTACCCGTGTTTTGATTTCAATTGCTTTGATATTGTGATTTAGTAAGTATATCCGATAACCTGACGTTTTGCCTATTTGAGAACTAAGAGAGTATGCAAAATTACGGTAAACTGAAATACGGAAAAGTGGCGACATCTGTCGGCCAATACGAAGTTTTATGAATAGCTTGTGGATGACGTAATTTACTACATATTAGCAAGATATTACTATGGCTATAAACATCATTGCATGAACCGTCGCGTCGCCGTGAGTATATGACCTTAATTGATCGAGTCAGTGTAAGATTTCATCATAGGATCACAATAGATTTTGACATAATATTAAAATATTGAGAATAATGAAATAATATTTATTGAATAAAATGTTCTAGGAAATTCTATAAATATATAACTTCATTTATTTCATAAATGGATTTTGTTACTTTTAAATATAAAATTTTAACATACTGCTGCAACGAAAACGTGCCTTTAGAACCATTTTTTCTTTAAAAATTTAAAACAATTAATTATATTGATTTATTATTATTATTAATTTTTATTAACCCTACTTTTCATTCATACAAAGGTGAAAAGGAATGAAACTGGAAAAGTTATTAGAAATCATGAAATGTGATATTTAATACATGTAAAGCGAACGTACTAGCATTGATTGATAGATGTTACAAAATAATTCGTTGAAGGTATTAATTATGGTAACCTTCATTTGTTTTGTATTTTACCAAATATAAGCCTCAAATATTTAGCCAAAATGAGACCGCTTCTTTGTAATCTGTTTATTCGCAATATTAGTTTATGATTATTTCGAAGCAAATCCACGCTTTATTGTATTTTTATAGTAATTTAATTATCACAAAATTGCTTTCTTGTGTAATTATAAATTTATTTTACTTATCAGATTCAGTAAAAGCATCATGAATTTGAAATAAATAAAAAATATATTGTTCATAATTGCAATTATAACAACTAAGTTTTTTTATTTGGGTATCAAAGTTTTAACAAAATATTTAAGACGCAAAAACTAAATAACCCGACAAAAGTATGTACCACAGGTAGATAATATGGAATTTTAATAAGGAGGACCCGTCCTTTGATCTTAAAAAATGGGATAGTTTTTTTATATTATGCAACATTTTTTATTAACCCTGATCGTATCCCTCGGAATGAACAGAAGAATGAATGCGGAATCAGAAAAAAATAGTATAAAATATTTGAACATTTCGAAGTAACGGGTCGTTGTTTTTTTAACAAGAGTTTCTCAGAACGTCAATCTTAGTGGGCATGTAGGTGGCGGTTTGAAAAGTGTTAGATTGACCAGGTAAAAGTGTAAATTTTGCATGTGCATGACTCTGGGTCATCGATTAACTGTGTCGTGAAAGTTCGCTTGCAATTCTTTCTAAGTGTGCCGCGTATTCGTTTATTTAATTTTTTTATGAATTGACTATCTAGATTATAGTCATTTAGTCAATCGGTCAATTAAGATAACGATTCTCAAAAAAGTTCAACTGGGTAAATTATAAACTGGTTATCAAATTATTTATTTGTCAACAACTTCAAATATTTTATTGTGTATGTGTTTGTTAGTAAGCAAGTGCCAGAAACTCAATTGATCACCTCGGAGCAATAAATGGCAGTCTTGATTTAGTCGATGTAGGCATGAATTGGCCGGCTTAAGGGGGGCGGCACCATTGTTTTATAGGCAAGTGAAGTAGCTAAGCTGTCGGTGTTGTTCGGTCAATACGACTGCTTGAGGGCTTCGGTGGCTGCACCCCTTCGGAGCATTGCATAAACGATACAAATATAGTCAAATGTCTATCCCATTTCGATATTTTGTTCTAGGTGACTTTTTATATGAAGTAAAATGCCATCCAGATAGAGCATCAATTGCACTAATTTTCAAGCTACTGTAATACTATTTTCATATAAATGTTTTATTTTAATGGTATTTGTGTTTGACGCAAAATATTTATAAAAAAAACGATCATCATAATTTGACTAACTCAGATGTACCGGAAGCATTGACAAGATTTGTGGCGAGGATGGGTACTTTAATTTCATCGCTGAGTACACGGATGTGCTTAATAACAATAAAACAAGTGGCATGTGTAGTGCTTCCTGTCAGTGGCTATCACCTGCTACGTCCCTCGCAATGCTCTGTTCTTTGACAGTTGTAAGTGACTTCAAATTGCGCATATCACTTTTAATTCAACTTTGAACGAAAGCAAATAAAATAACATTTGAGAAGTACTATAAACCAAACTGTAACGTATTCAAATTTAGCTTCATTGCACCCTATCTAAGCAAAACTATCTCCAAATTGTGCGCAGATGTAAACAGGAAATTCGTAAATGCGTCCGATTGCTTTTTAATTCGAAAGGAAATCGATATTGACCCGATCGACTACAGTTTGATTTTAATATTGTCAAGTACCAAAAACAACTGGTTAAATTCCGATCCTATTACAACGCAATATGATTGCAAATCATTTGATAACATTGCCGTTGTGCGTGAGGTTAGTGAGATTCAATTTGGCACCTGGACGATGTATTTGTTTTACCAACGCTTTATGAAAAGTAGATTAGTGTTGCTATTCATCTATTTAATTCCTTTACAAATACATACACACTTTCAGACTATAATAGAAATTATCTGATTAGTATGCCACGTAACCGGGTTATACGAATAGGATTCTAACCGAATTAAATTATACACAGAACAAGCTTAGGCTTAGTTTAGACGCCACAAATTACATTTAATCGTTTAGATCGAAGCGATTATTATATCATGCTAGATATTTTGTAAGTTGTAGTAATGAAAACATAATTGTTTAAAAAATTCAATTTAAGGTGAAATGCTTGAATAAGAGGTGCACGCCACTTTCAACAGTTTGCTGTGTAAATCTTTGGAGAAGGCATATGTTCATTCACTTAATATCTATTGAATTTGTACAGCTGTTCATTTACACGAACAATCCTGTTAATTGGCAATGTTCGTGTGGTTTTGACGCTAATTAACAATTCAACTTGAATCAACATATGGCACGCTTTTTGCTTTTTGTAAAGTATACATCTTACAGATTGTTAACAAAAGATAATATTCTTGACTTTACCCTTGATTAAGTTCTGGTTACAAAAAAAATCCAGATAAGCAGATTACATAGGAGTCAATTTTTATTACAATAAAAAAAAACGTTTGTCCCTCTTTTCCCAATAAATTATATACATGTAACCATAATTGCTCTCTCACTGTATAAAGAGAAAACAAAACATTTATTCAAATTCTTATATTCGAACTTAACAGCCTTCGTGGCTCAGTTGGTTAGATGTCGGCTATGAAACGAGTGGCCGCGGGTTCGATTCCCGGACCGAGACAAATGTTTGTGTGAACCATAGGTATTTGTTTCGGGTCTGGGTGTTGGTGAGACCGAAAAGTCTCTCGTAGTTTCTAATTGTCATGACACAACTAGATCTTAGTGTGGGGTCAGGACTATGTATGTGACTGTTGTGTGTATTTATTATTTAATAAATATATTAATTTAGTTTCACCCGTGACAATAGACTCGAAAAAGCTAATTACGAAGCCAAGGCACCGTCCATTTTGTGGATTACAACACCGAAGTGCAATGTTGAACTGTATGACACAATAGCTAACCCGGAATACAAATAGACTGGGGACATTGATATCAAGTGTCGTACGGTGCCGAGATGAATCCTTTAAGGCCAAGTACAAGACCTGGTTAAAAGGGTTTATAGACAACGCTTTCAATGGGGTATTGAAAGTCTTTGGCCGACGGTAACACCACTACTCCAATAATCTGCTTATCCGCACTCTCGGATTTACAAGAAAAAGTACTATACTTTAACTATTAAGCCTAGGTAAACTTAAGACCGTTTATTGGTAAGAATAGACCGTCAAATGCTATTGTAGCAACACTTCTTTAGATATTGGTCGCAGAATAGTTAGCCTAAACATGTATGATGTTATGAGAACACGTAAAATAACAAATATTGTTTATAAAATCAATTCGAATTAATTAGTAGTGAACTTTACTTTGATTAAATATATTTCCATAAATGTTGGAAGCATTAAGTGCTCCTTATACTTATATAGTCGTATCTCAATAACTAGCTTTGTCGTGCAACTTTTATGTAATATGTAACACAACAACCACATTTTTCCAGGAATAAAAATCATCTAAATCCAGCTATAGTTAATTATAGATGACACCCGAGAACAAAATAATTGAACCTTTCACAACCAAACAAATTTGACGCTTCAGTTGAGCGAGGGGAACGATTGTCTAAAATTATTGAAACCACTGAATAGAATCCATTTGTAAAGAATTTGTTACAGTTTTAATTAAACGTGAGAAGAAAGACTTTTGTTTTAAGCATTGTTTAAATATTTTATTTATTTATAGAAATTAATTTCTACCATAAATAAATCGGAGTTATTGGTTTTAGATATCTAAAATTTTTAAGAGCATATTTATTTACATTAATAAGTAGAATATCGGTATTGAATAAGATGCGTAATTAAGCTCGTAACGTGATTAATTATAATAATGTAGCCAAACTCCGGTAAAGCAAAACTCAATTAAATATAATGTTTCCCAGTGTAAACATAAACTCGGTTATCTATTCATCGCAGGACGATTAATTGCTTCTAGTCCATTTGGATCCGCTGCCAATAAATCTTTTGGTTGGTACCATTAATTAAAAGGGTTTAAATTTTGTTACCAAAAACATTAGCCAATTGTTTGGTGTAGTGAAGGGAAGCATTTCTTCCATTTTAGCTTATAGACAAAACTGATTAATCTGTCTATTATACTGAGGAGTTCGTGCGTTTAAACCGAATCTCTTTGTTCCCACAAATAGAATTCCAGAGGTGAAACACCTAGTTTACGTTAATTGTCAAATTTATTCATAGGCATTCTTCAAATTAATGAAATTTAATTTCGTCCAGATAAAAGCGCCCCTGCCGTTTATTATTAGAAAGGAATGGTTTTCTTTGTGTCGCCTGGACTTGACCGTAATTTTTACTAACAATTACTACTTTATAATTTCCCTCGGCGCAATCCGTGACTCGCTTTTAATTTCGGTTTATCTTTTGTTAGATAGATAAACGATTAATCTTAAAGCTTAAAGGAACTACTTGTATCAGCTCGCGATCTTGACTGCTTTGTCTCAACTTCTTTTGCTGTTTAAGATTTTTTTACCATCACTAAAGAACGCGAAGCGAAAGCTTGCTGTTTAATTAATGTAGATTTTAATAAAGTAGTTGGAGATAGTAAAGTAGTTTAAAACAAAGGATTCTTTCATAGAATTTAACAGCAAAAATGTAAGGTTAAATTGTTAAATTAACTAATGTTAGCTTTATTAGTTTATTCACAGATTGTTACGAACTGCATCTAAAGTTCAGCCTTGTAAGTTGTACGATGCAGAAACTTGTTTCAACTCATTGCAATTGGCAATATCAACGCTATTATTTTACACGTATGTTTCTGACCGCCTGTGTTTAAAGCCTATAAATTTAATATCATACTATAAGCCTTAATACCTTTGTCGAGCAGGTTCTCTTTCAATGCGTGCACTACCAGGAACCCATAGCGAACAATCACTGTGTTTCAAATGATCAAACGACTGGACGCTTCGTAGAATACTAAGATGTAAACATACTCTTTGTTAATTAATGCCATGAGTTTGTTGAGCCTACGGTGCACGCAAACCCATCGTAAAGAGCCTCACACATTCCACACACTAATTAGTATGACATTCTAATTAGAGTTCCAAACTGTCACCTATAAGAGCATACGCACAGCCAATATCGGCCGATACATTCGAATTTTCAAACACACGTTTCCAGTTAAGTCCGTTTTACTTACCGGTTTAGTGAGAACTTTGTTCAGCCATGACTTTAAGCTTACACATGCACACCGCGCCCGGCCGCCGGCTTATAAACAAACTTTGGGAAGTTTTAAACTGGCCGCTCAGGCCCACGATAGCTCACGAGTGGGAATTTGGGATCGGTTCGGGTATGTGGGGATGTAATATTTTTTTATTAGAGCGAATGAGGTTAGTTGTGGGAGTTTGTAAGTTAGTTCGTAACGGACGCGGGGGCGCGCGGCGCTCGCACACGGACGCTCGGCCGGAGGTACCACGCGGTATGACAGCGTTCAGCGTTGAGTCGCCGAGGCTGGAACGGCGCGGCGCGGCGCGGCACGGAGCGGCAACGTCGCGCCCCTACCCCGCGCCCTGCTCCTGCATGGCGTCATTGTTTCATCATTTGTTATCTCACCGCTCCCTGAGTAGGCATTTCAAGCACTGGAACTTCCCTAACAAATGCTAAGCAGAAAAGCCGACCCTCGACGGACAGTTACAAGTTCTAAGTGGTTGGAAATTTTACAGCTTATCCGTGTTCGCGTCGCTTTTGATGTTTTATGTTTTGTAAGCTAATACTTCATCTCCATAAATTTATTTTAAGTATGTAATGTAAAAATATTTAAAGTACGAGATGAGTGATGCTAAAAGGCATTCCGTATAACACGAAACTGATTTTAACTGGTACAAAGTCTTCTTAGATATATTCATTTAGTCCAAAAAAAGAAAAAGAAAGCACAAACATTAATTTAAATATACGCATATAATATTTAAGGCTTAAGCGGCCTTATGTTATTAAGTGAACAATAACATTGTAAAGATCCGCTGAGCTTTGTAACGTTGGAGCCTCCATGCACGCGGTACATTTCCGGTGACTCATGCATACGTAATGCGTTGCATGCTCGTTGCCCAGCCAATAGACCAATACAGCAGGTGACAATCCACTATAATAGATAAGTGGACAGCGGACACGACACAGAACGATGCATACCCACCACATAAATCACTATCATTATACTGACTCAATAAATGCAGTCTATATTGGGCTTTAACCCTTCTAATACTAGGCGGAACTATAAGGATTCTGACCTAAGGTCCGATGGTTATAAAATTATGGATTTTAAAAGACAAATTGCCTACTGTTAATATAAAAGCTGAAATTATAGGTCAACGACCTCTGAACTACAAAGGACTTTTTGATACCAAACTTTATTACTGCCAACATGGATTTTAACTCGGGCGTCTGATTCGCGGAATTACTAAAGTATTTTTTTTACCGATTGTAATACGAACATATCTGATTGCGCTCCGTTACTTGATACCTAAATTTTAAATAAATAAATTATTAATATTATGTTATTAACTTGTTATGTCACACACAAATGTTTAACATTTATCTACAATCTGCATATAACATGCGAAATGTTTTCATCATTCTATGTTTATATTTCTTATAATTTAATTGCCTACGTGACCAATAAACGAATTTCATTTCATATAATTTGTAATTTTGTTACAAGACTGCACATATTTTGTTGATTAGTTTTAATTTTATTCTTGTATTTATGTTGAGCTGTTGAGTGAGCTCAAGCTGTTACGTTGAGGTGTTTCTGTATCTATTTCTATGACCAATGTGTACATCTGTGATTGGAGCACATATCGGACTTAAACTTTGTTACTGTAACTTTCACACTATGTGATATATTGCGCTGTCGGTGGACCCAATAAATAAATAAACATAGGTCCATAATAAAATAGATCCTTAACTTCAATTTTCTTATTATTTAAGCTGTAAGTAATGCTTTTTATTGCATAGGTCCGGTGAACGACCGAACAAGTCACCTGATGCTAAGAAATCAATGTCCACCATGAATATCCACAACGCTTGGATCACGGATGTGTCGCTATCTGCTGGATCCTCAGATTGGGAAAAGAGCGGAATGGAAGAAGAAATGGGTATTTGGGGAGAGGAAATGGTTGCTTAGAACTTGATTTAATTTCTAACTTACATCAATTTATGTATAATATGATAGGCATGAATTAAAACTACATATGTTATTTGTTGATTGTTTGTTTAAGGTAATAAAAGTTTATTAAAATTTCTTTTAAACGAAATATAATCGTCGAAATGTGCATCGCCTCGTCGCTGGCAATCCTGCAATCAACTACGCTCACCTTGTATGACTCGCTGACAAATATTGCGAGGGATGTAAAATTTAACGCAGACTAGTTCTTGGTATTGCAAGAGCCGCCAATCGCTAAGGCGTAGATTATTCTGAATAGTTCCTTGCGGAAATTTCAATCTTTCGATTGTTTTATGGGTTCTTCTTGAGCGTCGCTACCGAGCTTCTCGACCCAAACTTTGATTAAATTAACACTTGGACAGTCACTTACACGCATAATCCGTATTCAATTCCAAGAGTCGCAAAGTTACGTAGGAATCGTTGTTTTTGTAAAATGGTTTTACAAAAAAAAAACCCGCTGTTGCACCCTGAAGTGCATCATCATGACTAAAAGTTCATGAAACGATGCACAATTCCCCACCACCCGCGCGCCTTCGCCCAAACAGTTCTTGAGAAATTAAGTTTTTCTTTTTTCAATAATTTTTGACATTATACAACTGAACATAAATTTTAGGATTTCCAAAGTTATTTTAACTTCAATTATAATTCCTTCGTGACTTTTCTTATTAATTTAAACCGCGTCGATTACTTTCTCAAATATAGCTGAACAAATATTAACACAATTACCTCTGAAGACTAAAGCGAAGCGATGCTTACTATTTTCCTTTTAAACAAAATATGTAATCAGGAAGGAAATAATGTAGATTGACTAGTTCCTTTAAGGAACTGTGAAAGGAACTAGACCAGACATAACCTAACATATCTGAAGAACCTGTAAAGACAGCTATCAAAGCGGTGTTTACTCTATAAGATGTGTTTGAATCTGTGGTAGAATAGTTTGAATCTGTCTCACTACAAAGAGCATTCTTCAAAGAACCGGCCACACAATGCTCCATCTCATCACGTCAACCCACTTTGATGATTCCTACGAAGTATGTCAAGAAAACTGTAAGAAAACTACAACTCATAATCGTGGGTAGCATAGAATCATCCCTATTGAATATTATAGAGAAGGAGAAGTTGGAAGGAATAATCATTTACTTACATACATAAACTCACGCCTTTTTCCCAGAAGGGGTAGGCAGACGAGCTACCAGGATACGCACGTTTCGACTTAATTATTTATACAGAATAACTATAAAACTCATTATTATTATGAGTAGCATAGAATCATTACTATGGATTATTACAGCGAAGGAGAAGTTGGGAAGAATAATTGTTAACACACTTATTAAACAAGTTACTTATTTAATTCACATCCTGATTACGTACTACAAGGATTTATTATTTGTTTGATTAACAACAGCCTTATAAAATGTTGTCCTCAAAATAGGCAGAGCCTGTATCTTGAGGTACCAAGGTAATAAACATACTTCGTATGCGTGATTTATTTGAAATTAACTTAATTTGGAATTTAACATCCCGTCCCGATCTGTCCCGTCCTGTTATATCCTACTCGGTCCGTCTCATTCTCACTCAAAGTATGTAATCAGTCCCTTTGAGTATAAAAAAGTAACAAATATATCGGAATTCCTTCCTCATCCGACGGGAACACTAATTTATTCGGGATAAAAAAGTAGCCTAAGTGTTAATCCAGAATGTCAGCTACCTCCACACTAAATTTCATCGAAATCCGTTAAGCCGTTTCTGAGTTCATCGCACACAACCGCACAGACAGACAAATTTTTTAAAAATAATTGTTTTTTGGTTTTAATACGTTAATACAGACCCCCCATATTAGTTTTTCTCATTTATCCTCCATTAACAGACATCGATCGGTTACAAATTTATTATATGTATAGATAGATAAGCCACTGGATCTGAATTAACACTATTTTCATGCATGGTTTTTAAGGAATAAAAAACCTCTGTGATAATTAATAAAAAATGTAATTTTAGTTATTTAATTGTTAAACTATTGGCTTAATGTTGTATTCATTTAAAGGCCTTATCGCCTCGACTTATTTAAAAATCGATCGATTTTAACGGTCACTTTAGTTAAGCTGTTCCCAATTTTTGAATCGTACTTGGTTAGATGTGTAGGTACATTTCATTAAGTTCCACATTGTATAGGTGGTAATTATGAAAAAAAAAACAATTATAATGTCATCGATATCAATGTTTCGTACTTATTAGTATCGCAATGGTTTTAAAACTGTCTATGAATATAAGGCCGATTGTAAATTAAAACCAACACCGCGATAAGGAGAGCCATAAAAACACATAATCTCGACGGAAACATAAAAAACCTTAGGCTTGAAAGTTTGGCACATAACATATCTCTCACTTACGCAACAAGTTATCACCTCCGGTTATTTGAACGTTACAGTAAAGTTACAATTTATGTGAGCCAAACGTGATTCAGTCATATTTTTACATAAAGGTAAATGGTGCATTTTTATGATTGTCATATTGCGGGCCTAAGATGATGCATGTGACATAAATCGATATCTATCTGTGAATGCTCTGAGTGCAGTACAGTTTATGACCGGAAAAATATATATTTTTTTATTTTATTGAAATGAATGACGAGACGAGCCTGCCATTCGCCTGATGGTAAGCGATACGACCGCTCATGGACAGTAGCAATATCAAACAACACCATGAGTTACAAGGCAATACTGGGCATTCCACTGCGCTCGCCATCCTGAGACATAAGATGTTAAGTCTCGATATGTCCAGTAGTTACTCTGGCTACAATGTCCTTCAAACCGGAACACAACAGTGCATTTACACTGCTGTTTGGCGGGAGAAATAGACATTGCGGTGGTACCTACCCAGGCGGCCTCTCACATATGAGAGCCCTACCACCATTAAGCATCAACTTGAATTGTATTTATCATAATGCAAGAACTTTGTTTTATTAAATGCCAATGAATTAAATAGAAATATATAATATATTGATAAAAAAAATATTACTCCTTTTTTATTTACTACAGTATAAAAATAAAAATAAAAGTGATTTATTAATAAATTCAAGGTTTTTATGTTAAGATTTAGATACCTATATGTAACCACAAAAATAAATTAAGACCAAGATGTACATAACTTATAAATTTCGTCTACTAACGAGCTAAAGTTACCTATGCAATGAAATATTTATAACCAATACCAAGAATAATATTTGCAAAAACGCAGACGTTGTTTTGCATAACAGCAAAAAGGTTATATTTTAAACTCCATCAACGACTTTAGACAAATACTTAATCGTTCCAGCCTGAATACAAGATTAATAACGTGTCTTGTTATCTTTTTTTATTACCCAGAATTTACCAATCCTAATGCGAGAATATAATAATACGTAATGCAAGCGATGCGTGTGCGATATACTTGTAGCAGACCCAACTAAGAAATCAGAAGTCGGTAAGCATCAGAGGTATGAGCACACCTCTAGCTGTTTACAAGTTATAAGTATTCGTACTTTATCGCTATTAATCATTAATATATCTTAAAGAAACGTGCAAATTGGAGACACTGTTACAAGAATTTTGAAGATGTGTGAAATCAACTAATCCGGCTTAGGCCAGTGTGACGACATAGGGCCTAACCCACACGTGCAGTGCCACGCCGCAGCGTTTGCAAAAAATAAGCTTAGTAATTCAATTTTCCTAACTTTTTAATATTGGATCTTGTTGGTAAGTATTGTTTGTAAGAGACAGACTCAATTAATCAAAAAAAAGCCTAGACTTAGAGGATGAAAATATCGAAATAATGTTATTATAAAATAAGGTTCAAATATTGAATCCATTAAGAAAACCTCGGTTGGTTTTCTTTTCACACAAAACAATACATAAGTGTTGAAAAACATTACAAATAAAACTCAAGATAAATAATCGAACACCACACTCAGTCATATACATTTATACTAACTTAAGTGGACATGATTAATTTCAAATATGTAGTAAGTATAAGTAAGAAAATATGCCGTCAAACTCTTTAAATGGTATCAAAGCGTAAAGAATATAATCATTGGTGAATACGATCAGTCATCAACACAGCTGCAATGTGAATCATTGGCAACGTATCTTCGATGACTGCATCAATCGAACACACGATTATATCCCCAAAAGGGTAGACAAAGATAAAAGATAGAACAGATAGTTTGCCGTTATTAAGTTCCAAGTATGGAATTGCAGAACGGGCTCTGTGGCGTACCTTGGAGGCATATGTCCAGCAGTGGACTGCAATGGGCTGATGATGATGATGATGGCATCAGGCGAACTTATCGCCATGTACAAAATCAATCAACTTATATAAGATTTTGAAAACTAACAAATTACACAAAAATGTTGCCTAATGTGGGATGTAAACCTAGGATCACACATACCAATAGAAGAATAAGACGACTGATGATTACAGTTCTGTAATCAAAACAAAAATCAGCTGTTCAGCTGATTTAAGCCTCAGATACTATCTAATTTACTAAGGATTCCAATGTTATAACTAACGGAATGATGTATAAGAGGATTGTACATAAATAAATGAGTTCTTGAGGGAATGCTTATTAGCCGGAACTGTTGCGTCGTCGGCTTATACGTCGGGTATTATTACTTTACATTGCAAACTTTATCTTCTACAGTCCTTAGACATAAAATTATACATAAGAATTGTCTGAATAGAACGAGAATATAACAAAATAGAATATAAAGTCTCTGATATCCATGTTGGTAAAATGTGGATAAAATTTCAAAATACAAATAATATTAAAACAACTGAAATAAACAAAAATTAATATCTTGTTATGACGATAAAATAGTGGTAAAATTGGCCCATACTAAGCGGTTGTTGTTGTTCCCTCTCGTTGTGGAACATATTTCACCCCCTACTATCCTCCTAATATTATAAATGCGAAAGTTTGTGTTTGTTACTTCTTTACACTCAAACTGCTGAACCAATATTGTTGAAAATTGCTGTGAAGGTAGCTGATACCCGGGATTAGCAAATAGGCTACTTTTATCCCGAAAATTGTAGCGTACCCGTGGGATGAGCAGGGAATTTAAATATTATACATATTTGCTACTCTTTCAAGCTCAAAGGAATGCAGTTGGATAAAATACAGGGGGATGAAATGGGATATAAGAGGACAGGATTGCGTGCCTTGAGCAATGGAATAGAATGAGGCGGGCAGGATGGGCTGTAATCGGACGGGACAGTATAAGCAGTATAAAAGAAGGCAGTCACGTTGAGTTAAAATATAACTCTGTCTGTGTCTAATGTGAAATGGACTCAAAAAGAATTTGCATCCGGGCGAAAATGGTAAATTAGCGGGCTAGTAAATTATCTTTAAATTGAGTGTTAAGAAGCAACTTAACAAACTAGAATAAACTTTAATAACCATCAGGTGAGCCGTATGCTCGGTTGCCCCCTATAATAAAAAACAAAAAAAAAGAACAATAATGGTAAATTATGAGAGAAAATCGTCTATCGTAATCTATGCGGACAACTCAAAATTTATCATCAGACGCAATGCAGTTCCTTGTCAAGTCTAAATACATATTGTTACCAGAATTAGAAATAGCGTGAAGGATGAATATAAAGTCTAATAATTAATTTACTCATTATTATTATACATAATATACGTATCTTAACTTAAGGACAAGTATTTATTTAATGTAATTGGAGTGAAATCGTATGGATTGAATTATATTAATGTAATAAGTTGATGCTACTAACTTATATCAAATACTTGGCTTGGGAAGTTGATTCTGCAAATCTAATCTACCGGTCTGTCTTATAGTAGATATAGACCTACCCTGCCTTGTCTGCCTGCCTAGTCTTTTTTTATGTACTGGCGCGACTAACAGCCATTTTCATAGAGAGGTTAAAAACCTATTTTAGTTATCGAATGTTTTGTCTTCTTCGCTCAAACAGAATTAAAAAGTCATTCAAAAGGGACAAAATATTCTATAACTTAGGGGAGAGTCCTACAGTACCGTCACCTTAAGGTTTATCAACAAAAAAATCAAAGTTCTTAATGTTAAATATTCAATACCTCCTGATATATTTAAAAGAACTATTGTGCTATTAATAAAAATAACAAACAACCAAATCGTTTAGACAAAATCAGCTTTATTATTGCAATTCCAAGAATTAGAAAATACGGACTAAAAAAAATAGGCCTACAGTATCGGCCACTAAGAATGTAACCATTTAGGCAATACAATAATCGCAAATATACTGATCGGATAGCTCCGATATATTTGCACAAGTCTCATGGACCCAAATTTTACAGTTTCCGCACCGTATCCAATCTTCTTCATGACATTCAGCACACAAAGTGCAAACTGTCTCTTCTTCAATCGGTCTGTGAGTAGAAGGTAGGTTTTCGATTGTATTTTTTTTTTGTTTTCTTACTGACATCTCTTGCTGACAGTAAAGTCTTACCTTTTCTATTACCACCTTTTCCTGAAACTGAAAACTATTTCTTTTTTTGTCTATTTTGTTTCCCTTCCAGCATCTTTTTGTACGGAAAACTCGTTATAATTTCACTTATTTCAGCTTTACGACTTCATGCAGTAACTCTTCATTTTCTCTTCACTAATTCTGTCATTCAGCGTTTTTCGGGGTATCTAATAGCTTTCTGGGGCTTGACGTGCACTCATCTTGTTATTCAGTACCTTTCTACAGCTTTATACATATCTGCCGGATCTCAGGCGCCCTTTTTTGCCTCGTCCGACCATCATTTGTATCATTTGGCATTTTCGTGTATTAAGTAGTAATTTTTGCAAGTAATGCAAACCTTTTAAACTAATTTAAGGAATGGCTGGTACTGCAGGACAACGTACTGGCCGGCACTGGAGGAAACGGAAAAAATAAGAGTTTCGATTTCAGATGAAAACAAACGTACAAAGGCTGAAATAATATTCGGTTTTTAGTAGCCATATAAGCATACTAAACTTACCAGGATATTTTTTTTTAAATTGAATCCCTGAACTTCGAAAATCACCTACAGAATTTTAATTACGTAGCATACATTCATCGCGCGCAACAGAAATCTTTACACTGACAGTAAACCGGTTGTGACAGGTAGACGCCGCGTGGGGCATATACTTGCACGAGGCTACCGCACTAAATAGCGTAAAACTGTCAGTGCCATCTATTATAGATTTAGAGAATTTGTAACTGGCCGGTACTGTATGCCGGCCGGTACTGTAGGACTTTCCCTTATATAGGTTTTAAAACTGTCTATGAATGACGGCGTAAATGACTACAATGCGCCTGATGGCAAGCGCAGTGCAGTCCAAAAAATCATCCCGCGTGGGATCTCTCGCCAATCGATAATATAATGCCTGGCTGATAATATCCAGATATGTCACTATGACGAGTCCCTAACCACTATGTACGGTGTACTAACCGGGCGAATACAAATATACTACACTCCAATCGAATGTGGTTTACACAAAATTAAATTCTATTTGAAATACACATTTCGCTGAGCTATGGAATGGACAACTAACCTAACAATGTGCATAGAGCATGCACTCCGCACCGTTCGCAATTATACCACGCACTCGTCCATGCTATCCAGTTTTGTTGACGCTCTGACTTATAAAACCGTTTATTTTTGGTAAGAAATATACCTAAATGACACCTATTTGGCTGTATTTCTTCATAGGACATGAAATATAATACAATTATTGAATTATTTTAGTTGTACTTCGGTACGACTACAAAGCTGAGGTTCGAATCCCGGGTCGGGCAAAGTGATATTGCGTTTTTCTATTCATTATCAGCCCGGAGCCAGGAATTTGTTCCCGAAATGGCGATAGGCTCGCCCCCTATCACATCATGGGACGGAAAATACAAGGCGAAATGTGGGTGTCCTGGTGGCGCCTCTGCCTACCCCTTCTGGGATAAAGGCGTGAGTTTATGTATGTATGTATGTTTCAAAGACATGAAAATTGGAAATTTCGGTAGCCACAACCAGCCCAGGATTGTGTATTGAGGCTGTACTCTCAATCTTGCAAGGAATCGGTTTTAGCACAGTAATAATTGATTTAAATATTCTGTTAGGCAATAAGTAAACAGCATATATATTGTAAAACTATAAAATAAGGACCGAGAAGAAATTATTTAAATAAATAATATTAAAAACGAACTTAAACTATTCAAATATTAAATATCTTCAATGATGTTAAGACTATTATGTCTAATTGTTCGTGTATGCTGCATAACTAAGATTTAGGTATTCAATGATGGTACGAAGGTTCCGTCGGATTAATGAATCATAATCGCTACTTACCCATAGACACAGTATATTGGCATTTTCTAGACCAACGCAACAAGGCCGCGGACAATCTAATCCTAGTTGGATTCTTGTTGCGCTTTTGTTTGTTTATTACTCGACTGCGTCAAAAAGACAAAAGGAAGGGTTAGGATATTATTAGGCTATTGCTTTTAGCATCTCTCTCTCTCTCTTTCTCTCTCTTTAGCCAGAGGAAGTCGACTGTTCAACATAGGCCTCCCTCATGGATCTCCACATCGACCCGTTAGAAGCTCTTCATCTTCAGACTTCCTCTTACCTTAACCAGGTCGTTCGTCCACTTTGTGGGTGAGCGGCTGACACTTCGTTTGCCTGTACGTGGCATCCTGTTGTTATCATGATGACTACAAAAAATTATATGATTATGATGAATGAGTGGTCAAACAAGTAGTTGCCATGACTACAATAAAATCTTAGAGATAATTACATACATAGTCCTGACCCCACTCTAAGATCGAGTCTTGTGTCGTGAGTATCAGAAACTATGAGAAATTTTTCGGTCTTACAAACACCCACACCCGAAACAAATACCTGTGAACACACAAATATATGTTTCAGTGCAGGGATCGACACCGCCGGCTCACGTTTCACAGCCGGTGTCTAACCAACTACGCCACGGAGGCTGTCAAAGTTATCAATAGCTAAATCTATAGCTAGTAGAGTTTATGTTATCAAAAACCGCTTACGGTACAGTTAGCCGGGTACTTAACCCTTCAAGTGTCTATGTATAGACAATAGACTTTTGACAGATGTTACACAATGGAGAACAATTGGAGAACAATGGAGAACGTCACATAAATCTTGACAGGGAGCCCAATATGAGCTTCTTGGACATTTGTTTCAGTTTGATGTAATAAATGTGCCGGCATTCCATCAACGCTATTAATTCCCCGTCCGGCTCGACTAAATTAATCTGAAAGCTTTACTATGAAAATCGGCTTTTGTAAGTTCCAATATTCTTATAAAATACGGTTAAAAGTTAGATAAGTTCTTATGTGTCAGTTAGTAATAAATATTTTTATCAGAACTTTTTATCGAGAGCTTTGTGAACGAAATGGATTATTGACATATTGTATATTTACAATAATATGCCTATTGATGTGCAATGGCACGTAAATACTATTTGAATACATAGCTGGGTTCCAAATACATTTCAATATAATGAGAGCTCAGAAAATATTTTATCTGTATCTTTATTAAAGATATTTGTATATGCTAAGAGCTTCACAGGTGGTTAATGTGTTTTCAAAATTGCTCTCAAATTTGCAAACCTATCCCAGCTTAGATACCCACGTTATTATTATTGTACTGTTAGATATTTTATTATTAATGCTTTGATTTAGGAATATTAAAAGTGCCGACAACCAAACTAAGAATCTAGTTGGTTAAGCAAAACACCCGATGTTTTGCTCTTTATAACCTAGCCTTTGCATTTTGTAACTGAAAGTGAAAAGCAACTGAGACTGAAACACAACATATGATTTACATTATACAGTCACTTCTGCGCATCATATACTTTGGGAGTGTGATCGTTGGTCTGATGAACGCAGAATAATGGTGAACAATATGCATATAACATCTGGTGTTGTATACTATAAGGACCTCGTGGAATCTAGGAAGAATTTGACAGCCTCCTTGGCGATTGGCAAAGGTATTTGTTTCGGGTCTGGGTGTTTAGTGAGACTGAAAAAGTCTCTCGTAGTTTCTGATACCCACGACACAAGACTCGATCTTAGTGTGGGGTCAGGACTATGTATGTGACTGTTGGGTGTATTTATTTATTATTTATTCCCTCATGTATTTTTCCGATGGGATAAATTCACTCACATCTCACACAGGCAGCGATCAAATTATACTCGTCATAAATTAATGCTGAAAATGCACAATTTCGCGACGACATAATTTTATTAATTTAATCACCGTAATGACTACAAGCCGTGATTTTAATGTGTCGTTGTGACCTGCACGCTCGATGGCCGTGGCGTGTGACGTCATCGATCAACATATTGTAATATATCAGAAATGTGAGTTCAATAGCACTGCACTCATTATTCTCGTAATCATATATTATTGTTTCTCAACTTTGAAAGCTATGATTGGTCAATACCAATAGTAAGTACATGTGCTTCTTACCAGAATATGTAAATTATAAGATATAATCACAGTTATAGTAATCTACAAAAACTCCCTTGTTGTAAAATATGAAATGGTGTTTTTTATTATTATTGCAATTGTTCAGTGAACGACAAAATCACCTGATGCTAACTGCTGCCCATAAATATCTCCACAAAATAAAGGGAAAGAAAAGGAGAAGTATGGAAGACGATATTAGTATTGACTATTGACATGTGGCATTCTCACTCACTTCGCGTCAAGTTTCTGTGGGATAGAGTCTCAGAGATACCCCACGGTCTCGCTGGACCATTTCTACTGATGTGTAACGTACCTACACTATAGCTCTGGCACTTTATAATTCTAGCATATTATTACATATATTTTACATTTAGCTTTTTAAAGCTGCGTGTACTGAAATGCAATGCATAATCATTATTCATTCAAATCATTATTGTAATATAATTAACTAAAAAAATTCAATTACTTAATGGTTGTACGTATATATAAATAGGTATTTTATAGTTATATGTCGTCTCCGATGACCGATCTTCTGTCGCCGAAAACGCTGTTGTCAAAATCATAAGAAATATTTCTCTCTTCACATTTTATTACATTGAACATGTTAATACTGTCACATTACGAAAATAAATGCTTGTTGTTTGTATCGTGAAAATATCTCTTAAACAATGCGATAAATTGATATTTTTTTAATTTTATTTGTTGTTCCTAATTTCGCCACACACCTATATATGATAGATGACTTACATACTTACCGTGACATTATAAGTACGTACATATGGCGAAGCAATAAAAAATTCTTCCGGGTAAGGCTTTATTTTGAAGTATATAACAATATTGTTACTTGGAGCAAGTAAATTGAAATATTAACTTAAGTCTCTTTATTTTCTTTACTTGAGTGCCGTGTCACCTTGTTCCGCAAATGTCTAAGCTAACAATAGATAAAATAATAGGTTTCTAAGTATTTATGTCAGCCCATGGAAGCTAATTTACATACCAGGAAGGAAGCTCCTCCGTGATCATGGGTGATATTATCCCAATATTCAAATGATTCAAATGACAGAACCGACATGATTATGCGTGCTAAAATAAAATAAATTAAATGTGTTTAAAGTCCCTCGCCGTGACCGTCAATTTCAAGCATAAACACAGCTGACATTTAAGAAAACAAGACTTAAGACATTGTTGACTAAAATGTATGTAATAAAACGGCACAAGATGTTTCCACTTCGTTCAAGCGAATAATAGTAAGTCACAACGGAATTACTGCACAAATCTTCAAGAGTTGAGGGTAGATAGCATCTGAGAGGCGGTGCTGGCAAACTGCATCGTTCATTTATATGCTAATAGGCATGCCTGTGACTTACAAGTCCCATTCACAAACACTACCGCGTACTTAGCGAAAAACATGGCAGATGTGAGAGGAAAATGTTACTTGCTAGTTTTTATACACATTAGGGCCTTTCTACAACGTATTAATATTTGTGATATTTCGTGATTTTTGCTAAACCCCTTCCCCCCTTTCGAGCCTCATGTGATTAATGGACGGCCCCTAAAGCGTGTATTTTAGTTTTATTTTTTAGTTTGTGTTTCGTCTGGACGAGGAACACACGCGGGCATTAAATAATGGCAGAAAGAGATTATCCAAAAGTTAATATAATTGATCTTTTGGATTCAAAGCGCCTTTCAATTTTATTGTAGAATAAAATGTATTGTACATATTGCTATTGTAGGTCTACGGGCCGCCTAAAAGGTATTGGCTGAATTGTCATGTATCATAACCAGTAGGTAGTACCCACTAATGAGTTTCACAACTCATTTCGACCCAATGCGTCACAATGAGAGCGGGCGTGAAAGCAAAGTTCTCGCGGCGGATTTCTTCATCAAATTGTTCTTTACAGTACGTAATTTTGTAAATTTTATTTACTCACCGCGTTTACAAAAGAATATGTAATGTTGAGACGTCGCGTCGGTTATAAAGTAAACCGACACTGGCGACCGTGACTCTCCCGTTTCGGCACGTTGCATAAATAATGTTCGAATGTTTTTCTCGCACGACGCTGCGGGAAATGTGCTGGCTTTGCACAAAGTCACCGTGGCCACGCAGTAAAGCTGTAATCACGTATTTTTTCACTTGGCGCGGCTCTCCTAAAATCCTTCCCTGTGTGTACATGCTTTATCTGAAGCGTCCGTGAGAAAAAGGCGCTTTAACAACGGCCTTTTACTTTAATAAATATACCTACACAGACGGCTTAGCGGTGCTAAATTTATTTTCATTGAATAATCAAAACTACATAACACAGGCACCTCCTGAACAAACTTTTATCCGATACTCAATAAAATTTCAACAAACAAAAAAGAATCAAAGTGACTATAAAATATCGCTCATAACAAACTAGATTACGAGCGAAACATGATATTATTGAACTTTTTCATTTCGCGCTATAGGGAAGGAGGCAGACGCGACTTCATTAAATATGAGCGTTCGCCGTCAATTTAAGATCTCCGCGGAACAAGGGGAGATCAAAAGATCTGTTAGGCGACATTTGACTAAACAAATTCGGGTGTTGGTACTTTATAATGAAGTGCGCTAGTTAGGCGCGATTATAGGACGGTGGGCCGAAGTTCGTGCATAAATTGTGCTCTCGGGACGTTTTTGCTATAGCCGAGCGACTTCGCCAAGAAAGGGAAGCATTCCGAACAAAGGAATGCGCGACACGCCGCCTTCCCGCCCTGTCGACCTCCTGGTTGTATTTTCAAACCACATTGCCGCCTTTGAATTAATTCTTGTTAGAAAAACAGTTTTCCTGTCGTGGTTAACTCTCGGTTCCCGCTGTAATTCAATTACTCGTTATTATTTAAAGTGCATCCCATCCTGTACGAGTATTTGCATTTGTGCGCTGTGTTAATATGCTATGAACGCCGAGCCGCTACTTGTGCAGTCTAATAACCTAATTACATGCCGCCAAGTGCCCTCCGTATAAATATTGTGAAGCGCTAATTCATTCCCAGGCGCTTTTACAGGCACACACCTAAATATTCATGGTTAAAAGTTCACCCAGTACAAGACGAACTTTTCAAAGCGTATATTTTTGCTCGCCAGCAAGAAGGGTGGAGGGAATAAGAGCGAAAGCGTGTACACTTCACTCGATTTCACTTCAGCTGAAATTAAAGCGCGGTAGGGATCAACGGTTTTTAAGATTACGGTCTCCCTTTGTTGGGTGTCACAAAATATAAAATACGCAACTGCGCGACCCCCGAATGGGCCCACTTTCGGAAAGTCGACTGTCATTGCTCGTGACGAATGGGACGCGTTGTGAACGCCGCACAAAGACGCAATTTCTAGCCGATTCTTTAGAAATTACCTCTTAACCACCCAAAAGATATGTATAAGTAGAAATGGCCAATGATATGGCACATTATCAAGAACCATAATACATTTTAAAAACTTCGTAATAAATATTATAAATAATAAGTAAAATTATCACAGCAAAATTTAATTTTCTCGAAAGTCTTTACACTTTAATTCTGATAACATCTTGGGTTCACAATACACATAAAACGAGACAACGGCGTCATGGGCCGGCAAACCTTAATTTCACGCAGTCAATAAACTACGAATTTAAACTGTTAGTACAACAAAGTTTTGAAAATTTTAGCAGCGTTTACAGGACTAATGGACCATATCTAAAGGGCTCGGGATAGTTTGTCCTTTGTTTCATCCGCGTAATATAATTACGAAGAGCGCTGGGGTTAATGATTGCAATATGCGAACAACACAGTTTATGTTCGCTACTCGATGGAATATGGCGGAGATAGTCTTTTGTCTAAGGCATCGGCACGCTAATGATACCCATTTGTTGGGTTCTTCTGGTGATAAAACGAAGTAGCCGAGCTAAAAGGCACATGAACAGTTATGACGCACGTTTCACGCCCATGGGTTTTTACACGGGAGCTGCCGCAGGGTTCGCACTTAAATAGAGCGTTATTCCGAAGATACTCAGCTTCTGGCTATTTTTATGCCGGTAAGGTTTAATAATAGATCATCTTAAAACTTTCAAGCTTTTTTTGTTTTTTGTTTAGGACAAATCAAGAATACTGAATACCCTAAAGTGTGGCGAAATTTGGAACTACAAATAATAGTAAAAATATCTATTAAACGCATTGCATGTGATATGTTTTTATAATGTAAACAATAAGCATTCATACTCGTTGATCTAACAGCATTAACATGTCCAATGCAATAAAGTGTGAAGGGAGAAAAACCCCCAAAAGATCGTAGACGATCTGTACTCATAAATCCTACTACTTTTCTGAAATACAGTGGTATGGTCTGTTTATATTTTTGAATCAGATGCGTATATTCTGCATACGGACGTCTCATATAATGTGGAACAATGCCCAAACCTAGCAGTGGGGCTTAAAAGATCCGTATAAAGTTACCAAAAGTATTCAAGTGTTAATCTACTAGAAAGTGGGCATAAGTTGCAGATTAGATAGACCAGGATTGAATTATTGTCTGTAAGTATTCGTGTCAGTGGGATGTATAATCGTAAAACAATACAAAGATCTTACATAATAATTAAACGCTGACTACGAGAACATAGACCAGTATGAGAAAAAATCCGCTCAAAGGAAAAACGTATATAAAAGTATTGATTACCATTGAAGCCCTTGAAGATATTGAAACAGATCTCGAATTCTAGAATGGTTTGGGAAAACCTTCTCTCGTCTAAAATAAAAAGCGCGCTTTCAAAACTCGAAGCACAGTCTGCGGTAAAGTTGGTGAATAAGTGTTGTAATGCGGTTGGTTAAGACGTCGGCTGCGGAAAGAAAAGGTTCAATCGCCACTAAGATCAGTCTTGTTGTCTTTATGTTTCAGTGAATTGTAAAAGATTCTTCTAGCTCCCGATACAGGAAATAAGACTTCGATTTTGATACGGAAAAGACTATGTGTTAGGTGTAGTTGATATTTTGAGTTGCCCTATATACCTACTATTATGGTCTTCTTCATAACATTATGATATAAGAATTAAACTTTCAGTAGTTTTACTATACATTTAACACTACTTCATATTGTGCTTGTCATAGATTTTGTATTTTCTACTTTTAATAATATGTCTTTCGAAATCCCAATATGAACAATTTTTTCTGCAGCGCACTGTACGTAGCTTGAGGAAATGCTAAATTTATTGAAACAGGCGCTATTGAAATAAGTAATGAAAGGAACCTCTCTATCTGTTTCAACAAACAGTTCCTTATCAGATTATTTATATCAAACTACCGAAATATAAATACATTTTTATAAAATAGTAGTCTCACGCTGCAACAAACGAAGGAATTTTGCAATATTTAGCATAAAGATAGAAACAATACACCAATATCTTTTACATACTAGGTACTTAATATTTTTTCTCATTCTGTAAAAAATATACATCTTTTATATTGCTATTTCGAATATAATGCGAAAATTTTGCTTAAGGTTCTAATAAATTAAATATTAATGTAATTGATAAATATTTAACATAAAAAACTATGTTTTAAGTTCACCAGCGCCTACAAGTTTAATAAAATATTTATTATATCAGTGTAATGAATAGAACTCGCACAAATATTATTTTCCAAACGCAACGGGGGACTACATTCAATAGCAACAGCAAACCAATCATAAAATGTAATGACATTTGAGTCTGTGAGGACCATTTCTTGAACCAATTTCGCTTACTTACAACTAGCGATCCAGCTCAGCTTCATCCGAGTGCAGATATTCTTCGCTCCACACTATAAACCTATGCAATGGAAAAAAATATACGTATGACCACATTACCTTTTTTTTATTGCTATGAATGGAGAGACAAGCATGCCATTCGCCTGATGGTAAGCGTGATGACCGCTCATGGACAGTAGCAAAATATACAACAAATGAATTACAAAGCAATGCTTAGCATTTCACTGCGCTCGCCATCCTGAGACATAAGATGTTAAGTCTCATTACTCCGGTTCCAAATTCCGTCATACCGAAACACAACAGTGCATTTACACTGCTCTTGAATCACTCTCTCTAGTATCTAGTAATGAAAAGTGTATTAAAATCAGTTGCGTAGTTTAAAGAAATATAAGACCTCATTGGGACTGCGGGAGGCGACTTTATTTCATATTACTTAAAGATTCCTTTATTGAAGACTTCCCGTAGTATTGTTAAATGTAAAGAATATTCAAAATAAAGCCTATCTTTTATTTCAAGGAGTATCGGTGGAAGGATAGGGCCCGATCGAGCTATAGAAATGAAGGTGCGCCACGAGACTAGTGATTTTGTTTTTCGTAAGGATTTCGATGATATATAAAGATGCACTATTTTTTTTCTTATGGCTCTATCGAATACTCGTCCAGGGCAACTATCACGGCATTGAATCTAGGATATTACGCATTCTTCTTTCCCAATTTTACACACATGCTTTGAGACATTGCAGCGTGGAGAAGTAACTAGGACCGACTTATTTTTTATATTAAGCTCATTACTGTAATTAAAGATATATTACTATAAAATGCCGGCATGTAAAATCTTGCCACTCGACACAATTATAGTGGCCTACTGCTATCGGAACACTTCGATAATCGATATTTATCGGTTTTTAAATATACAAGAAATAGTTGCGCTTGCGGTTACAGATCCATTCCATTACTGTACTGCTCCCGGAGCTAATAGGGGAAATAAGATGTTTCCTATTTAGAATATGGTCATAAAATAGCAAACCGTAAACTTCTAAAAACCTCAAAAAAGTTATATCGCGAGCTGAATCTGGCATAACCTTTGGAATTACTGAGCGTAAGACAAAATATAATGAAATGGGCAGCAAAAAACACGATAAGGAGCGTAACATAGTGGTTATATTTTTTGTAAAGCATTGCTTAAAATTAAAATATTTTTATTGTAGTTTATCGGTTTTTATGGACTTTATTTCAAAGTTTATAATTTTTAAATTTGATGGAAAATTCTCAATTATCTGTTTGCATGCCCTAGACAGAACAACCCAAGATAATAGTAAGGAGGGAGCACAAGATTCGGCAAATAATACATTTGGAAGTATTCCTGATGCTTTATTCATATAATTCAAGGCATTTAGTACTCGACGCTGCCTGTGCATATACCAGAACACATCTGGGCAGTCGAAAACCTATTCAGATTACCGCCACAACCGCTATAAGAGAATCCTTTACAGCGACGCTGTGAGATGTCGTAAAACCACCTGCAACAAATTCAAATAACACTATCAGCTTAGACTTTAGAGTATATAAAGTAGAGTGTATACTTGTAGCGGGAGCGCTGTTATAGGTTTGCGTCTTCAAAACTTGGATATTTTTTGTTCGTAATGTTGGTAGCACTGCTATATTAGTGAAAATAGAGCTAATTGGTTAACAACAAATTGCTATAAATCCCATTAGTAACCGAAAGTGTATTTAGTTATTATCCATCTAAAACGAGTTTGAGTTAAATTCAATAGACCAGCCATTTTGCCAGCGTTATAGTATAAAAGCTGAATTTTGCCAAAATATCCCAAAAATATTTTATTTTAGTATTTCAATCCATTCCACATATCTTGAACTAAACTTGATTATGACTACTAGCTAAGATCTGGATCACGTCTTGACTAAAATACACGAGTTTAAATATTAAACAATGAAACTAAAATCACATTATCAAAATTACTGGAGAAGAAAACTTATACAATAACATAATATTATAAGAGTACATTAGTTCGCTCGGAAGCCACGACTCTTAATAGCTAGTGCTTAGCTAAATTGAAACTTACATCGGATGATAGCTATTACATTCCCCAAAATCGGGCTGGAAACGACAGAATATGTTTTCCGAAACATTTGCTTTTATTTCTTTTACTCGCGCATCTGGAATATTGTGACAATTAGTACGTAATATAAGTATAAGCTAACCGAAATAGCCAAGGTTACAAGTCAATGGATGCAAGCTACTTCCAACAGGTCTTTATGAACATCCTTGGAGGCGGCCTACGTCTAGCAGTGGACTTTATATGGCTGAAGAGATAGTAATAATAGTGAATGGTGGCTGTTGGTAACGAATCGAATGTGAATTGAAAGGCCGGTCGCGGGTTCCAACCTACGAGTACACTTCTAACTTAAGAGTGATTTGTATATTGTTACTCAATTACCACACTCTTTTAAAGTGATATATTGCCTTATATTTAATTACTATTATACCGGGTGATATTGACATAATATTTAAATTGAACCACATATTCCTAACTACCCCAGGTAACATTGTACCAAGTTTGATAAAATATTAATAAATATATTCAACATTTATAAATATTAATATAAATATTTTCGACATTTCTTGCTAATAAAATTAACAAGAATTAATAAAATTCTTCTAATGCACAGTTGCTTATTATTCTAACAGCAATTAACAACTCGTCACTACGATTACTTACCCCAATTATGCCACAACTTAATATATTACAGAACTAATTGGCAACAAAATTTATGACACAAGATTATAACGCAATGCCCATTCGACTGGCGACACATTACCCACTCCCCTTGTAATGAATCAAACGGTTTGTATAATTAAAATTACTACGGAGATATAAATGTAACGTGTAATTAATAAAGACTGAACCGTGAAATTGAATGGATCATAAAATCTTTTAGAACGTGCAAGAATTAAAGAACTATAGAAAATAAAAGAAAAATTAAGAGACCTAATTCAGCAACCCGCGAAGAACAGAACAATTATAAATTTAGTCCTATCAAAGATTTTTATGTATTTGTGCAGAACCTTACTTTTTTATAAGCCCATGTCACTTCCGCAAAAATAAGCTATCAGTGATTGAAAGTCTTATAAAAATCGATTCAGAGCAGCACTTGGGAAATTAGACTAATGTTGATTTTGTAACCCTTTCCTAAAAATTCTATTTTCTCTTTACAAAACACACTAGGAGTAATAAGATTATAATATTGATATATTAAAATATATTGCACTTAATTTTAAAACACTTACCTCTGCAATTCTCGTGACATGCGGATATTGTTTCAAACACATTTTTACTATTAGGACACAGACCATATGTAAATGTTCTACAGTCTTGCATTTTCACATCGTAATAGAATCTAAAAAACATATTGCTTTTGTATAAACATTTATCGAATTGCTGCAAATGCAATTTTATACATGGGGTTAAGTATGGACCTTTCGGACTTGGAGAGTCTCTGAGGCTGCGTTTAAAGTACTATCCCAAAGAAGTACAGCAGATCAGCCTTTGCATGTTATTATTTTGTATTTTATAAATAAAATAATCTTTCTTCCTCTACCATTTTACTACCTTAACTCATAGACTGGCCCCAAAGGCTCTTTGTTTTGAATGATCATAAGCAATTGTAAAAAGACTCATCTTGTCCAAGTTTATTAGACTTCCAATATTTACTCAGTATGATCTTATCGAACTACGAATTACGATTCCAAGAATATTGTTGGAATATATGTTTGAATAAAATATTATTTTCCAATCAAACGACATCCAATTCCGTGCAAATATTTTATCATTCCTATTTCTCCAGAAAAAGGTCGGCTATTGATCAGCTAATCTGACGCTGATCTTAACGATTACATCAATCACCAAGTAATGACTGTAGATTCCTTTTGTAGGATTTTTCCAAAACAAAAGACTTAAGTTGCTCAATAATAAACAACATAGTTATATAAATTCATAATATCACGCCTAAAGGGATAGGAAAAGCTGGCACTAGTGATATTGAGACAAAATGGGAAACCGTCGTATCCCAATATAGACGACTTTGAAACCAGTCAATCACTTCGCTAAAATATTGTGTCACTTAGAATGGTAATTTACCATTACAATTTAAGTCTGGTAAACAGCCGGTGAGACAGCAGTTGAAATGTTTTGGTTGATATGAAACATGTCACACAGAACCATTGTGCTCGGCGCTCGTTTAGATTTTAGGAAGCATCCCATAAGACAACAATTATGAAATGGTCGTTTTGTCTTCCCTTTCTATCAAGGAGTTACCTACACCCAGTGTTCATGGGTAATTCATTAGCATCCGAAGAATCGGTTGTTGATTTCATAGGTGATACCAAAAAAACATGCGTGGTTATGGATGCACGTAAGAAGTTATACTTCTTTTTAATTTATGAATATTTAAGAAACTACTTTGAATATAGTTATGAGTTGTCACGGAAATTTGACAATTTGTTAACAGATAATTTCATCATGTCGCTATTGGGCTGTCAGTTTGCGCGCGCATCGTAAACATGTAACGCTCATATTTTTTCCCAAACACGCCTAAATAAATGAAACTTTCATAAAAAGTTCATTTTTTTTTTGCCTTGCCTTTCTAGTTTGGTCTATCTCCTGTTACTGGTTTATCGTCTAGTTCTGGGACACCCGGTATAATAGGCGAGACGACAGTATCAAAAAATTAAAGATTTTATGTTTTTAAGGGAAAATACGTATTACAAGGATTTCAAATGATAATTCAGTTTTAATCTATACTTGGAGATTAATAAGATTTTAAATAAAATCAAAGTACAAAATATAGCAATCGGCCATTTTGACAAAAACGTTCTTCACAACGCATGATGTCACGCCTATGTAAACATGACGCATTCGCTGCGCATAGACCACAGATTAAGTAGTACACAATAACATGTTTACCTAGTAGTGACATCAAAGCGGACGCCATGACACCTTCTAGCGTTTTTTGTGCACTATTGAAAAATTATTAGAAAAATGGCTTAAAACTGTGTTAAGCCTTTGTTAATTCTTGAAGTATAGATTTTTTCGTATATAATAAATGTGTGCCCATATTTTAGAATATAATTTGAAAATCATTCGTCTCGCCTATTGCCATATACAAATATTACCTAGGCACCATGGGCTGGTTGTCCGTACAATCGACGCCATTGGGCTGAAACTTGCACCAAACGGTCCAATCGTAATCACTTATGTTATCTGAAACAGAAGCAGTTCATCTGTTGGTAGCCATTACTCTAATTCAACAATGGGTCTGCTGTTACATTACGCGAGTGCCTCGGTGGCGTAATTGTACTACGGTACGACTGAAAAACTGAGGTCTCAGGTTCGAATCCCGGGTCGGGCAAAGTGATATTGGATTTTCTATTTATTATGAGCCCGGAGTCGGGAATTTGTGCCCGACATGGCGATAGGCTCGCCCACTATCACATCGTGGGACGGAACATACAAGGCGTAATGTGGGTGTCCTGGTGGCGCCTCTGCCTACCCTCCTGGGATAAAGGCGTGAGTTTGTGTTTGTTAGATGTTTGTTACATTTCGCTTTTGTTTCAGTACTATTGCATAGAACTACTAGTAATATTACATTTCTGCTTCATCGCTATTACTAGTAGGACCTACTCTACATTGGATTGTTATGGTCTTATTGATGGAAAAGCTGTCTTTTGGAATTCTGGTCAAAGATCGATGTGTCGATAACCAGCGAGCACTTTTTACTTCCGGCTATTCAGATTCTCATTTAAATTTTATCACTGCCGGCATTTTCCAATATTTTAACATAGGAGATATACATCAGACGATACATCAGACGTAGCATTACCCACAGTGACCACCTTACTCGATCAATAAAATGGTTGAAATAAATGCTCTGAATTTCTTGTGTTCTAGACTTTATCAACAACAGCCAGCCTTCTGATCAGAGTTTCAGATATATAGTTAACAGGTTAACTGTCCACAGACCATATATGGTCTGTGGACACACTTGCACACCAGTCCACAGACCCTATGTGGTCTGTTCACCCATACAATTTCTAAGCAATCTGGAGCTGTGGACGTACAAAAAAAGGCTTATATTTAACGCGGACTCGGTAGGACATATCATGAAGTTTATAAAAAGTGCTGGGACATAGAAAAATATATATCGATATTTTTTTAAAAGGTATGGAATTCTTTTTTATCGAAAATGTGTTATTTGAACTTTTCCGAAGATTGCGTTGTATTTATCATTACATTAATAAGCTAAATAATAACTAAAACATATGTAATGAAAACACTTGAAATTATATTATGAAAAATTTATTTTAAAAAATTAAATATGGACTTTTTGAAAACATTGCAGACAATAAGGTTTAGTGCAAATATTGCATATTTGCGAAACTCTTTTGGCCTTATTAGTGGCAGCCTGTGCTGTTTCGCCTGCCAATCTGTGTTGTTCGTAGCAACCTGTACACCTTCGCCTTTGTAGTTTACCATCCTTCTTATCCAGCATTTGAAGGAAATGCTGTGCCTGCAATGGCCGGACATTTTGACGTTGTGACGAACTTGCAGTAGGATATTGTTGTGGTGTAACTGCAGCTGGAGCCGGTAATTGAATGTTGTTAACATCTACAAGGTTTTTCACAATATCTGTTTGAGCTTGTAGTAGCGAACATTTATCTTGAGGGTTTAGTTTTTTATACAAATACAGCGCGTTTATTACGGCTACACCCAAAAGCACATCAACAGCAATCTTCTTGTACCATGTCAGACTTTTACGAATCGGTGAATAATAACTTGCTAACTCATCAGAAAGATCGATGCCCTTTTTACGTTTATTGTATTCCAAAATCATATTTGGTTTCTGGCGTTCAATTCTCCCAGTAGTTAAAGTTTGTTCATCGGCGTGGCAAGTAGAGATCATTAGGACATCTCGTTTATCCTTCCATTTTAGAACTGTTACATTATTCCTCTGAGCGGCGATATGCTCTCCTCTATTGAGTTTCTTGTTTTTTACTAATAACGGAAGCTGTTTACGGTTTTTTCGCAAAGTGCCACAAAGATAAGTTTTGCGACTTAGTAAGAATTCAGCTAATGGTACACTTGTATACCAATTATCCGCAATAATAATTCTTCCTTGGTCTAAAAGTTCCTCACACAACTCAACAATAACGCTTCCCGGTTTATCCAGGTTAGAAATTTGGGGATCCTGTCCAGTATACACTTTATATTTCCATACATATCCGTCATCAGTCGTGGCCTTGTAAATCTTGAGGCCGTACTTGTGAGTTTTGTTGGGGTTGTACTGCCGTATAAGTAGTCTCCCTTGAAAAGGGACCATCGACTCATCCACGACAACGCAGTCTTTCGGCGTTAGTAATTTTCTGCAGTTTTTCATTACAATATCTACAATTGGTTTGACTTTGTATAAACGATCATTTTCGTCTCGTTCTGCCGTATTATCAACAAAATGCCAGCAACGCAAAATTGCAACAAAACGATTGTAAGACATTTTTATCATGTGCATCAGTGGATGGTAATAAATAGAGTCTCGTTTCCAGTAACATTCTAATGATGGAAATCTAATTATGCCAGTCAGCAAGTAAATGCCCAGAAACTTCTTTATGTCTTCATTGTTTACTGGTTTCCAGCGAGACAAACGACCACCAGGATTGGCTGCAATTGATTGTTCAGCATACAAGTTTGTCTGATGTACCATCAACTCTAAGACTTCGTCATCAACCAATAAGCGATATATTGTAAAGATATTGGAATTTTCAGGAATGTGATCAATGTGTAAAAAGTTTTCACCGGTAAAATCTTCACGGCGTAATGGTAGAATATCGTAGTTCCAACCTTGACTTTCATCGTGTTGTTTCATCTGATAATCTGTAATTGGTCGTGGAGCAGAAGTTCTTGAAGCAGCATTTCTTGGAGCTCGAACAGCTGTGTTTGTTTCATTGCTACTAATACTATCGCTAGAATCTGAATTTGGTAGTACGGGTACATCACTAGTAAACGTTCTAAACATTTGTGAGTTTACTTCACTAGAAAGTGTACTGCAAACTGGTTGTATTGGAGCTTCATTTGATGCTTCTTCATCATCAAAAGTATCACCTAGGTTTACCTCATGCAATTCGATAAGTTCACTTGGTATAAAATCGGGATCTGCCACACTATCATCATCACCTAAACTTTCTGCATCATCTGATGAGTTAGACTGATTTTCTGCCTCATAGTCACTTTCTTCCAATATTCTTCTCAATTGATCGTCGGTATAGCCTCGTTTACGACTCATTTTACACGAAACCAAGACAACATAACACAACCAAGATATTTTTGAAACTCCGTTAGCAAATGACGTTTGAACTTTGAAGTTTTGTCTGATATAAAACCACAATATGTCAAATTGATTGTCTGTCAAAGTCACTTGATATTTTTGTTGCCAACAGTAAAAAACGGAAAAATATGCACAGACCACATATGGTCTGTGGACTCGCAAATAGGATTTTACCGTTCTACAAGTTCTACAAGTTCACAGACCATATATGGCCTCTGTTAAAAAAAACTGATATAATACAAAATAAATATTTTATAATACATAAGTATATATTTGAACCCCAGATATACTGGTTTTTAATGAAAACTTAACTGGACTTATTGGACACCCCTACGCTGACCCATGGACAGTTAACCTGTTAATGTTCGATAGTAAAAATAATATAAATGTTATAACAAATATCTTGTAAATATAAAATAAGTACTACGTGTATTGACTTGTCATAAGAGCTATTTAATTGCCTACGTGACCAATAAACGAATTTCATTTCATGAGATTAAATACACCGATGTCAGCATTTACTTACCGTGTGGTTGATCGCGTATTTTCATTTCAGCCACAGAAATTGAAATGATTTGGCAATACAAAGCAAATTTAAAAAGCCTCGCGAGCATGATTGGGAAATATTTCATTTAAAATTCGTTTTACTATGCCATAATGTTTTATTGTTCAAATAACACAAAAATAAACACATATTCGTATACAATTTAACAAACCTAGAAAAACTACACTTACGCGTGTATACAAGAGAGAGCAGGATTCGTTTGCATTAGTCGTCAGTTCTAAAATATCTTTCATTTTGATAGAATTGAAGGTCTATTTGCTAAATCTTGAATAGCTTTTTCCAGCGATTTCTTTTTAAAGTCATCCGTTATGGATTTATGTACCTGATCTAAAACCCATTCAACCAACCATTTTTGATGTATGCGTCTTTCAAGTCTATTTTTCTTAATCTGATATTCCATCCGACCTCTTACCGCATCGTACACCTCCAACAATCTTTGTCGATACGCGGCCTCTAGTTGTATAGCAATGCATTCCTTTCTAGCGTCTATTAATAGTTTTTGGCCTTCTGCTCGCCACTGCAGTTCTTTTGATATTTCTATACATTTTTTATGTATGTCTATTTCATCTTGTCGCCCTTTATTCATTGCATTTTCGACTTTAGCACATTTTGCATCGAGAAAGCTGGCAAACGCTGGTCCAAGTTGCGTTACTAGGAAATAACAAATGAGAGCAACCGACAGACCGCTGTAAAATTCATGTTCTAGGACATATATTTCTTTACTGAGCAAGTAGTTGCAAAAGACTATACCAAAAATATATGGACCTGTCACGCCAGTCTTCGAATGAAAGAAAACAAACCAATCATCCGGCAGGAATCCAAGACGGCAAGGAGCAGACTTTTCTGCACGTTTGAAATCTAGTTTTTTAATGCTAGAACCCGGGGTAGAATCCGAGACGCCCTGGCATCTCTTAGTCGTTTGTGCTGGACATGTCTTCGAATGGGCGTATTTCATATGCGCAACAAAAAGTCTAATTGATTTCGAACGTAACTGATTGATTGGGTTAAATAGCATTGCAAAATGTTTTTATTACTTTGCTAAAATATCACGGGAACTTTGACAAGAATTTTTTTACTAATGACAAATGTCACTACAACAATATTTTATAACAATGCGCGAAAGAGTCGGGAGCAATGAGTTACTATTCCAAAGAAACAAATAAAACACCTTTTAATAATTGTAATTATATATTTATCATTTTTATTGCTTCAGAGATTCTCAGGCCAATTAGAGGCCAGTCAAGTTATCGTACTGATGATAAAGGCGGTAGATAAACTATGAATTGAGTGAGATTATTGATAAAATCTATGCCGTTACTAAATAGTCATAAATATTAAAATGTTATTTATAGGAGGTATTTGGCCGCTCTCAGGATGGGGTACTTGTCGCCGGTGCAGAGACCGCGGAAGTCGTCCAAGGAAAGGTCGACAATGGACACTCCTCCGAGGTTCTTAGACCTGAAAATTAAGAATAGTTTGAGAATAGCGTTAAATCAGAACTTGCACAACCTGCACTATTTCTTGCACATCCACCAAGAACGAAACGAAAAAAGCATGTGTTTTTATGACCACGCTTCTTTTGAAATATATCTGGTCGACCAACATGTTCCATTATCTCATAGAAAACCATCGTACACTAATTGTATTAACTGGCGGAAGATAATAATTAAATGGCCATAGACATTGATAATAATAATAATAAACACTCTTTATTTAAAAACATCACACAGTAAAAAAAAATAAAAGATAATTAATTAATTACTAAAACCATAAAAATTAAAGAGCTCAAAATCGGCGGTCTTATCGCTAAAAGCGATCTCTCCCAGACAACCGTGCAAGAAGAGGAGACATCCTTTAGTATACTACTCTCATCATGGGGATTTAGGAAATATAATGAAATTATGTTATTAAAAAGATGTATCACACTTTAGGCCAAAACTTAAAAAAAAACAGAGGAAGATATCGAAAGACTTACTTCACGTATGAAGCCTTCTGTCCAGCAGTGTCCGGGTCTTCGTAGGACACCCACATGCCGTCTTCCCCACTTTCATTAGGCAGGCGGAAAGCATAGGTACCTGCAAAGGAGTCCTCGTTATATTTTATCGGTTCATATTTCTTCATAACAAGTTCGATGCATTATTATGGACTGTGTGAAATTTATTCGGTATTATCAAGCCCGCATTGTTGATATAGACAATGTCGTAAGGGGAGGAAACAAATTATAATATTTTACTCGTCACTATAAAATTCATAATGATGTATTTCCAATTTATAAACATTCCTATACTTTACTGTAATGGGACGGGCTGCATTTCTGAACCCTTAAAGCATTACTTATTCTATAATTTGACGTCAAACCTTAATAAACATAAATTAAGACAATAATAATTAACAAACATAAGCAAACAAACATTAGACACCAAGTTAACACTACTCTAAAGAGGTTGATTTTATCAGCTGACAGTAATGACCATAAAATAAATATCCATCAGAATCGCAGGTGGCATTATTTACATTTATCTCCATACGTAATTACATATACAGCAATATAATGTTTATTATGTCGCACATTTATAAAGAACTAAATATAATTGGTTGTGGGTAAACATTACGGGGTGCAAAGGCAGAACAATCAACATAGTGCTACATGCATACGTAATGACGGGTGTTTCTGTGCGCAAGGTCAGCGAAAATATATACACATAAAATATTCCAACACATTTAGAACGGGCGGACATTAAAGACGTCCCTTTGGTAACAGTAAAATAAATAAGTGTTGAAATTGTGTATAGAATGTAGTAAAAAATGAGAAAATTGTGCCAAGTATGCTAAATTCATACTGTACCGACGTCCGCACTATACACCGCGTTTGTTTAAAAATTAAAGCGGTCGCATGATACTGCTTTACACGAAACCTACAAATTGTCTTTCCTGTGCAGTCCAGCACTTAGGAGACACTCTCTCACTTAAGAGTCGCTCTAAGGTGGCAGTCACTTAGGAGACACTTTATTATTCCATTATTTGGTTATGCAATTATAATTTAAAAAAATGGTACTATCTAGTTCTTTTGATGCTTGGTTATTAGGTATCGTGACTTTAAGAAGATATACTTTACAAGAAATGTCAAAGTATGCTGTGATCGCATTATTAATTCCATCGTTGGAGTCTTCTAATCTCCGCCCGAACTAAAATAGAACCATAACCTCCATCACCATGAGAGAACAACTGAATGTTAATATTAGCAAAAGCCTACTGTAAATAAGTACCAACCAAAAGTAGGAGTAAGATCTTCCTCCTTCCTTAAGCCCATGTCTGAAAAGTCAAATATGCTTACTGATTCCCAACATACCTTTTTAAATATGGCAACAAAGCAAAATGTATAGCTGCAGGACAAATATGCGAATAGCTAGTACAAGCTTGAGGGAGACTGAACAGTTGTACTATTTGGCGCAAATATAAGTGACCTTTGCGGTGTAGAAGCCGCCAGAGAATAAAATCAATTTAGGCTCACAACTCGCGTTGATTTGTTGTTTCGTATGTTGGAAATTTGTGTTATACCAATTTTAATTTGAAAGCTCGTATTTTTAACTTTAAAATATTGGACTTGTTACAAATTGGGGTACAGATTTATATGAGCAGGAGACTTTATATACATTCTTCCAATACTATGGATTCTTTTGTACCCCAGAGAAATACATAGAACTACGAAGAAGATACTATGTGACAATTGCAGCTTAAATTAGACACTCTCTTATATAACTAAACAACAAAATTATTTACAAATTGTTTTAAACACAATAATACGGAGAATGATTTATTCTCAAAGGTACTGTCTCTCTAATCTATCTAACCCTTATACGTGGTTTGCAATCACTATATCCATAAATATGTGAAAATGTTAAATAAAACCAGCAAGGTTAAGCCCCAAAGCAGCTATGAAAAAACTTACCGAAACGTTTGCTGGGGTCAGTGACCTTCCTCATGTGGGGGCGCATGCCCTTCTGGTGGTTGGGGTTGATGAGCTTAGCGCACACCTCGGGGTAGCTCAGGAGACCTTCGACTTTAGTGTAAGGACCTGATAAAAAACATAATTAAATCTAATTAGTTTGAGGCCATATGGCAAAAGGTTGGATTTGGTGTCATTGATGTTCTAGGTAAAATTCACGTTATTCTTCGTAATTTGCGTGTTCGACAGATAAAACCAACAAAAGTAAAAGTGGCTTTCTATATAAAAGAGAACTTCCTTTCATTTATCATAATTATATTCTAAGGAGTTGTTACAACCTAACACAAAGAAACACTAAGGGCTAACACAAAGAACTATTTTAACGCAACAATTATAATATATTGCTTCAGAAATTTCCTTTTGGATTAACTAGCTCGTTGGAGTACTTCGTAGTGGTATTAAAAATGAAGGCACGACTTTCTTTGAGGTGTAATTTTTAAAGATGTATAAGCAAAAAATATATAATATAAAAGGATATGTGTAATTTAAAAGATCAGAAAAATGTACTGAAATCTTATCAAAGAAAATCGTATTTTTATCTCGTATACCCATGATACTCACTAAATAACATCTTATTTTTCTCAAATACATATATCAATGGTCTTGGCAGTGACATTAATTTTTAAGTTATCGTAGCTAGTTTCAGAGTTCTTACAAAATGTACTTTACTAGAACTGGGTGTGCAAAATAATTTCCCAGTGGAAATAAAGGTTTTTCTGCACAATATTTTTGTAACGACTGAACGTTTTAACCTTTGGTAAAATAACAAAATTAATAAACTTCTGACTTCAATCATTGTACTAAATTGCCAAATAATGTGCTGATAACAGAAAACCTTATTACCAAACATTGGTAAAATTTTCCAATAGTGTTAGAAAAACTTAAGGGTTGGGAGAGGCCTATGTTAATATTGGTAGCAATAGACTTATTGTGACTAAACATGATGATTATAACTAAAAGAAACTGAAGTGGGGTGTTAAATCGACTACATACTTAACTAATCTATCTAAAGCAAGTTTTAATATCAAGTAATCATTACTGATCAACTGCCAGTTACAAAATGAAGAAAAGACTTACCAGCTTCGCCAGGTCCATCGGCGTGTAGTGGAGGAACTCCAGCGATCTCGCTGTCGGCATCAAGTTTCCACGTGCGCCCGAAGGTGGCAATGCCGAGCACGATCTTGTAGCTGGGAGCACCGCTCTGAAGCCTACACATTTAAAAAACCTATTTTAATCTTCGCCCCAAATTTTAAAACAAATCTAAATTCAATGATGGATTCTGGATTAAGACTGCCTCGATGGTGTAGTTGTACTACGCAACGATTACAAAGCTGAGGTCTCAAGTTCGAATCCTGGGTCGGGCAAAGTTATATTGGGTTTTTCTATTCATTATTAGCCCGGAGTCAGGAATACGTGCCTGATATGTCGATAGGCTCGCCCCTTATCACATCACGGACCGGAACATACAAGGCGAAATGTGGGCGTCCTGGTGGCATTTCTGCCTACCCCTTCAGGGATAAAGGCGTGAGTTTATGTATGTATGATTTCTAGATGAAACAGGAACAACAAACCAGTAGTTAACAGCAGCGTCAGCGTTCTGCAGCGGATTGCGGTTCTGAGGGGTGTAGATGGGAGACGTGTAGTCCGCCTCTTTGGGATTACGCTCGGGGGTGAAATAGTCGAACGATTCGATGTTCACTACGTCCACGAGGTTGATGATGGCGGGCACGTCGTAGTAGACTGGAAAGATAAATAATTGGGAGCTATAATCCTAAATTCTATGATTCGTGAGCATGAGCTTTCGTACTAAATTTTCGAAATTTATTTTTAGCACGTTCGAGTTAAATTAATTGAAATCACATATGTCTTAATACTATGGCTCATAAAAAACAGTATTAAAATACACATATTTTGGATTATAGGGGGCAAACGATGGGTTTGATTGCGTTTATTTAATCATGAGCATTTCATCGATAAATGTTTTGTATGCCTGGTACAATTCTCTTCGTCCAATTATTTATAATTTCTTAATTACTTTAGAGAACATTTATAAAAAATCTCGTGTATCAGCATAATTACCTACATTACAAAGTGTGAGCTAAATCAAGACGGTTAGCTCATTTGTGTTATGTAACGCTGATAACAAACTCACACAGTAACAATAAAATTGTTTGTCAATTAAAAGAACAACGCGATAGGTTTATCAACAATGACCCAGACCACATTCACCCTGACCATATAAATTATACATTAGACAGAGTGCTCGTTTATCATTCCAAGTTGTTTTCTCTTATTATTATAGCGTAGGTTTCACGAACAGCTCAAAGACAAAAAATATATTATCACCTATCTTCAATGGGGAGATATTTTTCGTTACGATATACGGCGCTCAAAATTAAATAAATGATTAAAAAGTTTTGCTGTCTTCCGAATGACAAAATATACCAAAATTGATTATGCTCAAAGCACCATTACGTGAGTAATTTCACCATTAATTCTGGGATTTAGCATACACATAAACTACCATCTCAACAATGTATTATGATAATAATTTAACCAAAAACGAAGATGTCGATAAATTACAAGATTATTTATACAAGAGATTATCATATAAAGGTATATAAACGTAGCTTAGTGGCACGTGATCAAATTAGCTCAAATGAGATGTTCACAACGCGTCGTATGAAGTACTCATGACAATACAATAATAGCCGTTCTTATTCTGCCTCGAAACAAGGTCATATTGATATCCTTTTTAAACAATAAGTTCCGACAAATTGTAATAATACCAAATGAACTCAATTACACCGAAATTGAATCTGCCAGACTAACGGATGTAAAGAAATCTTTATTGGTGTTTGTACGAAGCAACCTTACTTTGTGTGAAGCAAGAATCGAGACAGTACTTTGGTTCAAAGTTACAAACAGAATATTGTCATAAACAACAAGAGATAGGTACTTGATTTAATTTAATTTTGTTCTCTACACTTTCTGAGTATGTGTTTAATTTAATTGTGGCAACTTTACTGGATTCTGTGTCATCAATGGAGTTATGCTTGTATTGTTTTCTGTATGTTTTCAAATTAAATTATACTTACTGGTGGAGTTAACGTTGGGCAGGACGGTAATAGACAGCTGCATGTTGGGCTTGACGCTGAGCGCTTGTTTCATCTCACGGACCAGAGCGGTGTAGCCTTCACGGTGCTCCGACTCTTTTTCATCAACGGGCGTAGTGCCGAAAGTCTTCTTGATGCCATGCCAAATAGATCCTATACGGAAATAGCATTATATTTTATCATAATGTACCAAAAATGTTGTAGGTACAATCAATTACGAGTATATGCATTTTACACCTAACGAACTATAGATACAATTTATCCAAATTTTAACAAGATTTTGCTAGAACTAAATGCTATAAATCTACAAATAATTAGCTGAAAACATAGACAGCCCCTAAAAGCAAATTACGCAATCACCCTCTTGTAATTAAAAGACGAAAGAAAGATTGAAGCCGGAGAAATATCTAAAACGCTTAATCTTTGACTAATTATTTTGTCGTTTGGTTACATTTCTGCTCTCATTATTAAATGCAGATCAAATTTCATCTTTCCCTAGCATTTCATTAAGTTTTCAACTTGAATTTATTACGTATTCCCATTTAGGTACACAGAAAATTAAAATTGATACTCTAGTACTTTCTGACCCACGTCACGCGACTTGATACCCATACTCTTAGTATGGGGACAGGACTATATATGTGTACGGTTGCGTATTTTTTGATCCGAATAATTCAATCGTTTTCTTACCCCAGGTGGAGCGGATCTTCTTTGGCTTAACCTTAGGGAACTGCCAGGCGAGGTCAATGCCGTCGAATCCATGTTGTTCAGCGAGAAGCACACCAGAGTTCACAAAGGCGGTACGAGCTTGCGGCGATTCCAGCTACAAAAGCCAAATTATTTAAATTCATAACAAAATTTCATATTCAATGAGACTAACGCGACGAATCTGATAGTCTATTATGTAAAACTGCCGGCTGGCGTTGTACGTAAAATATAAGCAATTTCCCCTTGTTATAGTTAAGCCTTATTTGATAGTTTTCAACAGCTGCATAGTTTATGTTTAGCTATTCTCGCAGGTTTAGTTAGAATGAGTTTGAAACGTAATTAGAGCGTGAATAATGCCACTAGCATACTATTATTTATTGATATTTACTATTCAAAGAAGAAATACTATGTTTTTATATATTTTTTCTAAATACTCACAAGGAGGTTGTACTTCTGTGTGTCTTCGATATCAGCGTCTCCGCCGATGGACAGAAGGACCTTGAGTCCAGGGTACTTGGTCTTGTAGTTGGTGATGGCGCGGTAGTTGGCGTGGGCACGGTCCACGTCGAGGTTCTCGTTCAGAGGCACCGCCTTGTACGTGTCGGGCTGGATGCCAGCGTATCCGTACAACAGGTGGGTGCAGAAGGAGAGAGCAGTGTCCAGGTCGGTGGGCAGCATGCGAGCTTGAGCTGGGTAAATGCATCCCTCAACTGTATTATCATGTTTATGTTACACATCAAGGTTAGATACTAGTGCTAATTAAATCCTTTGGAACTTATGTATTATATATATATATATATATATATATATATATATATATATATATATATATTATGTACGTCATTTAATATATGTTTTTGTGATATTTTGCAGGTGATCGTCGCATGCAGGAGATATTCTTTAGGGTTTTTATGATGATTTAGATAATTTTCCATAAATTTTGTCTTTAAAAGTTTTTTCCTTCTTTCGTATATTTATGATCCAATCATTTAACGTTTGTTGATTTTTAAATATATGTATAGGAATAAGAATTGGTTGTTAGTTATAACAATCAATTGGTTGTTAGTTTAAGCCAAAATAAAATGTGCTGGTTACCCAATTGTTTTGATGATCACTACTGAACTTTTAACTCGAAAAGCAATATCAATTAGCCAATTAATCTAATAGGATGACGCATGTTATCTATTGCACGAGCTATCGAAGTTACAAAGACAGTTCAGGGAAGACATTTAAACTTTTGTATCCCAAACTATACTTTAATTATAAAGTACTTCTATTTTTTATTTAATTTGCAACAGTTTTTTTATTTAATTATTTTAAGTGTCTAACTGGTTACAGCACTACAAGTAAGTTATTAAAAAAATGACTTCTTTTACTCATTTTTCGGGTGAAAGATGACTGATGATGACGGATGAAAGATGATTTTTCCAACAGCCACGACGCAACGACGAATATTTAAATTTTGATTCTAAGTACAGCTTCCTAAAGAAACTAATGTTGAGATGCTCTCTCGTGTCTAGCACACCATTACCGGTTTCATGTAACAAAATCTTCCTGTTTTCCTTCGAGGATGCCGAGCACATAACTGCAGTTATTGTTCATAATTTAAACACTAATTTGCCTTGTTGTTGTTCTAAATACAGGCACTATGTGTTAGTTGAGAATTATCGCACATTTTAATTGGCGGAGAGCGCAGTAGTTACTTGTTAGCAGCCTTAAAGGCGAAATATAAGAAAATAAAGATTGTATAGGATATAATATATAATAAAAGGCATTTTTAAGGACTATGAATTTTAAAATTGCAAATTATGCCTTATATTATTCGTGATCAGTTCCAGAATCAGTGGATTAATCATGAAATAAATAACTCTGTTTCAAATCTCATTTATTCCGGTTTTAATATTCAAATTTACTTATACAAATTAAACTTTTAATTAAAGTAATAGCTCATTATTTTACTCTCATTATTTATACGAAGCCAATAATTAATTTTATTAATGAAATGAACCTACAAGTTCACAAATTCTCTGGTATATGATGTCCGTAGACGCGACAGATTGTGCTGACGGCACTATATGCATATACCTTTAGTTAATATTTACACCTTCATGTTTTAATATACCCATTTGTCTACTTAAAGTGCATGTCAAAATTAAAATAAACGGAAATTATAGAAAAGATAAAAATTCTGAGAACTGCAGGAGAAAAAATATAAGACGTGTATTTACTCGTATTATTCAATAACTAATAAAACGAAAGGAACCATAAACCCTGCTACTATTTTATCTTAACAGTAAAACATTGGCTACATTTATAACTTGAATTTTATCTTTAATTAATTATAAAATTTTGCAATACATACGCCAACTAAAGTAAACTGGTCCAGTATAATTCAACCATCGGATTTATTCGAGGCACGTTCAGACAACGTGGGTTTATTATAATCTGGCGGACTATCTGTTCTGCCTAGGTATAAAGTGACAACACTCCATTGTTTCCTTTACATTAACCACTTAACGGTTTGTGCCCAAGTGACGCAAGATTATATATAACCACTGGGGTTACTGCGCTATACTACTAAGTTGGATATTAATCTTCTCATTCTCAGTATAAGGTACAATTTCATAGTGTGAAAATAAAAGATGTATTTACCTTTAAGAAATTTTGTCGTCTCTAAAATAACCTTTAAAGGCTACGGCAAAAGAATATTATAAAAGTCGATACAAGCCTGATAAATTCATATCTCGCTTCTAAGAAGGCTAACATGTTAATATTGCGGTCTCCGGTGAGTAAAATGTGCAATAATTCTCAACTAGCTCATAGTGGTTTTATTTAGAACAGCAACAAGGCAAATTATCATTTAAATTATGAACAATAACAGGTGCTATGTGTTGCACATGTTAGCGCGAAGTTAAATAAGGAGCCTTAGGAATTTGGTACATTAAGCCGCTAACTACTAGACCCGCAAAAACATCTCAAAATTAGTTCCTTGACGAAGTTGTACTCGGAACAAAAATTAATTTAACCGTTCGCCGTTAGATTTTGTTTTAATTTCTTCATTTTAAATTCCCCGGCAAATGACTGCGGCAGATGTCGCCGTTTTGGGTTCCACGCCTTTCTGTCGATCTAAGTAGATATTGTGTACTGTCCCTAACAATTCTTTTAACCTTCTTATAATTCTAATGAAACCTTACATTACTCAAATATTTTATTATGCGTTTTAAAAGTAAGTTAGGCATATCTTCGAGAACAATAAAACGAAGGACATAGTAGATAACATCATCGTTTATCATGGCTCAGCGAGCTAGGACGACATCTAAAAGAGTAACTACCAAAAAAGCAGCTAGAGATAAGTGGTGGAGATACCTCTAACCAAATACATTTCCAATTTTAGCATATTCCTCTTTATTATGCTAAGCCAGTTCTTAAACTCGGATTAACAGAGCTACGGAGGAAAAAAACAGTAATAAATTAGAACGAGTTCTTGGTCTTGACTTAATATTTAAAGAATTGCTTTAAACAAGATTCTGAGTAATTCAAACAACAGAAAATACTTTACAATATTCCCTTAGGTACAGGACTGATTAATCCATATTATATAACAGGGCTAGCATTAAATTTAGGAGAGCTTTGAAGACGCCATATCACAATCCACCGGGAGTTTTCCTGAGTCGTTTCTAACGTACCTTAAATCTCTTATAAATGACGAGACTGTATGAAATGTTTAAATCGACTTACTAGTGTAATAGAAAATATACGTTAAAATATATATTTGAATTAAGAATTTAAAGAATGTTGCTGCAAATTCCAATCTCAAGTAATAAACCTTATGTGTCGCTAATTAACATTCGATCATATCAAAAATTAATTAAACATAAAAATTCTTAATTTAAAGATAAAATAGGCGCTGAATTTATAGCAAGTGTCGCATTTGGCTATATAAACAACACCTCATTGGGTGTGACTAGTGTAACAGAGGATGCAGATGCGATTCTACTCCCTACGGCAAACAAGTATGTTTGCAAAGAATTAGATTGTAAGTTGCAGCACTTCCGAATCGTTCCCGTATGCAAGCATGAGAAGAGCACGAGAAGATATTATAGAACTATTGAGTATTTGAATTCATACGTCTCTGAAGTAAACGGAACAGATTTAGAGCCTTAAACGTGTACTTAACGAAATCGACATACTAAGTAAATACAATAAATAAAACAAATAATTATTCAAAGGATACAATAAAATATACACCTAATGTGGGCTTTTACACAACATGGGAACTTCATACTAGGTATCAAACTATCTTGGAAGCTATCTCGCCGACGAATATGTCAACAAGAAGAAAAAACGATGAGTCACCTTTAATTATGCTACCATAATAAATAAATCTTAATTTAGTCTACTTTTTTAAATATCTCCATCCAGTTTTATTGACGCACTTCGCGACAGATGCCGAGCAAAATAACAAAAACAAGGACCTGTTAAAGATGTTAATGACCTACCTATACATACATGCATAGCCTATGTCAATTTAAAATAAATAAAACTACACAAAAGACGAAGAAGTCTATGTATTTGCGTCCATCATAACGATAAGTGTTAAGTCCATTTAGTAATAAAATTCGACCAATTTTCGCATAAAATGTTTATTGCGCGGGTCAAATACTCTGTGTGCGTTAACATTGTCCTCATGTCTGACTTTACTTACCGCATCATGTTTTCCAACAAGTTTCCGAGAATTTCTAGAACATTGTTTGTCAAACTCGTTATCGTCACAGTTGACACAATGATATAGAGGGTCAAATGTTATTATTTCCCTCGGTATGTGATTTGTAATCACAATTTATCATTTGTTTTTAACATCTAGTTTAATTACATAATTATCCGCTACGAATATTATAAGAATATTTAGAAGTTCTCAAATATGGTATACTTCTCACGAACTATTATATTATTACATACACAAGATATGACGATGCCAAAAGTCATATTCAATTAATAGATAAATATTATTTATTCGTTAATAAATTTACATGGGTTTCGAGAAACTTGTCTATGTAAACATACGTGACGGTTCTGGAAAATACGAGCCCCGTTAATCAAATATTAGTCGACGTTCTAAACCCGTTGTAATTTTTAATGGATTTCGTGCTCATGTCATAAATCAGAAACTTGGCAGGAAGAGTTTGTATTTGGAATCAAACACCATATACGCTAAATTATAATAAAAACATGATGTCTTTAGTATTTTTCATTTATCATCACTCAGTTAAAGTGATAATAAATAAGTGCAAAGTAAATTAAACCCTTCGTCGGTCCGACAAGGGTTGGGGCGCTGAGCGAATAATTACATTATATTAGTCACGTGATCAAGGTTTAAAACCGAGGGGATAGGTTCCTAAAAGCCTCCTACCAGTAGTTATGGCACCAATTACGAGCAACCTATTTTATACTTTCGCATTAAAACCAGTAAAAATATAAAATGTAGAGAGAGTTTCGTATACCGTTCGCCTTATTATTCCAATACGTAATGGACAAATAGAATACCGAACTCAATTTGTCATTAAAACACATTTTTTAAATTTTTCGCCTCTTATCTTCTTTTCGCAACATTTAATGGTTATACAATTTGAGTATGCTACGCCTAAGAACCCAGACTACATCGCAAACACTTAAATAAAATCACACATGACGTAAACAGGCAAATGGTATAATACTCAAAGATTGCACACAATGACCCACATTCACGGCAACTAAGACGGTTATAATGTTACCGAGAAGGCGAGCGTCATTTGCAAATCTCATACATAAATTCCAATTAAAAACTAGCGTTAATGAGACTGCAATGAGGTACTCATTACTCCGTGTCTTTGAGTGGTTGAACCACTTGAGAAGTAATTATGTTATACATCCCGCTCCGGCTTTTCAAGTAAATTGAGCCTTTCCTACACATGAAGTAGGAACTTGTGTAGTTCAAAAAGCGAACATATATTAAGCTAAAGATTAGTAGTTTCAATGCATTATATACCTGAAATGAGAGGCAATTATTGTTCGACCGGTAATGGTATTTCGTTTGCCCTGTGGTTCGGTGGTGCAAGAATTTCGCTATGGTATCCCTGCCCGTCGTAAGAGGCGACCTAAAGGGGCCATCGGGGTCGTTGGGCAAACTGCGGGGGCAGTGCGCCCACACTTATAACGACTCCGAGATGTGCTATAGAGCGCATGGGCTAGACTCTGCCGTGGACGCCCGCAACATCTCAAATGGGCGTCCAAAAACAGCGGTTAAGTTAGGGCATTCAGGCCCCCAAAATAGAAGAACCAGCAATGTTTTTGCGCCGGGCGGTTACGCGGACATAAATCGAGGCGCCTCTCGCCCTGGGATGTCCAGTGCCGCCCATAATGCGTGTGACGGTCACCGAGGGATTTTTAGTCAGTATGCTGGCATAGGTTTTGTTAGGGACCCAGCCCGGGCACAATCCGCAGCGTGCCGGTCTGGAAAGCCAGAGACACTGACATACCCCTTTCGGCTTCCCCGGGGTACCGAAAGGGGTGCTTAATAGCTTTTCCTCTTGGACAATAAAAATGGTATTTCATCTACTGGGAGTTATTGTTCTGTTCAGTTCAAAAGGCTTCATACTTTGCTTCACTAATTCTGTCTCCGAGTATAATACCCGTACTCTAATGTGATTTAATCAATTAATAATCTTAATGTTACAACATCCAAACAAACTATCTTGTGTCCAAGCAAAATATAACTGCAAATATTTTCAATTCAAAAAACATTTTATACAAGGATCAATTATATTTAACATAATATGTGTGTCGCGGGTAAACAAGCGAAATATAAAACTACAAGCAGATGTTAATACAAAATTGTTGAATATTATATTCAAAATTTTAAAAACATTTTCCACTAACTTATCTCCATCACCCATGCAAAGACTAATGAAAATGGTGCTAAATATGTACTATCACAAAGAAAAGTAATTACTGTAACTTATCGTCAATCACGTCGAGGAATTAAGTGATTAAAATTATTACTATTGATGTAGAAACAAATCATGTAGATTAGCAATAAAATCTGAAGGTAATTGTGACAAAATCAAGCATTACTCAATGTCAGCCCTCATCGTATTCAATCAGGCATGTAATTAATTTGTACATACTTTTTACATAATGAAACCAATCGAAATAAAGATAAAGAGCCAATAAAGTCCCATGCGGGTAATTTTATTTCACAAAAATGCTACAGGCTCAAAAATAATTGGACAATAAAATGGAATGTATTTTCGATAACAGTTGCCAAAATACAACGCTTTTGGTATTTCGAACAGTCATTAACGAACATGTAATTATAGATACTACTAGTTATGTATTTTATTATCATTATCCTCTGACATCGAAAGCCCACTGATGGACATAAGCCTTCCCAGTGAATTCCACAGAACAATAATATTTATTATTTTGTTGTTGTTTGCTTGACTACAAGCAATCACGTGTAAAATAGCGTTTTACTTCCACAAAATAAAGATTTGCTTGGTCTAAAGAATATTTTAAAGCAGGAAAGTTTGAAACCGCGAACCGTATCCGTTGGCTTTGAGTAACGTTTCAACATTTATTCATAACAGACGCCAGTAAGTACCAACCAGAACGGTGATGTAAAAGATTTGTAAATAGTATACATAGGGAAAAGAAAAAATATTCTTGCGTGCAACATCAGAAATATTGTGCTGAAAGATCGCTGAAATAGGTAGGTACATAACAGATCTAATTGTACATACACTACTAACGTTTGCTGCATTTATTTTAAGTTGGGTACAATAACGTATTGTCTGTCTGTATGCCTGTTTTAAAAGTTCATGCAGGTGCCAATGCAGACAATGCAGCAAAGACAATGCAGTTTCGATATGTTATAAACTAAAAGTATATTTCTAAATGTCAATCAACATAATAATGATTATTAATGAATTTGTGGCTCCTTTAAGATAACATGCCCTTCTAGTCTATTTAATAATAAAAACATATTAATCTAGTCACATTACCAGCTAGTTTTATGTATTTAATTCGACGGGGAAAACAAAATTATCAGCCATTATTCTAAATATACATTACATACATACTTTGACGGTTATAAACAACTAAATGACAACAACTGATTCTAGTAACTTAACATGTGCTTCGACGCTCCGAAAGATTTTTAACCGCATTTCAGTTTTGAAAAATAACAGGTCCCGGAGTATCGTGCATCAAATTCTAGCACTACTTACAGCTACCTAACTACAAGCGTCTTAGTCACACCTATTGTAAGAGAACACACTCACAATTGAAGCATAACAACTGATTAACGTGAAATAAAATTCATTGTTCTGATTGCGTAACCTATATTGAGTTATTGCACGTCAAAATGCTCCGATTATGCGGTATAGTTACAAAGACGATGACGCATTTTATGCGAAAACTATTTTGAAATGTCAGGTCGGTATTAAAGTTATTTCTACCCACACAAAATATGATCGTTACGAAAATGACAATAGGTGAGTTATTGTCAACGCCCACAACGCATTGTTAACAGCTCAAGCATATTACAAAAAAAACTATGACAAATTACTTTTTTGTTCCGTGTTTCCTATGATTCCTAGTTTAATATAATATTTGAAAATAATTCAAGGTGACTACCTGCTGTGCCTAGACTGTACACCCGCATTAAAATAATTACCGAGCATCAAAGTTTTCAATGTAATTGCAACGATTAGTTATAAAAGCATTGAAAATCTGTCGTTTGATCTTGTCAAGGCTAAGGTTACCGACAAGATAAACGACTGTTATTTTTTTCATCTTTTCTACAGTAATTTTAACAAATACTACCGGGCAGTTATTTGATTTTTAAAGTACCTTCTATGACCTCGCAGAATATTACTTGTACACATATTTATTTCAAAGAAGTGTGATTGTTCCCCAGTGCTCTAGTTTACATAATTATCGTTGAAATATTATACCTGCTATCAGAATTCCTACACCGAATATAGAAAAAAAAGGATAAATTATACCTATCTAAATTTAAAGGAGTTAAGTATGTTGGTTAAAGCTTATTATGGCTACGAAAGCAATGGCTATTATATAAAGGTGTTTCCATTAAATATTTTTTTTGAACATAATGCCCTACGCCAGCTTTGACCAAAACCTCCCATTAGCCATCTTCGTCCCTTTCAAGTTGACTGCGGTGCATGGGGGGTGAAAATCGCCCCATAATGATCTACAGCCTACATAATAAAAGGTCTTAAGACATATGTTATGGGTCGTCTATAAGTGGGTAGTCCCAGCAAATGCTCTTTTTAGGAACCTTTACGTCAAGCAATGTATATTGTTATACAATTCTTACACTCAATATCTACCATTGACATATTTATTTACCAAAAGATACACAGTAATATATAAATCTAGAAAATAATAATTACTGTATTATTTTGAATCGCTCATTTCAAAAGCGAGGGTTTGCGCGGCTTCGTATCAAAAATAGTGAACCGGTTGTTACGTTATTTATTACATTTATAGGAATAAAACGATTAATGGGGGATGTAAAAATCTGGTTTTAATTTCAAGCAACAAAATAAAATTAAAGTAAAGTTTGTAGTTTCTCTTCGACAATTATTCATAATGTGCATCCTTGAAAGTTACCCACGAAACCAAAGTTTACACCGCAATAATATTCGAATTAGCTCAACGTTAATAAACATACAAAAATTCATGGAAAAGATGTATTTTCAAAGTATGTAACATTTAAAAAGCAAATTTCGCTTCGCACAGCTATAAAACTTACAATCTCTGACGTAGCTCTTGCTGTCATAGTAGCACAAGACCTTTCTCGGAGCCACGGTGGGAGTAGCCACCGCCACGGCGAGGACACCCGCCAGCGCGACCAAAATCTTCATTATTATAATTTTAAGTTGACTGATCACCACGAAGCGTGTGTGGCGAATGAGAGCTGAACAGCATACCGCTTACGAGTCGACTTAAGGTCAAAGAATAATGATGACCCCAACGGCAAGTTTCGACGAAACTTATCTGTTGTTATTTATTCTGAACTGGAAAGCCCTGACTTGTGTCTCGAAGTAAGGTTGGCCGCGTGATAGATTAATGCGCCGTGAACATCTTGAGTTGATGCCTCTGTAATTACCTTTTACTGTGTTATTTGTTTGTAGATTTCAAAGTTTATTCAAACAGCAGTATTCGCGGAAATATAAAAAAATATATATGAACGTAAAATTTACAGTACGTAATTCGATACAAAAAGGTATTGTTTGGAGAATATGAGTTGTATATACCCAGGTTTTTATCTGATTTACAGTATAAATTTTTCTTGTCGAGCATTCCGGAATCTTCGACAGTTTTATACCTGTTTCTATGTTGAACCTCTGTATATTTTCATATTCTATGATGCAGTGCCGGTGATGTCATCCGTATTAGACGGTACTACAAAAAAACATTTCCGACGCAAAACAAGTTCATAAATGCGTTAACATTTAAATAATATTTGACCAACTATCAGAGTCTATTGAGATATTTTATTGTCATAAAAATGGAATACTTACTGATTTAAATATTGTCATTCCTCATAACTCTAAGTGACCGATTTTCTAAGAAAGTGTCCGCTATTATTTACACCACATTGGCAGCATAAACTAGTATTTGCATAAGTTTTAAGTAAATATGGCAGTTTTATTTTAGCCGATTCAAGGAGACTAGCTAGTTGCCCGCCTGTCGATAGGTAGGCATCACTGCTCATAGGCTTTGGCAATACTGCCTGTGACTGTCAAGCAACTGCTTGCAAATATGTCCTTAGGTACATGTTATTTTTCAATTTGTTCATAGTAATATTACTTTAAAATGCGATACAATATACAGTTTGGGATACGCAATCAGAATACGTATTATTTTCAACGAACTAAATGGGATGTTACAAGATGATTCATTGATTCCTTAATTGTGAAATAACAATATGAAACGCTTGGTTAAGTTAACATAAACGATTGTTTAAATTATTTCCTAGACACAAACGCCGATTAATTTATTCTTATTTCATTTTATTTACATAAGCCAGAAGATAGCACAGATGTAATACACTCATTTATTTAGACAAATGAGTAAGACTTCCATATAAATGTGCGAATAATTAGAAATATGTATTATGTGACGTTCACTATTAGTCGACAGATTTATCAAAATGCACCCAATTGAGCGCTGTTGTCACCTTTTTTTCTTTCCTTCGCAGCTAGGCTATGTGCGAAGATAGTCGTTTTTAACCAACTCTAAAAAAAGGAGATTATCAATTCGTCCTGTATGTATGGTATTTTGTCAAAATTGCACAGTTTTTGGATACGTTAGTCTATACCAGCTTCTGAACATATGTGCCAATTTTTATAAGTGTATGTATGTTTGTCCACGCATATCTCAAAGAGTATAATTCGGAGTCCAAAAACATTTTAGTTGAATTAGGTATAGTTCAACATGAGTTGTATAAGTTTCATCAAAATAGCCTGATGCTATGTAGCTTATAGTGTACAGCTGGCACTGACCTCAAAAAATAGTTGGCATATTTAAGTATTTTAGAATTTTAAAAGACTTATTTTATTTTTGCCTTTTTAATTATCATCGCCATGTTTTAAGTAAATTTTTTATTTTTTTTTAATTATTTTTATTACTACATACATCATCATTATTATCATCTACAACTACAAAAATACACAGGCTACAACCAGGATTTTGACAACGAACGAAACCTGCATTAACCTTCGTTCACCCTATACAAGACTATCCACCAAATGTTCTTTTTCTACTTTTATTCCAAAACTACTTGTTTTTAACAAGAGAAATATTCAGCATCGTCTTTATTACTTTCTACGGAGTGAATTAAGACGTAAATAATTCACGGGCTGTATCAAATACTTTAGGAACTACTTAGACTCCCTCCTGAAGTTTACATATATTTAACCTAGAAACTTAATACAGGCATTAAAAGATGGAAGTTGCGGCTTTCAGGTCATTGAAAACTTATTAGTGTACAGTTTCCTGTAATATAGATTCCACTCTCAGGATACAAATTTTATGATGCTTCTAAAATATCAACCGCGATCTCAGTACTCATAGATACTTACAGAACCAAACGGTGGAGTAAAGTTGTTAAAGTTTGTATATTATTACCTTTTCATCATCGGCACCATCATGAACCACGGTCTGTAAATACACAACCAAAAATCACATAGGCTAGGGTTCTATTGCTCACTTCTGCTATGAATTCTACAGCCTCCGTGGCACCAAAACAAATATTTGTGTGATCTATAGGTATTTGTTTCGGGTCTGGGTGTTTGTGAGACCGAAAAATCTCTCGTAGTTTCTGATACCCACGACACGATATCTTTCTAACTTTTCGGTCTCACAAACACCCAGACCAGAGACAAATATCTGTGGGCCTCACAAACATTTGTTTCGGTGCGGGTATATATGACTTACGTTATAAAAACAAACTTGTACATTATAATATCACCAGCGCAGAAGAAAATTACAACATATCAGATTTTTAGACTAAAAATCTGTTCAGTTTCAAAGCCTCAACCAGCTATTCCAGTTCACGCCAATGCTTTTTCAAAAAAAGTGACTACAAAGAGATTCATTTTTTCCCTTTTCATGTCCGTTGAGATTTGCACACTATATACGTATTATTTTTCAACCAGAACTTTGACGTATATTCGCATGAACCTGTTGTAGGTACCCGTTTAATGTAATAAATATTATAATCTTGCGCCACAGTCTAGGTTAAGTCACTAAATAGAGTATTTCTAGAGAAATATAGCAACGCTGTGGTAAAAATTCTACGTTAGTATGCAGTTGATGTATAAAGATAACGGATAACTATTTATTCTTTACACCAAACACACTGCCTCGGTGGCGTAGTTGTATTACGGTACGACTACAAAGCTGAGGTCTCGAGTTCGAATCCCGGGTCGGGCAAAGTGATATTGGGTTTTTCTATTCATTATCAGCCTGGAGTCAGGAATTTGTGCCCGATATGGCGATAGGCTCGCCCCCTATCACATCATGGGACGGAACATACAAGGCGAAATGTGGATGTCCTAGTGGCGCCTCTGCCTACCCCTTCTGGGATAAAGTCGTGAGTTGATGTATGTGTATGGATTACACCAAACACGCAGTGGCCGATTTATTATTGAATACTTACACTTTCCGAATTTCACAATTCCATACGAATTTTTAATATGCCCACAACATTATCTCTGTCGTATAACATTTTCTTGCAGTAATTAACTTCGGTGTTTTTGTCTGTGTTTATTAAACAATAAGTTACGCGTTAATTCGTCTTCCTCAATCTGCTCTTTGGATTTCTAAGAACTGATACCAATATTAAATCGTCAAGGAAAATGTGTGGTTACCTTATCGTAACAAACAAAGCTAATTCTGTTTGTTCGACTACAATTTCTAGACATATATTTAAAAGAAGTTTAAATAAATTAATATTCAAATAAGTAAAACTATAATATCATTGCAAAATGTATCTGCAAAATTTCTTTACTAACTCACGTATATTTAAGCTACTTAAGGGCAAAGAACCACCGCCCAAAACCTCATGAGGAAACGGGTCTCGCGCCTCGAACTTTTTGATACCAGATTATTATAAGCCGGAACTTTTTGATACCAGATTATTATAAGATGGCTCCAGAAAATATTGTAAGTGACGTTACATTTAACTTATCTTCCTCTTCCACAGTGACTCGTAAAAAGCATCTCTCCAAATATCACAGTCTTGCACCCCCTTCCTGTTCCAGCAGTATGAATAATATTCCGGTACTGAGAAAACCTTTCGTAAGTGTTTGAGAGAAAGTTACAAAGACATATTACGTCATATTACTGTACACATTGTTGCTTTATAAACATGTACATTGTACCGGTTATAAACAAAGATAAGTCCCGGACAACGCGATCTCGATTCAAGCACTGAATAGGCACATAAGTAGATATTTTTCCTTAACCAGCCGACCGCATACAGACGCGGCCGTGAATACGAACTATATTGTGCTCGTGACACTCAAATGTTTATCTCAAGTTCGTTTCCCTTTTGTAATTTTTTGCTGGCTCCGTCAAGGTTTTCTATGCATACCTATCTTTGGTCGGTATACTTGAATGTACATCTAAAACTTGAAAGAAAAATTGTAGAATGGTTCAACGTTTACAACGTTTTGGAAAAAGAAAGAAAACTGTTTTATTTTTGACAAGCAAAGGTTTATAGTTGTTGGAAAAACGAGATTTTCGGTGTCGACTTCTTCATATCTATGAAAAAGGCTTTGTTATTAACCCTAACCTAACCTATTTAGCTATTTATAAAGCAGTGATGGTGGATCCCTATTCACAATAATTATTCAATTTCTATTTAATGGTTACAAACTTCGTCAAATGGCATAACAATAAATCTTACTTTTCATTTTGCCCAGAAACAAAATTTGGCCTGTAGCTTTAGGAATCAATAAAAAAACAAAGAAATATGCATACAAACACTGTTCAGCACCTTGATATTATCTTAAAAGGTAGACATGAGTTTAATAATATATAAGTCATGACGCAATCTTTGAATATTAATCGGCGTAGTGTGATGAACTTTAGTTTGTTCTATTTTGTTGTCAAGGGTATCTTAGAAATTGTGAACATGTATATACGGTTTATTGTACCCGGGCGAAATCGACACAACATAGGTACCATCAATAACATACCAGCACAGATAAAGTGATTATCCTATTGTTAGCATCTTTTATTGAAATCGAGAGAAAGGGTGTATAAAAAACGAACCTTAAATATTTTATTTTTTCAATATTTTTTTCAATTGCAGTAAAATGTAATGAAATGCAGATTCTCCGGGACAACTACTTTTTTATGTTTCTCGAAAGAACATTTAATTTTATGGAATCACTAACTACAGAAGTATTAAGTATATTTTACTGGTAATTATACAGTTCAATGGAACACTAATTATGGCCTTATTCATAGAGAGTTTTAAAACCTATTTTAATTATCGAACGTTATGTCTTCGTCGCTCAAACTGAATTCAAAAGTCGTTCCGAAAGGACAAAGCATTCGATAAAATCAACTAGGTTTTAAAACTGTCTATGAATAAGGCCGTAAGTTTCTGTCTTAATTTCTTATCGTCATATTAGAAATAGATTACTCATATAAAATACCAACAGTTATGGCATAGGTATAATAAATTGAAACCACCCGTTTCTTAACGAATGTTTCTGTTTTTAAATATAACAGTTGCCTACCAAAAATCAACTAATGTTTATGTAAACAATCAACGTTATCATTTGAAGACACGCTTTAAAAACATTTAAAGTAGTGATTATGCCTACTAATTGGCATTATGTCATCGTGTTTAGCATTCAAGGAAAGGCCACGTCAGCTGGACTTGTGTTGCAAAATGTCTATGAAACTTAGCAGTTACCACTTCTATTTATATTAACGTAGATTATTCAACAAATTACAAAGTTTTTGCGCTGTCATAAATGACTAAATATGTTGATATAGTCGAAAAATAGTCAAAAATGTTTTGATTGTCGTCTTAAACAGGGTTAACGCCTAGTTAGAAACAGCTGTTTATTAAGTATTTTAAAATGCATACCGAAAATATATATGTTATAAAATGATAATGTTGTAATAATGTATTCAACGCTTTTTTTTAATGTACCTATATCTATTCGTTGCATAAATATTTTTTGTGTGGGGATTTAACAACACTTGGTGAAAACCGTTATAGGTACTACATCTATGATGAAAATTAAGTTAATTGGCGTCACTAGAACTAATTCGAATCAACCATGCTATCACGTTTTTTTAAATGTTCAAATTAATTTAATATCATTATTAGTACTAAACAACCCTTGATGTAAAATATCTTAAAATACACAGGGGAATTTTTCAAGTGGGCGTGGATGGCCAAATCCGAAACTATGAGGAATAGTAAAAAGGTCAATTTGCCAATAAGGATAAAATTATAGGAAGTAATGGCATACGGCAAACTAAAGGAAAAAAGGTCATTTTGGCAAAATAAGATTTTTTCGCCTTCATCTCAACACACAGTCTCCATGCGTTAGGAGTGGAATTTTGGAAGAAGAATTTTGAAGTGAATTTTTCGTAGGTAATTTGCTAATTACCTTATAACAATATTACGTATTTTGGAACCCGATGTAATTAAGTATGATAGATATGATCTAATAGATGCGTGTATGAAGTGTCACTCAGGCTTTTGTAACGAAACAAAATATGTCCTCCATGTAATTTTTTCACTATTTAATATTTTTTTTAAATAAATTAATATGGAGTAGGTAGAACAGTCACATATGTACATAGTCCTAGCCCCACACTAAGATTGAGTCTTGTATCGTGAGTACCAGAAACTACAAGAGACTTTTCGATCTCACAAACACCCAGACCCGAGACAAATACATGTGGATCACACAAATATTTGTTTCGGTGCAGGGATCCAACCCGCGGCCTCTCGTTTCACAGCCGACGTCTAACCAACTGAGCCACGAAGGCTGTCGGAAAATTATATATAATGTATGTAACGTGTAAAATACGTTGCAGCACGGACGTGCGAAAGATATAGCGAGACGTTCCCACCGCACCCCATTATTACCTCTCAAATGGTAATACTACACACTACCTCACTTTAAATCGTCTATAATGTTGGTCTAACACAGATAACAAATAATTTCAATGGTATTTGCTGTAAGTAGTACAAAAAATAATATATACAACCAAATATAGGCACTAGGCAGATACCCTAGATCTGTTTGTGTATAAATCGCAGTATATAGTAATGTATGTAACATTACATGGCCTTATTCATCATTCGCCAAGGTGCGACTCACGCTCAGCATACAAAGCAATGCGATATGCCCAGTGAATCAAGCGGCTGACCGTTTCCTTACTCATGCTCATTGTTTAATTTACTCGCCGACTCCATAGGTAGGTATAAGGAATGTTTCACAAATAATGTTTCCTGTCCATATGTAAGAGGCTCTTTTATTTGAAATGAATATTGTTGACGCTTATTTTTCATACTGGTACGATCAGGTGACCGCAATGCCCATGATGATATTTACCGTGCAATCGAAATAAAGTACATGTCAATGAGAGATGATTGTATTTCCCCTAGATAAACCAATTATCTAGGGGCGATACAGCCTCTGTGACGCAACTGGTTAGACAAGAGGTGGCAGATTCTATCCCCATGTATTCGTTTCGGTTTTGGATGTTTGTGAGGTCTAAGTCTTTATTAGTTTCTGATACCCACGACACAAGACATTTTAATATGTGGTCATAACTGTGCAAGTTGTGTTTATTTATTGATGAATTGGACTGCTCGTACAATCAGGTGCTTTACAGACACTTTTTTCTATCCAAGAGAACAAAATCCTAGTGTGTATTCATGAGGTTTTATAATTTCGAAGGTTGCTCGATCCACCAATATGTAATTTAATTAATTCATATTTAGAAAAATATACCATTATAATATGTAGATCTGCATCACTAATCATGCTGTCGAAGATGTGAAATTAAAAATGTAATACGGAATAACCAAAAAAATCTCAATACTCATATTTTATATTTTTATTAAAGCCATTTGATATGTTCTAAACCTACACAGTTACGAAATTATACTGGTGGGCAGCGCGTGTGTGATTGACCGCTAGTGTCAATTGGTTTTATTAGCATTAATTACGGCAGCGAAAACAGGATATGACACCCAAATCTAATGCAGTGGGTAAAGTACAATCTATTCTTCTTATCGAGCTTTATTAATTTTATTGTGATGACATTATTTTTATTATCGTCCGCATACACACTTTATAGTGTCGAAATAAATAAAACAATTTGTGAGTTCGGAACATTATATTAATAAGTATCTAAGGCAATTCTACATAAAACCACAGTGCTACATAAAATTTAGATACACGTGCGTACGATATTTATAATTATAACAAAATTGAGACAAATTTGGCACCTGTAATGTAATAGCGCATAAAATTGAAAGGCTACTTTATAACACATTTAAGCAATTTGCTTAACCGGAAGTGTGTACCTGGTTTTGACCTAGTACGGGAGGAGATTGTCCTTGTTGAACAACCTGAACTTGGGGTACTTGATTCAATTGCCCTTGATTCTGTTGAACAGGTGGAGCCTGTCCTTGATTCATGGCCTGTTGAGGTGGCTGTTGACCTTGGATCGGTTGCTGAGCTTGGTATTGACCTTGAGGAGGCTGTTGTGGCGGTAGTTGACCCTGAGCTTGTTGGGCTTGGTATTGACCCTGTTGTGGTGCTTGGTATTGGCCTTGGGGTTGCTGTGCCTGGAATTGACCCTGAGGCGGCTGTTGGCCTTGAGGTGGCTGTTGGCCTTGAGGTGGCTGTTGTCCTTGAGGAGGCTGTTGTCCTTGTGGAGGTTGTTGTCCTTGGGATGGTTGTTGTCCTTGTGGAGGTAGTTGGCCTTGAGGAGGCTGATATTGCTGATACTGCGGTGGTTGTTGGTAGCCTTGTTGTGGAGGTTGTTGATATTGACCCTGTGGTACTTGTTGACCAGGTTGTTGGTATTGACCTTGTGGTGCTTGTCCTTGTGGTACTTGACCTTGTGGTACTTGACCTTGAGGGTAATATTGCTGTTGACCTTGGAACTGTCCTTGTTGGAATTGTTGGTGGTAAGCTTGCTGTTGTTGGTATGCTTGGTATTGCTGTAGGGCTTGGTGAATTTGATGTTGTGCGCCAGGAATCGGATGGCCCTGAGCATCGACCTGAAAACACAAATAAAACATTATTTTGGTTGTTAATCAAATTATAATCTTTGCAATACAGAAATATAAATTCTATACTAACCAAACCGCGTTGTTGTAAGTATCTCATCTCATCTAGCCGTCTTCTCTCGAACTCTTGGTACTCCGCCTGAGTATAGATCTGGTTCTCTTCAATAGGTTTCCAGCCTGAAAAACACAACAATCGTCTTAAATACTTAGTTCTTAACTATGAGATGAGAATAATTCCGTAGAGAACAGACTACGAGCCATGACAGCAAAATGTATGGAAATCAAAACAAACAACTCGCAATGTGTATGAAATTCCAAAATTTAAAAAATTATTTATTTATTTATTTTATTAAAGCACCTCCAATAAATTGAGCTGTTCGAGCTATAATTATTTCCCTAATTTCTTAAGTATAGTTTTATCACCCACCTTCGTCTTGGTTGAAGTCAGCCCGTTGCGTTTCCATCATGAATTCATTGAAATCAATGAGGCCGTCTCTGTTTTTGTCGTTCTCTTTGAAGACGTGTTCACGCATCCTCTCCATTTCCTCGGCCCTTTCGTGAAGATCCTTGTTGGGGCCTCCGGGACCGTACAATTTGTCCAGCTCTTTGATGAAAAGAGCCTTCACTTCGTCAGCGTCCCAAACGCCGTTACCATCCACGTCTGTTTGAATGAAAAGTTTGTAGAAAAATGGTAGTAAATCAGGCAACTGTTAATTACTGTGGTAACCGTATGCTAACCGAACTACATGCTATGGATCCACTGCAAATTAAATAGGGAAATGACTTGTTATTCGATGTTAAACATTGTCTATCGGTTCATGTTTAAGTCAATGAAATCAACAATCCAACACAAGAGAGCATGAAATGCTTTTAAACAAATGAAAGAGTGCATGTCATTCTTGTAAAGGAATGTCGAATTTATAATATTGTAAGAATTATTCGATCGAATTACTAGTCAAATAAAATAGAGCTGATTAATAACGCTAGTTTTAGTAATATCGGCTATAAATAAAACTAAACAATTGAGGTCCAGGTGCATCAATTAACTTTGACTATAACTTTACGCTCGACAATGTCAGGCCATGCATTCAAATGAAAGGCGTTGACATCGGCAAAGATAAGGTTATCTTTAAATTACGTGACGCATCGAGCCTACAACACAATCTACAGGCCAACAGCATGCCAAATGATGAAATGATCACATTACATGCATGGACAACTCACAACACAATACAAACACGAGCATACGAACAATGAACCAACGTGTACAACTGCAACAGATGATAATTTGCATAAGAGCGTGCAAACAAACTCGTTAGATCTCTACATGCATTGCGGTAAGCTACTCGCACGCGTAGGACCTTACCATGCAACATGAAAAACACCTTTGGGTTGAAATCTTTTGCATCCATTTTGTCACCCTTTTTCCATATTTCTAACAATTGCTCTCTGGTCACAGGATGATGAAGCTGTTACAGATAACATCGATTAATACCCTATACACAACTCACCATGCATCATGAAGAAAACTTTTGGGTCAAATTGTTGATCCATATGATCTTGTTTCTCCCAGACCTCTTCGAGTTGTTGTTTAGAGCCGGGGTGGTGCAGCTGTGTTGTTTCAAATTCATTATGTTACATACAAATACATATATACAGACTAGAAAGTAACTTATATATAAAAAAACATCTTATAAAATATTTCGATGACGATCATGACACAATTGATATATGCACTTTTGCATATAAAATATAAATAAGTTATGCATACTTCATGGAACAACTACATTACTTTATGATAATTTCCTATTGCATAAATGAGTCTTTTAACGATATCGTTAAAAAGTTATTACAATCATCGTACAAATCAATTAATTAACGATAAAGCCTGATAACAACAGAATGCTTATTTCTGACATGTATAATATTACACTTACAATAATGAAACACGTCACAAGCAAATTCGCTGTAAGCAAATGAAATTGACTGTTAAAGTTTAATCTCGTAGTTATTTTGAGCAATAGCCATGAGGTATTGCATCATAATGCAAGTTATCGAAAAATTGCAAGCATATTGCTGTTTTACGACTACAATTTCAAAACATTATTATAAGAATGTTGATGGAACAATTGAAAACTTTAATGTTTACAACTTATTTCTTATAATAGCAATAAAGCAGCAATCAAATGCCTTCCCGAGCCTGTTTATCCTGTGACACTCATATTTTTTTACTGATACAAAAAATAGAATATGAACAATTTAGTATCTAAATAATAACAAAAATACTAAAAGTGTAAATACAATACGAATAATAATAGAACAGGGATTCCAGAAATTGTTCTTTTCGTAAATGAGATGAAAATTAACGTACCGGCTTGTGGTGTTTTTTGGCTTCGTCCTCTTGCTTCATTTTGTCCATGTATTCTTTCTTCTGTGTTTCGTCCATCGCTTCCATTTTCTGATGCTTCTCAAATTCTTTTTGCATTTCGTATTCCTGGATTTAATTGTTAGTGTTTAAATGAAATCAAGTTACAAAATATGTTGGTTTTTTTTTTGTATGTATATCAATCAGCATTTTCATAATGTACAAACGAAGATACGATCGCAATGATTATATAGAGTATAGACCTACTAAATTTTTCCTAACAAATAAACTATAGATTTATAGCATTTTATTTATTTTTGCCGTCATAAAATATTGATCTTTTCGTTATTTTGTAACGTACATACTTAATTTACAATCATAGCGATATTTATGTATCTTTTCATTTAGCAGCTAAATAATAATCCTATCCTACTTATATTATAAAGGCGAAAGTTTGTGTGTTTATTACTTCTTCACGCTCAATCGGCTGGACCAATTTTGACGTTTGGTATGGAGGTAGCTGATACCCAGAATTACCACCAAGGCTACTTTTATCCTAAATGTAATGCTCCCGTGGGATGAGCAACGAATTCAAATATGTATTTTTGCTACCTTTTCAAACTCAGATATAAGAAGTCAGGACGGCATGCCTTGAGTCATGGAACAGAATAAGACGGGAATTTACGGGACGGGCAAAACAGTGAAAAGGAAGATAGTCACGTTGAGTTTAAACATAAAACAGTACGCGAGGTAATATTTTATTATGTGTGTGATGCGGACTGGAGTCACAAAGTATTACCACCCGGGCGGAGCCGGGTCGAGCCGCTAGTATTACAATAATAATTATAGAAAGTATTCTACATCGAAAACTCCGAAGTTTAGTTATTTACGCATATATCAGTATTCAGCACATGAGTCGATAAGTTCTAGACTATAATACGTGACTTAAATAACAATATTAGTATCAGCATAATGGACAATTATTAACCCACATAACGACGCACGATAATTAGCTTCATACGAGGCCATTTCGAACTATAAAATTAAGTTCCTATTTAATAAATCTTATGAAAAGTATATCAAGAAGAATATAATCTCATTCTGGTAATATGTTAACGACGGCGTCAATATAGCAAACTACCCACAAGTGTGTCAAAATCAATGTATTAATATTAGAGATCACTTATTAGGTGTTTCAAAATGTATGCATCGTACCTTGAATTCTTCTTTGCGCTTCTTATCCGCAGCCTCCAAGTCGGCAGTTGTCTTCTTGATGAGTTTTTTCAAGTCTTCAATCTCAAAAGTATGGGGATTGACGTGGTCCAAATGTTCACTTGACGGCACTTTGCCCATGTCAGGATTCAGGTCATTGGTCAATTCGAATTGCTGAAATGTGAAAAATAGAGATTGTAGTCATGAAAGACCTGTTGTCATCTACAAAAAGACAACATCGTGAGTGAATTAATCCTAAGAAATTATTTGTGCCTAATAATCTTCATTGTCATTTATTTTCAACCAATATCAAGATTTTAGTCACTCGCACAAGTCATAATTGAAAAAAAAAACCCTAGAAGAGGCACTAAACAATATTATGACTCTCAGGTAAAGCTCTGTTGCCTGATTACAGAAATAAGCAAATGGCAAAGCTAATGATTAGAAATAATGCAATTTTTATTTCACTGTAGTAATTATAATTTATAATCATAACACGACATTAAATAGTGTAGTTCTACAAGTTCATATTTTTTAATGGCCATCTTTTGTTTTGTTTTTGTAATTGTATGTTTCCAATTAGAAGATGAATAATACAGGGAATCATTTTCAATTCACTTAATATTGGACAGGTAACTAAGAACCAAAATTGCTAATGACAATAGCCATTAAAATTCCACAGTGACAGGTAAAAAGTGTAAAATAAATTCAACACTTATCTAAAAATGACCTATTTGTATGTCAAAGATAAGTTTATAATATGTTGCTATGTAATAGAAACAATCATTGATTTTTGGATTTTCCAAAATAAAGATGATGTTATAAAACCACTTTATTATGAGTGGGGATTACTTGCGATCATAAAGGGAATAACCCAAAGTAATTTCAACGTAGTAATAAGTATTTTCCATATTCGTAAATAACATTGTGTTGTCATTCATTATTTATAAGTGGACCGTCCTTTGTAATTAACTTACATGTATATCAGTACAGTAAATAAGTACAGGGAAAATATAACTAAAATGATAATTATTTTGTTCACCATATAAATTGAGAAATAGCAATATCAACATAATTCAATTAAGTTCGTACCTACATCGTAATTGATTATCCACGGATTTCTTTTTAAACCCGAATGAACAGAAATAACTTTTATGAATAAAAACTTTGTGTTCAGTACCTACTCAGTTTTTATAATTTCCTGTTGAAATACTAAAAATCTCTAAAAAAGTATGAACATCATACAGGAGCACATTTTAAAACGCTAAATCTGTGTGATTGACGTAGTCATTTTGTTGCCTATACCATCTTATAAATGTGTGAAAAAGTAGGCAGAAGATGATAACCAGCAAAATAAAACCTGGCAAAAATCATGTATCTTACCTTGGTAGCGAGATGACGCAGTCTGTCCATTTCACGACGTTTAATCTCGTCCAGTTTAGTCCTTACGTTGTGATTCACGAAGTCAAGTTGTTCAGCGATTTTGCCAGTCTGTAATATTACGAAAAATACTCATTGCCATAATCAAATCGCGCATAAATAAGCACGAGTATATCATAAAAATCAGAAACATTATCATTTTATTAAGTACCTAATCTAGCCTCTTTCAAAGTAATGTGATAAGACAAAATTCGGCTAACGGGGAATTCCTTGTATGAGATGTATATTTCGTAAACGGCAAATTACATAAAACTTTAATTTGGTTTGTCGTGACCTCACTACCATGAGTTTATGCGATCCCGAAATCCATTGAAGTGGAAATAAGCTTCGTCCGAGAAGAATATGTTATTGGAGTTACTGAATTTGTCTTAAATTTCCAAAACGAAACTTGACCTTAAACTAAAGTAGAAATATTTCAAATTTTCAATGAGCAAAATTTTATAAATCTACGCTGTGGAATGCGGTAAATAGTTGTTTTGGTGACTCCTAAACTCGGGGCATGTTAACACATCCAAGTCTTGCAATCCCGCACACCGATTCTCTTATCCTTTCGATGTTTTGTTTCGGTACATGCGGACTGTGTTCTCCATTTAGGTCTATTTTTGGTATTGGTCCCGTTGTTATAAATCTGATAATTCATTGCATAATTAAATTTGCGCTTAGGCGCTCACTGATTTTGCGTAAGGCTTAAGATTGTTTTGGAAAATGCACACTGGCACAGACATAAAATGAGGCTGCAATTAATATTCTAAACATGGCTATAGCGATTACACTAGCGTCGTAATGGGAACAGCTCTATACTGCCGTCCTCAAGCTAAAATGCCGTTAACTATCATAACCCTTTTTTGAGTTATGCGCAAAAAAACATTTTTTTTGTTTTTAATATACTACTCAATAACTAGAAGTCATATTTAAAACTTTGAAATACTGAATAATAGATCTCAGGAAGCACTTTTCAATAGCGAAACTTTTTTTTCTGATTATACTTGCATTTAAAAGTAAAAATTGGTCAGATGTTGGTTAACGGCATTTTAGCTAGAGGACGGCAGTATATTGCTTGTACGGCCGCACAGCAGCGGTGACGTCATCCCGTTATGTGCCTCCCTTTTCACTAATGACAGAACACAATGCGTCCATTACACTAACGCTATGACGTAATATGAACACGTAAAAGTAACTATCACCCATATTCGAAGCATTATTGAACGCCTAGGAAGAATAGTGAAATGTTATTACTGATATGCATAATTGTAATCTTTGAAAACAGTTGTCGCATCGAATCACAGTTCAGGGAAGTTGTTAAACAGCTCATATAATTTCAAAGGAAGTTTGGCCTTACATTGTCATACTGTGTGTACATAATGGCATTGCTGTTTTTAGGAATAGATTTACCGTTCAGTCAATTAAAAATTTATTTATCATACACATTCAAGTAAATGTGGCATGAAATGAATAGGTATTCTCTTATAATGTGTGTCTACGCAAATAAGTATCAGTTGTCCTTGGAGAACGCGTTTATTAAAAACCGAAAGTGTGGTCCAATAATAAACTGCAAATAACCTTTATAAAGAATATGAAGAATTCTGATAAATATAAAATATGACCATTTTAAAATAATAATGAGGCAATTACCAACTCTACTGCTTATGACACATACACATAAATTATCATATTTTTATAATGAAATAGGCTATTTTGTTGTATTACTAAAAAAGTGTCTTAAATGTCTCCTATATGTTATTGTTGTGGACTTGAATAAACTCCTATAAACATGTTTACCCCATATTGTTAACATGCTAATGCTGTTGTGTAAAACATAACTTTGATAATGCATATAAGTTGTGCTACTTACCCTGACATCTTCTTCGTCAGCCTTCTCTAATCTCTCCCTGAAGTCAGGATCACTCTCTAAGGCTTGAACTACCTCCTTCAGGTATCTATGATACTCCATATAGTCTTCCTGCGACAAGCATTATACATCTGTTAATATTTAGGTTACGGATTTACTAAATATACAAATATTGCTTACATAGTTACTAAAGATTCACACATTCGCAATAAATAATATACATCTTACACCATTATTAGTACTTTGATTACAAATGGGAAATAAAGTTGATGCAATCAACCAATCATAATACTGATCAATCGTAAACTGTCGCATTAGCAATGGATCGAAATTAAATAGGATGAAATTAATTTTGTAATTATTAGTACCATTTTATTTAACTTATTACACATTACTTCTCAATAAAGGTCCAATTAGACCATATTTAGTAGGTAATAATATAGTCATTATTACAAGTATTGCAATACAGCTTTGTTTAAACAGCACCATATAATTAAAAACAAAGAAGTGGATAAGTTCGCTAATAAAAGCAATGATTGTTCCAATATTTACATTTACACACAATACAAGAGACAACACGACATATGTGAAAATGTTTATGCAGAAATGATCTAGTCCACAAACTCGTAAAAATTAATGCATTGGTGAAAAACTTTCAACAATTATTTGTATTCATTTGTGACAAACGTAGACAGTGAGTACTTACAAGTGACAAATGTTCACTTTGTCCTCACAACTAGGGAGTACTATTTTTCACTGTATAAATGGCATAAAAGATATTCAAATTTCAAATGGTCTGTATAACAGCTTATATACATTATTGACTTGATCATTGAATTGTTTCTGCACAATGCGGTCAAAGCATAATTTATTGTGAAATACTTTTTCTACATTAAGATGTTAACTGTGGTCCATACATACATGTGTGTTTTTTGGACAAAACACATATTTGGCTATCACCCACTATACATGTGATTTAGACAATATGATTAAGCTTTATGGGTGTATATTTCACTGCACTTATATGGCACAGCATCAATGCATGAAAGGTTGGCATTAGAAAAAAGAAACAGAATATGTCCATAATTTTTAATAGTTTATAATCACAATAAATTTAACATTTAGATGGATATAATGCACCAGTATATTGAGTTACCGGTGGTGGGTCTCCCATATGTGAGAGGCTGCCTGGGTAGGTACCACCACAATATCTATTTGCCCTGCCAAACAGCAGAGTAAATGCACTGTTGTGTTCCAGTTTGTAGGACATTGTAATCAGAGTAACTGCTCGACTGCAGTGGAATGCCAAGCATTGCTTTGTAATATGTGGTGTTGTTTGGTTTTGCTACTGTCCATGAGCAGTTGTATCGCTTACCATCAGGTGAATGGCATGCTTGTCTTGCCATTAATTGCAATAACAATAAAAGGTACAATTCCTCAAACAAATACTTAGCAAGAAAATCGACAATCAAAATTGCATCAATTAGTGACACATAAACCTGTTATTAAAGTAACTCTATTATTACTTTTATTCACTTTATATATATATTCCAATCTTTCTAAAGGCATGTTCATAGTGATAAGTGTATTTACAAAACATTGGCAACAGCAGAACAATTAAGAAAATAGAATAGCATTTGGCATCAGCAAACAAATTTAGTTACCAAAATGTTTTTTTTTTAATATACCAATGTTTATAAAGTAAGAACAAAGAATTTCGCGAATAAGAGAAAGTGTATAAAGTAGATAACAGTAAAATTAGTACACCAGCTAACACAAATAGGGAATGTTGCAGCATACATTACAAGAATATCTAGAGTACCTACTTACCAAGTCATCCTTAACTTCACTGTCATGTTCGTTGTTTTTGTCCGGTGATACTGGCGGAGCATACGAGCAATGGAGGAATACCGCCATGCACAGGAAACTTAATAGCAGCCTCATCTTGGCCTGTGCAATAACCAAAAATAATCAAAATTTATCTATTGACAATCATAATTACATTAAGTTGCCTGATAAGTGAGATTAATCTATTATAAGAAACGTAAATTAAAAAGTTATCTAGTCAACACTGAATGTCCGCATGCAAGATATTTTACAGAATGAATTAAAGCGGAAACTTTAGCTGGTCCATTATTAGCACAATGTTGTATCGATTAAGTCCTTTGGCAATAACTGTAGCGTAAACATAAACGAAAACATTAACACAGTTACGAAAAAGGGAAATACCTCATTTTCTATTAATAAATATTTTATTACAGTTTGTAATAACATTTTTAATGGTTTAGTTGGTTTTGAATATCTGAAACGACTTACCATTGTCAGTATTCTAAAATAATTACGAAGAATTCACATAAAAATATACCAACAATCCTCATCCAAACTTGGAAACTATAATTTCAAATGAATTATTGACGTGTCCCTATCACCTTCACAATCCAAATCACCACAGACACAAATCACTTAAAGCTGTGCTTATAGCTAGGGTTGTGCTTGTGCTGGTAGCATACACGTATGGCTGGTAGTTGGTACTAGACCTGTGTCGATCGTGATTGACCGAATCTTTATGATTCGATCGCAACTTAAACACGAGTAATCGAATCATGGTTCTAGAAAAGATTCGATGTTATTTCATCCGATTATCAAGTGACAAATTAAACCAATTTAGACTCTATTTCAATGCACGTATCGTAACTAATTGCTTGCTCAAACAAACAATCGAGTTGTGCATTCGATCGCACAACGACGTATTAAACAAAACATCTTCTATCTCTTTCGTTTATATACAACATCGGACATAAATTCACCTCATCTCACTCTTTCTCTCGTTGTTTTGTAAATGACATGCTCATGTTATTAATATTAAAAGTAAAAAGTTAATAATATTTATTATCATGCTCACATGAAATTAAAAAAAAATAGGTAAGTTTTAAGAAAAGCAATAAAAAAATGAATAGTATTGTTATCAATATCGTTAATCTAGCCATCAACTGTTCAGTAGGTACCCGTTTTTCGGGCATACAAACAAATTGCGAGTTGCGACACACATGATTGAAATGATCGAATCATTTTAACTCGATCACCATACGAGTGGGTCATGATCGACCCGGGTCACGACGAATGATCGATCGACTCAGGTCTAGTTGGTACATGGACGTATTATACAAACAGGACTGCGCACTCTGATCGATAAAACGAGTCGAGCGAGAGATGTTGAGTAGAGGATTGCGTCCCTTGCTAATAGGGTGACCATAATAAATTGAATACACATACAGACCCAACAGTCACATACATGGCAGGACCCCACACTAAGATCGAGTCTTGTGTCGTGGGTATCAGAAGCTAGGAGAGACTTTTCGGTTTCACAACACCCAGACCCGAGACAAATACTTGTGTGCTTCACAAACATTTGTCTCGGTGCGGGGATCGAACCCGCGACCTCTCGTTTCACAGACGGCGTCTAACCAACTGCGCCACGGAGGCTGCCGAAAAAATGTCTAGAGTACGGCTATCTTATCAAAGAATGGCAGCTGCGCGCAAATTACCAACTTTTGATTTTTTTCAACAAAACTGTATTTCTGAAGGTTCTGGTTAGGATAATGTTGTACAATTTTAAAATTGTATTGTCATCGCTCCTTGACAAGTGTGCATTTCAAGTCAATCAATCAATTACATACATGCATACAGGCAAAGCTAATAAAAGCGTGTTCAAAAAAGATTTAAGACTGGGTTTAAGGGTCACCGTAGCGAAAGAAAAGAGACACAGACCTGCATGTACTATCTCGCTCGGCTCGTTTTGCCTCCATGTCTTTTATCATAGCCAATTAAACCTTATGTCGCAGGTATAAGTGTTATTTCTGGACTAAATTATTTCGTGAGTGAGCAGTCTTGTTTGTATAATACATAGATGTAGCATAACATAGATCGGCAATGTGAAAGAGATAGAATGATTCAAATCATACATTAAAGCGAGACGCATGATGCGACCATGCGTTTACACGGAGAGCTTTCTATAGTGATTTGTGTGAAAATATGTCATTTAAGCGAACGACAAATTTCGCTTATTTTCTTGATTTATTTAATATTTCAGTACTGAGCTACTTTTATTAAATGTAATTTATTATGGTGAGTTGTCCAGTGCCTGGATGTGATTGATTTTAGTGTAAAAACCCGAATAATCATAGTTTTTCATAAGATCGTATCACTTTTTTCAATGTTGTTTAGTGACAATATTGCAGATTTGTAAGACAAACCTTGTATGTATATCGGTAGAACAGAATGTCCTTATTCATTATTTAAATGCGTAGAAAGCATCCATTGCCTATATAAAATGATATCATATACGTGAATTTATAATAATTTCAACCAACATTTGCTAGAGATTGATTGACAGTTTCAATCAATAATATTATGTCGATAAAAATAGTCAATGACTATAGAGGTTTCACTTCATTTTATAATCTCGTAGTATAACATCAATTCTATAATAACAGTTATTACTTCACTTTATTTATTCACTATTGATATTTGCTAAATATTAATTAATATTTCGTGTGCGTAATTTACCATTTCTGAGCCGGTTTCAAATTAACAGTGCCACGGAGGCTGCCATTCTAATAAAACAATAGAACATTAGATATTATAATGAGGAATGCTTTACAAAACTTGTCAAATAAAATTATTCTCAAATATGACGATTTATCTTTATTTACTTGTGTTTACGTATCTGTGTTGAAATAAACACAATCATTATTTTTCTGTTAAAATACCATGAAATGTCTCATATATATCTATAAAATTTAATTTTATTGGTTGGGCCGTTAGGTATATCGATATGATAGTATCGACAGAGCATGGCGCAGCATTATCTGTCACGCACACATGCAAACTTCACGCACACTATCGTATTCTCGTTTTGGTTTCACTCAAAATGATACATTGCCGATCTATGTTATACTACATCTATGGTATAATACGTCCATGGTACCCATTGTATTGCTATACTCTGTGGTTGGTACAATGCCAATGATAGAATTTAATCATTGTACAATACCATAGATGTAGTATAACATAGATCGGCAATGTATCATTTTGAGTGAAACCAAAACGAGAATATGATAGTGTGCGTGAAGTTTGCATGTGTGCGTGACAGATAATGCTGCGCCATGCACTGTCGATACTATCATATCGATATACCTAACGGCCCAACCAATGAAATTAAATTTTATAGATATAATATATGAGACTTTTCATGGTATTTTAACAGAAAAATAATGATTGTGTTTATTTCAACACAGATACGTAAACACAAGTAAATAAAGATAAATCGTCATATTTGAGAATAATTTTATTTGGCAAGTTTTGTAAAGCATTCCTTATAATAATATCTAATGTTATATTGTTTTATTAGAATGACAGCCTCCGTGGCACAGTTAATTTGAAACCGGCTCAGAAATGGTAAATTACGCACACGAAATATTAATTAATATTTAGCAAATATCAATAGTGAATAAATAAAGTGAAGTAATAACTGTTATTATAGAATTGATGTTATACTACGAGATTATAAAATGAAGTGAAACCTCTATGGTCATTGACTATTTTTATCGACATAATATTATTGATCGAAACTGTCAATCAATCTCTAGCAAATGTTGGTTGAAATTATTATAAATTCACGTATATGATATCATTTTATATAGGCAATGGATGCTTTCTACGCATTTAAAAAATGAATAAGGACATTCTGTTCTACCGGTATACATACAAGGTTTGTCTTACAATTCTACAATATCGTCACTAAACAACATTGAAAAAAGTGATACGATCTTATGAAAAACTATGATTATTCGGGTTTTTACACTAAAATCAATCACATCCAGGCACTGGACAACTCACCATAATAAATTACATTTAATAAAAGTAGCTCAGTACTGAAATATTAAATAAATCAAGAAAATAAGCGAAATTTGTCGTTCGCTTAAATGACATATTTTCACACAAATCTCTATAGAACGCTCTCCGTGTAAACGCATGGTCGCATCATGCGTCTCGCTTTAATGTATGATTTAAATCATTCTATCTCTTTCACATTGCCGATCTATGTTATGCTACATCTATGTACAATACACAATCCATCGATATGCCACAAGTCACAACGACTATTTTTAAACACGATATCGATAGCAATATCGAAATTCGAATCCTATATGTCAAAAAAGACATCAAAATTGTAATTAGAAAGAGAGAAATAAAATTATTACGCGTCGGAAATATCTGTGGACCTGAATAATTGACGTCATTGGAACATAAGTTCAGCAAATTCAAAATATAGGTTAAATAAATTGAATTAATAAAGAAAAAAGAATAAAAAATCGAATTCGCATAAATCTCTAAACGTTTTACTGTAAAATATCATCGTAGATAGGGGAACACAAAAAAATGAAATGTGAAACGCATTCCAGCTAAGTTCACAGATATTTCCGACAGGTTATATTATACTATCTTTATCCCACAGATTACTTAGTACTACTTTATCCTGTCGGAAATATCTGTGAACCACAGGCACAGATTACTCTGTGAACCTTGCTGGAAATTGGAATGCTGTTCACATTTCATTTTTTTGTGTTCCCCTATCTACTGTTATTTCACATTAAAAACGTTTTGAGATGGATGCAAATTCTATTTTTTTATAATATTCCTATTTTAATTCAATTTGTTTAATATATTATATGTTGAATTTGCTGAACTTATGTTCCAATGACGTCAATTATTCAGGTCCACAGATATTTCCGACGGGTAATATCTAAATTAATCTATTTTTTAAGGAGATAAAAATCGAAATACATAATTCTAAATTTTAATGATGGACATTGTGGAAATATTGAGACTTAACATCTTATATCTCTGGATGACGAGTGCAGTGGAATGCCAAGCATTACATTGTAATTTATGGTGTTGTTTGGATTTCCACTGTCTGAGCGGTCGTATGCTCGTATGACGTATCGCTTACCATCAGGCGAATATTCATCGCAAAAATATATCTATAATTATTGTTTGTAATTATGCTATTGTATCCAACACATTTAATTGTTTTATTGCCACGACATTAATTTACCCAATAACAGTAAAAATAAACGAAACACCATGTATTTTTAGTTCATTTTTAATATGCAGTTGTCTTATTAAAGACCAGTAACTAACTCACATATTCTATAGAATAATTCTGAAGAAAATTTAGGGACACTTACCAAAACTATGAATAGTGAAGTTAAAAGTTCTAAATAAAATACATTTTATAAGGTTTAAAACAGACAAAATAGTATATTGAAATGGTCAGTAGATTAGTGAAAAAAAAAAACACATTGTGAACATACATAGCACAATATCCAACATGAACATTGAAACTAAACATTTAACACCATATGCACCATTAAGTATTATAATCCACTTTATGAAACACTCATTTTCTATGCTAAACTTTAAAGAGGATATTATTTAGGGAAAATTGATTGTACCTATAGCTTAAAGTTTACCCAAAACAAGCATGGTATGCTTGTTATATCTGTTGAAGATTACTTATTATTACATCTACTATCCAACTACATTGTGACTGATTGTGTCAAAAAAAAAGCAAAATTCTTAGTACCTATCAATTACAATAGGGTGTCCCATTGTAATTAATACATATCATATTATGTATGTAATTGATACATAAATATCACCAACAGTGACAGAATAGTATTGTAAATAGGTTTGCAATGTTCAATAGTAATATTACACATTGCACATAATGGTTTCTTAGATTTACGCGAATGTTACACATCGAAAATGTGGTCACGGGGAGAGCTGTAAAGTAGGTAATCGAAACGTCGGGAAGGTAAAAAATGTAAAAATTAAACCAAATCGCGATAAAATCCGTAAAAATTAGCTTTATTTAAATATTACACATTATTAGCCAAATAGTTTTATAAACTGATCGCGATGATATAATACAGTGGGACCTTTATGCCCAACCTGTCTGAATGATATATCTGATGAAGACCTCAGAAACATAGAGTAACTTTGACCATAACCGACATGTGACAGATTTGACTTTGTTATTGCTAAAGTAACTTAATGCACCAAGCCTTAATAACAATGATGAAAATACTAAATATCCTAATATAATCATATATAATTAATATAAAATTGTAGGTGTGAATGATCCATTTAACACAATCTTTATAAAAAAGGTGTAGTGTTAACATTATCCTTAAAAATTAGTGCTATGACAAAACATAGGCCTATAGTCTAGCAATGTTTGTGTAAAAGAGTTATGCTTTCATACAATATTGGTTACGTAATATCTGTGATATGATAGCATACAAATGTTTTTGCTTTTGATTACAGCTAGAAAGTCTTTATGATATGACGCCTACATTAGGTTGTGTCCTAATTTAATAATCTTAATATAATTGTAATATGATTGAAGTAATAAAGCAAAAGGAATAATTTATATATCTTCTGAATTTTGTAGAGTTATCATTCCTTGATACTCCATTTCCTTGTACATGATGTCTTGATTCAGAGTATGCAAAATATCCTGGAATCTCTGTCGAAGTGCCAAATTTTCCATCCCAGCTATTTCAAGACGAGTTCTCTGTCTTCTTTGTTTTAATTCTTCAACTTCAGTTCTAAGTTGTTCAATGCGGAGAGTCATGTCATCTTTGGACATATCCCGAGATTGATAATCACCGTCATCTTCAGAAGATATACCACCACATTTAATGTTGGATGCAGCAGGTGTGTCTGATCGGCTATGGCCTGGAAAATTTTTATTACTGTGTGCCCCAACAGAAGATTGAAACATATGGGACCCAAATTCTATAGGCATAGTATCTCTTTTGTTAGATGGCTCTCCCAATCCAAGCATAGAGCTGTTATCTGAAAGCCGACTATCATATGCTGACAAATGACTATCTTCCATATCCACATTTATATTTTCTTCTTCCAAATCACTGTCACTAACTGCTCCACCAAATATATCAACAACGTTTGAAGATGATTCAGGATTTGTTGCATCAGAAGTTGATTCACATTTGGCATTACGCTCTGCTTTGCTTTTCTTTTCAGCTTTAACATGTGTAACAGTTGAAGTTTCTTGTTTAGAATGTTTTTCATCATCTTCTTTTATAACTTCCCATGATATACTGATTGCCTCATTGTCAGCACGCAACAGCCTTTTTACTTCTTTTTCTATTTCAGGAGCTTCTACGCACTTCTTTTTCAATGTTTTCCTAAAACGACGTTTGCGAATATTTTTTGTTGGCGGTGTTATGCCGTGTGGCCACAAGAACTTTTTGTCTACTTTGTAAGGATCTTTCTTCTTGTTTTTCGCTGGTGCTTCTTCTTCAATAGAGGGTACGTCGGGCTCCTCTTTGCAAATCATCATCTGGCAAATGTCCGCAGTTTTGTAGAAACTTTTATTATCAATAGTTTTTAAAGACTCTGTGATGGTAGGAAGATCTACAACCTTGGCATGCATAATCCACTGGTCAAAACGTACTTCTCCGTGCCGCATGTCGCTATCTAGTTGTATCGTTAAGCGGTTTTTTAAATTATCACCTGTCTTCAAAACATCTTTGAGGACTTTTGCTGGTTCTTCAGGAAGTCGTAGAATAAATTGCGATTCTAGTTCAGTTGGATATTCTGGCTCACGTTTATCTCTGTTCGTCATGATTAACCAACTTTTCTCAGCACAAGTAACCAAAAACAATCAATTTAGTGGAGAATATTTTGTTTTTACATAACAGTGTGATAAATATTTGATATCGTCACATAGAGTAATTTTTTGTTTGACAATTGCCATTAATATTTCAATTTTTATAATGTGGCTAGGTATCTATTTGAAAAAGAGGTGTTTAGATGATCTACATGAGCGCCATCTATTATTTGTGCCCGAATATCTAAGAGTTAAAAGTTTTTGTTTTGAAGTCATGCCATGCGATTTGGAAAAAAGGTGGGAGTCATAGGTACTGCTAAAATGTTTAAATTAAAATTATTAACTTTAATCTAATTTTTACATCTATTGACACTCCGAGCAACAATTATATACATGTTAATATGGTTTCTTTATTATTCAAATACATTACAGGCTGTAAAACATCATGACAAAATATAAATGCAATTTAATCAAAATAACAATAAATATACAATAATATCATATTTATAACTGGATTACTTTTCCTGGGGTTACTTAAAATCGAAAGTGTATCAAACACCCATAAGAAATTTGAATGAATTACGAAGTAGAATAAAGGAGGCAGCAGATGAAATCAGTAGAAAATTGTGTGCTAGATCATTAAATAGATCTTTCATAAGAAGATGTAGAGCGTGTATCAGAGCCAAAGGCAAACAATTCCAGCATTTTCTTTGATTTTTTTGTGCAGCCGTGCTTTCTTTCACCTTGTATTGTGTTGTGTTACTTTTTTCAAAATCATTGGGTTCGATCCCTCGCTAGGAATATTGATTTATCAAAAATCCAAGTATGCAGTTTTAGTTTTCACCAAAATCGGGCTCGTGACTCCTTTCGGTATTTTTCGCTATTCCTCATAATTTCGGATTTGGCCATCCTAGCCCACTTGAAAAACTCACCTGTATATTAAACATCAACGAGAACAAAAAAATCAGCAAAAATCTCCTCGATAAATTTTCATTAAAATATTTACTTATAAAAACGTGTTTCATAAATTGAAATTCAGTTAAATTAATATAAACAACGCGAGATTCGAAAGTGTTGTAAAGAAGAGGTTTTAAAATAAAAAAATGATAGGCGATCGTAATCTATACATATAATAAATTTGTAACCGATCGATGTCTGTACATGGAAGATAAACGAGAAAAACTAAAATGGGGGGCCTGTACTAACGTAATAGAACCCAAAACAATGATTTTTCGAATTTTTGTCTGTTTGTCTGTGCGGTTGGGCGCGATGGACTCAGAAACGGCTTAACGGATTTCAATGAAATTTGGTATGGAGGTAGCTAACACCCTGGATTAACACTTAGGATACTTTTTATCCCAAAAACTTTAGTGGTCCCATGGGATGAGGAAGGAGTTCCGATATATTTGTCACTTTTTTATGCTCAAAGGGATGGGATAGGACTGGATTACATGCCTTGAGTGAGAATGAGATGGGACAGGTGGGTTATAACGGTACGGGATGGGACGGGACGGGATGGGAAATTCCAAAAAAAATAATTACTAATGAAGTTTATCACGCAGACGAAGTTTGCGGGCAGAAGCTAGTTTTTACTATATTTGCTCTCACCACAAATTTATAATTTAAATAACAATATTTTTTTCTAAACTATTAAAAAATTGGCATGTCATTGAATGGTGATTAAAAATCAGAGTTCGAGGTATGTTGAGTAAAATAAAAAAGAAACTTTATTTTTATTTTTTATATAACATATAACTTAAATAAATATTCCATATTTTCATTGATAATAATATTTTATCAATTTTTATAATAAATGTACATATACAGCTCTCACTTTCTCTATCTCTCTCTCTCCCTCTCTTCAGCCACAGGAAGTCCACTACTGAGCATAGGCCTCCCACAGGGATCTCCACATAGACCTACACATACTATCATATCGATATCTGGCAGCCTCAAGCTATGCAATAAAATGTTATAGATATACGAGTCAGTTCATTTTATTTTTAAAGAAAAATAACAATTGCATTTATTTCAACACAGAGACATAAACACAAATAATACAGATAAGTTTGTGTAAAATAGAAAGTGTAGAAATAGATATACCGGGTATATCAAGACCGCGACCGAAAACGAAGCCGGGTGGTAGTTTTAGTGGTTATAGACACAATGCAACTAAAAAATTCGCAAAAAAAGCGACAGATTATTTTTTGCAGTATTTTAAAAATCATCGTTTTTAGGTGGTAAATCCTTAGTTTTTGCGAAAGTAGTAATTTAAATCTTTACGTACCATTGCGTCGTTAAAAATAAAAACCAAATACCACCCAAATACGACGATAAGAAAAAAATTTAAAAAAGAATGACGAATTTTTTAGCGAAATTTTTAAATGCATTGTGTCTGAAGTCACTAATACTACCACCTGGCTTCGTTTTCGCTCGCGGTCTTGAGATACCCTGTATTTAGTTACGAAAATTATTGTTCGTCGGCTCTTCGCGACGCGGCGCATACATTTGAGTTTTTTCATGATCTACACTAAAACTACTTATTCGATTTGTTTTTCCCGGGTACCTATCATAGTTAGAGTGGTAAGATTACAAAGCCGCATTACATCTGCTTCAAGTAATAGAAAGTACCCACCCTAAGTACTATATTGATTATAAAATAAATCTTTTCTACTATCCGAATTGATGTGGCCATTCGAAAATCTTGTTTACATTTAATGCGCTATCAGTTATCAATTAATATAAAAGTTAGTTAACACAATATAATAAACAAAATTAATCTTAATACTGTAGAACCTCGATAAGCTTAAGGTCAAAGTGTTAAAAGCTTTGAGCTATATGCATTTTAATAACCGAGAAGCTTTAAGCTTAAGATAAGAATGTTTACATTTTCAGTTAGTGAAATTCACTGAGTGTTTGCAAATAACAATATAAATAAATTTTATCGAAAACTTTAAGTCTACATTCTGATGATGTAACGAGGCATAAAAACAAGAAGATTTTCTAAATCAAACTTTTTGTTTTTAGTAGACATAAAATAAAATTATTAAAATACATTTAAATTATAGAGTTTGCCGAAATATTACTTTAGGTGACACAGAACCAACCTTCTGTTATTAGTTTACGTCTCAGAACAATCAGGTTTAGGTAGTCAAGGTTTTTGTGTCTTAAACCAAGAAAGCTTTGGACTCAGAAAGGAATGGAACGTATAATTATATTGATTTTTAGAAGTTTTGCGTTATTGAGGTTCTACTGTACAAAATTCCTTGTTTTATGATTTTGTACATGTTATGTTGAAGTATTATGTTCGTTCATGGCTTGCTAATGGTTTATTATTATTAATCTCCACGGGACATTTTCTTCGCAGATTGATCTAATTCTTCATTTGCGTGTGGCATTGTCGATGCAGCACGTTTTTTGGATGGTGGTATTACTCCATGTGGCCACATACATTTTCTAAGGTCTTCATTGGTATCTATCTTCTTGTTGTTGTTCAATTCATCTTTTTTTTGGGATTTCTTCACATCTAATGTGCAAAGTAACATCTGGGAAATTTTAGGTCCTTTTTGAAGCAATTGCTCGGCATCAGCGACCCTCGGCAAATCAATAATTTCGGCAGGCATATGCCAGTTATCTAAGCGTACTTTACCGTGTTTCGTTGGGCGGACTTGGATGGAAAGGCGATTATTAAAATCATCTCCGGTTTTCAATAATTCTTTGAGCGCTTTTGCTGGTTCATCAGGAAGACGTAATATAAATTGCGACGCTAGCTCCTTCGGGTATCCTAGGATACGTTTATCTTTATTCAGCATCTTGCGTTTTTAAAACACCGACAAATTACACTCACAGCAGGTTTCTGGAGTCTTCAATTTCACTTCACTTACGAAATTCTCACACAGTACGGGAAGCGGTACTTAAGCGTTAGTAAGCGTCCAAGTAATCAATATTTGATACAATTGCCAAATATTTTGTGGTCACTAAATATATTCATCTTCAAAGGAAACAAACGCCATCTATTATTAATGTTTATGTCGACAACAACTACTGGCGTAGTTTAATAACTTAACTTTAAAGAGTTAAAGCGATCAAATATTATTTAAAATTATTTTTCGTTTCACTTTATCTATACAGACTTGACATTGACTGACTAAATATTTTATCTTAGGCGGAGGATATTAGACTCAAAAATGTTATTAAAAAACACAATATATTACATAAACACAATACAATATTTTTACTGGTGGTAGGTCTCTCATATGTGAGAGGCCGCCTGGGTAGGTACCACCGCAATGTCTATTTCTCCCGCCAAACAGCAGTGTAAATGCGCTGTTGTGTTCCGGTTTGAAGAACATTGTAGCCAGAGTAACTACTGGACATATTGAGACTTAACATCTTATGTCTCAGGATGGCGAGCGCAGTGGAATTCCAAGCATTGCCTTGTAATTCATGGTGTTGTTTGGTTTCGTTACTGTCCATGAGCGGTCGTATCGCTTACCATCAGGCGAATGGCATGCTCGTCTCGCCATTCATTGCAATAAAAAAAAAAAAAAACAAATAAATCGTGTTCCAATTTTCATAAATGGGATGATTCCTTATTTTGTGCATATACAATTATTATATATACAATTATATATACAATTATATGTATAAATATACTACGTAGTAGACACCATAGACATAGAAAAGTAACAGCATTTATGGCGCGAAAATTTAACAAAATCTAGGGTTATGTACGGATTGAAGTTGTATGAAGGTACTACCACCAGAGTTGATTATTTTTGCCTAGTGATTGCCAGGTTTTCTAAGACAATGATATAATATTAGGATAACTTTTATTTTTGTTCGTAAGGAAAGCTGCTAATCTCTTTTCTAAAATACGTGTTGTAGATGTTATGATTAATTATGAAACTTTGAATATAGTTACGAATTGTCATAGAAATTTGACAGACAGTTAACAGCTGACTTCAGCACGTCGATGTTGGTATGCGCGCGCATCTTTTAAAACCTGTCACTTTTGTGTTACCGTGATGCGCGCGCATCTTAAAATGTTATCCTTATCAATTTTTCATAACGCTCCTGAAGTATAACTTCAAGTAGTTCAAGATGGCAGTCATGAATCTATTCAATTTCGACTATGAATTCAGACTGTTCGGACAAAGGATGTCTCAGATATCGATGTTGACAATAATTGGATGATGGATCAATAGCTAAAAAGCAAAAAATAATAATCAGCAATATTAATTCTGACCTCTATTTTAACCAATGAAAATATTTGTGGTAGTGAGTCTAATTATGAATTTTGACCTCAATAATTCACCCTGTATTCTACCCCCATAATGCTGGTTTTCGAAAATTAATGCTCGCCATTATTTTTTGTTTGTAATAAAGAGTTGAAATATAAATTTAATAGAATTTAATCTTCCGTGGTTTCATATCACATTTCAATTTTGAACATCTAGGGTTAATTTTAAGAAAACGAAGTATGCAGATATTTTTAAATCTTAAATGAGTATAATATAAAGTGCCAAGTTTGAAATCTGTAATTTTAATAGTTTAGATTTTCCGAATAATATTGTATTCCTTATTCCACTCGCATAATACAATTTTTATAAAAATACTGGCGGCCCGGCCCGGCTTCGCCCGGGTGCAGATTGTTAAGGAGTTCAGTCCATATCAACAACATATTATTTCGACTACTAACTGTTTTAAATTTAGTTTCTATGTGACCGCCGTCGACTATATTGATTTTCCCGTCCCGTCCCGTTGTATCTTGTTCTGTCCCTTCTCATTCTGTCCCATGACGAAAAGTCTCTCTTGATCCGTGCCATCCATTCGAGTTTGAGAAGTAGCAAATATGTATGTATATCTGAATTCCTTACTCATCCGACGGGAACGCTACATTTTTTCAGGATGAAATGTAATATATGCGTTAATCTAGGGTGTCAGCTACCCCTATACCAAATTCCATTATAATCGGTCTAGCATACATATAAATTTTCACGTTTATAATATTAGTAAGGATCCTTTATTTCACCCACTACGGCCTCTTATCAACCCTTATTTTAACTTCTTTAGTATTCATTTTAAGAAAACAAAGTATGCAGTTTTTTTTTAAATGAGTTACTTATGTGTCAAGTTCGACACCTGTAACTTTAATGGTTTAGAATTTTCCACACAAACTTTCATCCGTTATTTCAAGCCCTTCAAGCCATTAATTCACAAAATAAGTAGCATATGTCCTTTCCCGAGGTCTAATCGATCGATCTAATAAAATAGGTTCTGTGGTTTAGGCGTGAAAAGGTAGCAGACAGACAGACAGAGTTACTTTCACATTTATTAATATTATAAAGTAAGTAAAGATTAAATAACATTAATTCTCTGAATACATGATAAAATGTCTATAATAACCTACGACAATCAACACAGAATTATTACTGGTAATTCATATTGATCAAATCATTTACTGAATTATTAATTAAATTTACACATAATACACATACTATTAATGTGACTCTACTGCACAATTAATTAATATTTTATATTTCGCATTTATAACGCAATGTGTATGCTGGGTAATTAAAGTCGAAAACGTCTTATATTATATTGATTACGATAATTATTTTTGCTTTTATTGTATAATATTAGACACCTCATCCCGAAGATTGGTTTAAATAACTTCTGAGTTTTGAAGAGTTATCATTCCTTGATATTCCATTTCTTTGTACATAATATCTTGATTTAGCGTATGTAAAATATCCTCGAATCTCTGGCGTAAGGCTGCGTTTTCCATTCCGGCAATTTCAAGACGTGTTCTCTGTCGTCTCTGTTTCATTTCTTCTACTTCCACTTTAAGCTGTTCGATTCGTGGAGTCATATCTTCTTTGTATACATTGTTATCCCGAGATGAATAATCACCATCCTCTTCAGAAGATATACCACCGCATTTAATATTGGATGCAGTATGGGTAACTGATCGGCTATTATTTGAGGCATTTTTACTGGTGTTTCCAACTAAAGATTCAAACATATGGGAACCGAACTCTAAAGGTATATCCCTTTTGCTTGAAGACTCTCCCAATCCAAGTATGCAGTTAGTATCTGAAAGACGACTTTCGTACGCAGCCAAATGATTATCTTCCAAATCCACATTGACTTTTTCTTCTTCCAAATCGCTGTCACTGACCGCACCTCCGAATATGTCTACGACATTTGAAGATGTTCCTTGGTTTGTCACATCTGTTTTTGTTTCACGTTTGGTGTGGCGATCTTTTTTCTTTTTCTTATCAGTTTTGGCATGCGGAACAGTTTCAGTTTCTGGTATTAGTTTCTCTTCGTCGTCCTCGTTAATAACTTCCCATGATATACTAATCGCTTCATTGTCAGCACGCAACAGCCTCTTTACTTCTTTTTCAATTTCAGGAGCTTCTGCGGACTTCTTCTTTAAAGTTTTCCTGAAACGACGTTTGCGGATATTCTTTGTTGGGGGTGTTATACCGTGAGGCCACAAGAACTTCTTGTCTACTTTATATGGATCTTTTTTTTTGTTTTTAGCGTGGGATTCATCTTCTGTGGGCCGCTTGTCGGGTTCTTCCGTGCAAACCATCATTTGACAAATGTCTGCAGTCTTGTAAAAGTTTTTTTTATCGAATGTTTTTATTGACTCTGTGATGGTAGGCAAGTCAACTATCTTCGCGTGCATATTCCAATGATCTAAACATACTTCACCGTGTCTCATATCGTTCTCCACTTGTATAGTTAATCGATTTTTTAAATCCTGTTCTGTCTTTAATATTTCTTTGAGTACCTTAGCGGGATCGTTGGGGAGGCGGAGAATAAATTGGGATTCCAATTCTGTATGATATTCCGACTCGCGTTTATCTTTGTTCGTCATCTTGAGTGTTTTTGGTACACAAGCTATCTAGAGTAGCTAGTTTTGTATGCTGAAGCACTTTAAATAACTGATTACGATTCTAATATTTCATTTTCTTTCCATGCTTGTGACTGTTCCGCAGTACATTTATTCAATCAATAATTTTGATTCGGTTGTGATTATAAGAGTGAAACGTAAATAATTCATACACCTCATATCACTGCCATCTGTTATTCGTGCTAGCATAACAAATAAAATATGTGCAAGATTCTTTCAAATTAATGTTATACGGAAAAATATAGCTCAGAAAATAAATAAATACAGTAGCATAATTTCATAATCTTTAATAAAGACAGTCTAAATATTGTATAATTGTTTCAAAATATTCTGACAGACTGCAGTGTAAAAAAAATCTATTCTGTTTATTGTTTCATGATATAATGTTATAATCCTTTCATGTTTTAATTAATTAACATTGCAACATGTATGGGAGTCAATAAATTTCAAGGTTTTGCCACATTTTAAAGAAGCAGACGGCCGCAGGCGACTGTGACTACTCAGTTGTTATATACACTTCAGTCTGTGGTTCACTAGTCAAGTCCTGTGGTCAAGTCCAAGTCAGACGTCAGTCAATCAAGCAGTCAATCAGTCAATTTTGGCTGTAATGCTGTGGCCACAGATTACATATGTCACTTGGCACCAATGATTAAAGAATAATCATTGCTTGGCACTGATTGCCACAGACTATTAAACAAGACAGACGGCCGACTCCATACAAATTTTTTAACACGATAAGGGAACTCACACAACGAAAGCCCAAACATGTACTTTATGTCTATATTATGTTATATAATTCATTCATAATTAATCGTCCATCTCTTTCTATCCAGTACATATTTTGACAGGGTGTTCTACTGTTCTTTTCGCTCGGTGGTTATATACATGGGAAGCAGTGCTGTGACAATCGGTACTTTATCGAAATACCGATCTTTAGTTTAATTAGGGATGGCTTTATTTTCCGGTTGACATCAGTGCCTCAAACTTACCGGTTTTTTTACCGGTTTTGGTAGTTATATATTCAGGTATTGGTTATAAAATAAATAAATAAAATAAACTTCAAAAATAAATAACTTTATTTATAAACAATGAGAATTAAATTAATTTGTTATTCTAAAAAAACAAATAATCCTTATTTAGATTGTCACTTTTTTCTCTACCACCCGGTTCACAAGGCTGTCTTCGCTAGAGAAGAACGGGCATGAAACTCTAGCGTTGCTCTTTTATAATATATTTACAATACAGTGATTATGCATTAGTTAAATTCAGAGAAGTTCACAAATCATGTATAAAAATCAATTAATCACAATATTACAGGTCATTTTTTACAGCTGAGATACGTAAAGTCAACCAGGACGCACAATTGGTATACACTGTTCCGCTAAAGCAATGATTGGCAATGGCAATAGTAGTTTCAAAGTAATTAAAAGTTATGATATTTATCACATTTACCTGTTTCTGGAAAGAAAAAATGTTACATATGTTACTTATAAATCTTATTATCACATATTTTACTTCTAAGACTCCTTGTAACTATAAATTTTACAATTAACGCCTAACGCTGTTTATGATATAAGCGTAATATTAATAAGGGTTTTTTTTAATTTTATAAGCCTTATGAATGCAAGTTATGTTAGCAACTACAGTTACAGTTTCTTTATGTTAGTAACTACAGGGTTGGTATTCATAGAAAATGCAATGAAACTGCCTTAGAAACATTAAGGTGCTGGGTCATAGTAGTTGGCGATATAAATTTAACCAAATTAGTTCAGGCTTCTAGTATATTAATGAAACGTTTTCATTAGGTTAACTTTAGATACATTAAAGCAAAATCGTGCTAAAAACAACATACTAACTAAATAATGGTGTAAATGTACAAATTATTACACTACGGAAGCAATTGTATAACATTACAAATGTATTATTAAATCGAATACAAAACAAGTTAAGTACAAGTCTGAATACAATGTAATGTTAGTATCTTGAAACCATATACAAAGTGTTGATGTCATATTGACTTTAAATCACAAGGTCATTATATAAAGTCAATAAAAACAAATTAAAATGATTAGATTTTATATCAAATTAAAATTGAAAAAATGAAATTTTCAAACAAACTAAATAATAAAATAATTTGATTTTAATACAACACGCTTTATAAGGTATTTACTGACCTCATTTGACCCGAGGATAAGAGCGGCAACAGCGCTTTTTTTCGTCGCCGCGTTTCATTCGGCGCGGTAATTTCTTTGTAGTTTTTAGGCGTAGTTTTATTCGTAGAATAAGAAATTCAATAAAAGCACTCTCAGCAGAGTCACAATTTACACAAATAAACTAGGTCAAAATTGTTTCATTGGATTGGGAGCTATGATGCATACACAAACTCAGAAACTATTAATTTTGCGCCGGTGGATAAAAATAGCACGTCGGGCGAAATATCACTGCCACCAAACATAACTTAAAACTCAATTAAACTAAATTTTCAACTGTTCAAACGGTCCTCCATTAACCCTAATGAACATGCTGTGTTCGAATTTGCGGGAAATCTGCGTGAGGCAGCATATCTTTCTCGATACAGTCGTAAAGCTCGCGCTGCATTTTGTTGGCATTCGCCATAAATTAAAATCATATCAGTGTATTCCAAAGCTGTAAATCACGACATCGTGAACATAAAATGCTATCGTAATTCCTAATGAGTTGTGAGCAGCGCACACACATTCACTTAAAACATGTACGCCTCACTGACGAGTGACGACTGACGAGTGGCGCGCGCGCCGACACCCGACTCGCCCCACCCCCGCCCCCGCCCCTGCCCCTCACGCCCGACCCTCGACCCCCGACCCCCGAACCTTGACCGTCGATCGCCGAGCGCAGTGTTGCTAGGTTAGATTTTGAAAACTACAGTGAAAGTTTCGTAAAAATACAGTAGGCGGATGTAAAATACAGTAGATAATACCGTTTACTGGGCTTTTTCATAGTAAACGAAAATAAACATACTTTTTTTAAAAATCACAAGTATTCCATAAAAAGATAGTTAATCGCTGTGTGTGTCACTTTTATTAAATTATCGGTCACAAAGTACTGTAAATATCGTTCCATGGTATGGTTAAAAACAACGGATGGCTCGGTGAATAATTATCCTATAAAATTATTTTGAAGCAATTAATGGTTGGTAAGTGTTAAAAATAGCTTTACGATTTCTCCTTAGTCATATTGCAGTATGTTCGATATTAACTGCATACTATTGTTTGATACTTAATGGAGTAAATGTAGTACAAATACAGTTTTAGTGTAATTACGGAACGAAATGTAATTACCTTGCAACACTGCCCAAACGTCGCGGGGGAATCCCGGAGCCGGCATGGCGGGGATGGATACATGTTTAGGGATGCAACATAAAAATATCGTCAATAAATATCGACAATTGAAATATGATAATCTGAAACTATTAATATTTTAATACTTTCAGGGCAGTAAATGTGTAAATCATATTAATTAGCACAGTTATCAAAACATATTTTATGCGTGCTAAAAAGACCTCGGTACAAATCGATACACCAAAAGAAAGATACAGGAAAAGTTTTAAGTAGGTTTAGAATGTAGATGCGAGCTTTGTTTATCTCTTGTTATGTATCCAAAACAATTGTTATTAATATTGTGGATAAATTAGGGATTTTGTGAAATTTCAATAATAAAGTTTGAATTATATCGATAATATCGATAATGTATGCTGCCACCCTAGCCTCATTCTGATGTCGAATTGGCAACGTCGCTTAGCTATTGCACTGCGCCTCGAAAGACATTTATTTCATAAATCATAATATGAGTTTTAATGTCATAGATATTAGGTCTAAATTCAATTATTGGTATAATTTTTGTAATAATAACACCCGAGTTGTATTTTTTCGCACTTGCAGTTTATTACCCGTTTGTGTCAATGACCTAGACAAATCGCTACAGCAGGTGGTTAAATGAGTAAAAATAAAAAAAAATCCCGTGGCTAAACGGTTGATGATAAATTAATAATATTTGGTGTACGCACTACTATTGCGATACCCTACATGTGGTCCCAAAAAAAGTGAATATGTCACCGACACTTTGTATATAGTTTTCGCATAATATTTTTTTTAAATCACGAAGATACTATTTCTTAAATTCTGCAATAAAAACGAAAATGTTGGATTCAATGATTTGAGGAAATCCAATAATGTATATTTATCCATTCACTCTACCTTACACTCCTATACGTGAGCCTCCTCAATAAACGATTGAGATAAGTCATGGTCCACCAGGTCATCATTTAAAGATATGATCGAAATTGCTCTTCCATTACATTGCAAATCAATAAAAATATATGAAAGGTGCAAATGCATGATTTGTAGTAACAGTTTAAAACAACATAATATTATGCTTCACACTTAGCAAAATGATAATCATATTGAAGATTACTTTGTTTTTAAACCATGTAAGGTGTCATAGAGATATAATAACCAAACTATTAACATGATCCTACTATGCAATTTTTCAAAGCATAAAATTAAATTTATTACAATTTCCAGCAAAGAATTGCTATGGACATTATTACAATGAAGTGTATTGCGAACAATGTCTGCTCACAAATATACTATTTGTATTAATTAAAAACAGTCATTATTAAATTTAATACATCATTGCAGACTTTCATTCTAATGTACCGAAATAATTCATTTCAAATTGGTTAATATAAAATACAAATAAAATACAAAAAAATAAAACTGTAAAATAAGTTTACAAATATTACAACATGTGACACATTCCATGCATATTAATATAATTGGTAATATCATATAAAGGCACATTTACAAGCAAAATGAATATAAAAATACTGCATGCAATATGATTAAGAAACAAACAAATTGCTATTTCAGGATTCTACATCAACCATCAGGTAGGTTCATATTAAGGTGTAAGAAAAAGTTTGGCAACATAGGTCTATTTTAAAGAAAACCTTGAATTGAAACTAAAATGATTTTATACCCTGAAAGGAGACTTGAGCTTCAACACTCAAATTTAATCAAAGAATTTTAAATTTAAGACAATATTTAAATCAATAGGTGAGACGAATGATTTTCAAATTATATTCTAAAATATGGGCACATATTTATTATATACGAAAAAATCTATATTTCAAGAATTAACAATTTTCTAATAATTTTTCAATAGTGCACAAAAAACGCTAGTAGGTGTCATGGCGTCCGCTTTGATGTCACTACTAGGTAAACATGTCTTTGTGTACTACTAAATCTGTGGTCTATGCGCAGCGAATGCGTCATGTTTACATAGGCATGACATCATGCGTTGTGAAGAGCGTTTTTGTCAAAATGGCTGATTGCTATATTTTGTACTTTGATTTTATTTAAAATCTTATTAATCTCCAAGTATAGATTAAAACTGAATTATCATTTGAAATCCTTGTAATACGTATTTTCCCTTAAAAACATAAAATCTTTAATTTTTTGATACTGTCGTCTCGCCTATTAATAAAAGTTATTACAAATATTGCAATATTGCTTCAGTGATAGAGGTTTTGCTTCCCTTGGATTGGGAGAGTCAAAACGCATAGACACAATTTTTTTTACAGCTTCATTCCAGAAACCTATATGTTCAGAATTACAAGACAATGCATGTGTCAATTTGTTACCATATCGGCCAAAACCATTTAAACTTTCAAACAAATCATTTATGAAGGTAATTATTTCTGTTGTGAAAAAAATATCAAAATTAAGATTAAAAGTAGAATAATCATGTTCTTGGAGATGTTGGATACTCTTCATATAAACTAGTAGTGATGTAGCCACTTGCCGGCTAAAAACTTGGGCTGCAAGTTTGACCTGTAATGTTTTTTTGCATTTTAATTATTGTATAAGAATAAACAATATAAAATCTATACAAATATATCAGGGGAGCCATTCTTTAATTAAAAAAAGAAGAAAAATATACTAATATATAACTTCTGACATATTAATCACTTTTTGTGATTAGTGACCACTTCAAAACTGAATCTTGATAGAAATTGTATACTTTAATTTACCTTCATTTTGTCATATGAAGTTGGATTTATGTGTTTGTCTGTAAGTTTGGTGCTTCTTGCACGGCCATCAAAGCCATCCTATTTGTATAGACTTTCTATACATTCCCACTTTGCTCTTCGATAACCAATGAGTAGATGCTTTTTCTGAAAATTATTACGAAAACATTTTAACAAATGAGGTACATCATAGATATGATATAATTGGTTGGGGCCAATTTTGTAGCAGATGTCATTCGTGCAATTATTACTACGTAAAAGTTCAGCATTGGTATCTGATATTAATGACTTAATAGCAGCAACATTAGCAGAGCCTTGATCACTAATATTTCTAAATGTTTCTCTAAATATATATTCAAGTTTAAACACGGAATTGCACAAGGTTATAATTTTAATTTTTCATTAATATGTTCGGCAAGAAAATGTTTATGACAAAAACGAATACGGCTGCGTTTAATAAAAGGTATGTTTTGTAAATATGGACAAAACCCTAACCACATTTCCCACCTTGCTTGGTTTGTGAAGGGAACACAAAAATATTTATTACTTGGTCCTCGAGTGTTACACTCGGGAAAAATGCACTTATTTACCATAGTTCTTACAAAAATAACAAGTATTTTAACACAAATTCAATAATAATAAACTATCACTCGTTTGAGCCGGTAAACACTAAGGTCACTTATGGCTATTTTATCTTTTACGAAAACATAAGCACACAAAATTAATAAAAATCGCCTTTGATTGCAAACTGTAGCACCAGAATCCGTGATTAGAAAGTTATTAAATTCCAAATATAAGATTCGCTGTACTAAGACTTGATCAAGGCACAATAGAAAATGGCGGCAAACGAGATACGTTGACAAACAGACATTTCAATACTAGTGACATAAGATACTACGTCACACGCACACTAATAAAAATATTGAGTGTAGAGAGAGAAAGATGAACGCCGTCCATATTAAAATAGTGAGATAGCTAGCATAGCTTAACGTGCAACTTTTTTTGTTCTAAGTTGGACGGGCCTGCTGATTGCCGAGCAGCCGAATGGCGAATGCCGAGTGTCAAACTGAGTGCTGACTGCTGGCCCTGTGCACAGCCCGTTTAGCGGCGGTCACGCGTGAGGCGTTATTTTATTTTGTTACTACCAGTGATCTAAGTAATCTGTGTTACTACCTGTCAGGTGCCGATTATTGTTGGAATTTTAAATTTCAATTCTTATAACTTGTAGTGGTTTATCTACAAAACTATTCCTCGAATACAGTCATACTATATACAAAATATGGATTTCAAAATGCATGAATACACTCATGCTTTAGTTGGTAAAGTGAGTCCGGGATCTCGTCGGGGGATTGAGGTTAATGTAGATTATGACGATGCCCGACGCCAGCATGACTGCTACGTTCGGCTGCTCAGAGAGCTGAATGTGGAAGTGATAGAGCTGGAACTTCAAGGATCCGTTCACGAAAATCTCGTTTTGGAAGATGCGGCAGTGATATGCCATGGCATCGCCTTGTTAACGAAGCCCAAGTCTGATGCTGGTGCACATAATGTGAGTTGGTATCTCAATTACACTGTAAACTTGTTATTAGTGTTGTGGTTGAACTAATAATTACATTTTCCTGTTACTCAATACCGCATATTATGTATTGTGTTAACTATATACCTTTATTTATCTCCATAATGTCAGTATTGTACAGTCTTATGAGGATTTAAGAATCAAATGTACTTGGAAAATATTATATATAATGTTTTATTGTGAGCTTAGAATTAGTATTTTGGTAACTTGTGCCTTGTTAAAGAAACTACTACAGGAAACTAAAAATTTGCAACACTCCATTAATAAAATACCAATTTTAAAAAAAGCTGATAAATAAAGAATTAGTGACTAATGCATCTACAAATTAAAGTAAATCAATGAATATGATAATAGATAAAAATTATACAAAACATATAACTTGAATTTTACCAACTACATTCTTATTGGTTGATTTGGTTCTAGTTTTTCATTTCTAAATTATTATGGCCTTATATGGCCTTGATCTGTCTATGAGACAGATTTAAAAACACACTTTAGTTACCAAATGTTTTGTCCCATTGGAACGACTATTATTATCCATCTAAAACAAGCTTGAGTGGAATTCAATAGCCCTAAACTAGCTTTTTTATCTTTCTTTTTCAAATAATTTGTGCATATGGAACAACCTGTCAAATGCTGTCCGACATTATAAGAGGGCAGAAAAAGTTGGCCCGGCATCACCAATTTTATCTATGTTTTAGAAGTACCAGTGCTTCCTCTATGTTATAAACACTCTTAAGACTAAATTATAAAGTCATATGGAAATTATTAAAGAATATATACTTAAATATGGATTGAATGATCAGAAGTTATTTTTTATCAATTTATAAATTATAGAAGTATCAAACATCTTCACTAATTTTTTATGTGGAAAAAAGCTTTTAAATCAAATCTACCACATACTTTTGAACATTGATGTTAATTATTGCAGTCATAAGGTCCTACTTGCTGTGTGTATTCATGTTATAAGTTTTTGTAAACATTGTCAGTACATATTTTTCCATAAACCTAACCAAAGGATTATGAGCATTGTTAAATGGCTCCATGACAATATCTGGATTATCTTGTAAAGATGACTTATAAGTTATAACAATCGGATCCAAATGTACCAATTTACTTAAACCAATCCTTGAATATCAGAAAATGTATTATTAACAATTTTGTCATAATATGTATCCACTTTACACTATTATATAGTTAGACTAGCTTCTGCCCGCAAACTTCGTCAGCGTAATTAAATTTATTTGGTACTTCTCATCCCGTCCCGTTATATACCGCCCGTCCCGTCTCATTCTCACTCAAGGCATGTAATCCAGTCCCATCCCATCCCTTTAAGTATAAAAAGTAACAAATATATCGAAATTCCTTCCTCACCCCACAGGAATACTTAATTTTTCGGGATAAAAGTAGCTTAAGTGTTAATCCAGGGTGTCAGCTACTTCCATACCAAATTTCATCGAAATCTGTTAAGCGGTTTCCGAGTTCATCACGCACAACCGCACAGACAAACATACAAAAATTCTAAAAATCATTATTTTTATTACGTGAATACAGACCCCCCCCCCATATTAGTTTTTCTCGTTTATCCTTCATAGTACAAAGAAACACCCTGTATGTAAATAAGACATATACCAGTTTTTAAGTTGGACTTGCACCTATATAACTGTGAAAACTGCATCTCATTTCGTGCGGTAGTTTTTGAGTAATGTGCAAGCAAACAAAAAGAAACACCCTGTATGTAAATGCAACATATACAAGTTTTTAAGTTGAACCTGCAGCAATACAACTGTGAAAACCGCATCTCATTTGGTGCAGTAGGTTTTGCGTGATGCGCAAGCAAACATACAGACAGACAGACAGACAGACAGACAGACAGACAAAAATTCTAAAAAAAATTGTTTTGGCAACTGTTGCTGTTATAAATACCCCTCGCGTTAAAATTTCTTAAATATCTTCCATGTACAGACATCGACCATTTACATTTTTATTATATGTACAGATTTTGTATATTTTGATGAGCCAAAAGGTCCATTGTGCCAGAAGGTTTTATAAAAGATACAAAAATGTCGGCTCGAAGCTTTCATTGTATTACAGGAACATATTCATATGTACTAATCAATAATTTAATATACTCTCCTGGGCATACAATTGCTATTCAATTAAAATGTAATTAATTATCATACATTTGAAAACAGGTATAGAATATTAATGTTTTGTTGACTAATATTATTATTTATTTTTATAGTGTCTTTAGCCTTGAATTTATTATGAAGGTTCCAGCATAGAGCATTCAGTACATATTGGTAAAGAATATAAACAGCTGGAGGGCCTTTGTTGATTAAAAATAAATAATAATAATAATGATTGTGTGCGTATTTGATTCTGAAAGTGTAAACCTTTTATCTAAATTGTTGTTTTATTATTTGTTTTACAGCAGCTTATAAGTATTTAAATTATTGTAAAATGAATAGCTTTGTATCGATTTATACAAGATCTCTTGACTGGTAGTTATGTTAAGACATGTAAAGACAATGACAATCATTGTCTTTATTTAAATTCATTTAAATTAGTGAAAAACCTTGCAAAACCACACTCAATTATAGTGCTGGCCAGTTCCCTGCAGTGGGACATTTACGGATGGATTAAAATATTTAAATAAAACCATAAAATTTGCATAGAGGTTCATTAAGTTAGGCAGAAATCATTTTAAGCGATTGTAACACTATTGTTATTGTTTTTTTTTTTAATTATATTTCCTTCTTTAGGTTGTGATAAAGTGTTTTATATTGTATGGTCTTGCAGAGCTTGGCTGGCAAAACACCAATGGAAATTGTAGCAAAAACCATAATAGAATATTACTTCTTGTACCACATATTATGCATAAAACAAATTTGAATTTCGTTTTCCTATCTTAAATGTCAATCTGTAATAAATTATTAATTACTTTTTCATTCTTCCTATAAAATGCTGGCGATGCGACAATATCATAAATACTTTGCTTGAATTTCACTGCTTTTAAATATACATAATAATCAAAAGTACGAGTATATATTATGTACATCAGTGTTCACATTTGTGCTATGTGTAATGTAACATGTATACTTCATAAATTGCATTTAAAGCGACATTGTTGTTCAATATGAGCAAAGGGTTAAGAATTAGATTGACATCAGCACATTGCAAATTGACTTCTTGACCTTTCAAGACAATCTGCATTTATGGGCCACTCTTTTAACCAATTGACACGCGATGATTTTTTGCTACTGCGGCAATGTAAAGTGCTTTTTTATTATGCCTATGAAATGGTGCACTGTTTTTTGTTTTCTTTACTCGTTGCGAATGGCAATTATAATTACATCTAAGCAAAGGCATCTATATGTTATGTAACGTAGCGCTAAGTGTCTCACAGCTAAGCGAACAAAAGTTATTTTTAGCATTGGGATTTCCGTAACATACTAATGTATTCTTTTATATTGTATTTCAGTTGAAATTGCTTAGAGAAGTGCTAACGAAAGATCTTGGACAGTCAGTTATTGAACAAGTTGATCCCGAGGCCGACATTTGCGGGGCTGACGTTCTATTTACTGGTATGTTCTATTACTTAATTACGTGACACAAAAGCTTGTTAGTAAGGCCTAATAAGGCATAATTTAATTAGGGAATTACACACGCTCTTTAAACAATGATGATATCATCTGAGAATCGAATATGATGGATTAATTCGGCTATTATTGTTTTACATTTTAGGTCGAGAATTTTTTGTGGGCATTTCCGAGACTACTAATGAAGCGGGGGCGAATGCTGTCGCTGAGGCGTTCCCGGAGTTTCCTTGCACTCCTATCAAGGTATCAGTCCAATGTTACATAAACCCATATAAACTGAATTATTTCTTACTATGTACTAGTTGACAGTGTATAGGGAGAGTACAAAACTATATACATGTCACTTCCAAAAAAATGGAGTCTAGTGACTCATATATATTTATGTATCCATATCTAAAATCTAGCAAACAAAGACATTTGTTGATCCATTCAAAATTATACAAGTTAGAAACGTTTTAAATCTTGAAGTGGGAGTTAAATGAAAAGGGATGCAAAACAAAACTAGTGATTTTACTAGTCTTAATATGCATTACGGATTACCATAGATGTATTATAACTACTCGTATAATAATTTTACCAGCCAGGCCCAGCTTCGCCCGGGTGCAGATAGTTTTTGAGTCCAGTCCATATCAACATATTATTTTGTGTACTTACTGCTTTATATTTAACTCAATATGACCGCCGTCGACTATATTGCTTTCTCCTTCCCGTCCCGTTATATCTTATTCTGTCCCATGACAAAATGCATGCAATCCTGTCCTCTTGATCCGTGCAATCCATTCGAGTTTGAAAAGTAGCAAATATGTATATCTGAATTCCTTACTCATCCCACGGGAACATTACATTTTGTCCATTTTGTCCGAGAGGCCTATGTTCAGCAGTGGACTTTCTTTAGCTGATGGATGGATGATGGGATAAAAAGTAACCTATGCGTTAATCTCGGGTGGCAGCTAACCTTATACCATATTTCATAATAATCGGTTTAGCATACATATAAACTTTCGCGTTTATAATATTAGTAAGGATCCTTTATTTCACCCATTGCGGCCTCTTATCCAAAAGATCCAAAAGATTCTTAAGGCGCGCGCACTACGCTGCCACTCTTTTTTTAAAAACTAATATTTGCCTAATTTAAGAAGCTACTTTTACCCCCACCCCTGGGGCATAACAGCGGATACTGTTTTGATAGGCATGTTTTAGTTTACCGGTGTTTGCGGTTGTGCGCAAAATAATAAAAATAATTGATCATAGTTTAATACCCTATTGGTTGTACGAATGCTCGAGAATTACTTTTGTTGTATAGCCGCCTTTATACAGTTTATAATTTTGTTTGAATTATGACTTACCTGCATACGATCTACTGAATGTCATGGAATCACATAATCGGCCACGAAGGGTTTCACGAGTTCCTCAGAGTGGATACTCAGCAATTACATTTTACTCAATTCAGCATTTATTATCTTGTCCTTCATTTATAATATTCACGGAAAGTTGCAAAGCTTAACATACCGACGCGTCGGTATGTCTTATCGTCGCGACGACGTAAAGTCTAGAATCAAGTCTATTTCATATTCCAAGATAGAAATAGCACTATTTATTTACATTTCCAGGTCACGAAAGGTGCCGGTCATCTAAAGAAATACATAACTGTGGGGGGTCCAGACATACTCTGCGTTGGTGCCAGCAAGGAAGCCAAAGAACTCCTCAAGAGGATGGAAAGGGAAGCAAACTTCGCCTATCAAACTCTGACTTTGCCCGAGGACGAAGCTTCCAACTGCTTGTATGTAAACGGCACCCTTATACATCGCGCGATTGAGGAAATACCCGAGGCTTTTAAGGTACATTTTTTAACGTTGTTTGATTGAAATTGTATCAGAAATTCGATATTTACTTTGTTTTCCACTTCTTAAAAGGATGGTTCCTTAATCAGCCGTATTTCTTTGTTTTATTTATGTTCAGCGACAATTTATCGCTACATTGTCCGATATTGTTTCCTCCATATTGTTATCGTTATTACCTGAAATACCTGGTGATATTGTTTTAGATCACGATTTATCTGTTTTGATAGATGCTAGCATAGGAAATAACAGAAAATTGTGTTCTCATTGTACCATCCATATAATATTACAAAGGATAAAGTGCATAAAGATTTCCAAGTGCATTCTCTCTTCCCTTTCTTGCACCACTCATTTCGCCGATGATTTCCTCAATAATAATAATAATCGATTCTATCAGGCCCTCCATGGGCCTGATGTGGACCGATTAGCGTCTGTGTCTTGGCTACGTTTCGGTAACCTCTTTGGGGAAACTGAGGGTTGTGTCTTTGCAATTATGGACGAAGTTATTAAGACGAACAACTATAGGAAATACATTCAGAAGGACGGTACGGTCGACATTTCTGTCGAGCATGCCACCGTCCTGGCGAGTCCATCAGGCATGTTATCTATGGTTGTTCGTATATTTGCCTGGAAGATCCTATCGTTGAAGGACTGCCTCGGTGGCGTAGTTGTATTACGGTACGGCTATAAAACTGAGGTCTCGGGTTCGAGTCCCGGGTCGGGCAAAGTGATTTTTCTATTCATTATCAGCCCGGAGTCAGGAATTTGTGGCTTGGGTCTCGAGCCTCGCCATAGTTGGGTGATTTTTTTGAATATTTTTTTTTTTTTTTTTTTATTGCTATGAATGACGAGACGAGCCTGCCATTCGCCTGATGGAAAGCGATACGACCGCTCATTGACAGTAGCAAAACCAAACAACACCATGAGTTACAAGGCATTGCTTGGCATTCCACTGCGCTCGCCATCCTGAGACATAAGATGTTAAGTCTCGATATGTCCAGTAGTTACTCTGGCTACAATGTCCTTCAAACCGGAACACAACAGTGCATTTACACTGCTGTTTGGCGGGAGAAATAGACATTGCGGTGGTACCTACCCAGGCGGCCTCTCACATATGAGAGACCTACCACCAGTAAATTTTTACATGTATTTTTTTTAATATATAATATATGTAAAAATGTAAAAAAATTGAATAATAAATAAAGTGAAATAAAATTATAATAATATATGAACGTACATGAACTGTCATATATACATATCATCTCATCATATGGTCATTGTCGGTCATTGTAGGTCGTTGTGCGGGGTGACGGTTGGTAAATATGTAACACTTGTTTTTAAATAAAACGAAAGTGAGTTTATGTTTTCGTATTATATTATCTGTCTCGATCAAGTCTTTTCATCTTATTTATTATGTAGGGTCCACGAGTAATTCCGATTCTAATTATTTCCCCAAGTCAGTATGACTGACCTTTACGTGTATTTTTGTAAATATACCAAAATAATAGCAATAATGTTTTTTTATTTATTTATACTCTTTATGGTACATATCAAGTTACATAGGAATGTGATACCAATAAAAATTAAAATGGTACAATCGATGACCTTTGGCAACCTTTGAATGAACAGGAATTGTTGGATTAAAAATTGGGCTTGACGTGCAACAAGAGTAAGTACATTAACAAAAATAATTCATTTATACAATTATATATTATATATACCGGGTATATCAAGTATATTGTTAAGGTACATTGTTATGGTTTTAGCATTTGTTAGGTTCTTTTTTTCCAAGTAGGGTCTGAATCAGATCTATGAACATCCGTTCGTAATTTATTTGCTGAAAATGGTTCGCATTCAAATTATTTCCCTAAGGCTCAAGTGCATCAACTAAATTGGACTATGTCAACATCATACATTTGAAATGCCAAATTTTGTGGATCGTAAACAGCAGTTAAACGACAAAATTGATCAAATTTATGTATTTGGTATATTCTTCTACGTGGCCTTAGTGTAATATTACTTATCTGTGGGCTCTACTGCGAACACCGATAAAGACATTTGAGTCGTTAAATTTCAAATGTGGCTAAATCCATCATAACGGATAAGTCATAAAAGAAAATTATTAAAATTCGTATTGGTGGGTTAGCATGCTGTACTTCTTTGAACTGTGGTATCTGCTGATGTCAGTATGCGCAGTGCACCGCGCTCCAAATGCGCGGAGTAAGATGATATTGAATACCTAGACAACTATTTATTTTGACTAGGACTGACAATTGAACTTGGCACCCATTTAAATCTGACTTGTTTTGAAGTCAACCACCAAGGCATATAATATCATATTGTTGAACTTGGCTCTCTTTTCATATTTATGTTTTTGATGGAATCTTTCACTTCTTGGATATTTGAATCCTACACATGTGAAAGTGATTTACACATGTGGTAGATATGTTTCGTAGAATACTTGATTTTTGATCGAACATGGCATACATTTTTATAAATATATACAATATACAGGGTATATCAAGACTACGACCGAAAACAGACAGACAACAGACCCGGAAAAAATACCTGTGGATCACACAAAAATTTGTTTCAACCCGCGGCCTCTCGTTTCACAGGCGGCGTTTAAGCAACATACAATACATTTTTATGACATTTAACTCTTGTAGTAAATACATTTTTGAGTAATTAAGTAAGCTGCGATGAGTTTTTCTTCCCCGCAATGACAGTGCTAAACTATATAATTTTTCCACTTTTGTCTTATGTTAACCAGTATAATAATAATAAGAGCGCTGAATCATACTATAGGCGCGATCCTGATTCTTTCATCTATCTCATGTGTACTGACCATAGATGTAGCATAACATAGATCGGCAATGTGAAAGAGATAGAATGATTCAAATCATACATTAAAGCGAGACGCATGATGCGACCATGCGTTTACACGGAGAGCCTTCTATAGTGATTTGTGTGAAAATATGTCATTTAAGCGAACGACAAATTTCGCTTATTTTCTTGATTTATTTAATATTTCAGTACTGAGCTACTTTTATTAAATGTAATTTATTATGGTGAGTTGTCCAGTGCCTGGATGTGATTGATTTTAGTGTAAAAACCCGAATAATCATAGTTTTTCATAAGATCGTATCACTTTTTTCAATGTTGTTTAGTGACAATATTGCAGATTTGTAAGACAAACCTTGTATGTATATCGGTAGAACAGAATGTCCTTATTCATTATTTAAATGCGTAGAAAGCATCCATTGCCTATATAAAATGATATCATATACGTGAATTTATAATAATTTCAACCAACATTTGCTAGAGATTGATTGACAGTTTCGATCAATAATATTATGTCGATAAAAATAGTCAATGACTATAGAGGTTTCACTTCATTTTATAATCTCGTAGTATAACATCAATTCTATAATAACAGTTATTACTTCACTTTATTTATTCACTATTGATATTTGCTAAATATTAATTAATATTTCGTGTGCGTAATTTACCATTTCTGAGCCGGTTTCAAATTAACAGTGCCACGGAGGCTGCCATTCTAATAAAACAATAGAACATTAGATATTATTATAAGGAATGCTTTACAAAACTTGTTAAATAAAATTATTCTCAAATATGACGATTTATCTTTATTTACGTGTGTTTACGTATCTGTGTTGAAATAAACACAATCATTATTTTTCTGTTATATTACCATGAAATGTCTCATATATATCTATAAAATTTTATTTTATTGGTTGGGCCGTTAGGTATATCGATATGATAGTATCGACAGAGCATGGCGCAGCATTATCTGTCACGCACACATGCAAACTTCACGCACACTATCATATTCTCGTTTTGGTTTCACTCAAAATGATACATTGCCGATCTATGTTATACTACATCTATGGTACTGACTTACCTTTTCAGGTATTCTGTGAAAAAATCGATTTCGCCAGGAGATCCATCTGCTTCTCCGAATTGGCCAAACTTCAAGCTGGTCTTAGCACCTGTTGCCTGCTCGTGAGGAAACCCTAAGAAACCAGAACTGACAGAACAAAGGACTTCCAACAAAGGCTAGCCTCTGATGTACAAAGCTAATGCTTTATTATTATTAATGCGAAAGCTGAATGTATTCTCAATATAGATCTGACTAAGATCTCATCTGTTAATATGCTTTTAATGTGTGTTGTGGCTGCAAGCGCAGCAATATATAAAGGCTAAAAACATAAACAATTAGCGAAGGAAATTCGAATTTAAAATTTTAAAAAGTCATTTTATCCGTAGAAGGTTCATTGGACCGAAATTGATTAGAGGAAAATTGTGAATGCATACTTTTTATGCATTGCCTTAAGACCGAGTGAAAACTTTAATTAATAACCTTTACCTCATGTTAATTCCATTCCCTAAGCGTCAAGACTGATTCCGTAATGTTAAATGATATTCCGATGTTGGTTACAAATTTTCAAATAGCATTCCCACGTTTAGATATTAGTATTCCATATATAAGTAGATTTTACATATTTGTTATGTTTGATATTTGTTGATATACACATATTATATTATAATATGTATAATGCAGAATTTTGCAATTTATTGTCTGTATTCTGGTATTTATCATGGAATTTGTGGTTACAAACTCTTTTGAATAATTAATTTTAAAAAATAATACACTAAATTATGTGCGCTTAAGGTTAAAAGAAAACGTACAAATATAAAAATTCAATATAATCGTAATCATAAGATAACATAATAATATATTGTTGTTAGATATGGATAAGCATTGTTTTTTTTTCTTATATTATAGTCCAGACATTTGGTTCAAAAAAGAGCTTACCAGAAAAGATTTCCGGGAGTTTTGAAATAGGGTATTCTATAGATTTTGAGGTGCTCTTTTCGATTTTCTACTTTGCGATCTCGTATTTTTTTCTTGTGTCGCCATATTGGAAATATAGCGTCGAAAAGCAGTTTTTGACGATATCTCCTTACCGATACATTTTAAAACAAAAATATCCATTTACAAAATTAAACATAGAGAATAAGTCTTGACCATTTTTTCGTAAAATCAATAGTTTCGGCGTACATGCGCCGCGCAGTTTAGTATTCTCTTTTTTTACTTTTGCAGTTATGATACGATGCAATATCCCTGAAAAATCAAAGATTGGGATAAAAAAATATATTATGAAGACTTGTTAAAAATTGTGGTCATTCGCCTCGAAAAACTTATTAAAAAGAAAATCTGTGAAAGAAATACCGAGTGTAGTAGCATTTTAGAATCTTGATAAAATGCACCAATATTTGATGTAACTTGCCCCGGACACTATACTCGTACTCGTAGTACATATTTTATTTATAGTAAATTTTTTGGTCATGGGCCGTCGTAGTTTGGTCTATCTCTCGTTACCTATATCTCATCGAGTTCTGGGAAAACCTGTATAAGATAATGGTTCATCTTTGTGTTGGGCTGAGGAGCTGGTCTCTTCCTTGTGCGAAACATCTACCGGCAGAATTCAATAGAATATTTAGTCTAAGTGATCAGTATACGCGTAACGTTTTACGAGTGTCTTTTGCGTTCATAGAACCATGACTTCTTATCAAGGAAATTGTTTCATTTGCGAGAATCTGCGCGTATTAAATAACACTTTGCGGCGCTAGTACGCCAAAACTATTGATTTCAATAATTTTTTATATTAATTATTGGAGAAATGTTCCCTAGTTTAATTTTGTATACAAATATGTTCCTCGTAAATGTCTTGGAAAGTAGATATCGTTAAAAACTGCTTTTGGACGCTATATTTACAATATGGCGGTGTTAGCGGCAAAGATACGAGGTCGCAAAGTGGGAATTGGAAAAGAGAACCTCAAAATCTATAAAATGACCCATTTCCAATACTCCCGGAAAACTTCCCAGGTAAAACTACCAGATGACTGGACTTGTAGTGTAAGTTCTATTTATTTCATATTTATGTTTAAACTTTAAAGCACAACACATAGAACTAAGTTCTTAGACAACTGCCGCACAATTTTAGATTATTTTAAATTTTAAAATAAACTTTAGTCTGAAAACATTCAGCAATAAATTTTTTTTATATGTTCGTTCTCTATAGTATGAACTTGTGACCGCTAAATCTAAAAAAAAGCGTTATGACTTATGGCCCTTGCAAGTTCACATTTTGTCTTACAATTCACACTTACAGATTTTTGAATAAAAAATATATTCTACTCGTGCTATACAATAAATACAGACGATTGCCTTTTCATACTTTAATATTGTCGATTATTGTAATAGATTATTTAAGTTTTTTCATTGAAGGTAACATTAAATATATTGGATATGATAATGATGTTTATAATTGGATCTGTTGTATATTTTATTAGCAGTGTCTCTAGCAGAAGGTACTGTAGGAGACTAAAAGTAGAATACGCGAATGTCTTATTCGATGTTGTATGGATTTCACACTTCACTCAAACTTCGATTTATCCAGTTGGTAGTATTAGTTTCTGCTTGAGACACTTAAGTATGTATTGTATATTCGACCAGCGTGCACGAGTGAAAACCTACTCAGTGTGCATAACAACATGAATAGCAAGTAACTATCTTGATAACTCAATGTATTTTGTCTAACATTCCCTTAGGCCAGTATGCCGTTCCATCGTTTATGGGCGGTAGTTGTCTCTTCCTATTTATAAGCTATTTAAATTGAAATACGTTCCTTTTCATATTCGGTATAAAAATATAATACGAAAGGTTTTCACGCGTCGCCGAAAGTAAATAGATTATAATTTATTAGAACGCTTACGAACTTCTCCGATTCGCATCTGAGGAAATTGAATTTAGGAATATCAGATAACCTTTTTGCACTAAAATACATTATGTTTTCGGTGGTAGGAAATAAGCATCCGCCTAGAAAGCGACCACCATACAGAATGGTGCAAAACCCGTCACCTCGACCCAAGCAGATGTGTCTGCGTTTTGGTGTCGGCATGTGGATTGCACTGGTTTTTATCATCGGGAAAAATTAGTACTAACATTCGAGTTAGAAATATTGTGACGGAATATATTTATTAGTGAAGTAACTTACAAATATTAACCCATTTTATCACATTCAGATCGGACGAAGTGCATAAGCGCCCTTAGTATTTTGCACAGAATGCTTAAAGCTGATGTGGTTGCACGTATTATTCTATGCACTAATGCATTCCCTGATTCTAGTATTATTATATAGTTTATTTTATAGATATATAGACATTTTTTCGTATTATGTCTTTGTGATAAATGTAAGAAACTAGATGACTTGCTTGTGAAAATGTATTTCTTCCGTTCTGTTTCCAAATAATATTCGATCTTTATTCTTGATATATATTGGATTAAATAAATATGATCCAGAATTGTTTATCTAATTATATGGGTATGTTATCTATGATAAATTGTTATTGGAATGTATAATACAATTATATTTTAAACTATTAGATTTACATCCCTGTGAAACATACTACTTATACATTCCAACATTCGTATAAAGAGGAAATAGTCATTTTTACAAATAAGTTGCATTTATTTAATATTCTGATGCATAACTGTATTCCAATTCTCTCTATTTGTATACTGCATACATTATTTTGTTTGGTAAGAAAATAAAGTTGTGAATCAGTTGACGTTTGTTTTCTTTTTGAGTTTTAAACTAAACAGAAGGGTAATAATAGTGCGATACATTGCTGCAAACTTATTAAAGCATGGGGAAACTACTCAATCGACCTTCAAATTACTTTTGGCTGTATCTTTGTAACAACAATCCGTATGCTCAATACAAAGAATTGTCCACTCGGAAACTCTTACAGGCATACTTGGCTGATTATTTGGGATGAGTGCACAATGAGGTGTGGCATTTCTAAACGATGAAATTTCGAGAAGGATTTTGACATCCCTTGAAATCCCTTTCCTGGTTGTTATGGTAACTTATAGCTGCGGATTTGTTTGGAGTGTATACTAAGAAAAGCAATTTTATATTTATTCATTTAATGTATCTCAGTTGTTGAGATTAAATGTTTTAAAGTGATCTCCAGTTTGTCATTTGGTAATGTCGGAAGCAGTAAAAACATTCCGGAAGAGCCATAGAGCTTGTTTGGAAGCAGTAGATAGCACATTAAAATATATTAGAAATTCATAACGTAGGATGGGAGGCGTGACTTTCGTCTTGGCTGGAGACTTTCGGCAACCATTGCCAGTCATCATGCAAGGAACTCGAGCGTTGTTATACATTATTTTTCTGTTAAAATACAATGAAATGTCTGATATATCTATAACATTTTATTTTATAGGTTGAGGCCGCTAGCTTTATTGGTATGATAGTATCGACAGTGCATGGCGCAGCATTATCTGTCAAGCACACATGCAAACTTCACGCACACTATCATATTCTCGTTTTGGTTTCACTCAAAATGATACATTTAATTAAATCGGAACCCAAAAGACCAGCTGCCAGACCTCAAGACACAGTGAGCTCCTTCTGCGTAGATCGGATCGCAAAAACTAGTTAACTATTTAATTTAATAATTGAAAATTAAGGGTAGTTACATTGTAACAGTCACTGAGCGGATGACTAATACATCAGTCCGCCCCGTGACCACGAAAGCTGTAAAGTAATCGAAACGTCGGGAAGTTAAAAATGAAAAAATTAAACCAAATCGCGATAAAATCCGTAAAAAATAGTTTTATTTAAATTTGCAATAACTGTTTATGGTCCGAAACTATGTATTGACGAGTGCCACGTAACAAGTAGCCTGCGTAACGATCTTATGCCTACGAAAAACGATACCGACATCGAGTAAAATATTTATATTAATTATCCACTCAATACTTCTGAATTACGCGACATGAGTAAGGCAGCCTTATAAGTAAACGAGAAGAAGCAAGAAGTAACATAAATACAAATTCAAAACTTTTCTAGAAATATTAGTCAGATTTAAATATTATTGTTGAATGAAAAGATGCTGCAGTTATTCAAATTTCAAGTAACGGGTATTTTGAATACCGGCGCGGCGGTCCGACGATACATCATAAGCACAGGAACCGGCCAAACTTTACCGATAAATATTATTAAAATACGTTAGTTTCAAAACCCGTTATTGTTATCAATACAGATTAACAGTTTTGGTATTACAAAAACTTACGAACTAAAGTTGTAACGAGTAACTATCCAGAACTAAGGAATGCGATTAAATTTACTCGGTTTTGAGCCAATCCAGATTGAAGATTTAACTCTAAACGTTTCTTAAGTGTCGCATTTCTATACCGTAAGGAGGCACATTTCTGTATTAAAATTACAAGCTAATTTAACTTGTGCGCGGCTATACCGTAAGGAGGCACATTTCTGTTTTCTATTCAAGCTACATTTACTATTGCGGAGCTATACCGCACGGAGACAAGATATGTTAATCTATTTTTAAATTAACGGCGCACATGTTTCAATTTTATTGCTTAAATTACCAGTTGGTTTTATTTTAATAATTATGTTTTTTGTACGTCGAGAATACATTAAAACTACATAAAAACAAAGTACAAATGGTGGTCTTTATTAGGCAATTTCTTACCGTCAACCAAAGGTGGATATAGGAAAATGAAAAAAATATGTTTTAAAATAAACTAGGCTATCGCCGCCGCCGACCGCCCAGCGGTCGAAGTTCGACCGTAATTCAAGTGTATAAGTAAATATCATGTATCAAACCATATACGTCCCGCTGCAAGGCACGGTGCTTTTCTACAATCAAGATTACGATTGAGCGTAAGCCATATAGTCCACCAAGTTAGCCTTGTGCTGGTTGGTAGATTTTACGTACCATATAAATTCTTAAAAATTGCTAGTGTTATTACAAACCCATACTCCAACGCTAAACTCTTCCGCTCGCTTCCAATAGAGGTCGGTTACACAATAATCTCGTGAGGTACATAGTGTAGATGTGCGATTCTAAATGGCTAGAGGGCAGTACGGGGATGTACATATAGAACTGAACAATATTCAGTAGGAATCTTAGTTTCTTGTATATTCGGAAGGTGGCCTTGTTTTATTATCTTTTTCAGAGAGATGTATAAAACTGCAGTCAACATTAGCCTTGCGTCTTTTGTTATTACACTTTTTAAATACTTATCTAGGCTGATTACAAATAATGCAATATCACATGACAATATTTTGAAAGAGATTCACTTAGAATAAAACCAATTTTTACGGATCTCATCGCGGATTCGGTTTAATTTTTACATTCTTTAACTTACCGACGCGACGTTTCGATTACTTTACAGCTTTTGTTGTCACGGGGCGGAGTCCTTAACTCAACTCCTTAACACTGTCGGAATTAGGTTTCCTTTTGTGAATTTTACTAGTCATCCGTTCCTTTCCCACCCAGGTCCAATAAATATTCCAGCCATGTGGCAATAGTGTTTTACAATCCATCCGCGGCAAAAAGAATAAACATGATGTAAGTATAGATTTATTTTAGAACCCCTGAAAACAAAAAACTGGGGGATTCTGGGGCTTGAAAGTTCTTCTATATCTGAATCTGTATCAGCCCATATACGTCCCACTGCAAGGCACGGGCCTCCTCTACCATCTTGAGTACGATTGAGGAGAGAGTACGGCTGCTACCAGATGCTACAAGTAGCCGCTGGATGCAAGAAGTGGCCTACAGGTCGCTGTGTACTCTAGGGGCAGGCCTGTTTAGCAATAGGCATCCTATGACTTAAGATGGTTGAATAAAAATAAATTATAAATACTTAAATCTCTTTTTATCAGCCCATATACGTCGCACTGCAGTGCACGGGCCTCCTCTACAATTAAGCGTAAGATTGAGAGCGGTTAGGCCGTCTAATCCACCACGCTGCACTGGCCTAGTGCGGGTTGGTGGACTTTTACAGTCAATAGATATTCTTCCAAAACGCTATGGTGTGCAGGTTTACGAATGATGTTTTTCTCCATCGTTATAGTGCGTGGTAAATGACTATCAATGCATACATGACTCCAAAATATCAGAGGTGTCCCTGGGATTTGAACCCGTGACCACCGTAAACACGATGGCAGCCGCGTCTGGTCCGTTACCAACAGGCCACTAAAATAATTTTATTACTTTATTTTAATTATACCGGGCATAACAAGACTACGACGACAACGAAGCCAGGTGGTAGTTGTAGTGGTTACAAACAAATAAAAAAAGAGACAGATTGTTTTGATTTTTTTTAAATATCATTGTGTTTGGGTGCTAATTACCTAGATTTTGCGAAAAAAGGAAATTACACCCTTTACGTACTATAGCGTCGTTAAAACTAAAAAATTGTGCATTATTATTTTAGGAAAAATATTGATTTATCACCCAAATACGACGATAAGTAAAAAATACAAAAAAAGACGATATTTTTTGCAAAATGTTTAGTGACTTCAGACATAATGCAGTCACTGTCTGAAGTCACTAATAATACCACCTGGATTCGTTTTCGCTCGCAGTCTTGATATACCCTGTATATTCAATTGCCGAGTGCTTTTCACTAAACCAGTGCCAAATGGACTGTGTGGGAACAAAGGCAATATCGGCGAAGGGAGAATTTTATGAATGCTTGTTGATTTTGCCAAGCTCATATTATACTGTCCTTTCTTACGTGTTCTCGTTTGCAATATGCACTGCATATTTACCGCATGCGATGAACTGTTTTACTGTTCCAATCCTAATAAGTTCCGCCGCTGCTAGAGGAGTTATCGATTCTTTGGGTTGCTTGTTTTCTTACTGTTGTTTTTAATTGCTTGAAATGCACTGCATTCATCAACCCAAGATAATGAAGTCTCTAATCACTAATGTCTAAGTCTCTCTCTCTCTCTCTCTCCCTCTCTCTATCTCTCTCTAAATGCACACTGCCCAGTGATAATTAGGGCCTCGTTCACCATCTTCAAGTAAACCGTTGATTAGTTACTTTTTGATTGACGTTAACTGCCAAGAAAAAGTGCTGAGTATCTTCCGTGGATTTCACAAGTGAAAATAATGTATTGAGTAACAATGTACTGGTTAAATGAATGACATAAGAAATTGAATGAATAATTCGTTTAATATTACGTCAAATGTCCACCGCCCTGCCTCCCGCTGAAGGGTCAACGTATTTGTTTCTTATAAAAATTATAAAGGAGCTTGAGATTTTAACCATCAAGTAAATACGCTAATTGGCAGACGATGTGGCCAGTAAAGTACTGATTAGTGTTATTATAGGATTAGTGTTACTGGAGCGTCGTGAAATCGACACGTGATGTTACGGGCGACTTTAACTGATGATTAGCCTAATCAACAGTTTACTTGAAGATGGTGAACGAGGCCGTAAGTGTAGGTAACATACAAAGTTCTTTGAACCGGAAAATTTAATTCTAAATTGTACGCTGTCGCTAGCGGCTACAACAGAGAAAGAAAAGGTTTTATTGCAAGCCTTATATTTTAGGAAAGAATCACTATAAAAAGATTGATATTTATAATAGGACGTAATCGATCAATCCGCCATGTACATTTTGTTAATATTTTACTGTTTCAATATTTCAGTGATTACAATAGTTTAACTTTCATTTGACCCGTTGAACTGATTTAATGGATAAATAACATGCTTGAAAGTTGATACCATTGTTATTTTATTCTATCGCGACAGCAACTTACGTATGTATAGTTGTTATAAAATTACACTCGTTCTGTTTACATTATCTCATAATTTAGTTTTAAAAATGTTTATTATAAAATGTTTTTAATGAATGTTTGTAATTTTTGAAAAGGGGAGGAATGATGTAGAGACGACAATGCCATGACATCGGTTTGCAACGTTGCATTTATGCAACGTGGCAGTCACGGGCTTGTCGGGTCGCGGGTGGGTCGCGTCTGTAATTACTTATATTATTAATTAAAGATAATTTTAGTGAGACCTGCACGTCTTTTCTTTAACCCACATATGACCCTGTGTCAAGCCACGACACAGGCATACAATAAAGAAATAGAGAGCAGATCTGAAAAATAGACATTTCACGCTCCCAATTCCTTATTTTCTAATTTCTTAACGATCAATTTCCTCCAAGTCTGTGGACTGTCAAAAAACACCAAAATATTTATAAAAAAAAATATCCTTAAATTTTTCTGTGTAGAATATTTTTAAGACGCGTCACTGACGCCTTTATACTGCGTTTCTCGTTCCATCCCGTTGCATCCCGTCCGGTCCCGTCTCAACCTGTTCCATGAGTCAAGGCATGTAATCCTGTCTCCTTATATCCCTTTTCATCTGCGCTCTATTCTATCCTAAACCATATCTTTGAGTTTGAAAGAGTAGCAAATATACATATTTGAATTCCTTTCGCATTCCATGAGAAACTTATTTTCGGGATAAAATGTAGCCTCTATGTTAATCGAGGGTATTAGCTACCTCCATACCAAATTTAATCAAAAGTGGTTTAGCCGTTTGAGCGTGAAGAAGTAACAAACACACAAACTTTCGCCTTTATAATATTAGCAGGAGTAAAAAGTAGGATGTCTGTGATGTAAATACATTTTTAGTACACAATCGTGATATTTTTCGCATGAAATTCTTTACGTGTCATATCAATATCATTGATAAACTCAGCACATAGTAGGCGGATAGGAATATTAATGACCCCATTAAATGCAAAAACCCGTGCTATCAATCAATGTCATACTACTCTTACGCTGGAATAGTTTAGTTTTGATATATCCGAAGAGATCTTACGTCAGGATCTATAAATATAATGTTTTATGTTTGCCGAATGTATTCAAATCAAATATTACCTAAGGAAGCCCACATAGGTCTTATTGCCTTCTCTAAAATTGAGGGACATTGTCTTGTTAGGATATTCTATATAATAAAATATGTATCATCAATGGAAACAAAATATAAATAAAACACTAAGAAATACAGGACATTCTTTTATGTCAGTTGTAAAAAAATCGTTCCAGCTCGCTAAATGAAACAAACTTGCACAGATAGGTGCAGACTAAAGTGTTCGGTAAACTTCAGGTTTGTTGAAAGACGAGAAATTTTCGATTCTTATTGGAGTATGGGTGATATTGATCAGCAGTGATCATTTATACTTTCTTGTATGACCGACATATAAATAAATACACCCAACAGTCACATACATAGTCCTGACCCCACACTAAGATCGAGTCTTGTGTCGTGAATATCAGGAACTACGAGAGACATTTCGGTTTCACAAACACCCAGACACGAAACAAATACTTGTGGTTCAAACAAACATTTGTCTCGGTGCGGGGATCGAACCCGCGGCCTCTCATTTCACAGCCGGCGTCTAACTAACTGCACTACGGACGCTGTCAACATCAATTCTAAGTTTACATACACTAAAGCCATACGTCCAAGACAGTGCAATAAGGCTTTCCACTTTATTCTCAATGGCAAACCAATCCGGGTTTGTAAACAATTTTTTATTCGAGACTTCATATATCCGATCGTGTTATTCGTACGGTAAAACAGAAAACTGACCACCTTGGCATTGTGCAAAAAGATCAAAGGGGAAGACATACCAGTCATCCAATTATTAATACATCTCTCATTTCGGATATTAAAACTTTCATAGACTCTATACCAAGAGTAGAATTGCACTACACGAGGCAGACGTCTTCTTAGGATTACATAGATGGAGGAAAAACCATAACTTAAGTATCTTTTCAAAGACTTTACAGCACGCCAAGAACAAAGCAATAAGCCTTTTGGATATACATATATCATATTTTCCCCGCGAAAGGACCAGTGCGATCTTTGCCTTCAATAACGTTGACCAAACAAAGTTTACTAAGTGAGAAGTTTGAAGCTCATTTGATAGAAAATCAACTGAGTCGGCAAGAAAAGTACAATGATCGTTGTAAAATAAAGAATAACTATAAAGTGCTGGTCTTTGATCGATTTGACGCAAAGAGGAAATACATCAGCTTTTTACTATACGTCCAAATTAAATAGTTATTATTTTACCGTCACGCTTTTAAATAAGAAAGTTGATGGACAAATCAAAGATCCCTATACTGATGTACACTCCTATTTCTGGAACGAAACAGACGCAAAATGTGGTGCTAATGAAATAGGCACTTGCTTCCTGGATTGTTTTGAAAAGCTCTGCAGTGAATCAATCAAAGCGACGCAGATCGCTTGAATTTGATTCTTTATTCCGATAAATGCGCAGGGCAAAATAAAAATAAATATATATTATCCCTTTATCTCTATGCTGTGACCAAAATTAATATAATATGGATAACACACTAATTTCTGATCAAGGGACACACTCAAAATGAGGCCGATAATATTCACAGTCTCATTGAAAAGGAAATAAAAAAGAACCTAAAATCAGGACCAATATACTGTCTCCATCAGTATGTAGCTATTATTAAAAATGCCAAAAAGACTGGGCAAAAAATTATAGTCCAAGAACTTACGACAACTATTTAAGTTTTAAAAAAATCAGGACGATTTCTGATACAATTTTAACGAAACTAAAGATAAAAACTATTTGTCATGGAACAACATAAAAATGCTGAAAATCGATAAAAGTGAACCCTTCGCATTTTATGTTAAAACCTTGTACAAAGATGAAAAATTCACAAAGATATGCATAAGAAATAAAAGAAGAAAAATGAAAACATAAAAATAATGTTTTATTATTTAATCAAGTAAAGACTTAAAACATAAAAAAGGAAAAGTTGCAGCGAATTAAATAAAAAAAAATTAAATATTAAATAATAAAATACTGACACATAACAAAAAAAGTGTCATCAGCAGTACTTAAATAAAACATTGGTTTAATTAATAAACAGACGTATCTTGAAGAAAAAATTTAAACCCTATTAAATTATAAATAATAACATTTCTTCAAAATTACAATTTATTATGGACAATTTCATAAATAACTATTACAATAAATAATTTATTATTATCACGCTATTTTAATTAAGGTGTAAGTAATAAAGTCAGACAAGTCGTAAATGACAAATAAAAATGTTTTTGCGATTTCTCAACAAACAGCTTTTTTGAGTTAGGTCAGTGTATTATTAAGCGAACGGTATGTTCCAAAGTGAATAAAAGGGGGTTTATAGATGTTGGGAGTATTCTCCACAAAGTTTGGTGGATGGGCGACTGCCTAGTGCTCGAGTGTGAGTGTTGCGCCGTCGGGTTAAAAAAAAATTAAAGTTAAAAAATGTAAACATTAAACCAAATCGCGATAAAATCCGTAAAAAAAGTTTTGTTTCAAGACATAAATGCTACTGTGAGTCGCCCTCTACTAGACTATGTCCACTTCCCGAACAAATATAACAGAACAAAAAACCACTTCCGGGGAATTCGTTTTTCTTAATTAACCCTCACACGAGTAATAAATTACTGCAATATCACACACAAGTTAATTAATATTTACTACGAATAAATTCAATCGCAAATATTAACACCATGATGATTAATTAATACGCGTTAATTATGTGAGGAATGTATAAGCAAAAAATTAACAGTTACGCTGAGCTCTATAGTTTTGTGAGTCCAGATACCGTTGGAAGCTAGAACCAATTAACCACGAACACAATAGCCCCATTATTTTGTCACGAGCGAAAACATTTTCATGCAGAATGAAGTCGCTGTTTTTAAATGGTTTTTATTGCGCGCTACTGGAATAACAGTGTATTTAATGTGTTTTTGATTCTTGGTAATATTGAACCAATCTTACTATAAACTACTTCAATGAGTAAATAGTTTAAGTGAGTTATAGCATTATTAGCCTAAGGGCCTCGTTCACCATCTTCAAGTAAATCGTTGATTAGGCTAATCATCTGTAAAAGTCATCCGTAACATCATGTGTCGATTTCACCAAGCTCCAGTAATACTAATCCTATGATTACATTAATAAGTAACTTACTGGCTGCATCGTCTGCCGATTAGCGTATTTACTTAATGGTTATAATAAGGATAAAATCTCAACCTCCTTTATTATTTTTTAAGAAAAAAACACGTTGACACTTTAGTGGGAGGCAAGGCGAGGAACATTTGACACAATATTGAACGAATGATTCTTTCAATTTCTTATGTCATTCACTTAATCAGCACTTTACTTTATTTTCACTTGTGAAATCGACGGAAGATACTCTGCACAATTTGCTTGTCAAATAACGTCAATCAAAAAGTAAGTAATCAACGGTTTACTTGAAGATGGTGAACGAGGCCCTAAGAGTAAAACAGATTGTCAACAGTGAAGGTTGGTGCGATTACAGGGCACGTGCTTCTTGAAGTTACGTGGATAATCTTAGGCAATCGTTCGTTCTAAGGATTTCATAGCTAGCGTGGCAATAAAACGTGCATGCGTGAGAACTCCTTAAATATCGTTTTACAGACTACTAACCTGCATCAGACCAGTGCAGCGTTGTGGATTAAAAGTAGGTGCCCAATCGTAACATAATAAGGCAAATAAGTTGAATTGCAATATGCAACATTCATAACCATTATTTTGCGTCTATTACACGTAAATATGTAATACGAGATAGGGGTAAGTAGTACAAAAGCAGCAGTCATTATTATTATGTTTGCTTATAAAGATCACCCATACGAGTGACAAAGATCATCTTCACTGATATATTTAGAATTATTATTCTGAATATTTATTATTAACCATCCTTGGACAAAAAAGAACCACTGCTGAAAATAGGCGTCCCACAAAAGTTAGTAGTGACTTATTGGAAATATTTATTAATATACCAAATAGAATCGGCTATAACGAAACTGGCCTTTACAGTCTAACGTGATGAAGTTTGACTAATATAAAATCTGGACTGTATTTAGCTTTATCAGTCGCTAGATTGGCCTTATGTGAAAAACTATTCGGATCTAAAGTAAGAATTTATGCATTATGATGTTCACTTGTATGCGAGAGGTCATCTGGGTAGGTACCAGGACACTTAATTCTGCGCCAATTAGAAATGTACATGTAATGTTGTGTTTCTGTATGAAAGCCGATATATCCTATGGAATTGCTGAGCAGTTAGGAAGGTAGTACCTGATGACTCAACCGATAAACATGCAGTAATTCTACCATGCTTAGTAATTAAAAGTTCTGATTGGCGTTGCTCTTATTTGCCGCTGAACGCAGACGAACAACTCAATCAAGCTAGTAAGCAAAGTAAGCGTACTAGCTTGATGGAGTTATTGTTGCTGACAAAAAACGGAATATCCCTGTATCAGGGCCTGCCACTTAGAGGAACGTACAATATTACGCCATATACCATTACGGGAAAAAAATCAGCAGAATTATTTTTAGGACACAATTCCTCGACAAAATACCGATGACATAGGACTAGACATTAAACTCAGAAGACGCAGAGATGAAAATAATAAAGACAAAGGAAAATATAAATAAGGAATATGCAGATTAAAAAAGATGGGCTATAGAGTTACCGAGTTAGAAATGGAGGATACACTATAACTAAACATATGAACAAACCAAACAAATTAAGCTTAAACTATGATCCATTACCACACACCGCAAAGGCAAAGAAAAAAACGTACGTCCCCTAAATATCTTAGGAATGACTAGCTTCTGCCCGCAAACTTCGTCAGCGTGATTAACTTTATTTGGTATTTCTCATCCCATCCCGTCCCGTCCCGTTATATCCCGCCCGTCCCGTCTCATTCTCACTCAAGGCATGTAATCCAGTCCCATCCCATCCCTTTGAGTATAAAAAATAACAAATATATTGGAATTCCTTCCTCATCCCACGGGAATTCTTAATTTTTCGGGATAAAAGATAGCCTAAGTGTTAATCCATGGTGTCAGCTACTTCCATACCAAATTTCATATAAATCTGTTAAACGGTTTTTGAGTTCATCGCGCACAACCGCACAGACAAACAGACAGACAAAAATTCTAAAAATCATTGTTTTTATTACGTTAATTAATATAGACCCCCATATTAGTTTTTCTCATTTATCTTCCATAATACAAAGAAACATCCTGTATGTAAATGCAACATATACCAGTTTTTAAGTTTAACCTGCACCAATATAAATGTGAAAACAGCCTCGCATTTCGTGCAGTGGTTTTTGCGTAATGCGCAAGTAAATAAAAAGAAACATCCTGTATGTAAATGAAATATATACCAGTTTTTAAATTGGACCTGCAGCAATACAACTGTGAAAACCGCATCTCATTTCGTGCGGTAGTTTTTGAGTAATGTGCAGGCAATCAAAAAGAAACACCCTGTATGTAAATGCAACATATACCAGTTTTTAAGTTGAACCTACAGCAATACAACTGTGAAAACCGCATCTCATTTGGTGCAGTAGTTTTTGCGTGATGCGCAAGCAAACATACAGACAGACAGACAGACAAAAATTCAAAAAAAAATTGTTTTGGCTTCTGTTACTGTTATAAAGACCCCCCGCGTTAAAATTTCTCAAATATCTTCCATGTACAGACATCGACCATTTACATTTTTATTATATGTATAGATGAAACTGGTTAGAAAATTGCGCAAAATGCACCACGCATTAGAAAAAACTAACGAAGAATACTTACCGAGTTTTTATAAAAGAAGCAGAAATGGTATAAAGGTAAAGGTACAGGGTATATCAAGACCGCGACCGAAAACGAAGTCAGGTGGTAGTATTAATGACTTCAGACACAAAGCAAGTAAAATTTCGCAAACAAAATCGTCAACTTATTTTTTGTATTTTTTTACTTATCGTCGTATTTGGGTGATATATACATAGTTTTCCTAAAATAAAGATGTACACCTCTTTATTTTTAAATACGCTATGGTACGTATGGGTTTAAATTAGTATTTTCGCAAAAATTAGGTATTTACCAACCAAACACGATGATTTTTAAAATATTCTAAAAAATATCTGTCACTGTTTTGGCGAAATTTTTATTTGCATCGTGTTTGTAACCATTAAAACTACCACCTGGCTTCGTTTTCTGCCGCAGTCTTGATATACCCGGTATATTTTATCATCTACATCGATGTCAAAAGATTTGAAGCAATAAGTTAATAGGTACTATTGCAGAAATTATTTATTGCGCTATTTATTGAATATCTATATTGAAAAACGGAGGGATGTAATATATTGACATATTTATACTCTTTCCATCTATCGTCTCGAATTATAAACAACACTAACCAGGGGCGAATAAGAACGAATATACGTATAGTTGTTTTATAGCGGGAACCGTGTGAAGACGTGGTGTATAGCAAACGAGCTAATAAATATTAATAATTTTATTGTATTTGAATATTGCACACATGAACTTTAAATAGCAACCATTACACTATTCCCGACGATATTTACTTGTCCCAAATATTAATGTTATCAAAGAGAATAGGTAACATTCAACCAAAGATTCCAGATGACTTTTGATGAAGGGCCAGGAAATTACGAAGGCTTGAGTGATCAAGTAAATCAATAAAATTTTGGGTATCTAATGTTCAAATTCGGATAGGTTTTGAAGCACTATTCGAGGACCATAGAACAGGTGTACTATCAGAATTGTATTATCAGAAGGACGATCATTTGGAATAACGTAATTTTGTAATAAATACTACTTTAGTGATTCTCACTCATGCGGGCTTAATGGTGTCAAAGCGAATGGTAGACGAAGAGCTAGTATTATTTATTGAATGCGACAATTTAGAGGAGCTCGGTTTGTAAACGTACACAAGGCAACAAAAATATTAAGTTAATGCTCGAGTAAATTGATGTTGAAGTCTGCGACATACCTAGCTCTGAAGTTCAAGCAACCCTAGCACGACCGAATACTTACATAGTAGTGACTCAAGTAATTGCTGCTTATCATGAACCGATACTTCTATGGTTGAGTGAAGGTGTTAAAAATGATAACACATAAACCATGTATCATATAAGGAGAATAAAACTAATTAAAATATATTGTGGGTGACAATCCTAAGTATCCTAATCATTATCAGCCCGGAGTCGGGAATTTGTGCCCGATATGGCGATAGGCTCGCCCCCTATCGTGGGACGGAACATACAAGGCGAAATGTGGGTGTCCTGTATGTATGTAATCCTAAGTATTTTTTTAATAATAATGAAAAAGTAGTGACATGTTATATTATTTCTTTTTATTTTTTTTTTCTTAAAAATGTAAGTACTAAAAAGTTTGTTAACTATTAATGTCAGCAAATGGAAAAAAAATGCAAGAAGAAGCTGTTGCAGACTTGTACCTTTATGTGAAGAACTTGAGAGGTTCTGCAGCCCACTGGAGATCAACCTTAAGCGAACTATTGGCCCAAAGTGGTGGTGGTGGTGTTTAAGACCTCCGACATATTTTGTGATCTTCAGTTCATATTATATAATATGATCTCAACTGGTGGAATCAACGTAAGTCATGACTGATATCTTATGGTAGACCTGACGTAGATCCAAGTACCTAGTACCTACACTTGATATTTATGACTTATGCGACTGATATGCTTATAGGTAAATATAATATTGAGTCGACAATTTATGGTTAGAGTAAATGCTGTAAATGAATTAAAATCAAAGACAAAGTATTTCATGAGAAAGTTAAAGACAATTGGTGGCGTAGTGAGTTTTAAAATCGTGGTATTCTTCACCTTCATATGATAGTTTGGATCAAAGGGCATCCAGAAGTTCATACCGAAGAAGAAAAACATCTTCTTGGTCATAACTGTTGTTGCAAAATGCCTACAAAAGAAAACCCCTAGCATTATAATATGATCTTCTTAAGACCTGTCAAATTCAGCGGCATACGCAAACTTGCACAAAAAATAATACTTATACATAAGATATTGATTCAATGTTATTTCTGCTAATAATATAATAAAGGTAATGAAGGTTACCGATGTATAAAAGTGCCTGATGTAACAACTTATTTATTCAAAACTCCACAAAAGCCTTCCTATTCTACTTACGAAAGGCGCGAATCACACAAACTACGCGACAATTATAGACAATATTTTAACAGTTCTGTACAATCTTGTACACGCATCATATGACAGAGAAGGAATGTCAATAAGATAATTTTTATGGTAATGCAATTCCTTGTGAACAGCAGGCGGTAATTCCGACAGATCGAATACTAAATGAAGATTTATGCAAATTGCCCTGCGTGAATGGAACAGTCGATGTGATAAACGGCAGACTTAGCAGGACGCCCACCAAACGGGGTTTGTTTCGTTATCTCTTTTACAGTAATAATACAGAATGTATACATACGTTTCGGCGTCCTACACTTTAAGCTATGTTTAAGGGAATAGTGGTTCCACGAAATTATTACTGGTACTTATATTTTTAATATTATCTAGTTAATTTGATTTTTAAGTACTTTTTGAGTGTACGATACTGGCGAGATGTGCTAATAATTGATCTCTTTGGTACAATATTATAAAATGGTATATAATCAAAAGACTTTTAAAACAGTAATTTCAAATTAATAATGTTAAAATAAAAAGAAATTTGAACGAACGTTTGAAGGTATAAAATAGGTAGTTGTTGGGAAAATATAAAAATGAGCGGTTCGTCATTCGAGGCATTCTGGATTGAACACGAAACGTGGACGGATTTCAGAAGTAGACAAAATACGAGTGAGCAAGTGATGGTAACGCCTGACGTACCAAGGTTGTAATTGCTGGAAATTTAAATGTAAGTGCGAATTGATTTAAAACATAATTATGTACAACTGTAATGTGAGTTTTATTACATTACTAGCGGCCCCTCTCAGCTTCACCTAGGTGCAGATATTTTTTGATTCCGCTCTACACCGGATAGATGTTATTTTTCGTGCAAACTCTTGTGTAGCTAAACTCAACATAGCGGTTTTCTTCCTACTATGACCTGTACCGATATGACCTATACCCGGTCCGTCCATTCCTTTCTCTTCATTATCCATCTCGTCTTATCCAGTGCCTTACATTTCGTTCTATCCCATCAAATTAAATCTGTCAACTATCCCAGTCCTTTTTTTTTTTTTTTTTTTTTTTTTTTTTGGTATCGGGTTGGAAAATCCTCATGGACATCCTCCGCCCGGGGGAGGTGCGGAGGGGACTGTCAGACTCTTACTGACTAAAAACCAACCCGTGTTCCTCATGTACCCGTGTGTCGGAGGGTCGGGTATCGCCGAAGCATTCGTCGCAACCCCCCGACGGGTATTGGCCCGCCATAGTCGGGCGGGCCCCGTCACCCACTGCGGCCGTCACCCCGGCCGCAGGACTCCACTACGAGGCGCGCGCGGAACACGACGCCGCCGCCTCAAGGCCTGCTGCTGGTCGGACGACAAGACGCCCCGAGTCTGTCGTCCGCAGGCCGCGCCCTACGGTGGCCGGAAATCCGCCACCCTACGACGCCCAGTGCGTCTGCTGCGGGAGGGGAGAGAGGAGGCAGCCTCTCTCTCCCTTTCCGCCACCTCCTTTGCGAGCATAACGGCCTCGCAGAAGGTGGCGACAGCTCTCCACCCTGACTTGCTCCCGACCATTGTAGCCACAACAGCCGGGAGCGAGAGGTTTCCCGCAGCACCTACGGCCGCGACCAAGTCACGGCGCTGCTCAGCCCAAGCTGGGCACTCCGTCAGCGTATGCAGCGCCGTATCGTCGCGGCAATCATCACAATGGTGGCACTGGGACGTCGGCTCCCGGCCTAGTCGACACAGGTACTTCCCGAAACACCCATGTCCGGTAAGCACCTGCGTCAGCCGGAAGCTTAGGGCGCCGTGGCTCCTGTTGAGCCACTCCTCAAGTATGGGCCTTACCGCCGCTACAGCGGCGTGCCCCGCCGTGGGTAGCGCTAGGCGCGTCTGCCACTCCGCCAATAAGACCTGGCGGAGCTGTGCCCTGCGTGCCTCTACCTCTCGAGGCACCAGGCGCTCGCCCCTCTCGACCGCCTCCACACGCCACCAATAGAGCGACGTGAGGAGCTTAGCGTCGAGGTCCCAGGGCGAAGATCCGGCTAGGAGGCTCGCTGCCTCAAAGGAGATCGTACGGTATCCCCTTATGACCCTGACGGCCATCGCACGCTGCGGCCTTCGCAGCGCGGCGACGTTACGGGCCGTCAGGGAGTCCGCCCACACTGGCGCGGCGTATAACGCCATCGACCGTACGACCCCCATGTAGAGCCTCCGGCAGGAGGAGTTGGGCCCCCCCAGGTTGGGCATCAAGCGCGAGAGCGCTGAAGCGGCGCCCATCAACCGGGGGGCGAGCCGTGTAAAATGCGGCCCGAAGTTCCACCGACTGTCGAGGACGAGTCCAAGGTACTTCATCGTCGACTCGACAGCGATGGAGACCCCTCCCACTATGATGCTGGACCCCGGAGGCGGCTTCGTCCTCGACCCATGAAAACAGAGGGCCTCGGACTTGTGCAATGCCACCTCTAAGCCCAGCCGCCGGATCCTACCCACGACGTGCGCGACACCAGCAGTCGCGCGTATGGCCGCCTGCCGGTACGACTTTCCACGCGCTGTAACAAGCGTATCGTCGGCGTAACAAATGACGCCGACGCCGTGGATAAGCGCACCGCGCAGAGCCCAGTCGTACCCCACGTTCCACAGGAGCGGCCCCAACACCGATCCCTGCGGAACGCCGCACGACGTCTCTCGCCGACACCATTCCTCTCGACCCGGGTACACCACCGATCTCTCAGACAAATAGGCCCCGACAATGCGTTGGAGGTAGCGCGGCACCCCGTGGTACCGGAGTGCCTCCCTGATGATACTCCAGGGCAAGGTGTTAAAGGCGTTGGCGATGTCGAGCGACACCGCCAAGACCACCTCACCCCGGGCGACTGCCTCCTCCGCGAGGACCCTCAACTATCCCAGTCCTATCCTGTCCCTCTCACTCTATTCTGTCCCATCATAGCGTGCCTTATTTTTTTTTACATATAAAACTTCAGCGCTTTAATTTTGCAAACATTATTTCATCCCTTATGTCACTATAATAATGCTATTTTTCCAAAAAAATACACGCCATTACTTTTTGTTAGTAATAAACACCAGAAATACAAATTTTCATAAAAATAACTTACATTTTCATAAAAATAACTTAAGTGATTTCGGTTTTCGATACAAAATTTCAAGCCTTATTTCAACACATTTTCTATGGGAAAATATTTCTTCTTGTATTTATTTGTTCGTTAATTTTACAATGTTTTTATGAATAAAACAAATCCAAAACCATGAAAATCGGTCCAGCTGTTCTCGAGTGTTCCAACAAACCCGACTTTGGTTTATACATACTTATATAGGGGAAGATGAAATTGCTTTACTTATGGGACGATAACAGACGTCTTCCAATAGGGCACTGATTTGTTTGAGCGCCCGAAAGAGGTATTATAGGCGCTCGACAATACAATCGCAACGTCCCGAACGACCCCTATAACTCCCTTAGTTCACCATAGATAATACACTTATATATGACATAGTTCACCTCTTACAACAGGCAAGAGACGATATGGCGTAATCCTTACACACTCTGGCCACTAATTAGTGAATATTATTATCTCGTATCAAAATGCATTAACGTACTTAGTATTCCAGTAAAATATTTTTTTCTTTAAACGCATCCGTTTGCCGTTGATTCAATTGCACCGAGAAAAATAACGAGCTGATTAAGTTATTGTAGAATTATTTACAGATTTATTAACGTGGCGTTAACGAAATGGCAGCTTTAGCATCTTTAATAGGATTTACTGAATATGATTTACTGTTGCAACTGTAAAAACATTTCTGCTTCACAGAAAACCGGCGGGGTTTAACAGTTTCTTTATTTTTTCTTTCATACTAACAGTATAATATGCACAATATTAGGTATGAAAATATTTTATAACAGGTATTAATAACAGCCTTTACTATTGTTATCTAGAGCATAATATTTCCCGGATAACTGCAGGATAAAGGACAATGCATGGTATTCACTAAGGGATAACTAAGGCAATAAACCTAGCTTTAGGTAGCCGATGGATGTATATGTGCGTACAGTCATGGGCAATAACATATATACATGGTCACATTTTCTAAAATATCTTCTCTTCTACCATTAAAAAAATGTGTACGGCATTTTTTTTCTAAATTATCCAACCATCTAACTCAGTCAAAAATGGGTATACATTGGTTTCACAGTAATATACACAATGTCTCGTGCTGTGTCTATGAATATGCACAAAATATATTATTAACTAGTGACCCGTTCCAGCTTCTCCTGGGTGCAGATATTTTTGACTCCACTCCATACGAGATACATATTATTTTTCTTGAAAAATTGTTATCCCTAAAATCGACGGAACTGTCCTGCCGTCGCACACAGGTGAAATTTACGTAATTTAAGGCCAATATTAACAAAAACAAAGTTACTCCGATTCAAAAATAGTAACTTAATTTAGGAACAAGAGATATGACGCCATTTATTAATAATCTGTAAAATGTTTGGCACTCTTTATTTGAACACATACAACACTCGATTTAAAGAGTTTTGCTTATGGAGTGATTTGTCACATTTTTAACAATTGTTTAAAAAACAACGCTAAAATTTTATTTACTTGATATAAGGTGCAAAACATAATGGAGTCTATACTTTCAGGTATGTATATTATTTCTGAATAACTAAATCGCTTACATTACTTAAGATTTTATAGATATATAGTTTTGAATAGAAGGCTATACTTCAGCAGATAATTTTTTTTAAACAGTGAAAATGTTCATACTCCACTTCACTCAATCCGGTTTTTTTACATATTTCGAAAGAACATATCTTTAGCTTTCATGTGACACTAAATTTAGCTGCGTCTATTTGCGTCACCTAAACAAAATAGAGCAAAACTCAACAATGTTTAAGAATGTCATAAATACTTTTACAATTTTTCAGGCAGTTCCCAGCATAGCATCAAATTAGTCGAAGAGAACTATTGCGTTTTTACTTGACTTTTATAAAAAAAAAATGAACAGCGATTGCTTCTAGGTCTGTCATCACTCCATTACTGGATTAGATTCTATGAATGGATGTAACTTGTCGTACAAACTGAAACTGTGTAAGTGGCAAGCGAGAGGAACAGAAAATAAAACTATAGTAGAATTGGGGAAAAAAAGAGTGCAACAGGATTTTAAAACTCAACTGGGTGTGTTGGTAGATCAGCCTAAATATGGATACGGCAGTACTAATGGTGGGTATTCAGCGCGACGATTTTTCTCTAATTACGAAATATCAGCAGAAATAACTGGCAGAAGCAAAAATTTTATTTATAGACTATGGATCATTTTGTTAATTTAGTGGGCTAGCAATAAAGAGGAAAAGTTCAAAATATACTCCATGAAAACCGCTGTTATCTTTTTAAAATGGTATCCATGGTATAATATGCCAACTACCATTCATAGAGTATTAATCCATGGGTATATAACAGTACAGAATGCAGTAGTTCCCTTAGATCTTCTATCAGAAGAAGCCCAAGAAAGTAAGAAAATATATATTAAAAAATATCGTGAAGGTTTCACGCGGAAATTTTCAGGAAACAAACTATGGAAGATTTGTTTAACTTTTAATTTCATCACATCCTCACATTACAAAACTCAGAAAACTACTACAAAGACAAGCTAAGCCCTATCCTCAAAATGTAATAAATCTTTTAAAAGAATCAGAAGTATAATAACTTCTTTATCGTAATTGTATTTTTTTAACTTACTTATTTTTAATATTAAAATTAAATATACCAATTGAACATAGTGTCAATAAAGTTCCATTTTTCTAAACCACCTTCTAACGATTATTTTAGACAAATTGCAACAATTTATAGGCGTAAACACACATAACGTAATATTGGCCAACTTTTTAGTAAATTTCACCTGTGTGCGTCGTTTGATAATTATCGGAACATCGGATATCAATTTTGAGACCAATCGGATCAAAAACTAAAAAGTTCATAATGGCGGCAAAAATGTTCAATTCTAACTATACATTTTTTATGTACAGAAAACTAAAATGTTTTACATTTTTTCGAATTAATAAAATAAGGATATTTTTTTCCATCTTAATAATTTTCACCAATTCACACCTACAGCAAACGGCGTTGAAAAACTTTGCCCAAAAATCAACCCCATTTCGCCCCTTCAAGCCAATAAAGAAAGTATGCATGACGTTATTTTTCATAAGTTGTAATTAACCAAATTAGGATTTTTTTTTACATCAAAAGATACTTTTCATTAATCAATGTTACGTTTGGAATTTCAAAATATCTTAATTTTTTTGTGCTAATCATAGGCATGAGGGTGGAAATGATAAATAAATTATACTAAAGCGTTCATGTCGAAATGGCTCAGGGGTGGAGCGCGGGTCTACCGAGCCCGAGGTCCCTGGTTCGAATCCAGGTTTCGACAAAAAATGCAACATATCCAAGTTTTACTATTTTTTGATTTTTAAGTGTATTTCTACGGATCTTAATACATAAAAATTTCGTGTCACGTTGTTTGAGTCCGATAAACTCCTAATCGACTGAACCAATTTTAATAAAATTTTGCACACTGTGTACAGTTTAATCTAACTTAAAAGATAGGATAGTTTATATCTCAATTTATAGTCACAACAATATTTTTATTGCAAATTATTTGTTTAATATAAAGACGTTCAAGCTTGCAGGACCAACCAACGTAAAATGAAATAAATGTCTTTCCATTGTTATTCATCGACGGGTGACGAAATAGAAGAAAATTCAAAAAAGTATACATTGAATAAATGGATGCAATTTTTTTTTCTATTTAGAGGATTTTAAGGGTATTGTGAAGGTATTTAGGGATGAGTCCAGTAGTCGACAGTACAGTCGGTACTGTACCGACAGAATTTACTCGCTGCTGTGTCTTTAACTCTATTGCAAGATCAGTGTATTTTGCTATTTTCTTTTCTGTGCATGTAGTTTACAGGTTGGCAATTTTGGTATGGCAATATCAATTAGGAATACAGCTTTATATCTTTTGTCATGTAATGTGATGTCCGGTCTATTGTGGTGGATTGTCTTATCGGTCATAATAAAGTTTACAATTGTCTGAGTCAAAAAAAACCTTAGGTGAATATTAATTTTAATATGCTGTTTTATCGTTAATTATATTATAAGTTAGGTATTAGTGTACTATTGCAGCTATTTGATAGTGTCTATGTAATCGGTTTGGGTTGTGGATTGACAACCTCCGGTTATATAATGTTATAGTTTCGGGACAATGGCGGCATAACAGAGCAAGAGCTCGTGGCCGCCAGACTTTTCTCATTGTATAAAAGCTGAAGGTTTATCTACGCATGTCTCAGACTTAGGCATCACACGATCAGCTGTTATGAAGTTCCGATCGAGGTTTTTCTGGAAGTTATCAGCTTTAATGTGTCTGGCAAAATGAAAGGACCATCAAAAGTGTCCGGACACCAAGGAAAGATCTTTTAACAGTTGTCTTAACAGCATATAAAAAATACAGCTTAAATAAAATTATTAAAAAATAAAGGTAATTATCAATAGTAACCATCTGGTAGCAAATAAAGTGGGTACCCAAAACAAAATATCTCGAACGAGGTTTGAGTCGCCAATTGGTTGTAGAATAAGTTTAATTTTAATTCCACCACATAATATCATAATTTAAACTTCGCAAGTAGTGGTTGGATGCATGCTGATAATGAAATTCCTGAGGGAAATCTATGTTTGCAATTGGTTTCCTGTGTCAGAAGATAGAAATTATATTATGGTTCAAATAGTTTTTCAAATTATATATGAAAAACAAGTCAAGTCTGTGTTATTATAGTTATTTATATACATACATATACCGGGTATATCAAGATTGCGACCGAAAACGAAGCCAGGTTGTAGTTTTAGTGGTTACAAACACGATGCAAATAAAATTTCGCCAAAACAGTGACAGATATTTTTTTAGGATTTTTTAAAAATCGTCGTTTTTGGGTGGTAAATACCTAGTTTTTGCGAAAATACTAATTTTAAACCTTACGTACCATTGTGTGTTTAAAAATAAAGAGGTTTGCATGTTTATTTTAGGAAAACTATGTAAATATCACCCAAATTCGACGATAAGTAAAAAATTCAAAAAAAAAAGTTGTCGATTTTTATTGCGAAATTTTTACTTGCATTGTGTCTGAAGTCACTAATACTACCACCTGGCTTCGTTTTCGGTCGCGGTCTTGATATACCCTGTATATATAAATTATTATATATATGTTACTGTAAAAGCTCGAACTGCAGTAAATCCTAAGATATTCCAGTAAAACCTAAGATCTACCAATTCCTAATGGTAAATGTCCCAAAAGGTTTGCGATTCAAACTCTTACCTCCATTCCGTTGGTAAATCTTAGGATTTACATTAATGGCACGGTAAATGTTGAAAAATAAAACATCCGCCGATCCGCTCGCCTCAGTCGCTTGTTTGATACATTTGAACTTGCACGATAATTTGATTTCTAATTGTATTTTTGGTGTTTAAAAGTTATTTGTGAATAAAAATGAGTATGAAGCATAGATTTTATGAAATAATGGACGAGCTTGTGGCAAACAAGAAAGATAATGAGGTTAGGTTAGGTTAGGTTAATGTGTTTTTTCAAAATAATTTAAATAAGTTGGTCTAATAGTTCATTAAAGTAAATAATTAAGAATTACTCATTGTTTTATTCCTAAAACCAACATCTACCAGCTGACAGTGGTAAAACCTAGCATATACTGAATTCGAATGGTAAAAGCTCGAAAAAATCGTCGTATTTTCAGAAATACTTACATTTACCAACTCATGTCGGTAAATCCTAAGACTTTTACAGTAACATATATATATTTATTTATTTATTTATTTATTTATTAATCCTTTAATGCACAAAAAGAAACATTTACAGTAAATAAATGGCATAATAATAGTACAAGAGGCGGCCTTATCACACTAGGCAATTTCTTACAGGCAACCTTTGGATGGATATGTAAAAAGGAAAATGAGAGGGCAGTCTAAGGTGTTTATTAAAATATACGTATATATATATATACTACGCACAAAAATTAAAGGATATTTTTTTTGATCCATTTTTTTTGGTGTTTTTTGAGAGTCTGTATCTTGGAGAAAATTGATTGTTAAGAAATTCAGAAACTAAAACATTGAAGCTTGAAATGTCTATTTTGCAGATCTGTGCTCTATTTCTTGATTGCTCGCTTAGTTGATAAGCAATCGTAAGAAAACCAACGAGAAAAAAAATATCCAATTTTTTTCTGGATTTCAAAACCCTGCATTTACATGGGTAGTGTTTTTTTTGTGACATCATTATAAAATTCCCGTAGATAATTTAATTGCCTTTAATTTGATATACCAGAAACCTCCGTGACATGATTTGGAGCTGACTTATGGTAAATCAAAGTAAAAATGGCCTATCACACTTTGACATTGGATTACTCCATGAATATCAATCATGGGGAAAACAAAATCAGAATTTTAGTAACTTCAAAACATGCTCTATAAGACGGTATTAAAGTCTTATGATAATAAATAGCATTTCTAAGTAAAATTGTTGACTGAAAAAAAGGTAAAAATACGGTTATTTATGGATATTCGGAAAACACTGCATATCTTTGGATAAAAGAAACGAACGAAGGATATCGTCGGTTACTTTTCAACCTTAAAGTATTCTAAAGACACTCTGAATATTTCAAACTGCTCCGATTTGATTATCTTAGTGTTCGGAAGGTTTGAACTTACTGTATTCGTCAAAATTGTCGTAATAAGCATTTTTCGTATGTGTTCGATTTTTGTCACTTCAGAATGCTTTTTTTGGTGATTATCCATATTCTTTTAATCAAATCATTTTTTCTAACGTTTTTGCTATTATCCGCAATTGTAAAAAAAATACTGGCACTGTTTTACTATAAATCCGACGATGCAACCTCCCCGTCGTACGGTTTGGGTAACGCTAATGCCGGCGGTAAAACAGTGCCAGTATTTTTTTTACAATTGCGGAGAATAGTGAAAACGTTTGAAAAAAGGATTTGATTAAAAAAATATGGATAATTACTAAAAAAAATATTCTCAATTTACAAAATCATTAGCATGCGAAAAATGCTTATTACGACGATTTTTGCTGAATACAGTAAGTTCAATCCTTCCGAACACTAAGATAATCAAATCGGAGCAGTTTGAAATTTTCAGAGTGTCTTTAGAATACTTTAAGGTTGAAAAGTTACCGACGATATCCTTCGTTCGTTTCTTTTATCCAAAGATATGCAGTGTTTTCCGAATATCCATAAATAACCGTATTTTTACCTTTTTTTCAGTCAACAATTTTACTTAGAAATGCTATTTATTATCATAAGACTTTAATACCGTCTTATAGAGCATGTTTTGAAGTTACTAAAATTCTGATTTTGTTTTCCCCATGATTGATATTCATGGAGTAATCCAATGTCAAAGTGTGATAGGCCATTTTTACTTTGATTTACCATAAGTCAGCTCCAAATCATGTCACGGAGGTTTCTGGTATATCAAATTAAAGGCAATTAAATTATCTACGGGAATTTTATAATGATGTCACAAAAAAAACACTACCCATGTAAATGCAGGGTTTTGGAATCCAGAAAAAAATTTGATATTTTTTTCTCGTTGGTTTTCTTACGATTGCTTATCAACTAAGCGAGCAATCAAGAAATAGAGCACAGATCTGCATAATAGACATTTCAAGCTTCAAAGTTTTAGTTTCTGAATTTCTTAACAATCAATTTTCTCCAAGATACAGACTCTCAAAAAACACCAAAAAAATTGATCAAAAAAAAATATCCTTTAATTTTTGTGAGTAGTGTATATCCATATAATAAATAAAAAAGAATAATATACATATATAAATAAATATGATAAACAAATACATACAATAATATATTTAAAAACAATAATAATAATACACAGACTTACAATACATACAATATACATAAACATATATACCTATCCTAATATTTATCAAACATGCGAATGGACATAAGATATTCCTCAGCTACATACAATTTAGAGATAGGAAATGGTCTTTAACCATTTTTTTAAATGATGACAGTGTTCGTGCCCGTCTTACCTCAACTGGGAGTGAGTTCCACAGTCGGACAGCTTGGACAGTAAACGATTTGTCCATGAAAATCGTGGAGTGCACGGGCATTCTCAAATATCATAATATATGTTATTTTATATCGTTTTATCTATATAATTATTTAGATTTTCCTACAAAAATTCCGAAGTCCCCTTTCAAAATAATCAGTCTTTAGAAAAAAAATGATTTACAGAGGCTCGAACTTGAAATGATAACAGAACTGTTTTCAAGGTTAAAATATTCTTTATACATTTCTGCGACACTGTATAAGAAGATCATGGTATAAAGAATACAAACACAAGTATTGACAAAACGTGCCTCCGATGGAGTTGGTTGAATCAACTCGTCATGTCACGTTGTTATTTTATTCTATTAGCACTTATTTATTCATTAAACATAACTATATTGAAAATTGTTTTATAGTACATAATTGAAAGACAATTCATAACTAAAAAAAAACAATACATAACTTAACTATGAATTTTAACATTGCTCATCATCGTTTTATCAATTTTCATTTATCTCTTTGATCCTGTTTGTTTGTATTATGGCTGGTACTAGGTATCACAAATTTGAATAGCGTATCTATAGCTTTTTGATTAAGATACCAAAAGATTTTTAAGCTCATACGTTCGGATGAATCTAATAATGTTGATTTTATTGCGAAGCAAAAAATAAATTCCTAATGTGTAAATGGAATAACTCATTTTTGCGATACTATTGTTGTAAAGCATAGTTGGTTCGAATCAAACCAAAAACAATATTGATACTGTAATCAATCCACTCGCGTTACAGTCGAAATCATAAACAAATGAAATAATGTTTGTCTATGTATTAACTCATTCGATATTATTAAACGCATTATACATTTAAAAGCGTATTTATTTCTACTCTTTTAATCCGTGGTCGGGAATCACGTAGCTTCATACATTTCAGTGTACCCGTGATACAACCTTCACTGTATGGGGGAATATTGTGAATGCTTCTAGCCTCTCTCTGGAATAAAAACAAATTAGTACCCATTAAAAACTTCTTTCTTATAATTTATACTTTCAGCTCCCACACCTAACGTGGTGTGTTAATATGTTCAACAAGTGTTGATTCTCAATAGCTATTCATAAGTCCATGTATAATATTTTCTATTACATTAATACAAAATATACTTCAACTTTGGTAAAACCTTAACGCATTGAAGGATTCCGACTCTCAGCCACAAACAAATTATATAAATTTAAATTTCCAAATAATATAATACTTTAACCGCGTTAAAATTTGTCAATACAGGGTTAGAAAATATACTAACTTATTCATTGACTCATGTTCTTTTAAATACTGCTCTATAGATATTCAGATTTAAGCCCGACATATTTTATTAGTTTTTATTTGTCGATCAGTGAGTCATTCTGACAAACGCATACCCTTGGTTCTATACAGATGCTTATTGATTATAGTCTGCTGCATCTGTATGACGTATATCACTTCAGGATCACAAAATCATTAAAGTATTTCGTTTCAATACTCAAAATATGTAGTTACCAAGGGAAGTAATAAGAACGCAAAGTTCAATGCTGTAAAGACAAATGATTGTTATAATCGCAGGCACATGTTGTTTTCTAACATCGGCACAGTTTCCGTAACGTTGTGCCAAATATCAAACTGAAGACAGAATCCAGTTGGCACAATCGTTCTACTACAACTGGCTGTATCGCACATTTTGGCAAACGGCCCACGTCTCCCCCACACGCAGAAGTTACACAAAAAGGCTCATTTGTCAAGGTTTCGTTTTGTTATTGTTACTTAAACACTAGCTGTACTTTTACTCTTAGCTGTTTTCAGGTTTAGTGTTTTTTGTTTTGCATTCTTCTAGTAATCTCCAACGAGACGTCGACTGAATGCATGTGAAGTGTTGCTCTGTGAGCGTACAAAACGTGTGATGAATATTTTTTCCGACTGCTCAGCGAGGATTTTATGTTTTGATTGTAGTTAAATATGCCTGTAGTTGAAAATTCCTTGATTGATATCCACGTATCAATAAACGTAGCCTTGGAAACCATAAAAACACAAGTTGGCCAAAATGGTAGAAAGTAGTATGCAGATGAATTCCAACAGGACAGTGGAATTTCAGACTTCAGAGAGTACGTATGTTCACTATTCAGTAGTAGTATTTTTGTATCTGAGTATGCTTATAAATCATGTTGATGCTTGTAGAATAAAACCCACAACTACGCCTCTGTTTTTTTTTATTAAATTGTACCGTAATACCGATATAGTAGAACAATTCTTTTCAGTGTATGACAGAAAGAAATGTGCGTTATCTACTAAAAAAAACAGTCGAAATGTATATTTTAAGTTATAAACATACAATGTATGACGTACTTAATCAAAAATGTTTCTACATTTGGCGTACATAAGCACCTGTACTGTTATTGTTTGTTTGACATACTGTCTGGTGCTAGTGCTTCAAGGCTTTAAGCAAATGTACACACTTCGCAACTTGAGTCAAACATCTTCAGTTTCTTCAAGGATCAACTTTATTCATGAATGATGGGCTTTTTTTCATATTCATGTTTTTAAACATGGAAATATTTATTGCTCGTGTCAAATTGCTTTACAAATGTCGACGTAAAACTTTTACGTTTCCGTTCACAATATTCATTTTTCGTTGCCATGGAGAAGTACGTTCTAAAGAACTCCATGCACCGTCGGAAATCATATATTGCCTGATATACGAGACACAATAATTTCCGATGGAATTTAATCGCGGAATCCTAAAGAATATCTGAGTTATTTTTAGAATCCGTGTCGAATACGCTCGAATGCGCAGAGAATACGTGACATTAGTACAATAAAACGTGCGACTCTATGTTCTCCGATACGAATTATTTTTATCTTTAAGTGTATCTCATATCCATCTGCGGCCCACTTTTATAAAAAAATGTTATGAGGCTCTAAGAAATTTGCGCTCAAGGGATACAATTTAATAGATAGGTATTTCATCAGGTTTGACTTTAACCAAATGCTCCAATTTTAATGACCTAAAATGTCTAACTGAATGTGTAGACTTGGACCCTTTTTACTTGAGCATAATGGTGTCTAGAAATTTTTATTACGAAGGCACCTACATTTCACCGAGTTAATTAGGGTATACATAAGTAGCAAGCCTATCACTATGCCCTTCATTAATTCCCGTTACCAATTCCTATGAGATGTCTTAAGAAGTACAAGATTTCTAAACGTGACCTGCGTTAAAAACAATGTAAAACACAATTTTACAAGAAATTTGGTTGAAATAAAACTACAGATATCAAAAATATTCGATAGACAATTTCTGAAAGTCAACCACACGACTCACTAATAGTTCTTCCTTCGCACTTAATCGACTATAATCAATTGAAATAGCACCTTGACCACCACAAACTTGTGTATAGGAACCTAATCACGTGTGAAATTGAAGCATACCAGCTTGCGACGGTGGGACTTTAATTAAGACATTAAGGTGATAATGATCGTTGATGCTGTTTTAGCACGAGTACTTTATTTAAATCCCGTACGATTTAGTCAACCTATTTTGCCCCCTATTCCTTCTGTTATTCGGAGTTTTCTTTTGTCATTTACTTTTGAGACTGAATCCGCAACAATTTAACAGTGAAAGCCGTATTCAATTTCGCAGTAACTTTTTTGTGATACTCGGATAAACAAATTATGTTGAATTCATTTTTACTTTTTAAGGTTTTACTCAATATGGAACCTTGCATACCGTAAGCGGTTCCTTAAAAAATATTAACAAAATATTACAGAACGAAATATTCTGCAACAAATACCCTTTCTCCAGTTAAGGTTTTTACAATATTTAAAGCCAATAAACTGGCAGCGGTAGTTTTTTCATTCAAGCCTTTCGTTGAAAATTCGTCGCACCGCTCGAGTTTTGTTACTAAAAATTCCAACTGTGCTCACTTTGTGTCCAGTTTTAAAATGCTCAAAATGGTCAGCATCCAAACCAAATGAATTTGTTTTCATACTGTTGGTAGTATTCGTATAGGTATAAACTCATGTCTGTCTGTATTTGGTTGAATGAGTAGATCTGTTTAAATTATTCAACTTTCACTAATTTCCGCATGCATGGTTCGTTTTTAGTTCTACAAAGGTAAAGAAAAAGCCAGACGACTCTTTTGTTCTGTGTGCTGGCTCGGTAATATTATTATGCATCCATCTGTGGGCGATACTTTTGCAAGAGTCTTCGAAATCGATACATTGACCAATGCCGGAGCGCGACACACTAGGGTAGGGCTATTTTGTACCTTGTGTTCGGTCAACGCTATGCAGATGGTAAGATTGTCCTACTACTGTCGTGTTTCACACGAAAGATAGTTTGTATTTTTAGCTGCCTAACATTTTTCTGAGACTTCTGTTCCGAAGTCTGAACGAAGTTAACTGTGACTCAGTACAAAATTAAAATTATGAATGTTGATTCCACAACTGTAAGTGTTCATACAATTGGTGTTATCAAATAGAAAACCTCTTCGAACCTCAGAAGCCAGAGGGGATATTTTCTACCGCAACGTCGGATTTGGTTTGGCAATAGCAGCAATCGCTTAGCCATGTCAGAAATTGCATGGGTGGTTTCGTAATTGTCCCACTGGTTTGGCCACTATTCTAATGAAATTCACTCGACCATACCGGTACTCGTACGGAGCAATAGATTACAACTCAGGCTCTTTTATATTATGTGATTGTGGCTTTATTTATCGCACTTGCATAGGCTGATACAGATCCAGTAATTCTTAAACTTGATGTAGCTTCAAAACAGCCTGCATGTAAATATCATAGCCATTTAATGTCAGTGCAAAATTATTTGCATTGAAACTCTCAATTAAATAAAGTAATTCACTTAAATTTTTGCACAACTGTGAATGTGACAACAAGTTTCTGAAATGAGTCAGTTGTGTCTGTTGTTTATGCACGCCACAAAATTGCAATCCTCTTAAATGTCACATTATTCAAGGGACAGAAAAGTTGTGCTACAAATAATATGAAACAAATTAGCTTATTCAGCCGTGTGCGTCGAGGCAGCGGGGGATGAAAAGACTAGGCAAGCTGGAATTAAATAGCTTTGAAACGAACTGCGAAGTCGGAATGTACGGACGCTCCGTCATCCCAATTGAATTCCGAGGTTCTGATCGAATCACAAGCTTGCATAATGCTACAATCGCTTATAGATTTTCTTAACGGCTAAACGTTTGGGATGATACGAAGATTTTAGATTTCCGATATTTTTACTCAGTTTCTGAGCAATGTTCATAAGTGAAAATCCTTTGGTGACTAGCACTATCGGTCATTTCATTGTTTTTAAATTACACAGCAAGTACTTACCTTTGCGATTTAGATGATTCTGGTAAAATCTGGGCTGTTGACATAGTACGAGTATTTCCTTGTAAATGATACAATATAATTGATCTTACTGAGATACTTTCTAAGGAAAGGTTATGTTAGTAATAAACAAAAATATTTCAAATTGATAGAAGAAGTAACAGAAAAGGATGCAACCACCATAACCTTCCATAAGGCACGCGCGTGAGAAGGAGAGATCTGTTGACCCTACTATACAACTAAAAATATTAACATCTCAGTTATGTTACAACTCATTTTGATGCTGTTACAAATGAATGTCTTGCAATTAAATATTTTGCAGTGAGCATATACTGTTCAAAATTAAGCATAGTGTGACGTTTTAGAATGTCACCCGGAATAGTTGCCGTCTATGGCTTAGTAATCATATTGTCCATGCCAATCAACGCCTCCATTGCGCTGATTGGTCGATTCAATTCTGACAGCTAAAACGTGCGAACTGTCATCGCACGCATAAATACGCGTGTAACCTCGCTCACGTCCTCTTTTTATTTTCTAAACTGCGTGCTACCACGCATGTTGGTGTACCCGCTGGGGTGAGTGTTAAAAGTGCTAACCGCCTAACCGCTTGCTTCGCAGCTTATTCTGCCGCCGGCTTGTGAACTACCACGAGTCGCTGGCACGGAATGTAAACCTAGTTTGCATTCCGATTTCTTGGACGCTGATTCCAGGTTCATCTTCTTCTTCACCTTTATCTTCACCTTCATCTTCACCTCCATCTTCACCTCCATCTTCACCTTCATCATCTGCTTCATCTACTTCTACCCTGCTTACGGCACGGAGTGCTGACTCCGTGTACTGGCTTCGCTCCGCACCGCTTCCTGCCCGTGCTGCAACCGCACCTGCACCGAGCCGCTGACCTGCTCACCAATACCGGCCACGTGGCAGCCAACTTTGCCGGCGAGCTATCGCCGGGAACCGCCACGTGCAGAAGACCCGGATCAGTGTTCACAGAAGGCCAGTGACTCTTGTTGCATACCACCAGCAACAGTACCGAGTGTAAGACGGTGATGCGAATTATTAAAGCCTGAACCACGTAATTACCCTGAGTTATTATTTCCACCTACTCCTATCTGCGGGCGGCCCCTAAACCCGCCGCAATAGTTATCCCTATTGTACGCGTAGACGCAAATTTAAGAATAGAATCTGTTAAGTGAAAAGTTTACAATTGAAAAAGCTGTAGTTATTTAACACAATTGTAGAAAAAAAAGAAGCTCGAGCTTGGTGGCACCACTGCGTTACAGAAATACCAACGTGAAGCAACGATTGTAACAACCGCACGAAACAAGACAAGGCTAGTGATTAATATCACTGGGCCCTGACATTCTTTCCTCGTTCCATTCCTTCCGACTTCCCTCTTCCTTCCCATTCTGAGGGGCCCGCAATGCATCCAAAGAGAATATAAAACACTACGTTACGAACGCATCTACGATGCAAATATTGTAGACGTTTATACGCGGCGATCATCACTTACCGTTTAATTAAAACAAATTTTATGCATAGGTCCCACGAAACCGTATTTCGGTTTGACCGTGGAATCACGTTTGAGTGTGATTCAATGTGAATGTGATTGTAATTTTGAGTGATTAGGTAAGCCCTTAGCTTCTTTACCAGCCCTATACCATGAAAAACAGGGCAAATAACAGCAACATGTTGATTACAGAGAAACAAACGTCAGTAATATATATTGCTTCGCAGACGATAAAGATCAAGTAGTTGACCGCACAATAAATCGGTTGAATTATTCCATAAAACTGACCTGGTTTAATGCTCGATCCCATTTCGCCTATTTTTACGGTGGTTTTATTGGTCCTCGATTATATCTGTCGTACTTTCGATGAGTATCCAGAGAATACTCGTAGTATCCGGCAATACGGTGGTTTTATTTTCAAATTTCAGCTTGTTTATTTGCAGCGTTTTGAAACAATCATCATCATATGTAAGCGCAGTGAAAAGTCATATGCTTAATGATAAAGTACAGGGTATATCCATACACATACAGGGTATATCCATACTGCGACGTAGTATTAGTGACTTAGTGACAAAATTTAATTAAAAATTTCGCTATATATATATATATATTTTAAATGCAAATAAAAATTAAAATGCAATTAAAATATATATATTTTTTGTAATGTTTTGCTTATAATTTAATTTGGGTGATAAATACAAAGCTTTCCTAATAATATATTAATGTACACCTTTTTATTTTTAAAGATGCATTGGTAAATTACTATTTTCGCAAAAACTAGGTATTTACCACCCAAACGCTATGATATTTAAAAAAATGCAAAATAATTTTTTTTTGCATTGTGTCTGTAACCAGAAAAAATACTAACTGGCTTCGTTTTCGGTCGCAGTCTTGATATACCCAGTATTACATTATGTGGAAAAAGGATTTAATATCAAGTACATAGGACGGATATAATACGTTTTTTCAATACACTACGAAATATTTGTGATTTGGGCTTGTTAATAAGTTGTTACTGCAGTAACCTTAAGTAAGATCATGTGGGTAATAAAAGTGTGTTCGCGTTCCAGCACACGTACTCTGACATGATTCCAGGCAAAGCATACTTGAGATTGTAATAAATTGAAAGAGGATTTGATAATAAGAAGTTCAATATAAATGAAAGAGAAGCTAACATTATTTCAATACTGATTAATCAATAATCTTTCGTTTTAAAATTTGCACCTCCATTAGGTTTTTTATCTATCTATGCTTTTGACATGAATGCTTTAAAATATCCCTGACCTTTCTACGAAGTTCAGTAAATTGAAAATCATTTGAAAAAGCCAACACAAAACCAAAATATTAAAACCTAAAACTAAAACCTAAAGTCGAAACCAACAGTACTCTTATTCAAATCTAAGTGCGACTATAAATAACATTCAATCTATAGCATGATAAATTATATACTTTGACTTAATAGTTAACGTAAATGTAGTAACTAACGCAGAATGCCATTAGAATAATTAGCACTTCACTCAAATCTGCTTTGACTGTAAAGATGCGAAGATGCGCTTCCATTTATAACCAAAGGAGTTAAATGCACCTCGATTAAGATTTAATTCTCTACGTCTTGTAAAATGAGGAATAAAACTACAGGGAGTCGGTGAAAGACAATAGAAATACTGGGAAACTACGTAATAATATTATTTAAAACATAATTTATAGAGTTTATAAACTTTTTTTCGTATTTTTCCCATTCAGCACATTATCAGTAGTAAAAAAATATATAGAACAATAGACATAAAAATCTGACAAATTAAATAAACATTTACAAATCTTGTGATTAAAAATAGTACAAAACCTTGATGAACACACAAATAAGAATGTTAGGGCTCGTAGATCGCTCAAAAAACATTTTTGTGGTTAGATTTTGTTCAAGTCTGCTGTTTTATTATCAAAGATACTCTGTGGGCGAAAATGTGTATATGCATACATATTTTATATAAAATATGTAGATCGTAGGTCAAGCGTACGATTTTAATGATGTTACCAATCATAATGTTACGACTATTTGGATACAAACCCACACAATGAGAATTACTTTTACTAGCGAATCCTTAAATTCAGGGTCAGTGATTTCATAGTGGACAAGGTTTCTAGAATTTTATTTCTTTTTCAATCTACGTCATGATCCGAGTTTGTAGATCTTGTATATTATATTACCAATACCTACTTTTCTTTAACTTGACCTAGCTTTAAATAATTATATATAAATTATCTCTTATAATATTATCCAGAAGCGAAAAGCTAGTTTTTACACGAGCCATTCATTTTAAGCACATTGTTCGCCATTAAATAAATTGCTCTACAAAAGAAACCATAAATGTCTAATATATCTGGTTTCCCCTTTAGAGCTATTACCTGTGAGATTTTATCTGCTCAACGTAAGGTTGCAGGAAGTCGCTGCAAGCCGATTCTAACAAGTCACTTTGGAATCTTAATATGACGCCTATATTCAATAATGGGTTTCCTATGGCCAAATATTATGGTGATAAGGACTTTTTTACTTATTACATAAGTACCTACTTTATATTATGGTTCATTTTTAAAGTGTTTAAAAAGAAAACAATATCCCTTAAAACAATTACTTACCCAGTCTATGAAATTATTTCATCTATCTGCTAAAACGATCCCGATCGTTCTTTATTGTCTTTCCTACACGTTATGCATTCCGGCACTCGGCGCGCTCCCGATTTCTCGTTTATTTGAAAAAAAATTCCATCTTATCGGTTGTTTTTAAACTCAGCCCGTGTCGATAGGGATAAATACGCTTGTAGTCCGTGGGCACGAACAATCGGCTTCGTGGAAGGATATTATATGCGACAATAGATCTGTTTTACAAACGGAGTGTGGAAAGTGTCCCGATTCTGTGAAATCGTATTGGATTAAGCGTACAAGGCGCGGCTTTACTGATGTGTCACCGGGTGTAGTACCTGCAATACGTACGTTGGTGCATAATTGTTTAGTCATTGTACTAAGCATTATTACACTAGTGGCTACTTTGATTAGTTGAATTGTTATAGTGCAACAATGTAGGGCATCGACACACCTTTTTCTATCGCAAGACATACGCAGCAATTATTTCTTTTTACATAAAAACATTGATGTTCTGTATTAAATATTCATGTATGATAAGTATTGTATAATATCTTGAACTTTCATTATTCATGGTCCGTATTTTTGCCATGTTTTGTTTTATTGTGCATTTATGACATAAAGTACCAAGGATTTTAATTAGTGCTACGGTCTGTCCTACGGTAAAAAGACAAAATTGAGTATGTTCTGTGTGAGGACACAAAAGTCTGGCTGCGTCACATATTGCGCTCGGCGGTATGTCCACTAAAGAAAACATTGTGTCAAAAGCCGTTAAGATACCAAGATTTAGAAAAATAGAATTATGTGTTATACGCAGTAGTTTTTTCCATAAGCCTTCAAACAAATTTACATGGCGGGGCTAATGTACCTAATGCTTTCAAGTATGGTGTACATATTAAATGCATTGGGTGTGATGACACACGTGGGCTCCTTTAATTACATAAATGTAGGTATTACGTGGGGCACTAAGTGCCTGATAGCGTGGTTGTTATGTGCAATTAAATGCTATAAAGTGCTCCGCCATATAATTAAATAAAATTGAGTTATTATAAGACTACATAATGTATTATGTAGATTTTTTGTCACATAAAAATATAAACTGTCTCGGTGGCGTAGTTGTACATCGTGGGACGGAACATACAAGGCGAAATGTGGGTGTCCTGATGGCGCCTCTGCCTACCCCTTCGGGGATAAAGGCGTGAGTTTATGTATGTATGTACGTAAAAATATAAATTCGATAATATGGTTCCTTTGAATATATTTTCTTTTACCTTGCGCTTGTGGAAATCCCCATCCAAATATATATTGAGGGCTTAGAACTAGCCATCGGAGTTTGGCATAAATTTATATTTATTTCAAAGAGAATAATTTACTTCCTTAAAATCACAAATGACGGATAAAAATAAAAATTAATACTTCTTAAAATTATGTGATACTAAAATATGAGATCCTTATAACTAGTATTGTTAGGGGTACCAAAACTAGGCATAGCCTGTATCCTAAGCTACCAATTGAGGAATAAATAACATCTGTATACAAGGAAGTTAGATGCACGAAAATAACATAATAATAGCTAGCTTTGTTAAGAAATATATAATTATCTATGCATAAACATAATCTACATAACTAGGTGACAATCTTTGGAACATTTTTAAATTTTATCTAGTTTTATGACTGTGGCGCTCAGAATGTCTTAGGAAATCTAATATTTTACTAGAGCACTCTTTAACAGAACACGTCTTAATAGGGCAGTCTAGAGACCTTGTTGTAAATCGAGACGTGTGCGATAAATTGAAACCTTTTTGCAAAGCATGATTTAACTGAAGGCAGTTTTAGAATTAAAATTCTCTTTTTTAGTATTGTATTGAAAGTGCCTTTTTTAGTAATCCTTCGATAATGTATTGAAAGGTCGACACTACAGACCTACGCCACAGATCAATGAACAAAAGTCAAAAGCTGACACTCGTCGTAGATATAAGTTAAAGAATTACGTTGAGAATCTTTTATGACAAGCAGAAGAGCATATAGTATATATGTAGCGGTCGGAGTATGCGGGAGCCTGGTGACAGGCACCTACGGTCCGCCGCAAAGGGATACTGGGCTTAGATCAGAGGTTCGCTTTGGTGCCAGTAGCCCAGTACTTGACACCGCAGTCGATGCCGGTGACAGACGTCTAGTCGCTCCGAAAGGTGCGGTTTGGTAGGACAGGTTTTGACGGAATTAAACGCTCGATATACTCGTAATATAACGGGATTGACCACGCCCACCCTATCGTGACGCCTAGATACGTACCTGCCGTTGGTAAGCAAGGCGCAAATTTTGAAGTCAGCTCCAGGTTCTGATCTTAACTTCTTGCATCCCAGACTTCTTGTTTCCAGTTTTCCTTGTTTCCAATCTTCGCTTTTGTGGATTGAGTGATAGATTTCATAATTTTTACTTGCTGCTTAAGTACTCCGAGGCTATACCGTAAGGAGAGCATTGCTTACGTGACCTATTTTTTGTTCCCATTTTCATTATCCCGCGTGGTCATTTCCCTCTTTATTTATTTAACCATGTAACTTATGAATACGATACATACACCATTGGATAGGTCTCGTTACGCCCTTTAGCATGACATAAGTGCCATTGTGGTGTGAGCGGTGGGTGCGAAGCTATTCTTAGAAAACTGACAAATTTTATATAATTGCACCCGATCCGCCCACATGCACACTTCGATTCGTGGCGTGACGAGAGTCGAGACCTTACATGATATTATATACATTTACGGGCATGTGTACGCGTCGTCATAATTATATACGTTTATTATTATTATGTGTGCGCGCGTCGTCAACAATGTATGCATGTAACGGTAGAAAAAATATTTGATATATTTAAATCTTGCAGCGTTGTTAAAATTAATTTTGCAATTGAAAATTAATTTATAAAATGTGTTTACCCAAACCTAGGATTTGTAAATTATGAACCGCTATATCAGTGTGTGGTTTGGCGAAGTCGCATAATTTTATATGCACGAAATTATGACTTTATGTTATGAGAGCTAACCTTAGAACTTAATACATTCTTTTAAATAAATTATAACAACTAAAATTCACCAACCTAAAAAACACATCTTCAAAGGCGCAAACCACCACCTGTATAACGCATTATACAGGGTATATCAAGACCGCGACCGAAAACGAAGCCAGGTGGTAGTATTAGTGACTTCAGACACAATGCAAGTAAAAATTTCGAAAAAAAGTCGACAACTTTTTTGGTAATTTTTTACTTATTGTCGTATTTGGGTGATAAATACATAGTTTTCCTAAAATAAAGATGTACACCTCTATATTTTTAAACACGCGATAGTACGTAAGGGTTTAAATTAGTATTTTCGCAAAAACTAGGTATTTACCACCCAAACATGATGATATTCAAAACATTCTAAAAAAAGAACTGTCACTGTTTTGGCGAAATTTTTATTTGCATCGTGTTTGAATCCACTAAAACTTCCACCTGGCTTCGTTTTCGGTCGCAGTCTTGATACACCCGGTATAAAACCCGAATTATTGATAAAGCATAACAGTATGCTTATTAAAACAAGAACTGGCACATATAAGTTAAAAATCATCTGGACCTTACCACAGAGCGTTTAAGTTTCGACCCCGAATCCCGCACAAAGATGGAGCAGAGATGAAGTCCTCTGTATACAGAACAAAGGAGTACATTACACTTTAATCACACATATCTGTGTGGTTCTTCATATTTAGTACACATGTGCCCATTTTCATACGGCCATAATACATGACATACAAGGAGTATATTTCATTTTGAAACCTTACGATGACTTATTAACACTGGCATGTGATTAAATTAATTGTATGGCTACTAGATAACATATTATATGTTGGGATATTAAAACACTTGTTTTTGTAGTTTCGTATATTTCTTAATTTATACACACTTTCCGATCAATTTTCCTTATTTAACGTAGTTGGTATTCCTTGAGATGTTCACTCTTTGGAAGTTCACAGCATAATGTCGAGACAAACTGAATTCTCTCTTATATATGTTCTCTCGGAGGTACAAAAATAACCAACTTAAATATTACACATGTTTCATAAATCCATTTGTGTTTTGAAAATAATAAATAAATATAAAACCTTTTATAAAAATATGTAACACAATTTAAATCATATTAATTAGGATAAAAGAAATAAATCAGGAAATCTATTTATCAAAATGCAAAAACTTATGCCTATTATTAAAAGTAGTTTTACCTACATAATATTAATAAAACTAACAAATAATTGTACCGGCATTAGATGACCCTAACAGCTCGGCCATCCTGTGATTCGCGAGTCCCATCGCGAAAAAAAAAAATGAATATAAAACTAGAAAAATAATAATGACTAAATCGTAAACTATTATATTTGTAGACACAAAACAATCTTAATTCATTTTAACAATTTCAATCAAATGAGTTTTTTTTTCATCCATTGCCAAACAGCAATTAAACTAAGGTTATGTGGAGTCATTATTTACTTCATTATCGTGATCAGATCCACTTACATTGCTATTCGCCGAATCATCAGGTTCTTTATCAATATCAGAACTACTGTCAAAAGCTTGATTAAAGTTTAACCAGGGTTGGATTTTGTCCAAAGCTACTATACCTTCATAACGGCGCCCACCTTTGCGTGACATAGGGGTGTCTTCGACCACGAATCTATCATGTTCGAGCACTTTTATTATGCGATAGGGACCTTGGTATTTGACTACTAGTTTTTGCGATTGTCCATCATGTGGGACCTGTCTCTCGATCCTTACTAAGTCACCCTCTTTGTAACATCTACCCTGTTTTCTTTTTTTATTATATCGCTTTACGTCTTTTTGTTGCTGTATTTCCATACGTTTAGCTGCTTCTTCTCTAACTATATTTAAATTTTCCGAAGTTATTGGATCTAATGTGTCATTTATTACGGGATTAAGTATACCTTGACTTCTATGATTAATGTTAAAACCAAATAAGAGTTGAGAAGGTGTTTTGCGTGTAGTCTTGTGTATAGTCGTATTTAAGCCTATCTGTATGTCATGAATATTGTCATCCCAATTCCTATCATCTTTCCCATGATTGGACGCTGCCAATGCTTCTGTTATTGTTCTATTGAACCTTTCTACTTGGCCATTAGCCCTGGGTGTAGCAACCGCGTTTAGTATATGCTTTATACCGTATTTTACAGAGAAGTCATTAAACGTCTTACTAGTAAAGCAAGAACCTCGATCAGTAATAAGGCGAGTTGGTACCCCGAAGAAACTAATATGATCTTTTAGAACTTTAATAGTCGTTAATGATTTTGTGTTTTTAACTGGCGTAATATTTATGAATTTAGTGAAACTATCGATAATAACAAATAGATAACAATTTCCAACCCTACTTCTTATAAACGGCCCTAAATAGTCTGCGTGGACTGTGTGAAATGGTATATTAATTTTTTCTATTGGGTGCAAATTACCTTCGCGTTTACCTCCGGAATTCTTATGGTGGGCACATTCTAAGCAAGCAGAGACATATTTCTTTATAAAGCGCCGCATTCGGCTGAACCAATAATTCTTTCTGACACGTTCTAGAGTTTTTTCATAACCGCAATGTCCTACATCATCATGATTCCTTTTGACTATTTGCCAACGCACCCCTCTTGGCACGACCCATCTTATCTCGTCACCTATGATGCGATAAACTCTCCCGTTTTTTATCTTATAATGATTGTGCACTTCAACTACATTTGTCGTGGTTTTATCTTCCAAAATATTTTTAATTCGAGCTATTTCTTCGTCCGCGGATTGGACTGTAGTGATCCAATCTTGTTCAGATTCTATTGCCAATATATCGAGAATACGCGACTCTTTCTCTTGTGTATTTATTGGGTTACGGCTTAGTGCATCGACGTGAGACATTTTAATACCCGGTCTATATTCAATTTTACAATCGTATTCTTGCAATTGAATCCACCACCGAGCTATTCTCGGAACCAAATCCCTTTTAGTCATAGTTGTTCGTAGGGCATTACAGTCAGTTTGAATCGTAAATGATATGCCAATGAGGTACACCCGAAATCTATTAAGTGACGCTATCACGGCAAGGGTTTCTAGTTCAACGGAATGATATTTTTGTTCTTCGTCAGTCGTTTTGCGACTAAAATAGGAAACCGGTTGAAAGGCACCGTCATTGTTACGTTGGAGTAAAATACCGGCCAAGCCGATTTTGCTAGCGTCAGTGTGTAGTTGTGTTTCTGCATTGGGATTATATAAGGCTAAAAGAGGCCGCTTGGAAAGTAAGTCTTTAATAAGGGAAAATGCTTCATCCTGAGGTTTATGCCATACCCAATTATTATTCTTTTTTAATAGATTAGACAATGGTGCTGTAATTATTGAATATTCTTTTATAAATCTTCTAAAGAAGCCAGACAATCCTAGAAATTGACGTAGTTCGTGTTGGTTCTGTGGTCTTGGGAACTTTGAAACTGCGTCGGTTTTCAATGACCCGGGTCTAATACCATTCGAACTTACCTCGAAACCAAGAAAATCTATTTCATCAAAGAAAAATTTACATTTGCTTAACTTTAGCGTCAGTCCACCCCTTTTCAATAAACTTAGTACTTCTTTGAGACGGTTCAGCCCTTCATCGAAGGTTTTACATGGTATCAATATGTCGTCCATATAAACTAGGGCGTATTTGATTTTAGCTTGCGACAAAATATTATTCATTGTCCTTTGGAACACGGAAGGTGCATTAACGAGGCCAAATGGCATACGATTATATTCATATTGACCATCGGGAGTGACAAACGCGGTTTTAAAGCGTGAACTTTCAGCTATTGGTATCTGATAGTAACCTGACGCCAAATATAGTGAAATAAACATTTTATTACCGGCTAGTAAATCTAATTGATCTTCAATGCGTGGAAGCGGATAATGATCTCTTCTAGTTTTCCGATTCAGGGCCCTGTAGTCCACACATAATCTTTTTTCGCCCGTTTTCTTCTGTACTAGAACTATTGGACTGGCGTAGGGAGAGCACGATTCCCGAATAATGCCATTATCTAGCATATCTTGAATCATATTGCGTACTAAACACCTTTCTGAATATGGAATACGATATGGCCTATAGACTACTGGCTCTGAATCGTCCAATTCGATAGTCATTTCGGTTGCGTTGGTAAACCCAAGATCTTCGAGACTATTAGAGAAACAATCTTTGTACTCTGTCAAAAGTTTTTGAAGAGCCAGGCGATTATCTTTTGTAAGTGTAGGGCTACTTTGCACTGAATCGTCTATTTCAGTTAAGGTTGTTGAGATACTAAAAACATTTAAACTTAAAGGTATATATGTAGATCTTGCTAATAACGAATCTTTTACAATAGTAACGTCTTTGTTAGATACATTAAATATAAGAAGAGCACATCTATTATTCACTACATTATACTCTCCAGGCAGAAGAAAATATTCTTGACCAAATGGCCCCCTGACGGATCCATTAACAAATACTTTACCATTTATTAAAGAGTGGCAAATTACCGGTACAGCACGCAAGTGGTTAATAGGAATTTTTATTGTATCACTGGAAAGAAGGTGTATCTTCTGGTCGGAATGGACCGCTTGAAAAATTATTTTATCTGGAGTTTTTGTAATGATTATGTTTGGATTTTCCGTGAATGAATGGCCTAGTAATACTGGATATTTTAAAACGTAATCTTCAACCACGTAAATATCTATATCGTTTTTAATGTTTTGTACTTCTACACTTGCGGTTATTAAAGCTAAGGGTTTAATAAGGTTTGCTCCTATACCTCTTAAGGTGGGTAGAGCAATATTTTCCCGAAAAGGTACGTTCAGTAGTTTTGCCTCACTTGACCTAATAAGTGTGACCTGGCTTCCTAAGTCAACATGGCATTTGAATATAATATCATCAATTTTAATATCTATTATATATTTATTATTTGCTTTATCTTCCATACTAAGTTCTGAGACTTGCTTTTCTATTTTATCAGAGACGTTATTAACTGGTTTGGAAATTTCGGAAGTGGTTCTAGTCGCAAAACAATCAACAGCTTTATGTCCTAATTTATAACAATTTGTACATTTGACTACAGGTTTATCACATTTATAGCTTGGATGGCCCATTAGTTTGCAATTAAAACATCTTATGTTTGGATTTCCGTTTTGAAGGTTTGAAGAATTAGAATTGTTATATCTGTGATTTATAGGGGTAATTAATCTATTGATTCCGTTTCTCCTAAAGCCATCATTAGTATCCTTTTTGGTTCCTACATTAACGGACCTAAAATATTTTAGTACTTGTTCTGGCTCCGAAAATTGTGCTGCCTGCGCCCCTACTCTAATGGCGCGATCATCGATGCCATGAAGTAAACAATCAACTGCTTTCCTACCCTCTATTTTACACCGGTTTAACATGTTAATTTTGGCATAATAATAGTGCTCTAAGGATTCACCGTAGCGGACTCGTTTATTCAACATTTCCATGAGAAGTTCAGCATAGTCTTCGCGGCAAGGAAAAGACTCAATAAGCTTCTTTTTCCATTCCGACCATGAGTATAATAACGTTGGGAGACCTTGATACCATGTCTTGGCGACTCCACATAGTTTTGGGAGAGAGTAATGTATCAATTCCTTCTCATCCCAACCGTATATTTGTGCGCATTCTTCAACTTTATCAATCCAAGTGAGTATAGATTGTTCCTTAATCATGGGATCAAACTCTGGTAGCACGTTATTGTTAAAAGGTAATCTAGTTTTTTCTGAACTTCTCACGTCCTTAATAATAGATAAAACTTTGTCCAATATGGCATTATCGCTTCCCTTAGACCTTCTACTACGTTTGGATTTTGAATGTGTCTGAATGGACATACCTGATGATTCTGACGAACAACTTTGATGTCTACGCCTATATTGCATGCGCCTTTTACGCTGTGTCTTAGTTTTCCTTCGCTTACTAGATTGTCTGTAGCTGCCGTCGCTTGACGAGTTTACTGATGTTCGTCTTTGGTGCTTTTTCCTTTGAATCCTCTCATGATCACGATTTGAATTTCTTGACGTACATGGCAGTTGGTCATTGCCCATGTAATTTATGATTGATCCTCTTCGCCGGGCATTGTCACCCATTCCCTCTATACCTTGGTCACTGTGACTTGTACGCCCCATTCCTTGGGCTCTTTCTTCCATCTGCCCCATACCTTGGGCGCTATCGTCCATCCGCCCTATTCCTTGGGCTATATTATTACTCTGCCCCTTTCCTTGGGCTATATTATTCCCCTGCCCTATTCCTTGGGCTATGTTATTCCTCTGCCCTACTCCTTGGGCTGCATTATTCCTCTGCCCTAGTCCTTGGGCTACATTATTCCTCTGCCCTACTCCTTGGGCTGCATTATTCCTCTGCCCTAGTCCTTGGGCTACATTATTCCTCTGCCCTAGTCCTTGGGCTACATTATTCCTCTGCCCTAGTCCTTGGGCTACATTATTCCTCTGCCCTAGTCCTTGGGCTATATTATTCCTCTGCCCTATTCCTTGGGCACTACTGGTCGTTGAAGTGTCACTATTCATAAAATCCTCATCGTGCTCTTGCCCTCGGTCCTGGTAGTAAGCCATTTCCTAGAACTTGGAAAATAATCTTTAGATCCCGTAATAATTCGAAATAGTATACATACGTAAGTATCATGTTTATTCCAGCACAAAATAAAAAATAATAAAAAAAAGAAACAACCGGGAGTTTGATTGACATACTTTTATTCAAAGCAAAGTCGAATTTATCAAGCGTAGCAGATATGAGAGTAGGAATATCTTAAGTATCATCACTGTATAGATAAAAGAGGGAAGGAAACAGAAAATAGGGAAGAAAGAAAAAATATATATATAAAAAAAAAAATACATTACAAATACTCCTTAGCAAAAATCTTTTCATAAAGGCAAGAATAGTTGGGTAATATTAAACATAGCGTACTTACCGTTTGCAGGCGTGAAAGGAAGTTTTGTGTATCCTTTTCGTTCCCACTTCTGATCTGTTGGGATATTAAAACACTTGTTTTTGTAGTTTCGTATATTTCTTAATTTATACACACTTTCCGATCAATTTTCCTTATTTAACGTAGTTGGTATTCCTTGAGATGTTCACTCTTTGGAAGTTCACAGCATAATGTCGAGACAAACTGAATTCTCTCTTATATATGTTCTCTCGGAGGTACAAAAATAACAAACTTAAATATTACACATGTTTCATAAATCCATTTGTGTTTTGAAAATAATAAATAAATATAAAACCTTTTATAAAAATATGTAACACAATTTAAATCATATTAATTAGGATAAAAGAAATAAATCAGGAAATCTATTTATCAAAATGCAAAAACTTATGCCTATTATTAAAAGTAGTTTTACCTACATAATATTAATAAAACTAACAAATAATTGTGCCGGCATTAGATGACCCTAACATATATATTTTATTGGGCACTAATTAAAGAGTTATAATCTAAACGTGCTTGTTATATCTATCTATGGGCTGACGCTCTTCCTTCCACATGCGCAGCAAAAGCCTCCATATAGTAACATGCAACTCATTTCCATCAAAGGTACTTGTTATAGGAGTTGCAAACCCAACGTAGTATGAAACGATATAGAGTTATAGGGAGAGTCGCCGCGATGCAGTTAGTTCAGAGCCGGCTGTGAAACGAGAATCCATGGGTTCAATTCAGACCAAAGACTAACATTTGTAGCCCATAACTGGATTTTTCGTGTCTGGGTGTTGTGGAACCTGATCACGAACTAAGATTTGGTATCATAATGTAGGGACAGAACTATTCTGTGATTGTTGGATTTATCTACTTTTTATTACGGCTTATATGCTTTTACTTGGTATATAACCTAATTATGTACCTATGTTGCAGCTTTGTTATATTCCACAGAATTCAATTTTTCCTATTTTATTATCGTTAGAGACTTTACTCACGAGATGTTGACGTCAAAACGTGTAGGAAAAATGCACATAAACCCTTATAAAGAGAATCCAAACAAAATTCAAACAAAACAGAACTGATAGAAAAATCATACAAAGTACAGAAAATTACGTTTAACAGGGATACCTGTTTAAGAAGTGTGAGTTTATCTCTTCTATTTAAGTCTAATTATATTTTTAACTGATAGATAATGTACATAATAGTATTGAAGTTATTGCAGATCAAAATACAGTTATTTTTGAACACGTATATTTCGATGGGTTGTGGCATTTCTAAACGGTCCTAAAGGTTTTTTTAATCAGGACTATTTACGAGTTTGTTTGATGAATATATTTATAATTATATCATCATAATTTTCAGATTTGGGAAGTCCATTTCTGAACATAGGCCTTTCCCAACAATTTTCACAGCGGCTTATTGTAAGTGGCTTTTAGCCACAGTCATCCTGCAACATGAACTGTTTACTAAATAAGCTTATCAATGTTATTTTATGCAGAAGCGTATAGCGTATATCTTAACGTTTAATACAGTTTTCGGAAATTATATCTACATAGTTGTGTATAGAGAACACTGTTTATGTAATAGCTGTCTCGTTCTAAGATGCGAATGCTATGATAACGAATAATTATAATTAGAAATAATTGGGCAATGTCTTAATTAATTGAGGATGTGAATTGCCTACCTGTGATATAGGCGTTGGGATAAAGGATTTTTTTGGCTATATAGATTGTTTTGCTATATTCTAACTTATTATTGCTAAATACTAACATATTATTATTAAACATAAAAATTGTTTCGTTACTTTACAATAAGTTAAGATGCACTATTTTTAATTACATCCGTGGCGCAATTGGTTAGACGCAGGCTGTTAAACGAGAGGCCGCGGGTTTGATCCCCTCACCAAGACAAATGTTTGTATGAACAACAGATATTTGTTCCGAGTCTGGGTGATTGTGAGACCGAGAGGTCTCTCGTAGTTCCTGATACCCACGACACAAGATTCGCTCTTAGTGTGCGGTCAAAACAATGTATGTGACTGTTGGGTGTATTTTTTTAAGTAATATGGATGTCGTTTGGAAGCCGAGACTGTTATTTAATAATGTTAATAATTTGTTTCTTTGATATAGATTTATTCGCACCAATGAAATAATAGTTATAGCTAAGTATAATCGAAAGTTTAATATAAATTTGCGTAAATAGAGATTTTAGGGAAGAATAGGACATTGGCGAATATTATTAATAAAAAAAAAATTGTGCGAGGGAAAATGTTTAGAATATTATTTAATCTATCGCGATGCGCGCTAAATAATTATATTATCATTATATGGAAAAATACTTTGTGTCTATAAAAAAAGTTGACTATAATTTGTTACATTTTCTGCACTGTATCTAGGTTGAACTAATGTTCTAAGTAATAAAAACCTGGTGCCAAGTTTTGTGTCGTAACCACACCGCGGAAGATTTTTAACTAGAAGACTAATTACTACTTTTACTGTTCGCAAGATATAATATATAATAGAAGCAAATTGTTGAAGTAGATTTTTTTGTAGCAGTAACATCATTAATGTCTTGCTAGTTGCTACAATCATGCTTTACTGTGTCTTTATCATTAGTATTAGCAAGGTGAGAGAGAAGTTATTTTAAATTTTTTTCTTGGTATAAATGATTGAGTTGTTAATTTTTTGTGTTTTTAACGCAAAGTTCTAAATATAAGAACTATACCTAGTTATGCGACCTGCCACCTTATACCCTATATTAAACCCTCAAAGTTAATAGGCCAATAAGGAGTTGTATAGCTGCTTCACCTGAACTGACAATGTATTCGATATACCAGTGGCGAATAACAAAAGTATCGAATAGACGGTTCTCACAAGACAATACTATAAAAGTCATGGACATCGCAACGTCAGTTGACTTAGCTTAAAACCATCAGAACTAACACAAGTCTTTGTCTTTGTTAGAATTAATTTATCATTTGTAAACTTCTCCGCACTAGGCCAGCGTGGTGGACTATATGGCCTAACCACTCTCAATCGATTCTCTCGATTGTAGAGTAGGCCCGTGCCCTGCAGTGGGATGTATATGGGCAGATAGATATAGATAGATAAACTTCTAAAAATAAATTATTTTAATTTTAAAATACGCTCGAAGTTATTTGACTACCTACCTTTACTTATTTCGTAATTCGAGGTATGAGTGTAGTAACTACTGTTTGGTTTATTTCCAATGTACCTATAAACAAAAAACATGATTCCTTAGGAAAGAGCAATAAAAATAATTTTTGTTAAAAATTACCTATTCCCTTTAATTTGTTGTATGTCAATTAATATCGACACAAAATGTTGCTAATTAATTACTGTCGGGTCGGACTCTGTTAGTCAATACCGATTCTAAGCATTCGCTGGGTTTGCAGTGATGATGTGGGCAGCTCCAATGAATAACTAATGCATCCTAGCACGTGGCCCGGTTTCCATTACCAACACTATAAATTCATTTGCATTTTACCTAAATATTTATTTTGTGTGAATCATAGGCATGAGGGTGGAAGTGATAAATAAATTCGACTACATCGTTCATACCGAAATAGCTCAGGGGTAGAGCGCGGGTCTAGTTAGCCCGAGGTCCCTGGTTCGAGTCCAGGTTTCGGCAAAAAAAGCAATGTGGCCTTTTTTATATTATTTTTATTTCTACGTATTAAACAAAATATTTATATAAAAATTTCGTGTCACGTTGTTTGAGTCCGAGAAACTCCTAAACTACCGAACATATTTAAATAAAATTTTGCACACTGTATGCAGTTAGATCCAACTTAAAAGATAGGATAGTTTATACCTTAATTTATAGTACCATTTCTTTATTGCAAATTATGTGTTTATTATATAGACGTTCATGCTTGCGTAAAACGAAAAACGATCGACGAAAAACACCAACGTAAAACGATCTGTATTTCCATTGTTTTTCATTGACGGGTGCCGGAAAAGAACAAAATTCGAAAACAAAATGTACCTAGTTATGCGACCTACCACCTTATACCCTATATTAAACCCTCAAGGTTAATGTATTCGATGCACCAGTGGCGAATAACAAAAGTTTCGAATAGACGGTTCTCACAAGAGAATACTATAAAAGCCATGGACATCGCAACGACAAATTGACTTTGCTTCAAACCATCAAAACTAACACAAGTCTTTGTCTTTGTTAGAATTAATTTATCATTTGTAAACTTCTTAAAATAAATTATTTTTATTTTAAAATACGCTCGAAGTTATTTGACTACCTACCTTCACTTATTTCGTAATTCGAGGTATGAGTGTAGTAACCTGTCTGGTTTATTTCCAACGTACCTATAAACAAAAAACACGATTCCCTAGGAAAGAGCAAATTAAAAAAAAAATGTTAAAAATTACCTCTTCCCTTTAATTTGTTGTATGTCATTACTTCACAGAATTTGATCTTAATTGCAAACATTATCGCATTGTGCGATAATACAGCATGTGTTTTTTTTCCTTCGGGTTCGATTCTTCGGCCGTTATATTGATTTTTCCAAAATCCAAATACGCTATACTCGTAGCAGGACTTTTTCCCTAGCAAACCGTTTAATTTTTACGCGGGCGAAGCCACAAGCATTACTAGTTCTCATCATCAGCATGAGAAAAGTCGACCCCCGTTCAGTTATGCTGTGATATTATATTGATTATTAATTATGACACAATATTGAAAATTCATGAATTCAAAGCAATGTGTAGTATTATTAGTTATTACTAATACTTATACTATTTGTATAAGTTAGTAACATTGACGCAGCACCAGAAATTGGAATAGATGTTTATTTTGTTTATAATTGAGTAGAATTACATTATTACCAATTTTACAGCCTTTTCGGAAAAATATTAGGTTTTCAGCTCACGGTGCGTTATTTGGACGTAAGGGAAATGACGGAAATGGGATGGAATATAATGGCCAATACATCTGCATCCGGTCGGAGCTGGGCCGGGCCGCAAGTAAATAGAATATGCAATCTAAATAGCAAAGAGGATTGCCCATTTGCGCGCTCAACGGACAGTAATAAACAGAAAAAATAAGTAGTTTTGTTGCGTGTTTCTACAATTGTTTTTTTTTTGTTTTCATACTGAAACTTTCTTAAGAAAGTAGAGTATGACAAAATAATTAACAAATAAAGTGAAAAGTAATATAAATAATGAAACTGACTTCACAAAATTAGTTCGCATATTTACGTAGGTATTTAAGATTACCTACTTATTACTTTTAACATTTGTACGCATCATCTCCATGGGTTAATTAAATAACTAATCATAAAATCAGTGATTTATATTAGAAATATCTTCATATCTCAGTATTCCCGCTTTAATACATCACGATCGAATGTACGATGCACCCGAAGGATTGCAATAGCACCCGGGGGAACTTGCTCAGACGGGAAGAGCCAGCGCTATGAATGGAGCGTTTTATCCCGGAGGGCTCGTTGGTACCAGACTACATCGACTGCTAAAATCCAAACCCTACTTCACGTCGCCTTGATTAATAGTCAACTTTGTTATGCTCTGTTGATTTCGTAATAAATTTAGTATCTTCAAACACAAGGTCGTTTTTAATCGACTTCAAAAAGGATATTATCAATTCGATCTATATGTATGCAATATTGTAAGAATTGCACAGTTTTTAGATATGTTAGTCTATACTAGCTTTTGAACATAAGTGAGAAATTTCATAAGTGTAAACATACATATTATTATGTTTGTCCACGCATATCTCAAAAAGTATAAGTCGGATCGCAAATCATTTTTTTACGTTGGAGTAGACATAGTCCAACTTAAGAGCAGTGTGAGTTTATTCAAAATCGGTTCACTAATTTTTGAGATAGAGCAGGGGTGTCCAACTTTTTTTAGTTGAGCTATTTACATAGCAGCGTACTCCTACGGCACATCAGGGCGCCGCAGCGCACAAATTAGGAACCCCTTAGATAGGTGTGTATGATGCTCTAGAAAAATATGTAGTTAACTTAACAAAAAATTCGGCAGTATGGACTTTTAGGTACAACATCAAAATAATAAAAAAATAAGAAATCAACAATAATTATAAAAAATGAAACCGACTTCAAGATTGTTGTAAAAAGAGAGAAATACAGCTAATATTTTATTAAATCTAAAATGCTAATTATTTTTTGAGGTCGGTGCCATCCTTAATATTTGTGACCAACTATGCCTCGCGGTTTTTCCCGCATAATTCATAGAGTAATGTTATATAGTCGTCTTGCTGGCACCGACCTCAAAACAGTTGTTGGCATATTTAGGTATTTTAGATTTATTAAAAGATTAGCTTTATTTCTGCCTTTTGTTATAATTTTGAAGTCGGTTAAATTTTATTCATCATATTTTTTATTTTGTGTGTAGTGGATTACAATTTAATTTGCTCGTATCGATTGTAATATTTGATTTTTTGGCAACCCTTTCAGGAATAGGTTTTGTAGTCTACCACGCTGACCTATCGCTGGCTTTCATACACCTTGAAACCCTTGTAAAATTCTCAAGTATTTGAGTTTCATGACGATATTTTCCTTCACTTTTATAGTGAGCTCTAATTAACATCAAATACAAAGGTAAAAAGCTGCTAATGCGTTTTTTAGACTCGAACCTGTAACCTTTGTAAATGGGCTCTAGTATAGTAATATAATATTGTTAGTTTTATTTATTTCATTCACAAGAAGTATAGCGCTGAAAATAGGCTAGCTGTAAGAATTTCCAAGAATTAGAATTATCTTTTATAGTTAAATACACGTTTATGTTCCATTTAAAAGTTGCTCATTGGTTTTATGTATTTTTATACAGAAGTGTAAGAAATAATTAACTACGCAAACATAAAAACAATTCACAAATTCCCTGTACATATTTTCAAGATTCCTATAAAGCTTTAAAGAAGCAAAAAATCTACCAGCAATATTTTTTTTCGTGATAATATTTCTGGGTCATTACACCTTTGACGACTGTGCGGCTTGCCGACGTTGTCAAAATATATTTACATCGTGAAAAAATAGATATTATCTGAGCCTCAATCTTTAAAATACTATCAAGAAAGCAACAAATATGTATTTTATTTCTTTATAAATTATTTTTATAGAAAGCCACAATATTTTTGACTTTGAGGGAGCAGTAGCTTTGTCGGATGTGAGATCAATTATTAACATTAAAAAGAGAGCGATTTAAAGATATTGTGGGTTTAAGTTCATTACGTACAATCGTCTGTTCAAAGCTACGTTTGTATTCATTTTAATGATTATCGTTCAATTAAATTGGAAAAGAAAATACGCTCAGAAAACTTTTCTATCTGATACATCGTACCAGGGATTTCAAAGTCATGTGGGTTTTTTATACCACTATGTTGGCAAATAAGCGTACGGCCCACATGATAGTAAAACTTACCGTAGCCTACATACTTAGCCGAAGTTTGAGTCACGCAAATGTTTTTCCGTTCCTGTGTTCGACTTTTTTATCTCCGGTGTAGCGTATACTCGCGGATACTACGCCCTCACTGACCTGTACTGTACTGTACTGCATCAGCTCATATATGTCCCACTGCAGGGCACGCGCCTTCTGTACAATCAAGAGTACGGTTGAGAGGGGTTAGGCCATTAAATCTCCACAATGCTGGCCTAGTGCAGGTTGGCGGACTATACATATTTTTTTTACAAATCGCTATGGTATACAGTTTGCCTCACGATGTTTTCCTTCACCTTTATAGTGGCGATTGACTATCAATACACACATGACTCTGAAAAGTAATAGGTGTGCGCCTGGGATTTAAACCCTCAACCACCCTGAACATGTTAGCAGCCACGACTAGTCCGGAACCAACAAGCCACCACTCGCTTTTTCACGTCCTCTGGTGTTTTATTATTACCTGGTCAGACCAGCTTAAAAAACATTTACTTATGTCGGAAAAAATAAACAAAAACGAAACATAAAGGGAAAGGAAACCTTAACTGGTGTGTGATATCATTAAAGCGTTAATGTAATAATTGAATTTTGCCACCCGAAGCCAAAACGATCAATTTCATGAGATATTGTAAAAATAACACAAAACAGTAAATAATCTTATAAAATTGGATGATCCAAGGGGGGCTATTAAGGTTATTATTTTTCAGGATAAATAACGAGAAAATATTGTGTCGAATTCCGGCAATCTGAAATCAAATGATTTTTTAAATATTTATTTATATAAGAACTTATTGTACACCAGCGAACAAACACAAATATAACAAAAATGAATTATATGTAAAACAGTATACAATGGCGGCCTTATCGCTCGAGGCGATCTCTTCCAGGCAACCTACCATACCATAGGATGGATAAGACGACGATAATTTGAGGGAACCATGAGGTGTTCGAAAAAAAAAAAATAAAGGAAATAATAACAGTAATAAAAAAGAAATACTATTATACTAAAAATTATATAAATTTAGTAAGAAAAACACATACATACATTTGCATAAAATATAAATACATATGATAGACCCTAAATAATATATGCATCTACACATTACATCAAAACAAGAAAATATATATTTCACTAAGCTATGTCTTCAGGTATGTAAGGAGAAATAATGCTCCTTTACTTTGCCCTTACTTTGCCCGCCGCACTGCGATAGGTAATGCATTCCAAAGTCTAGCAGGTTGAGTGGTAAAATATTTATAGATATTTTGATTGTAGTAACCAAAACAGAGTATCAAATAATACAGTTATCGCTTATTATTTATTATAACCAAGAACCTTGATGGTATACCTTATTATAAACTAGCTTTTGCCCGCAATCTTCGTCTGCATGATTATCATTATTTGAGATTTACTTTGGATTTCCCATCCCGTCCCGTTATATCCCGCCCGTCCCGTCTCATTCTCACTGAAGGCATGTAATCCAGTCCCATCCCATCCTTTTGAGTATAAAAAAGTAACAAATATATCGGAATTCCTTCCTCATCCCACGGGAACAATATTTATTTCGAGATAAAAAGTAGCCTAAGTGTTAATCCAGGGTGTCAGCTACCTCCATGCCAAATTTCATGGAAATCCGTTAAGCCGTTTCTGAGTTCATCGCGTACAAACGCATAGACGAACAAACAAACAGACGAAAATTTGAAAAACATTGTTTTTGTTTCTATTACGTTAATACAGATCCCTCACATTAGTTTTTCTCATTTATCTTCCATGTACAGACATCGATCGATTACAAATGTAATGTAAAGATGTATACATTACGATGGCTGAAATAAGCTAGAAAACTTTTGTAATAAAACTTGACCAGATGTAGTGTAATCACCCTGCAGCGCTGCAATCAAAACTAATATTATAAAGAGGAAAGATTTGATTGCTTGTTTGCATATTTTAATATGCTCTGAAACTTCTGAACCGATTTGAAAAATTCTTGCACTATTAGAATCCATTATCACTGATGAACATAGGCTTTAGAATATTGCTATAGAGGCATACATATAACATAGGCTATAGAGTGTATCTGCACCGGGCGGAGCCAGGCCGGAACGCTAGTAAAATATAAAACAAAACAGTAGTCTCCATAACGATGAATCATAAAATAAAATAGTACTTTCTTTAAAATTCAAATTAACTGGAGTTTTAAGTGTTTTGTAGATCCTGATAGAGGGTTACGTTATCCAAAATCTAGAATACAAATAATAAAATTATTTAGAAATAAGCAATTTGTAAGCATTTTACGTTACATACGTGGTGTGGTGGTAATTGTTAAGTAATATTTTGTTTTATGAATAATGACGTCATAGCTGCCTAAAATCCCCTCCCCTTTTCTTCTAATATTAATAATGGACTTTATCTTTTCTCTCATTTATTAAGTAGATACAATAACTTATTTTTATTGTAGGTACAGACTAGATTTGAGCCTGGTATCTGATGTAGGTGGGTTAATGTTTCTGTATATATGCATATTTCGAAACTAACAACTGCTGCCAAGCAATTGCAATGCTGTCTAGGGAAAAAATACTATGATTTTATTGTCGTTGGAGTAAAGTAATAAAGAAAATAAAATAAAAAACGTTACCAATTTAAGTTGAAATTCAAAAACAGCTATATTTTTTACGGCATTTACTCTAGTTATCAGAAATCAAATGCCTTTGTATTTTTTGCAATTATAATGTTTCTGGGTCACATTGCATGTACACTCGCTCCAATCGGGCACGTTATGTGTGCCAGTTATTCCACGCACGCTATGGCTATTGGGTTAAGCGCAACTCGTAATTGTTGTTACATAAATATATTTTCATACGTTAAAGTTCATTAACTTTTTTATAGATGCAACAGTTAGTAGGCAAAGGCCGGATTATGAATAAGTACATTTTTATAATGCGTTAGATTTTTTTGGAATTATAATTATTTGTTATTTTACACTGATTTTTTTATTGCATAGCTCCGGCAAATGTGCACACAGTTCACCTGGCGGTAAATGATCACTGCCGTCCGTGAACATTTACAACGCTTGGATCATAGATGTGTAATCGGCCCTTGAAATCAGGAGGGGGCAGGAAGGAAAAATGATGGGGAATGGAATATGGTATTGGGCATCCGACAATCTCCCTCACCGAACGGAATGCGACAGCCAAGCTGTCACGTCGATTTCCTGTGTGACTGTGGTACCACCCTGGACGAGCCTGCCAATTTCAAGCTGAGTCATGACTGACAAAAGCGTGACTCTACCAGATATGAAAAACATTGGTATGTTTTTATTATATTATTTTTTTTTTATTGCTATAATGAATTTAATTAATTTATGTTAAGCATCTTAAATCTAAAAGATATGTAAAGCCCTAGCCGGTCAAACCAATTTTACTCTTGTAAAAACGTTAGCGGCGAAGCTCAATATAGCCGAGTAAATTGTCGTTCATAAGAAATAACTCACAATACCTAAGGTGCATTATGGCTTTCTGTGCTATGAATTTATCCAAGACATTTACGGATATAACAATTATTATAAATATATTAAGTACATATTCTATGTAAACAGATGGTACGTATGACGCTATATTGTCACACCCCGCATCTCTTGATTTGATTGTCGCAACCATTATACATTAATTAAAACCATGTATTATAGCACTTATGTGATTATGGCATCTTGTACTAAGCTATATTAATGTATGACCAACAAATATATGAGTAGACAATAGAAAACCATTTCTCCAGACTATGATTTTTGTAGCTGTGTAAACTTAACTGTTTAAGATTTTAATAGATAAGTTCTAAAGCAATGGGACAAGTTGGGCCAGTGGTTCTGGGTGCGAAAACCAAGAATAGTCATTGAGAGCAAGGTAAAAATACTTGATGTTGCCCTAAATGACACGTAAGATAATGTTAAAATAAATAAATAAATAAACATTAATACACCCAACAGTCACATACGTAGTCCTGACCCCACATTAAGATCAATTAAGTATTTTGTCTTGGGTATCAGAAATTACGAGAGACTTTTCGGTCTCACAAACACTCAGACCCGAGACATATATCTGCGGGCCCCACAAACATTTCTCTCGGTGCGGGGATTGAAATCGCGGCCTCTCGTTTCACTGCCGGTGTCTAACCAACTGCGCCACGGAGGCTGTCAAAAAAAAGAATATAGAGCGCAATCTATCGAACACGCAACTTTGAGAAAATAGATTTCAATTATCGCGTGCCCGCTACATAATCTTACCTTTCTTTTATACAAAAATAGCCTTATGAAGCAAGCAAAGCTTCTGCTGAATCGATTATGATAAAAGAAAAAAGAAAATATACTTAGAATCTCATTTAAAAGATGTTGAAGCAGGCTGAAAATGCAACTAAAATATAATATGTAAAATACTCGTACATGGAACTTCTTCAGCCGGCAAGTGACTGTGAAGATCCTCGGGATCGGTGCGTAATATTCAAAAGTGGAATTCCGGTGGCTAAAATTTAAGTACACAAAGATCTTGAGCACATCCCTCACTGCTAGGCTTCCTCTGCCATTATTAACAATACTGTCAGCCCACACATTTCCCACTGTTGGGCACGAGCTTCCTATGCTATTACGAGTTAAGGCTCTAAAGCGTGTAATTTTCGCTAACATTTCACATATTTGTATGACAGATTAAAAATTGAAATATTTAAAATGAATTTTAAACTCATTCTTTGAATTTGGAATTGAAATTAACATATTATTCTGATTGGTTGGTGCCGTAGTACATATATTTATAGTTTTTAGATTTTTCTTACATTTAGTAAAATACCCTATTCTACTGAAGGACTAGAGCATATTCGTACTTTAATCCTAATCATGTATATATTTTAATTTATGAATTCTAGGCGATTTTCTTAATTCTTAGTCACTTTACAAGCTCCGTGAATATATTTTTGTACCGCAATTAAAACACGTTTGATTTTGGCAGTAATTTTACCTCATTCCTATTTTAACGAGGCGTTTACAAATCAAAGGCGTCACTAAATTGACGCTGCGAACGTTCCGTACGAAACTGCTTAGTATTCTCGGATTTACTTTACGATAAATAAAAGATGTTACCCACCACCGTATAAAAGTCGCAATGCGGTGCATATTATTGCCGAAATTGGCAAACGTGAACGTGCCACGATCTCTGTCGGTAGTAAATCCTACTTTAGAAAACGTTATGTCCGCCCGCATGTTCGTGTAACGGTTAATCAAACGAAATATATTACATTTACTTACACAATTGTATGTTACAACAATTCGGGTGGTGTTTATTGCTTTATAAGAATAGATGTTGAAGCAATCTTCATCACCAGAGGACACAACACCAGGCGTATCGTTTATATTCTGTCTGCCCTCATCACGCACTTACATAAATTCAGCTTTGTACAATTTTCTAGCTATGTTTATAAATTACAATATAATACAAAACTTTTTGTTGCAACCAAAACAAGAAAATATTATCAACTATAAGAAAAATTAACAATGTTACAATGGACGGTCATAACGCTTTAAACGTTTTCTGCCAGACAACCGTGTTTATAATGATCTAGCTTACAATTTTATAATTGTCAGCAACCCCCTTCGGGAGGACATCTTAGTCTAACACGCTGGCCTGGTAAATCATGTGCAGGTTGCTATGGCACGGCATGGGCTTCCTCTACTAATTGAAAGGTTTTAGTCATTGGTATAGCTTGCAGATACAATTGCCACTGGCTTAGCACAATTTAATAAACACCAATATTTTCGGTAAAAACAAAAATAAAATATAATTAGGTACTGCAATATAAAAGTGTATTTAATTTTTTGTAATAAATGTAACCGTAACTAGCACATATAATTTATCAGCAGTGTCCTTAAAACCTTGAGAATCACAGATCTCCTTCAAAAATAGATACGCTCGATTGTAAGGAATGAAAGGCTTATTTCTATTGAACGAGCGGTGTATAGATCACTATGGAGATAAAGCTGGTTATTGTATGCCACGCTGGTACAGAATCGTTAATCCCAACTCTTTCGAAGGATATAAACCATCTTAAAGAAACTTTTATCCTCTGATCCTCTTTTATCCTCGGTCTTGCATATTGTCATTTGAATATGCATGAAGTAGGTAAATGCAGCGGTAAGTGTTGAGAGCTATTTTGTGATGTTATATATGAAGAGGTTATGAAATATTGGTATGGTTAAAACACATAATTAAATTAAGCAAAACGAGGTTATAGTATTAATCAACAAGTAATCACATTATGAGCCTAAACTGTTATGTATTTTAGTAGAAACACTGAAAATTACGTAAGCAAGTCCAACTTGTTTGCATGTTTGACTTTAACTTACCACACTAATTATGAAATTTTTTATAATTAACGACCGCTCATGAAAAGCAACATCAAAGCATTGTTTCCTCCATTGCAGTATGATGACTTGTTAAAGTAACGACATTTTTCATTAAGAGTAATCATTGAGCACTAAAGCTTATTCCATAGATAGAAGATTATTTAAATATTGATATTAACAATTATTCTATTTATAACCTGATTTAAACATAGTCCAACGATAAAATATGGCTAATTTCAAAACAAAATATAGTTACTAAGCGCTTTATTATACTGGACTTAATTAAATTACCTCAAATTCCGGTTAAACTGTCAAGTCACTGTCTGCCTTCGTAAAGCTGGGCGGCGTAACTTTAATTTCAGTGACGTACTGAAACAGTTATAGGCAACTGTTAGAGGTTTCTGCGGCCGGGCGTAATAGAGTGAAACGCAAAATTGTGAATTAGTTTGTTATCACATCTGTCGTCATAATTGGGTTTATAATTACTGTTTCTGGTGTATATTTATAGGCTTATACTGTTTATTAAGTTAATAGAGGAAATATTCTCAGTTGGATCTCACGTATCTGCAAAGCATCAGTGGTCAACCCACAAAGTGGACAGATAGAAGGATGCAGGAAGTCAGCAAGCTGTTTAATATATTAATAATTACAGGAAGGGTTCCTAATGGTTGCTATGTTTCGGAAAGCACAGCTTCAGTAATCTACCTACAAGTGGGCGGGCGATTGCAAGAAAGTTACAGGAAGGTATTGGATGCAGGTGGTTCTAACAGGTTGCCATGGAAATCTTCGAGGAAATACATGTTCAGCAATACACAACCTGTGGCTAAAATTTTCGATGAGCATAACTGTTACTTTAATTGCTAAAATAATATGTTCATGGGTATTCTGTCCGCTGTAATATTTCTTGAGAAGGTAAACAACGTTGTCAGGCATTCGACGAGTTTATAAGCCCTTGTACTAAATAATCTGCAGTGAACGTGACTAACAATAAACACATTTTCTAAAGTTCATAAATAGAGATTATCTGCAGTTCTATGTAATGTGGAAAGGACTATGTTGACTTGTGTGTATTGATCGTGTTAGGAGTTTTCTTGTAAGGTGCAACTCTTGGAACTAAGAAATTATAAACAACAAACACGTTAAACAGATATACATTGTTCCGGTCCAACAAAGAAGATATATCTAGTGCCGTGGGTATCAGACACTTCTAGAGACTTACACATCGCCTTAAAAATATGTAAGGACACCACAAAGATTTGTCTTATCTGGACGATTGAACCCGCAACGATTCCTTTTACAGTCGTCTCCTTTATTAACAGAGTCACCAAATCACTAAAAAGTTCTTAATGATACAATATGTTTTATATTACTAAATAAACATCAAAATATAATTAAGTATGACTACCAACACGTGGTCAAAGTGACAAAATCGCCATCCTATTGTATCTTAAGTGCATTGCATCATTCTACCAGCGATTTTGACCTTAACCTGTCATAATACTCTAGCGGTTATTTTTATTAGCGTTTTCTCTTCTTCCAAGCAACATGATATTATACTACAATTAACCCATGTAACCTGTTTCTTACCCGTCTATACATTGCTGCTAACGAAGTTGGAAGTAAAAGTCAGCAGGAAATATTGTCTTACATAAATAATATTGCATGTTGTTTAAATATTGCATGCAGCGGTATTGGAATTATATTTTTATGAAGATCAGATGACGCTTACTGGCAAGTGGTGAGGGAATCTGAAGATAGTGTTTAGTGGCAGAGATGGCCATGTCCAAATGAAGCCTTTTTCGAGTGATGGAACAAAAAATCAGCAGAAAGGCTTGGGGCAGTTCTTGCCTTCACAATAATTTATAGTCTTCTGATGAATAAACACGCTTTACTTGTTAAAGTCACACATAATTAAATGCTAAGAGGGGTATACAGATGTGCCACTGCTGCGTCGGGATGTGGCGTGAAAGGATATCAGGCCACTTCATGCGTAAAATGCATCATGCGTTTATACGTTGCCGCCCATAACAGGCGTGATGGTTACCAAGAGGTCTTAGTTGAGGTACCAACGTATAATTTGTCAGGGACCCAGACTGGTGACAATATCAACAAGCATGCTGGCCTAAGGAAAGGTTACACTGACATACGGGTTTTTTCCTTTCTTTCTACAGAATTATGCAGCTTTTATATTCTCGTCTGCAAATTCTAGTCTCAGGCAATGTGTATGAGATTTCTTAAAACAAACCTTTATTCTAATAAGTCGATTAGGTGATTTCTTATAAAATAATATTATTGAACAAGTCGCATAAGTTATTTCAATAAAAATAATAAGTTACATAATTAATCCCCTTACCTTGAAAGTAACATAAAAGAAATATTTATTGTGGAAAAAGTCAATGACCGACATATAATAGGATCGGGGTATGTCGACCGATTCACGTACATACTTACCTTCGACGTTTGAAGTTTGTTTTGTTATTTCGCCTATGGATACACTATATGTACATCAAAAGAGTTTATTAGCACAAAACGGGATAATACAAACACAGAGATTATGGATTTAGGCTTTTATATTTTTCTTTTTTTTTATTCCTTACAAAAGGGTTTTGTCTCTTCTATACGACTTTTATTTGTACTGTAAATATGTATGTAATAGGGGATAGTTCCAGCTTCAAAACGGGTTTTCTTATTGTCAGCTGGACTTAAAGAGCTAATTTATTATTTAAACTTATTAAAAGTTTTGTTTGTTTCTTTTAAGATTTGTTTGTGTGTTAAAATATTTGTTTGTTTCTTATTAAACGATTTATTTATCAAAATATATTTTTTAAATTGTTTTATATTTCTTTTTAATAATTTCTATTGTAATATAATTTTTGGGGTCCAACTTATACTTTCTGGGATATGCGTGGAAAAACATACATATTACATACACTTATGAAATATGGCACACGTGTTCAGATGCTGACATAGGCTAGCACATCCAAAAATTGTGCAATTTTGACAATTTTACATACTTATGTATACATATAGGTCGAATTGGTAATCTCATTTTTTAAGTCGATTATAAATGAAATTCGAGAAATGGTTAGTGCACTCGTAGTGCAATCCAAGCAGAATACAAATAAAGGCTTTCGTTGTTCGACACAATAAATCCGGCCTGTTAAAAGCTAGATATAAACATGATCAATCCAAATGCGACAAATTCACGTGGGTCTCAATGATGGGTATCCAAACTCGACCATCGTATAATAAAAATATCCAAATGAGAATTTACACGAGCAAAACAATTTACTATATCTGTGATATTAAACGAATTCCAAATAAGAAAACCTATTACTGAAGCAATTACTGAAGGGAATAATAGCCAACGTTTCAAAGAATAAATTGGAGATATGCAAAATGGAATATCTGAAGGAGCATTTCTTTGTAATTAACATTGGTGTAATATTTGTAGCCTTATTCTTACACGATAATGAAAAGAAGAAAAACTATTATGAATGGAAATGAAAAAAAAAAACACGAACAGCATTTACATATTTTGCATTGCACACGAATAAGCATCGCAAAAAGATGTGATGATGTTGTTAGCAAATTTAATTTTGCTTGCGAGGTTTTTGCAAAGGAAGGTAAAGATTCGCTTTAATGAAAACAATTCTGTTTTACCGGTGATTTACGGGACTCTTTTCATTTATTAAACTTGCATAAAGCTGCACTGGTGGAAACAAGTGCTACAGAAAATTATTGAAAGCTGTTTCGAAGGTGGATTTGATTGATCACTTTAAATGTTTATGAAGGAGATTGGAGCGTGCATAGCAATCCAGTGTCGGCTAACTGTGGTATGAATTATGAACTGGGTTTAGCAACACGATGCGCAATGCCGCCGAATACTCAATAGCAGATTGCCCGCCGGGTTAATAGCAGGGTGGGTAGCCGGTAGGTGATCCTCAGACACCGTGTGACTCACATAACACATTATGCATAAGAGGACCTGGTACGCCAAAATTGATATTACCATCAATCACATACCTTTAAAATCATATTTTGTATATCGATCTAGTTAGATAAAAACAATACATATTATTGGTTTATAAACACCGGTATTAATGAAATTAATCAAAGAAGCGCATTGTTATAATAAGACTTGGCAAACGAAAGGGTAAAAGCGTGATAAATCTATTTTTGTTCTAATGCAAAAGCTATTTGGAAATAACAAAAAAAAAAATGCATTTTTAATAGTTCAAACGCAAGTTGATAAGTTATTTGTGAATAAAATAATGAGTATTTTTGCTTAAGAAAGAATAAGTAATACTTGAAATTGACACAGATGTATTATATAAATTAATAAAAAATAATTTACATACCAGTTTAAGCTTTCAAGGTCATTATTTATGCTTTGCATACTTTACTAGTTGAATTTAAGGTTAAATTGACATGCAATGGGTTAAGGTGTTAGCTATTAATTGTTTATTAGAGGGCTTAACACCACATTTTTTTCTTTAATTAAGTGAATATCTAACCCATTAATTAAGATGTTTCTTCAACAAATTGCGGCTCGATATTGCTATAGTTTAGATAACAACTAATCTACAACTAACCTAAAATATTTTAACCGTGTTAAAAATTGGTTCGATAGTTGGTCACTATAATGTCAAAAAGAAATTAAAATTATTTAATTTTTACTTTACTGAAAATTATTTCCAAAAAAGTCCCTAATTTCAAGTAATGTTTCATCAATTTTGGACTCCAACGATATAGGAAAGCTGGGCATTCTCCTGTGTAAGTTGTGCGGTTAAATCAAGTAATTCAATCAAAGATTTATTTTCCGCGGTGTCGCGCGCAGGTTTGAAGTTTTAATGCCAAGAAGTCCAGTAGTGTAGTAATTAGGAGGTGAGTACGCGTCGCATCGGTTGCGGCGTGCGGCGGCGCGACGGTCGATAGCTGGAGCGACAGGCGGTGCCGGCCCGGGTCACGCCTGCTGCGATCGATAGCAGCGCGGCGGGAACACTCGCAGCGAACCAGCATTACGCGTTTTGCCACTAGTCGAGTGCGGCAGCCAGGCACAGTGTGAGACACCAGACAGTGCGCCGCGCGACACCGGCGGTAGCGGCGAGCGGCAACGGCGAGCGGCAAGCGGCGAGCGGCAGCGGCAAACGTCGTCAAGCACGCGGTACCATCGCTCCCATGCGCTGACCGCTCGCGACATGAGCGGCGCCAAGCCCCGCAGCGCGCCGCTTCTGCTGGCGCTGGCAGCCGCCTTCCTGCCCCAAGTAAACCATGTTGCGTGAGTACACATTTTAATAACACGCGTCTCTGACGTAAAAGTTTAGTACAGTTCCTCGATAAGCTGAGAAGATCGTAAATCTCGACGGGGCAGTAAAACGAAATGCATTAGATTTACGATGTATGACAACGTTATTATTTTCCTATGACATAAAATTACTTTGCCCGTACTTTCCAACGCCGAAACAATTTTGAGTGTAGTTGTCGTGCGGTGCATTTTATGAACGGTAAAAAAGTTTGCATGAGATCTTGCCACCAGTTGAAAATGTGGTCGATTTTAAATGTTCTATGTTCACCCTACTTATGAAAATAAAACAAAAAATGCTGAAAATTGTGTACTAAAATGAATTTCCAGGTTGTATGAATTGAAAATACGGTGTGTGGTTTTATGACTGAAACTCTAAAAACGTCTTCATAATATGTGAATAGTAACGTTATATGTATGGCAGTGTATAAGAATGTGCTTACTAAGCATTGCCAAAACATTTTATTATGGCCACCACATACATTCCTCCTTAAACGGTGTAGGGCTACCATGTGTAGCAGATATTTTTATTTAGATTTTAATTACATTAAAATTCTACTATTTCTATCATTATAATTTAACTTAATAATTGAATATGTAAATGAACTTTTATTTATATATTATTACCTATGCAATTTCGTTCTTCTTAAAATATTACAGATATACTTAAGACAGAAGAAAGTTATTTAAATGTTTGTATTTAAGTAATAAATTTTAAAGGACATTTATACTTAATTTCGATTTCTGACGCGTATTGTTCACTGGAGGCCCGTATTGTGCCCTCAGTGTGGACGATAATGAACTGATACAAGGCTGATACAGATACAGCTACTTATGAAAACAATAATTATTAATATTACGTTATTTATTACCGTAATACGATACCTTAAATCTATTTATTATACAGGGTGTCCCATGGCGATGCCACATGTACCTTTAGGGAAGTACCTTTTTATTGAAAGAAGACATCATTTTGATTTTGAAAACCATTCGAACTGCATTTAAAGATTTTTGAATAATCACATATCTGAAGCGAGAATTGAACCCGCCATGCGGTAAAAAAAATAACACCCATCATTTTAAAATACCAATCAAAAGGCTCGATCATGAGGATAATTTATCCCGAAATTGTATTACTAATTAAATACTAGTACCTATGTAATAATACAATTAATTAACATAAAATAAAAAATGTTGACAATGTAGTATAATGTAATCATGTAATCAAGTGTGAAAATAATTATTATGTACTTTCTATATTGTTTGTAAATAATATGATCAAATTACAATATGATATTATCCAATATACGTATATGTATGTAGGTACTACTAAATAACACTGAATATTTACGATATTATAAACGAGTACACAAATAGATAGTATGTATTTCGTATATATAATAATAGTACCTATACCCGGTTTTAAGATATAGTCTCTATGTATAATAATATCACACTTTTTCTTAATTTCTCTTGTTTTTATTTTGATTTTTATGTTTAATATTTTCAAATTAATATTATGGTATCTTATGTTCAATTTTATAGTTTATTCATCACCAATATAATAAATATAATTAATTATTGTTGGATATTACTACAAGTAAATATGCAAAAATAAAAAAAAGCTATAATTTTTTTAAACTTTTTAATTTCGTATTTGCATTTCTCTTTGCACCTTCACACTTTTATATAAAGCACCTAAATAGTATCGATCCGATCTTCAGTTTCCCATAATCATATTCTTTGGTAACCGCGTGTCGTCAGTACTTCTTATATAAATATATTCTTCTCTTTCTTCACAAAAACTTATGCTTTTTAAAGATCGATATCATTATCTAAACTAACTAAATCGAATAAATAAGATACAAGCAACGATATAAATCTAAAGAAGATTGGTATGTTAGTAACCTTGAAAGTAATCGAAAATTGTTTTGAAAACAACATCGTAATAAATATTCAATATTTTATTGTATGTGTAATTTAATTAATAATTGGATTGTATATGCGTAGCTTAAAAATCTTTTTGAATTAGAGATAATTGATGCGAAACACTAGATTTTTGTCGGCTAACAACCGCATGTAATTCGGCAACGACGCAACGGAAAACCAACTGAATTTCATAATAAAAACTGAAATGTATAATAACTATATCGATAACTTAACAAATCCCCTGCAATAGGTACTTAAATAAAATATTCACAAGCCAACTATTTATTTTAGCCTAGCCTACCTATTTTAAATTTTACAATAATGTTGAACACTACTTTTTGCCTTCAAGCCCCTTTTCGGCCTCTTTACAACGCAGTAGTCATTTGCATACGATTTAGGTAACCAACTCACGCGAGTAGGACACGCGAAGTCCTATTTAAGCCGACAATAAGTGGCGAAGCAATTTTTCGAGCATAATAAGCCGAATTTAAAGGAAAGGTCCTGAGATTCTCGAAAGTAATTAAAGCGCGTTGCCACGCGCCACGAAAATGTATTGTTTTTGCAATACAAATGCAAATTGGTACGTGTGCTGTAGTTTTTGTTCGGACCTAACGAGCCCTAATATGCTTTGGAGCGTGTATTAAAGATATGCTCGTCGATTATCTGTTTTTCATGCATGGATTAATTTAATTAAAATACACTGAATGCTCGTCCAATTATAGGGTTATATATATAAGTATCACGTTCATCTCATTTGGTATTGCGGGATAAATAGTAACAGTAATGAATGTTAAATAATGTATGTTGCTTATGATTTGAAAGGCAGATTTTTGTCCGCCGTAACGAGCTTCTTTGAGCAGGGCTTAAGTAAACCCGTCGTAGTCGTCGTCGTCGTCGTCGTCTAGTGTTAATCGTTAGTGCAAGTATTTTTAGGTACTGTCATACTAAGCGTGGTAAGGATGCTTAAAGGAAAATATTTTTTTTGTTTCTAGTTTGATCACAACAATAATAATTACTGGAGACATTCAAATTCACAAATAAAAAGCAGATAAATAATGATCAATAAAAATAAGATCATTTTTAATAAATGGTAAGTGCAATAGAAAATATGTTGCTATTAGGTAATGAAATTTATGAATTTAAACTCGAGAAATGAAAGTATTTCTAATATTATCTTATTACATTTATATTATGTTATAAATAACCAATGATAAAGGTAGTTGCGACTTTGCTTTATACTTTATATTAAATAAGAAAGAAAAACAAACAAACATCTTTTCAATATCTTCGCTGCTATTCATTTTTACTTCACATCTTGAAATATGAAACATTAAGCCACTATCTAATCCGCAATTTAAATTAAAAATAAAGGAACGGATTAGATTAAACTTGGAGAAAATCCGTCAGAAGTTTGAAGTTTTATAAACTGAATTGGTTTGGTCCGTAACTTATGACATTTGATTTCAATTTAATTAATAATTTAGTTTATTTACTATAAGATTTTTCATAACACTGTACGTGACCTACTATGTATAGGAAAAGCCTAAAATGCTAGAATAGGTGCAAACTCAACTATTCCTGCTCTTATCTTCCATGCGCCAAAGTTTTTCTGACTGTTACAAAAAAACTACAGTATATTTGATTGTACTCGTATGAGTAGTGCAGCCGCAACATAGTACCGATGTATTAATTATCGCCTGTCAATAAATTAACAGTAATCTCCACCTGCTGTAGGTTCAATATGCATTGGCTGATTCCGGAACGTGGCAGAATTACGTGAGTAATTGTGACAGATCATCCTCCTTTGTGTATGGGGGGGCATCTAAATCGATCTGAATATCACTGGCACATCCGACTATACGGTCTAACCTTAACATGAACCTTATTCTTAAGGTGGAAAAGGAACTTTCTTCTCCTTAAGTGGATAATCATACGGCTATCTATCTCTCTCTCTTCAGTAACAGGAAGACTGCCGTTAAAACTAGCCCCACCAAAGGATCTCTACAGCAAACAACTGCTTTGAGCGATTTCGTGCAACTTTCGTCACCATCTAATAAAATAAGGATTAAGTGTGCTCTCAAAAAAAATATATGTTTAATATCTTTGCTCGTAAATATTTATTTCCAACAATGTTATTGTCGATTCTTCCTATCCTAGTCCAATAATATTATTTTTCGTCCTTACAAAAAATCCTCGGTTCGGTGATAGTATTATGCAAATTAGCACTGTAGATGCAGGGATTTACTTAGGTATATGAAACATAAATATTATATTTAATAAATGTTAGTTAATGTCAAAAACACATTTTGCCTCTTTTTAAAAACTAGAAAATATCTGCGTCGCTATTACTTAAAAATGATTTTATATATTTCAGTTAATTGAAAGCTTTATCGACAATTTTTTACCGAAGCGGGGTCCCACCGAGCTCTTTCTTGATTGCGACGTCGCGTCGCCAAACATCCATGATTAAGTTACATTTTATCGTGGACTACATTTCTTCTTAATTTATGTCTACGAAAAAGCTGTAACTTTATTTTAAAGAAGGTTTATATAAAGAACATCTTTAGAGTTGTTAAGTCAAACTACCAACGCTCCGAAACGTTTACAGCAGTTAAGATGAAACGGCACACGAAACTCGAATTGTATTCATATTTTCCATTTCACATAATTAGTGACATGTCATAAATTGCAGCAATTATGTCGATTGCTGCAATAGTTATTACTAATAAAGCAAGATTCAATACTACAGAATTCTTGTCTCGCAACGCCTACACCTGAAACACAATAGATCTATCACAGTGCAATAATCCGCCTATTGTTTACAACCTTCAAGCTTACAACTGACTTATCGCACACCGCCACGGAGTCTGTATTAAAATGATAACAATATACATATGTAGGTATTTCCTCAGCTGCCCGGCCTAGTCACAACTTTCAGTTGAGAGTATAGAAAACGTTTTTACTTACCTATAGAACACGCCTTCGCACGTATACGAAAACGATAACGAAACGAAACGCGAACGTGAACACCGTTTCAATGATGAAAGGTACAAACACTAAATTAGTGTCACCTGTACGTAATCATATTTTCGTCAATGGCCTTACATTGGAGGACGCTAAAGTTCGGGAGAAATAGCGACGCTAAAGCGAAAAAGAGGACTCTAGCACGGGCCGGGTTAATTATAGGGCTAGGACATCAGTTTTATCAATTAATAATTGCTTATCCGAAATATACCTATGTACTTAATGTCTAACCGATCATTCGATCATTAGCATTTTTTTCTCCCCTTATTTGGTACTTGAGATATTACGAATTTTCTATTTCCGTTTTTCTTTCAATTGCAACCAGTTTATTTTTGTTTATCCCCTGAGATAAAATATCGCAGTTTTGACATTCTAAATCTAATATATAAGCATCCATTGTCTTCATCATCAAGCGATAACCGACCACTGGTGGACATATACCTACCTCTCAAATTGCACACTACCTTACTATATATTTGGCTTCTTCATGCAATGCATGGCCGAAAAGCAGGCATTCCCCTTTAATTAGAATACGTGTTGGTTTGTAAACGGTTGATTTGACAACGCAAACCGTTGTCTGTGAACTCGCAACCCTTATTGCTAACATGCGACATTTAAATTATATTTAAATGTAAATTGGTTCTCAACCCCGCCGTGGGCACTTGCTTGCGTGTGAACTTTATTTGTGCCCAAAAAATCAATAAATACAATTACATTCGCTACAAAACGCTGCGAACTTTAATGTCTGTCCACGAGACTTAATGTTAGTAGATTCGTCCCTAGAATTTTATAGGACCAACGGCTTTAGATACCTGAATCGTTGTCAATGCGGAATAAGGGTATTCCAGTTCTTATTTTGAATAATTCATAAATATAAAATAAAAATATGGGTATGGAAAAACAAGAAGGTTTTTTATCGCTACCCTTAATAAAACGAATGCATCGAATATTTATGCATAGAGCATAAAATTAGTCAACGCAGGTAAAGATGATAATAATTATTATAACCGTCATTAAGTAACTGAAATCGTATATTCATAGAAAATATCGAATGAAAGAAACAAAATAAGAATCAGTCCAGTTCTCTCTCATCTACATTCTGCGGATGATAATACAAAGACCCTAGCGTCATTAGAAAAAGTGGACTCATGAACTCTGAATACGTAAAGAACAATTATGTTTATGTTTACACATATCTATATTTGCATATGAATAAAAGCTGACCACATAAAGTAAAATTCTGGGCGCACATCCAACTCGCGGTCTGCGCATATTGAGTAATAAATTTTTACACCACACTGAAAACATTGGACGCATGTGTACAGTTCGAAAAAGTCATCGCGCTTTACTGCGCCGATGTAGATGATATTTTTAATTATTTATACCCATTCTGTTCCGGGTTTTTACCTTGCATTTGTGAAATAGTAGCACAACGGATTCTTTCTCGTAATAACATTTATCCGAGGACAAATGTACGGCCATCTCGGGTAAAAAAAATCTTATTTCTTTCGTTAGACTCTTATCTCTAGACATTTTTGAGAAAATCAGTTGTGGCTGTTTTTTCTTTGACGTCTCAAAGTGTAAACAATTATTGTAAGAATTTTCATTTACCACCTCAGATTTGGTGCCTGCTGTAGTTGTGTAGTCATATTGCATTTAGTCAAATATTATTTTTTACATACATACATAATCAATTTCATCGATCTCTTCATGCATTTATTATTTTTTGCTGGTAGGATATTGACATCCGCCGGGACAGCAACGGTGGTGGTGCTGCACGATGGTGGTAAACCCGCTTTATGGACCACGCGAGTGTGTGTCTATTCGGTTACGAGCGGGCCAGCGTAATTTTTTGACTGTTAGGACGTCCTGAATTTTTTCATAAGCCGGCAACCACGCTTATGGCTGGAGTCTAAGAGAATTTGGTCATGAAAAAAAGGCCATCGTAATTGTTCTGACCAGCATGAAACAAAGAAAAACAACTCACACTGGTAGAAAATCCATAACTAATACACCGTTCTTAGTGTCAGGTGCACACATAATGTAATCACCTTGTGCCATAAATAAAACGTCATTGAAGAATATCCGTATCGATAAATTATGTATATTCATTATACCTCCCATCATCAACTTCAAACGTCAATAACGTGATAATGACATGCAATTACATGTATCCGTGCTACAGACACGTAGCACTTTAATGAGAATTTTCCCTCAATGTATCTAGCTACAGCCCCTACCCTCATTCTTGCTTTTATAACAAGTTCAAGCAAACTATAGGTAAGCAATGCAAGCGATTGTTTGTACACACAAATCTAAGTGCGATTTTCGCGTTCCCACTTTGTAAAATACATATAAATTAAATACTTTGAAAACAATTGCCTTATCTTTGATAAAATAGATTAAAATTTCCGTTATAGATTTTTTTCTCGTTAAGTAGATTCATTAAACAGTATAGGGTGGTAAGATTGTCTTAGTGGTTTTTCCAGGTGGTAAGCGACCAAAGTATAAGATTGTGTTGCCAATGGCTCTTTCACCTCTTATTATTTTAATATGCAAAGGTTTTGTTTACATTACCGGGACTTCATTCATTGTTTAAGCACGAAGCGAAGAACGCCTGCTTACAGGCCACGGTAATAACTATAGCGGTTACAAATACGATCTAAGCCTGCTTGAGTACTAATCTTCCACAGTAACGATGCGATGAATAGACATTCGCAAAATTATTCGCTGAATTTCAAAATGGCGGCGAAGGTAGGTTTTTAATAATTATATGAGATGAACTGTGCTGGTGTTTTTGTAGCATTTATATCATAATGAGCAGCCCTACTTGATATATTTTTCTTTTATTTCATTCAACTTTTATGAGGCCAGCGTATTCAATGGAACTTAGTGAACCTTTGAGTATGGTTTGCATTTTTCTTCATTCATGATTTATAAATGGGGATTCACTACAAATAATATACTCTTCGCACCATTAGGAGTAGTCAAAGCCGTATGGTAATTATGTCTTTATTTATGAAGAAGGTGATAGAAACGACAAAATTACGCTTAAGTCGAGTTGAAAGTGGACCGAAATGCCAAGCAAGACATTGCCAGACATCCCAGTCTTCACTTCGTCAAATTATTTTAGAAATCTGTATTCACAGTTCATTAACCTTTGCTAACAAAAATAAAACGTGGGAACACTTTTAATCCTTACGATTGATGACAATAATTTCGAAAGTATATTTAATAACAGTTGACGTTGTGTCATAATGGATCTATGAATGCCTGGTCTTATTCTGGAAACTTTTGATCTTAGGGAATCAGTTGGTCAAAAAACATGAGCCAAAAAATTTTATAACACACACAAAAATTTGGTTGCTCTGACTCTCCCGCAAGACATTAATATGCAATGTAATAAAGCCGATAAAAACATTAAATTCAAAACCGGATTATTAGCCATAAAATTGAATTTTAAGCTGCAAATACGTGGAAGATTTCTAGACGTCTGCAACGTCCTCGATTCTCAAATTGCAAAAGTTAAATATGCATTTTCCATCACATACCTGAGAGAAGCTACAGAGAATACTTAAGCAGCCAGGCGAAAACCGACCCTATGGCACAGTACAAGGGCATTTGGATTTCGTGCCCTGGCCGTTCCCATACCGAGCCACCGACCCGGACTATATTTAGAACGCTACAAAAGATGTCAAGTCCTTTAAAAATTTAGGCTTCTTTACCCTGTTACTAAATGAATTTTACTTTAAGAACACATGTAAAAGCATAATGTAATTAGATAAAATCGTATTTGTATATCTTTTAAGTTGTATTTTTTATGTCTTTATCATATCAACTATAAACTAAAGATAAAATAATCTTAATCAAGCTTTTAAACAGCCATTAGAAATATAATGGCAAATACGGATGTAATAAAACAATATTGTTAAATTAAACCCATCATAACAACAACGCTTTATTGTAAGGTAAGGACGCTGGAAAAGGCATCGTTATATCGCAATAAATTACGTTTATAATTACATACTTTAATGGTGGCATAATTTAAATAATTAAAATTTGCCCACACTCTAATTAGTATTAAAGAATAGTCCGCATTTGCTCATAATCGAATAATGGGTCGCCGCATAAGCGAACTCACTTTGTAAGTAATGATAGATTAATAATTTAATTGAGCGGCTAATTGATTGATGTTGGTGCTTATGCCGGGATGAACTAGAGAGGCATGGAAATTGTATATCGATGTGTAATAATTGGTATGCCTCACCTTGACCTAGTCGCGAAAGCTAGGGTAATTTCGTGCGAGTTGTGTAGACATTGACTCCTATAGCCGGTGATGTTATTTTTCAGCGTGGTAGTGAACATTATCCCACTAATTGGTAGCCGATTAGTTTACATACCTAACGATTTTATTGCTTTAATTATTTTTAATAAATTATTATTATAAAATTTGCTAAACTTAAATGCTTTCATTGGAAAATTGTTTCCTAACAGATGATTTTACCAAAAAATGTGTATGAGGCAATTGTGATATTAAAAATTCATAAGACCGCTAAATTAAATAAATAAATACACTCAACAGTCACATACATAGTCCTCACCCCACACTAAGATCGAGTCTTGTGTCGTGGGTATCAGAAACTACGAGAGACTTTTCGGTCTCTCAAACACCCAGACCCGAAACAAATAGGTACCTGTGGATCACACAAATATTTGTTTCGGTGCAGGGATCGAACCCGCGACCTCACGTTTCACAGGCGGCGTCTAACCAACTGCTCCACGGAGAATGTCTTAAATTAAATTATTTAATTTATTGAGAGGATACGCTGGTTAACTATTCGCTATAATATTTGCAGTGATTAATTTCGTCAGAGAGGCGCGAAAGTTTTGACGATGCTTCAGTTGTTTTACGACGACACTTCTCGCGGCGAGTGTGCTCAACTACTTTTCAATTAATTTTTGAAGCATCCTCTCAAACGGGGCATCAACAGGTTTCGAGAATAAATTAATAATGATATCAACAGTTAATTTGCATTCTTAAATTGAATACAGTTTGGCTTTGCCATTTCTAGTAATTAATTGATATTTTAATGCGGATTGGCGGTATTGTGTGGAAAATAAAAAACTGCAGGATATGATTTTCCAATGAACGCATTCATATTTCATAAGCGGATTTAAGAACAAAAGGCAATCATTACAATTAACGCTTACGGCATAGCAGTTTTCTCTTTATTGATTCCGGGTTTTTTGTTATTTTATATTATGATTTTATCTTGGCGATGCACAATGTTAAGTATATTGATATCTTACCTATTGTAAGACAGTAATATAGTGTGCATAAATAACCTAATCTAATAGTCACTTACATAGTCCTAACCCCACACTAAGAAGAAGTCTTGTGTCGTGAGAATCGCATAAATTCCAGCATTTTTTTTTTGTTTGCTTTTGTTGTCTTTCACCTTCGATTGTGTATAATTTGTAATAATAGTAGTTAAATTTAAAAATCTGAGCAAAATAATGATAAATTAATGTAATATGCAGGGTTTTTTGAAAACTTGGGATATTTTCAGTTAAATCTCAATAGAAAGGAAATCCGTCTAGTTCTGGGACTTCTTGGTTTGGGACTGTTTAAACAATATATACGTATATAGATTAAGGGCCTCGTTCACCATCTTCAAGTAAATCGTTGATTAGGCTAATCATCAGAAAAGTCATCCGTAACATCATGTGTCGATTTCACCATGCTCCAGTAATACTAATCCTATGATTACATTAATAAGTAACTTACTGGCTGCATCGTCTGCCGATTAGCGTATTTACTTAATGGTTATAATAAGGTTAAAATCTCAACCTCCTTTTTTATTTTTTATGAAAAAAACACGTTGACACTTTAGCGGGAGGCAGGGCGAGGAACATTTGACGCAATATTGAACGAATGATTCGTTCAATTTCTTATGTCATTCACTTAACCAGCACTTTACTTTATTTTCACTTGTGAAATCGACGAAAGATACTCTGCACATTTGCTTGTCAAATAACGTCAATCAAAAAGTAAGTAATCAACGGTTTACTTGAAGATAGTGAACGAGGCCCTAAGTATGTTTCAAAGCAAATGACTCGAGTGACTGAAATTTTTTTAGTCCAATGTCATCTCTGTCAATCCAATATTGTATTTATTTACACATAACTATCTGGATAATATTATTTACAATTTACAATTTCATTAGGTGAATAATATTAAAAATTAAACTAATAAAACCAACGGAACGAAAACCTTTGGAGTTTGGAGTAATTTATCTATGATCTGTCTGTCTGGATGTCATTGATTAGTTTGTAGTTTATCTAAAAAGCGCAGTCTTATAATGAAAATTATAACTTTGGTCTTAGAATTTAGGTGACTGCCTCGGTAGCGTAGTTGTACTACGGTATGATTACAAAACTGAGGTCTCGAGTTCGAATCCCGGGTCGGGCAAAGCGATATTGGGTTTTTCTATTCAATATCAGCCTGGAGTCAGGAATTTGTGCTCGATATGACGATAGGCTCGCTCCCTATCACATAGTGGCGCGGAACATACAAGGCAAAATGTGGGTGTCCTGGTAGCACTTCTGCCTACCACTTCTGGGAAAAAGGCGTGAGTTTATATATGTATGTAATTTAGGGGTTTACAAAGTTCTCTATAAGGGTTAGTGTAATCTGTATACAATGACAAAGTATATTGTAATGTGTGCATATTAGATGGAAAGGCGCATCTGTCGTGGGAATGATTAAAAAAAGGACAAGTGAAAAAGTCACTCGCCCTTACCTTTAATATTCATAATATTGTAATTCTAGTTTCAAAATGAAACGGAATCCACAGCACAAACTGTAAACCGTCTAAAATGTATTTAAGACAGCAGCTTTTATTTCCATTTTTTTTATTCTAAACTTTCCAACACCATTCGTTTATTGTTCCTTATCAGATTTATTAGCCTTTTCCTTGTCTTTTGAAATTCTTATAAGAATAAAAATGCCAACTCTCTTAATTTGTTTACAATGACAAGCGTTTTTAAGTCGGAAAAGTGGCGGTCCTCATTCCGATCTTATGCTCTTCTAAAAAACTTTTACCTTCGGTGCTCAAGACTTCCACGTATAACTTTTCCGCAATGATTGAAATGAAAGCAGCATTAAGTAAACTTGCGAGCTCGAGTTTTTCAAAAAAATTGTCATTGACGAACATTTCTTTTACCTAGACATCTCTTTTTCTTGGTCGTTCCGATGAATGAACTCATATGTAAAGTCTATAATCTGTCTATCTTTGACAAGATATAAATGTAGCTACCACTAGTATGTGTATTATTGCAATGCATCATATGCTTTACTTAATGAAGAAAAGGCCGCTAACGTGGCGTATAATGTATGATAAGCTGTGGCCTAAGTCTTTTCAATCGAATTCTCCGTCGCAGAGTCCCCAAAGCAGCTGGCGATGAACGGCTGATGCACTGCATTGCAAAATAGATAAAATGATATTTGTATAGTATGTATATATTTTTTTAGATAGATATAAACATCAATCCATCCTTATTTATTGTAACTTTAAAATACATCGACATAGTAATTATATGTATAGATGAGAGCTGTCTCTATATCTCGTCATGGGTAGTCGGGTTATAAAGACCGGCCGTTATGTTTGGCATAGTATCGCGTTGTTTACTATTAATATAAATAGAGACGCCACGGTCATGTCTCGTCTGAGTTTGTTGACTCGGTGTATACAAACTCATTAGGTATTGGTAGGGGTCACTGATTCCATTCAATAGTTCTTACTATTACTGGATTATAAATGTGAATGTAAGTTTCACGTAGTCATAGGAATAGAGACATTTGATTTGAAAGTGTTAGACTACATTGGACTACATTGGACTACAGTAAAAAAGGATCGGCTGGACCGTGATGGTACCACTGTCTCATAGCAACCGACGTGAAGCGACGGCTTTGCTGTTGTTGTTTCGGTCGGTGCGTAAGATTGTCGGAGAGACAACATCCAATTTCTCCTCTTTTCTTTTTTTCCTCCTTTCCCTTTTGATTTTAAGAGGCTAGTACGTCTCTATAGGATATCAGTGGTTTATTTATCTATCAATTACTATCAGGTGAGCTGTTTGCTCGTTTGCCGGATTTTTTTGTGGATGTAATAATAGTTTTATAGTAACACTTCCTTTGTGTTTCATTTGACAAACCCGTTTGAATAAACCAAGTGTGTTATTAATTCAAACAGGTACTATCAAGTGTGTCCTTCAAAAGCTGTTTTCCATAGTTAGAGAAGACATATATAATTACATTATCGATTTAAAATTACAGTTGCAGTGAAGAGGCGCATAGTGTGTGAAAAACGATGAAGGAGTTACTTTGCTTGTGTTTTTGGAATAAATAGCGAAGAATGTTTGCTATAACAGTTTTAGTACTGGGATAATAATCAATATTTAGGATATTTGTTGGTAAAACAATAGCACCTTTGAGTGACAGTATTCTCTTTATTGTTGTTTGTCCAAATTGGAACATAATTTTTTATGTATTAAGGATAATTACTAAGCGTCTGAATCTATTTTTAAGTCATAATTTGTCAATAATAGTTAGCGCTTTGGATATACTGTAAGCTGACATTTCTTTTTTAAATATAAACATAAATAAATTCAGAATGACCGGTACAATGGATTTTTCGTCGAAGATAGAACTGATATTACACAGCGAACCAATTTTTAAAGCACAAGTCCAGTCACCTATTAAAAAAAACGTCCAAAATAGCAGATACCCATAATTGTTAAAACATTCCACAATGCCGATATATTTACAATCATACCCACGTCATAACAATATAAGAGTGGGGTCAGGACCGTGTATTTATTATTCAATGCTGTAGTATTTCGGGAATCATTCTTTTTTTGACATGTCTATCAAATGAGCAGTTCAAAGCGGTAACGGTTTACGAAGCTGTGGTTTTAACTCGCGCACCGATTACGTTCGGTCACCGATGGCAAGGGTAATATTGCTTTATTATTAATGCTGTGTTGAAGCACTTACGCTAATAAATCAATACACCAGCGACCACACCAAGACTGATGCTACGGTAAAAACCAAGACTTGTATCATGTTTATGAAACTACGAGAATTTTTACTTGACAGTGTTAGACTAGGCACACAGATAAGACTAAGCTGTGGCCTAAGCCCTCTCAATCGAACTACCAGTTGCAGAGGTGTCCGGTTTCAGAGAGAAGTGATTATGGGCTGGTACTGATCCACAAAAATAAGTCTTAGTGCCAAGAACGAACCCATGGCCTCTCTTTTCAAAGCTGGCTTCCAACCATGGAGGCAATATATTTTTTACTGTATCTATATTGATTAAATGACGAATGCGTACGGTTGAGCAGGCGGGCACTATCGATCCCTAAATGCTATGAGCTTTTTCTACTTAATTACCATAAATTTCCACATGCAAACTCACTTATTTGCCTTAGTCAGTATTCACCTCATTAAGTGTTATTTAGATTTTATTTCAAAGGTTCACTCAATCGATTAATATTTTTACTTACTGTCCTTGTCTGTCTTTGCCACGTTGCCAAATTGACGATACATTTCCTTTTCTACGAGTATCTTGACTAACATCTTCTAATATTACTTGTCTTTTTAACAGCTTTAGTTGAGTGATTGTTTGTGTATATATGTAAATTTAATATATTATTTATATATATGTTTGTTTATAATTATATTCGTATGTGGTATATTTTTTATGTATTAATTTGGACATTATATTTTTCTTTGTATACGTATACCTATTAATTTTCATTTTATTTTAAGTCACTTATTTTTTACAGTGTTTCTTTACACTATTGACTGCCCTTTCTTTTTCCTTCTCTTATGTCCATCCCAAGGTAGTCGGTAAGAGATTACCTCAAGCAACCACCTTTTGTACTGCTATGTATTAAATTATTTATTTTTTAAGTTTTATTTGGTGCACAATAAGGGATTTAAATAAACTATATATGATATAAATAACTAAGTTTTAGTTTATATATTATTTGTTATTGTATAAATAAAGTTTTAATATAATATAATTATGCTATTATTTTAATGTCGCATTTAAACATTGCATGCTGTTTTTGAAAACTAAAGCCCCATAATATCAACAATAAGACACAAGTCGAATAGAAGCCCTTATTTCCGTTCATACTTAATTTAAGAAACACTTGACACTCCGGCATGAATCCCTTTATGATTCAGTGAATGCGATTTATGCTCACTTAAACTTCACACTGCGCGGCAATGCTTTGACTTCACGAGTGTGTTAGTTTCATCTCGTTTAGAGGAATTTAGATTCGCAATCATGCCATCCTTAGCATGAAATCGGAACTTAAGATATAAAGCGGATCTTATTCAGTTAATTAACTGTTGAATAGTTAACAAAATGGCATTGCGTACGTTGCAAGGTTATTTAATAAAGAACAGAACCGTGATAAAGGTTTCCTCAAGAATGAATGATATAGTGTTTGAGATATTACGAAATATTTCCAACTCCTATTAATTTAACTTTATGGTTGATTTCGTTGCGGGTTAAAGACAAGTTAGACATTCTCGGAGACTCGCTGAGCTTCAATGCTCAGTGTCATTAAAATGCGTGCGACTGTTGGTCCTGGCTTACAGGAGTTGCAGTGGCGGGTGTGAGGGCGGGACAGTCTCCAAGTTACGAAATATTTTTGAGAAGTGGTAGAACAACATATACTCCTTTTCCTCTTCCCATGCTTTTCCGTCCTGCTCTCATCCCAATTTGATAGGCCGGCATTACATCCATGATTGTGGATCCAGCGTCATGGATTTTCATGGGCGGCCAGGATCCTCACCATCAGGTGACCTGTTTGCTCGTTTGCCGGACATATCATGCAATAAAAAATAAAAAATAAAATATTGGTTCCTGCAATACATTCGTTGAAAAAGATTAAAACAAATAAACTTCTGAGTTGTTTTTTAAATTAAGAATAAGCTAAACTGCATTATTTTTTTCTGGCACAACAAAGTGACTTCAATGCGTCCGACGCGTCTTATTGTTCCCTCTTATTTTCTCCAGACAACGCGTCGATTTCATTGTGTATAGCTTCATTAGTTTCGTAAACATGACACGCGTTGGCTGTTTCATTGTATTCCTGTTTAATACTCTTTGCTGTAATAGGTTTACTCTTATCGTGATCTCATGTTTCGATAGATTGTTTTCAGCGTGGAAAATTCCAAGGGTGTGCTTTTGTAGTGAGAATAATGTTAATTTATAAAAGTTATCAATTCATAGTCTATTTTTAAAATTGGTTTACGAAATAAAGTCAGGTTAATTAAATAAAATTCGCCTTAACTTCACATTGAAATGTATTTTCAGCCTCACAACACGAAAATTATGATGTATCACACATATTTCTCATAGTAAGAAGGTTGAATCCAGGCTGTGTTGATTCATTGCCAGCGTGTTAATCAAAATAATAACTCTCAAGTAATTACACTTAATATTTCCATTTACTCAACAACAGCTCGCTATAAATAGACACTAGACGTTTCAGATATTAATATACTTTTAAATACAATAAGCCTTTTCAACACTTATTTTCCTTTAAAAATCCAATCAGCCAGTAATAAAGTGCCTAAAATAGAAAAATCCGCAGACGTTGTGAAGCGCGCGTTCAAAGCACTCTTTGCTTTCCTCAACAAATTAAAGTCTTTCAATACGGAGACATGGCGGGATCAATAAGCTTTCAATCAACTTATTCATGTACGAAATTAGTGATCTCTGCTTCAATTTATTGAAATATTTCTATATGTCGTTTGATGTATCCAGACATCAAAAGAAGATGTTATCAATGTTACACTAATGGTTTGGTCTGGCGTCGCTTTTTTCCGATTAATATTCAGTTGCAACTTTATAGAGGTAATTTAAGGTTTATCTGTTGAAGAAATAGGTTCTTCCTAGCAAACTTCGCGACCACTGTTGCCAAACTAGATTCACCAAAATCTACTACTTTCCTGTTTATACATGCATACATAATACTGTGTCTAGATATGATGTGATCCGACTAGTAAGTGAGGTGGCTGCGTCTTCTGTGGATTTTCTCTCTCCAAACCTGAATTGGTTATTGGAAAGTAGGTTATTTTTCTGTGAGTACAAATTTAATAACGTTCTTATTAGGTTTGTAAATAAATTTTTCTATCGGGTATAGGAATATCTGTTGTTTTGTCTGGTCATTTAGGTCATTTAGGTTTATCCCTGTTTTCATACATCTAATAAGTCCAGGTGTGATCCAGGGGTTCCACGCAAACTTAGAGGGGCTTAATTTTTTCTATATGGCGAGTTTATCAAGAATTGATGATAGTATGCAGTGGAATTTATTGACCGCGATGTTTATATTCTCATCTTGAGTTACTTCGATCCAGTCGATTTTAATTAATTCCTCTGTCAAAGCGTTCTAATTGATTTTAGTAGGTACATGGTTTCGTTTTTTTGTGTTATTACGTCATACATATTTTGACGTTATTTCCTAACATAAATATTCGATGATCTATAATATCCGGGTCATAAACTATATCTAATGAGTGTTGGCTAGGGGATTTAATAAATGTATGGTCCAAACAAGCATCTTTTTTCGTGGGTTTGTCAATTACTTGCATAAGCCCGTGTTCAGCCATTAAGTAGAGATAATCCCTACTTGAGTTTGATATAAGGTTTATATTCTTATCTCCTGTGACTATTATGGTAGGATATATATTTGAGAAATTTAGTACGTTATCAAGATAAGTGATAAAACATTGTTTGTTTAACGCAAAACATGTGGTCGCATGATGAGAAATTCTCTCATATGCTAGTGGAACCTGGCCAGTAATACTTCGTAACCACCTTGTTCGATTCCGAACCACACCAATCACCGTCTTCTTGGAATGAGGGAAGGCAGGAACGATCTCAACAGGTTTGTGTATCGCCTATTACTGACACTTGTTTGGTACTTGCATAGAGCATTCTGCGCTTTCGTATCAATATTTACCGACCGTGTCAATGTCACTATGCCGAAGAATTTGGCTTGTCGCGACAAAAGTATACGGAATAATAATAACTTACAAGAAAATTCACAAGATATTAAGAATGATACACTATCTGGATCTATCTATTACATTATATGGAAAATTATCATTTTCTAGTATTAAAGAAAGATCGGTTCCTATAGATGACCATAATCCAGACAGGTGGCTTTG